>CM065386.1:28035000-28685000 GCA_033060915.1 Euryodendron excelsum
ATAGTTTCATTTGAATCATTTATTTTCTTTCTAGGAAGGAGGGGGATATAGAGTTGACTAGGATTTTTGTGATACGTGGTTATAGGTGGTTTTACTTTGCATAAGGAGATTGGAGGTAAGGAAAAAGACTTTGAAAGTCTAAGTGAATCGGTGGATATTTATGCAGAGATTGGAGGGTTTGAAAGGATGAAAAATCGGTGGAAGGAAACTTTATGAATTTTCTTGTTGATTGAGACGTTGGATTGTCTCTTATGTGTGCATTACATATTTATGTCATCGTACATTAGAGATATTCACAACTATCTTGTCAGAATTGATCCTTTGTGGAATCTTTGGCCTAGTTACCTGACCCTATCACCCACACGATCTACACCGACCGATTTACTGCACTTCCCCTTAGTCATCAATTTAGGACCTATTCCAATGGCTAACATCAATGATGGTATAAACCCACTAGGTCCTGCCAATAATGATAATCTTGAGAGAGCAAGTAACTTAGGGGACATAGAACCTCCGATCTAAACTATGTGGGATTACATGAATCCTGTAAGGCAAGCACCTATATCATGCATAATACTCTCCGCACACCAGGCTATAATGAATCTTAAGCCAGGAATGTTACAAGTTTTACCCACTTTCTATGGTTTAGACTTGGAGAGGCCATACATTTTCATTAAGGATTTTGAGGATGCATGCTCAATATTTCAAGATAACTCCTATCTTAGGGACATTTTACTTTTAAAACTGTTTCCTTTCACTCTTAAAGACAAGGCCAAGATATGGTTCAATTCATTGAGGCCTATGTCTATCCACTCTTGGAACATATTGCAAGGGGAATTTTTAAAAAAGTTTTTCCCTAAAAATCAGACTGAAGCGATATGTTGTGCCATTTCACAATTTGCTCCAGAGAATGGGAAGACAATCTTTCAATGTTGGTAGAGGTTTAAAGAATTGTTACATGCTTGCCCCCATCAAGGTTTTGATAAATGGTTGGTCATAAGTACTTTTTATTCTTTATTGACTCCTCAATTAAAGATGTTTGTAGAGTCTATGTGTGCAAGGATGTACCCTTATAGAAGTCCCACTGAAACTTATAATTACTTTGATTATTTGGCTAACTTGGCTAGAGATTGGGCTAGCATGAGAACTCAAAATCCCACCAATAGACCTACACCACAAGTAGGGGGTAAACATCAACTTGGGAAAGTTAAAGACCTTCAAGCTAGAGTTACATCACTTTCACGCAAGTTAGAGGATCCAGAAACTTCTAACATCCACACAGTAGGGGTTGAGCCACAGTTGTCATGTCTTATTTGTGATACATCGGAGCATGACACTGCGATATGTCCAGTTATATCGGGAGTACGAGAGGCATTGCATGGCCAAGCGAATGCAGTTGACTAGTTCTGAGGGAGGGGGGTGTAAGTGGTTAAGCGAGTGGAGAAAATCCATATTCCAATACGTATAACCTGGGATGACGAAACTACCCAAATTTTGGGTGGAGAAACAAGAGTCTTTTGAACCCTCAACCATTCCAATGAGGGTATTAGAACACTCAACCATTCCAAGCATAACTTCTCTAAAACCAACAAGAGCCATATCAACCACCTCATAAGAGACCTTTTGAAGATAATGTTTAGCAATTGACCAATGACATGGGGGTAATAAATAGTAGGGTTGATAAGTATGACAAAGGTTTTGAACAAAACACTCGTATACTTGAGGACCTACAAAATCAAATGTCTTTAATGACACAAGCTTTAACCCAGCAAGTAGCAGGGAGATTTCCCGCTCAACCTTAACCGAATCCGACTGTACGAAGTGTGACCACTATTAAGCCCATAAACAACACATCATCGAGTCATGAGCAAGTCCAGTCTATTAGGACTCTTAAGAGTGATAAAATCATAGATAAAATCATACCATCTAGGGATGTAAAGCTTGAGAGGTATGAAAAAGGGAAAGAAAAAATTGAGATAGAACTAGTAATGCAAATTGACAAAGAACCAGTAATGCTAGAGAGTGAAGAGATTGAGAAAGAAAGAGTTGAGACGGAAACTCCATGTAAGGTGGATGAACCGGTTGTAACCCCAGCCTAAATGTCTAGGGATGATGACCAAGGACTGCTGAAGTATGCTCCTTTCCCTTATAGGTTAACCAAACCTAAACATGAACTTCATAACTCCGATATCTATGAGGTGTTCAAGCAGGTGAAGCTCAATATACCTCTTCTTGATGCTATTAAGTAGATTCCTTCTTATACCAAGTTTTTTAAAGACTTGTGCACTGTTAAAAGAAAACTACATGTGAAAGAAACATCCTTCTTAGCCAATCAGGACAGTGTAATTTTGCAATCCAACTCCCCACCGAAATATAATGATCCAGAATGCCCGACGATTTCATGTGTCATAAGAAACCATCGTATAGATCAATCTTTACTTGACTTGGGAGCAAGTGTGAACTTGCTCCCTTATTCAGCAGTTAGGGTTAGGCGAACTCCAACTCACTAGAATCACCCTTCAGCTAGCTGATAGATCTACTCGGGTTCCTAGGGGTATGGTAGATGATGTGTTGATTCAAGTTAATAAGTTCTACTTCCCAGTTGATTTTGCCTTGATTGACACTCAACCTATTATGAGCTCTAGTGCCAATACTTCCATCCCAGTCATTTTAGGAAGACCCTTTCTTGCTACATCTAATGCTCTAATCAATTATAAAAATGGGGTTCTGAAACTTTCCTTTGGTAATATGATAGTTGAGTTAAACATTTTCATTGTAAGCAAACAACTGAGTGAAGTTAAAGATATCAGGGAAGTAAACCTTATTGACATAGTGGTGCAGGAATATCTTGAGAAAAAGCTTGTTGATGACACGTTGGAAAGAGTGTTAATGTTTAGTAAGGGATTAAAGTCAGTAAGTGGAGGAAAAGAGTTAGCGAGTTATTTTGTTGAAGGTTTAGAAGTCATGGATATTCATGTTGTGGGTCAGTGGACCCCTATTTTTGAACCTCTTGCCCTCAGTCCCATTTGACCTGAGCCATCTAAGCTTAAGCTTCTAACACCCAATCGAAAACCACTATCACTTGCTTTAAAATATGCATTCCTTGGGGCAAGGGAGGCTTATCCTATTGTGATCTTGTCAAGTCTGTTTGACTACCAAGAGAAAAGTCTTTTGAGAGTGCTAGCAAAACATAGAAAAGCCATAGGGTGGACCATAACAAATTTACATGGCATTAGCTCCCTAGTTTGTACTCATCTCATCTATCTAGAAGAAGAAGCTAAACTAGTGTGGCAACTGCAAAGACATCTCAACCCAAACATGAAAGAAGTTGTTAATGGAGAAGTGCTGAAGCTTCTAGATGTGGGTATTATATACTCCATCTATAACTCCAAGTGTGTTAGTTTGACCCAAGTGGTTCCAAAAAAATCAGGTGTCATAGTAGTCACCAATGAAAACAATGAGTTGATACCCAATAGAATCCAAACAGGATGGCACATGTGTATGATTACTGATGCCTCAATGCTGTAACTAGGAAGGATCACTTTCCACTCACATTCCTAGGCTAAGTCCTTGAACTAGTGGCCGAGTGAGCTTTTTATTGTTTTTTCAATGGATACTTGGGGTACAATCAGATTGAGATTGCCTTGGAAGATTAAGCTAAAACCACTTTCACTTGTCCATTTGGAACTTATCCATATAAGCAAATGCTCTTTGGTCTGTGCAATGCACCGGCCACTTTTCAGAGGTGCATGATGAGTTTGTCTAGTGATATAGCAGAGAAGTATTTGGAAGTCTTCATGGGTGATTTTTTTGTTTATGGAGATACTTTTGATAGTTGCCTATAGCACTTAGAGAAGGTGCTAGAAAGGTGTGAGGAGAGCTCCTTAGTGTTTAATTGGGAAAAGTGTCACTTTATGGTGATACATGGTTTAGTGTTGGGTCACATCGTATTCCACAAAGGCATTGAGGTAGACAAGGCTAAAGTTGAGCTCATTCAAAAATTCCCAATCCCTAGGACAATCAAAGATATTAGATCTTTCCTTAGGCATGCTAGTTTTTATCGGCGATTCATTGAAGGGTTTAGTTCAATCTCTCACCCCATTTATTAGTTATTATCTTAAGATGTTAAGTTTCAATGGACCTCTAAATGCCAAGAAGCATTTGATACACTCAAAGGAAAATTAACAAATGTCCCTATCATACAATCTCCAAATTGGTCGTTGCCTTTTGAATTAATGTGTGACGCTAGTGATCATGCTATTGGGGCAGTGTTGGGAAAGTGAGTTGATAGGAAACCACATGTGATTCATTATGCTAGTAAAATATTTGTTAACCAAAACTGATGCAAAGCCACACCTGATTCGATGGATTCTCTTACTTTAAGAGTTTCACATCAAGATCCGAGACAAAAAAGGGAGTAGAAAATTTAGTTACTGATCATTTGTCTCGACTCCCTACTGATGGGGAAGTCCATGAGTCCCTCCCTATTAATGAACACTTTCCAGATGAACATTTACTGCATGTGCAGTTTTTTTCCTTAAACTGCCACTCCTTGGTATGCTGATATAGTTAACTTTTTAGCTATAGGCCAGATTCCTACACATTGGTCTAGTCTAGATAGAAAGAAGTTTTTAAGGAATGTGAGAACTTTTTCTTGGGATTAGCTGTATTTGTTTAAATATTGCCCTGATAAGGTCATTCGTAGATGCATCCCTTATGATGAATTTAGGAGTGTTATGGAGTTTTGTCATTCATAGGCATGCAGTGGGCACTTCAGTTCCAAAAAGACCATTGCAAAAATCTTGCAATGCGGTTTGTATTGGTCCAGTATATTTCATGATGTTCACATATTCTGCATGTTGTGTGATAGATGTCAAAGGTTAGGCAGTATGTCGAGGCGGAACATGATGCCCATTAACTCTATTATTATCTTAGAAGTATTCAATTGTTAAGGTACATACTTTATGGGACCCTTCCCGAGTTTATTTGGTTATCTCTATATACTTGTGGCCATAGATTATATTTCTAAGTGGGTCGAAGTTGTAGCTTCCCGAACCAGTGATCATCGAGTGGTAGTCAAGTTTATCAAAGAATACATTTTTGCTCATTTTGGCATGCCATGTGCCATCATTAGTGATGGTGGCACACACTTCTGTAACCAACTTATAGGATTGTTAATGCGTAAATATGGGGTAGTGTATAAGGTGGGAATATCTTACCATTCCCAAACTAGTGGCCAAATGGAACTAGCCAATAGAGAAATCAAGCGCATTCTAGAAAAGTAGTCAACCCAAACTGAAAGTATTGGTTCTTAAGGTTAGTAGATGCATTGTGGGCATATAGAACTGCATTCAAAACAAGACTAGGTGTGTTGCCTTACAGGCTTGTGTATGGAAAGGCATGCCACCTTTTGGTAGAGATCGAACACAAAGCTTATTAGGCCATACGTTAATTCAATGAGAATTTGGAAGGAGACAGCCTTGCTAGGAAACTCCAACTCACTGAGCATGAAGAGCTCCGGAATGACGCTTACAAGAATGCTAAAATCTCAAAAGCTAAAATGAAAACCATTCATGATCAACACATTTATGGAAAATCATTCATTGTTGGCCAGAAAAGTCCTCCTATACAATTCCCGATTACACTTTTTTTTGGGTAAGCTTAAAAGTAAATGAGCAGGACCGTATGTGGTTATTGAAGTCTTAATGCATGGGGCAATTGAAATAGAGAATCTGGTCTTTGGTGCACTATTCAAATTCAATGGGCAAAGATTAAAGCCCTACATTGAGAAATTGGTGGGTGAGATAGAAAGTGTGGATCTCGAGGATCTTAGCAATTTGATTCTAGACAACGGGTTGTAGTCCTTGTATTTTATTTTAATTTTTATTTGTTCATTTTATTTATTTATTTTGCTTATGTTAGTAGTGGGTTATTCTTAATTCTTTTATCTTATTTTATTGTTTTACCCACTTCTTTTGTTTCTTTATTTTTCTTTTTGAGTATTGTTTTGTCTGTTTTTCTCTTTTAGGTTTTTCCTTATCCGGTTCCCTTAGCAATTTTCGTGCGAGTCTACTAGCACCTCTTAGAACCATGTTATTTTGAAAGAAGCCGTAAATGGAGCCAAAAGCAGATTGAGCATTTTGCGAATCCGAGGGAGAAGGAGATGTTCATGGCCAATTTCCATGGCCGGCAAGTCCTCATAGAGCATCGCGTGCATTTATCAGAATTTGCTTACAACCTTTTGAAATCTGATTTCTTATATAGGGGATGGCTTCATGTGGTCAGTTAATGTTGACATGGTCTGCGAATTTTATGCTTATTTAACCTATACCCCTCATGCTGAGCTTTTTTTTTTTACCTTTACTATGAGGGGATGGTTAGTAACCATCTCCAAAGAGGATGTCTGCCAACTCCTCTAGTTGCCATGCGTCTGCCACCCTGATTATCTACCATTCCCTCGATGTCCACTTACTAGTGAGGAACTCCTTGCTAAGCTTCAGACCACCCATGTCCCTTGGCATCAGTTCACAATCCTTATAGCATCTGTAAAAAGGGAATACTAAATGTTAAATTTGATTGTTGCCACCCATATCATTCCTGAGATGAGCTCTAGCACTACAGTACATCGGTCTCGTTGTTTGTGGTTATACACCATTGGTAAGGGGTATGCTATAGACCTTTCAAACCTTATTCTGATGGCCATTGTCAAATCCTGTTCCTCTTATGACCCTCTGCCATTTGGTTTGCTAATCTATCATTTTTTGAAATCAGCTCGAGTCCCTACTTTACCTTTAGACATGATTTAGTACTTTGGCAGACCGATATCTGGGTTGGATATTTCTTTTGAGCGACCTTCGTTGCTGAATACTCCACCAGTAACTGCCACCCCACCTCTATCTCTTGAGTACTTGCACTCTCAAATCCAAGATTTAAAGGCCGTGGCCAAGTTGTTAAAGACTCATTGTCAATTATTTCCTAGTTCTATATTACATTAGGAACTAGTTTCTTCTTTTTTGGTCTTTGTTTTTTGAGATTTTCACTTTGTGATTTGGAGTTATACTTTGGTGGGCAGGTTTTTGTTCTTGGTACTTTATACTATTACTTTTATTTTGGGTCATCAACCTCTTATAGCATTCATGCTTTAATGGTGTCCCATTTTTTGTGCATTGAGGTTGGAAGCACCCCATTTTTGTTCGCTCGGCAATTTTATATCCATCTAGACTCATATCAATTCAATCAATCAATCCCTTCGTGGGGCCGACGAGCCTAGTAGAGATAAAATGCCCTTGTGGTATTGCTTGGTCCTATTCCAATTGGCACGTCTTCCTGGAAACGGTAAGTCCCCATTTCAATCTCAAATCCAATTCCAATTCAAATCAAATCGGGCATGCGTTTCTAGAAAGTTGATTCCTCAGGCGATAAGACCATCCAATATAGCACATTTTCTAAGAAAACTCTTTAAAACAATAAGTCCCTTCAAACTCGTCGACCGGGATAGAACCCTAGTCCCTGAGATGGTAGAATGGTTCACCTTTGGCGCTTGCTAGCCCGCCAATAAAGAATGTCCATTATTCAGCACGTCTTTCGAGAAAGTTGATTCCTTAGACGATAAGTCCACCTAGTAGCTCCCTGAGATCAAGTGATCTTTAGAATGAACACGAACCGTTAGTGTGGCGGAAACCCTTGTATACATTGCAATGGTTAAAGTGGCAGAAATACTCGTAAACAGGTCGACATTGGAAATTGCCAATAAACCCCCTATGTCACGAGACCAAAATCGCCTCTTGGTTGTGACACGTTTACCAAAGGACGATATACCTTTGGAAACCAACTCATCACACACTGTCACAGTGGAGGAAATATTCAAAACCTAGGTCAATACCAGTTCCTGCTAGCCCACTCTGTTGAAAAATGACCAAACTACCCCTTGGGCTTTTTTGGCATGCTTCTTGAGAAAGAACCTAAGTCTTTAGAGCGATAAGTTCACCTTTCCAAGATTGTTCCAAAGATGATCCGGTATGTTTAAGTACCTTTCAGTCAGTTCCGGACCAATTCCGTGACCATTTGGTCAAAATGATAATTTTGCTCCTAGGCATTCGAGTGCCTCCAGGAACCACACTGACTTTGGGTATCAAACCAGTTACCTCCTAAGAATGCTGTTAATAGTATTCCTAACCTTCCAATACCTTTTCGGATAATTCTGAGTCAATTCCGGCTACTCAGTGCAAAATGACCGTTTTACCCCTAGTGGGCCGATCAACTTTTCTAGCCACATCGGCTCTAGGTATCAAACTGGCACTCCCTTGGAACACTCTAGATAGTGTTTCCAACCTTCAAGTCCTCTCATGAGTCATTCCAAGTCTATTTTGTTGGCTTTCTGGTCTAATTGACCGTTTTGCTCCTAATAGCTGGGTTGACAATTCTGACCTTGATTTTCAAGTCCGTTACCCCTGCGATACTATTTCAAGGGTTTCTATCCATTTCTAGCCTTTCGAGTCACTCTCGGTCTCCCAAAATATTCCCGAACCTTCCGGAGTCACTCCTAGTGGAGCCAAGCCAAAAAATGCATGGTAGTTACTAGGACAAATGCCCAAATCTTCTGCCTTGCGTATCAAGGGTCGAAGATATATTTCTTATTGCCTTAAAAGGTGTCCTAAGTGGCTGCCTCCACTAGCCAAAAAATGGCCTGGCGCCACTCCTAGTGGCGCTAGTGTATTTTTAAGCCTGGCGGCACTTCAACAGGCGCTAGGTCGGTTTAAATTGCCTATAAATGTAGAGCCTCTCCTGCATGAAAAGGGTCAGCAATCTAAGTCTAGAAACTCCATCTCTCGATATACAGACCTTGAACTCTCTCAAAACCATAGTTTTCTTTGGCTTTTTCAAACCTTAGTCTGCATACACTTTAACCCTGGCGTACATACACTCTATACACTCATATATGATCCTCCAAGCCGATCATTGAAGACTCAAGGTGCTGTAATCTCAAAGCTCTCAAAGATCAAAGCAAAGTAAAGCAAATAAAACAAGCACATCAAAGAAGACACAAGGTTGGTTTTCTTTTATGTTTATGCAACTCCCCCTTTTCTCTTCTTCCTCCTAGCCCACTTCGATTTTCTTCTATTTTAATCCCCTATCTTCTCTCCCCCCCCCCCCCCCCCCTTTCTTGCATGCTTAAAACAAAGGAATCTCCAATTCATATGTAGGAAGAATGGTTGAAAGTCACCGTGTTGGAGGTTTTCTTCTAATTCAACCTTAGTCTATGAGGATTCGGCCCCCTTGATTATTTGGTGAAGTCTAAATCTTGTATGTTCATGATCCTATTTGCATTGTGCATTTCATACTCATACATCTCTTGAAAATCATTTTCCAAACTTGTTTTCAAAACTTGCATCAAAATCTTTTACAAAACTTGTATTAAAAATCTTCTCTTTCAAACTTGTTTCCAAAAATCACAATCTTAAGATGATTCTAACCACTCCATGGTTAGGGTTGTTTTAGTAAAGTGTTATATAAGTTTTAGGTATAAACCCTAAATTGTTTTTGTCCAAATGACAGTCCTAAGGCGATTATAGCCATTCCATAGTTATGGTTGCTTTAGGAAAGTGTTATATTTAAAGTAACCAATATGGTCCATATTTCCAAATCCTTGTTATTTTCAACATCATAATCCTAGAATGGTTCTAATCTTCTTATGGTTAGAATAGTTTTAGGAAAGTGAGGCATTTTAGAGACTTGCAAAAGTCCACATTCAAATCCTCTTTCCAAAATTACTTTTTAAATCCTCTCTAAAATCTTTTTCAAATCTACTTTCTAAAATCTCTTTTCAAACATACTTTTCTAAAAACTCTTTCTAAAACTCTCTTTCCTAAAAACTCTTTCTAAAAATCTCTTTCCTAAAACTCTTTTCAAAAATCTCTTTCCTAAAAACTCTTTTTTCAAAAGTTCTACTTTCCAAAATTTCTTTTTTTTGAAGTTCAAGTCAAGCCCTTGAACTCAACTTCTTTTTTTATATCCAAATCATAGGTTTCCAAAATCCTATTTTTTACATCAAAATCATAGGTTTCCAAAACTTCTTTTTTTCACATCAAATTATAAACTTTCAAATCCAAGCTTTCCAAATCTCATCCTTTTCAATTCTATGTCAAATCTAATCTTCCAACTTAGGAACCAAATCCCATCTCCAATTTAGGAAACCAATTCAAATCCTCCATTTTTTAAAACAAAATCAAATAATCTCTTTTTGGAAATAAAATCCGTTCTTGTATTTTAGGAAATAAAAATCAAAATTTTCCTAATTCCATACCTTTTCAAATCTCAACTTTTTAAATTGTAAATTATCAAATCTTTCTTAAATTCAAATCTCTCCAAAACTTAATCTTTCAAGTTTTTCTTAATTTCAAATTTTTTCAATTCAAAACTTTCTAAATCCAAACCTTTCTCAAATTCAAGACTTTCCAAATTCAAAACTTTACAGTTCAAAATCTTTCCAAAATTCTAAGACTTTCTAAATTTCAAATCTTTCTTAAATCAAATTTTCTAAATTCAAATCTTTCCAAAATCAACTCTTTCTTAAAGAAAAAACTATCCTAAGTTCAAACTTTCCAAAATTCAAATCTTACCAAATTCAAAACTTTTCTAAAATGAAAAGTTTCCTAATTTGACATTTTCTTAAAATGAAACTTTCCTATTTTGAAGTATTCCTAATTCAAAACTTTCCAAAGTCCAATCTTTCCTAAACCCTAACTTTCTAAATCATTGCAAGGCAAGCATTTTCAAATCAAATCTCTTTTTCAAATCTTCCTTAAATCCAACTTTCCTAATTCGAACCATTTCTAATTTGAACATTTCCCAAATCTAACTTTCTAAAATTGAACTTTTCAAATCTAAATCAAATTCTTTCCAATTCAACTACATATTCCAACCCTAGCATACCTAAACCCTACTTTAACCCTAATCCTAAGTTAGGAAGCTTCAACTCCTTTCTAAAACACTTTTCTTAAAAACAAAATTGTTTTCCAATTTCAAACTTCAAAATGTTTTCAAATCTTAATCTTCCTAAGTTAAGTTCAAGTTTTCCTTCCAAGTTTAAACCCTTTTTCAAGTCTAAGTTCAATTTCAAATGAAATCTCGATTTCATATCTTCTATTCCAAGTTCAAATCAAATCCTTTTTCAAATCAAACTCTTTTCAAATTAAATCTTTTTAAATAAAACTTTCCAAACCTAAAAGTGTGTATTTTCAATTGGACTCTTGTCTAAACTACGACTGACTTGATTCCCAAAAAGGGATATGTAGGCAACCCTAATGGGTGCGGTTACAACCTTTTTCAAACTTCCAATTCTATGATCTATTTCAAGTTTCTAATTCTAAAGTCTATTTTTAAATCTCAAATTTCTAATTTCTAAAACCCTCTTTCAAAAACTCAAATCTAGCTTTTCAAATCCATTTCCAAAATCAAATCAAGTCTTTTCAATTCTATTTTCAAAATAAAATCAAAGTCTTGCACTTGCATATCATGCATCATGTCAAACCTCTTTTCTAAATTTTTTTTTTTAAAGTGGAAAGTTTTGAACATTTATTAATCAAATATTCTGAATGAATGAACCTAAGGTGAATAGACATGTGAGTACCGCAAGGGCGGAGTCGGATGATGGCTTAGTGCGTCTTCCCTACACTTAACCAACCTCCGAACCTAAATCACTGTTTTCAAAGACCAAAATAGCGTTATTTTCAAAAAGAGCTTAAATATTTCTAAAGGTTGCCAAATGATCTATTTTCTTAAAAATCCTCTTTCGAGGAAGTTTTCAAAATCTTTTCAAAAACCCTACGTGTAATATTCAGATTGTGCTTAGTTTTAGGTGACCTCACTCATCTTAATCAAGTTAGGTGAAAACTCCAATATCTTTTCCAAAAGCCTTTGAATCAAAATCAATTTCTAATTTAAACCTAGTCGCACTGTGTTTTTCTCAATTGTCTTTTTTGAGTGCGAAAAATTGGGGCGCGATAGCTGGCGACTCCACTAGGGATGCTTAGAGGATTAAGCCATTGTTATGTTTATTTACCCTTACCCATTTGGAGTCTTTGATTAATTTTTCTAATTCTATCCACTTAAAGAAAAAAAAAACTTTCAAAATCAAGTGTTTCCAAGTTGTTTTAAAAATCATGTCATAGCATGCATTCAATTACATTCAATTATTCTATCTTGCATTAAGTTTGTCATTCAAAGTACTAACTTTTGTGTATTTTTGTAGGGAGACCTTTGTTTGTTTCATGTTATAGTAACTACCATGTATAAATGAATGTATGGAATGAACAGGATGGATGGGAGTTGTTAGGCCATTTCCTCTGCTTTTCAAAATTTCACACACACACTACACGTGCACAAGCATTTGCATATTTGCATTCTTTACCTGAAATGTCCCTTCTAGTTAGAAGGGAGAATGGTATATTTGTTGTGGGTAAGATGCTGTGTCACTTTCTTCGTCTACGGCCTGTTGATGGTTCCTTCGCTTGGATCACCAACCGATCATGGCACCACCTCGGGGAGTGGGCTTAGGTTTGAAGATTTGGGAATCGAGTCTTCTTAGGAAGTATTAGTAATCCCTCAACCTCATGCTCATGTAGACACCATGCATAGCCGGACCCCTATTAGATTTAAGACATGTGCATTGATTTCAAAACCATGGAGGAAATGGCCATTTCCTCTTACTGTTATAATACTTGTCTAACTGTTCAGGCATGTATATTTATTTTACAATTACATTATCTCTCCTTATACTCTTTGCATCCTTATTCATGCATATAATATTTTATCCCAAGACAAGAGTTCCAAAGTAATTCAAGTCACTGCATTCTCATGCATATGATCAACAAATCGAGAGTGACACCAAGGTCACTCTCCCCTACATTAAACCTACCCAAACCCTAAGGGTTCCCATATAACCCTAAGGATTTATAGCATGCATATTCATTCCATAAAGAGGGGCCCCAATGCCTCTATACTCACAGCGATAGGGTTGTCAAGAAGACAAGGGGTAATCAATTAGTAAGGTCTCTCAACAACCATTCAATCTTAAATCTAAAGAAGGCGAATCCGAAGACTTAAGAGTAGTTTAGGATTTCAATCATAAAAGTATATGGGTGGAAGTCCAAAGGAAAATGTTTCCCCTCCCTTTATTAAAGTATACTTCGATTCCTTTGTATTTAAACCCGAAAGTTCAATGTGCTTCTTTATTTTCCGCGAATGAATGAATGTATGAACAAATGTTTCCACTTCATGGTAAAGTATCTATATACAAGGGCAAACCCCCCTATCTCCAAAAGTGAGCAAAATATATCATATTTAGTCTCCATCTTAAATAGGGACACGCTGGAGCATGCAATGCATAGAGCTCTCTAAAAATAAAAAAACTAACTTGTGATTTGTGTCCTTGCTTTTCTTTTTCTTTCTTTGTCATTTACAGAGATCACATTATAACGAGTCAACATTGCTCCAAATAAAGGTCAACATCCACCTAGAGACCTCATTATCACCCGACAAAGACCATCACTTATGGCTGCCAACCCTGAAGAATCAGCCCAAGTCTCTCGAGAAGAGGTCAACAAAATAAGGACAAAGATTGATGAAATGTTCAAGCTTATTCAGACCATGGGCATAAAAGATGCTGTTGTAATCCCATCGTCGTCCATGACTTCTTTCAAAGACCCTGAACTTGCTAACCCAAGGATCGTGGTTCAATCTAACAATACTAGAAAGAACAAAGAAGATGCCTAGGGGCTAACATTGAAGAAGAAGAAACCATACTGCTCTTGCCTGTTATGAAAAGAATTCCCTTAGACCCTATCACTTTGAAAATCCAAGGGTTGAAAAACTCACTGTAAAGCCTTCATGGCTATGACTCCTTTTGACTTGCATCTTATAACGAGTTGTGTTTTTTCCTGGACCATCCGAGACTTGCGAAGTTCAAAATGCCTGACTTTTAGAAGTATGACAACACTGATAACCCTATTGCTCATCTTCGCCTATAAGCTAGGGCATTGAGTGGTCATGGGAATGATCTGAAACTCCTCATGCAATTGTTCCAACATAGTCTTACTGGGTCTGCTGCAAAGGTTCGCTCGTCTAGACCTAAAGACGATCACAACTTGGATTGAGTTGGTAAATGTATTCAAAGCCCAATACCATCACAACATCGACCTCACTTCCGATCAATGGTCCTTGATGACGATGAGTAAAGGTGAGAAAGAAAGCTTTAAGGGCTATACCCTAAGATAGAGAGAAGCCGCTACACAAGTCAATCCCCCGTTGGAAGAAAATGAGTATAAGTAATTGTTCGTACACACGTTCCAAGGCATATACTACGAGAAACTCTGCACTAGCATGGAGAAAGCTTTTCTGAGCTCATCATGCATAGAGAAATGATAGAAAATAGCCTCAAGACAGGGAGGATTACTGATCCCTATGTGAAAATTGGAGAAAGTTCTGTTATCATAGCCAAAAAGGTGGCTACTATAAGGGGAGTAATCAAGAAAGAAAGTGAGGTGTCTACCATCCTACCCGTTCAACCATCCCAATGCTATCCCCCACTTCAGTCTCACCCTATCTTACCCATACCCACTCTAAACATGCTTGCCCAAGCACCCAACTTTGGCCTTACTAGGGCACAACTTAATTTCAATAGGCCTTCTTGATGCTTCCATAACTTTGATGCCTTAGTTTGCACCCAAACTGAAGCCTACCATAACCTCTTAAAAAACAACGTCCTAAAACTCATACTGGCCCATCCATTACCAAGTCCCCTACCCCCCAACTTTAATGGTGCCCTCACCTATGAGTATCATTCGGGTGGCCAAGGGCACAACACCGAGAGTTTCTTTTTCCTCAAACATAAAATCCAAGACTTGATCTACAACAAGACCATTGATCTGCAACCAGTGAACCCTACTTCAACCCCCAATGTGACCACCAACCCTCTGCCAGACCACACAGTCAATGTGATACTAGTAGAAATAGAAGATGAGGGAGAGTTGGATAAAACCATGGCTGAGGATTACAAAGAGGATTGGGAGGCTGATGAAGAGAATGACTAGAAGGAGGATCTCCCATCATGCCCGATCTATTTCCATAACCCTAATAAGGCGCCCAATTCTTCTAACTGGCCAGTTGAGGAGCCAATGCATATGGAGGAGGATCTTGCTGAAGACGTGGCTGTTGATGGATAGGGTGTTAAGTTTCTACACTCAAGATATACCACGACTGAACGTCACTTATTGGAGAACCCTTGTCCCATGACTAAGTTTGACTATAGAGACACGAGCTAGGAGCTAAAAGAGCCCAAGGCACCAACAAAGCCATTCGAGTTGGAGGGAAGCTAGTTACGCACCCTGTTTATGGAATAGCCTATCACCAAGGACAATAAGGAGGTCAATGAAGCTGACAACTATACCGTCATTGCCAACATGCTCGCAGCTCCAGGAGAAGTGTCTACTTGTCTTGCCTTGTCCACAGATTTTAGCAACAGATGGAGCATCAAAGATGTGGGCATTATTCCAAAGCCCTACTGAGAGGCATTCTCTTCAAAAGCGTACAAGAGAGGGGTGTTTTTACCCACTTTCTTTCTATCCCTTTATTTTTGTGCCTTTAAATTTATATTTGCATTTCAATTGCTTCTAAAAGGGCTCTATGTCTGCACTTCATTAAAATAATAACATGTTAGTTTTCATTCAAATTGCTGTTATCTTATATTTTTCTTATGAATGGTGAATGCTTCCTACACAAGAGGCATGATGTATCTTATAGAGGACCTGACTTGAAGTGTATGATAGCATGAGTTAGCCACTGGCCAATTGATTAACTTTTTGAAAAGAGACAGAATGAAGATGAGTGAGGAAACTACCCCAAAAGTAACACCTGCAAGACACCGAAGCTAAGCGATGTGTGTCCTGACTATCAAAAGGAAGAGAAGCCATCTTTCATGTTTTCATAAAAAAGAATGATGATGTTTATATACCCTTTGCTTAACCCACTAGTTCCTCGTAGAAAGCAAAGATTCACTATCAACCTTGATTCAACACCATCCCCCCATACTGGAGTAAATAGATAACTGAGGACTCCGCAAGGCATGTTATTCATCCTCTATCAAGTTGAAGCAATATTAAGACTCTATGGATCAAGTAATCTAGTTCAAAATGAAGAGAGGCCTTCAGTTCATTTCCTATACATTCAAAAACAACCCTTGTCAAACATATTGAGCCATTTACTTTTTCTCAAGAAAAATCCAACCTAGGGATTACCGACCACAATGGGTTAGCTGGAAATGCTAAGAAAAAATCTAAAAGAGAGAAGTTATAGAAATGCTCATCTCACAAAAAGAAAATAAAGGAAGAAAAAAAAGAAATGGAAAAAAAAAGAGAAAAGCAAAGAGAAAAGAGTTGCTAAGGGGCAAAAAAAAAAAAAAAAAAAAAAACGAGAACAAATATATATGAAAAAAGGCTTGAAGAAAGTTATGTTTGTGTCATCTTGAAAAGCGTATAGAAAGGCCAAAAAAGGATAAAGTCATTTCCTGGCATATAGTAAAGGCAAGAAAGAAAATTCAAAGGTGATCTTAGAGAATAAAGAAGCCTAATAGAAGTTATTGGTTTGAGCCTTTACCTTTTCTTGTTAAACCCAAAACCATTACTAACATTATAACCCTATGTAAGTCCACTCCGATTGACAACAGATTATTTGATCTAAATGAGCTGGATGTGTTGCTTGTAAGCACCCTATTTTTGACTGCTCGGCAGTCTACACTCCGTTCAGATTTGTACTCAAGTCAGTATGGATGTATTCTAATCGAAATCAACTCTCTAAGTCTAATCTCGTCAATTCATCGCTTCACGGGCCACATGTTGCGCCCAAATTTTTCACACTCGAGGAATACTCACACAAGCGGGAAAAATGCTGTACTCTCTCGTTAGAACTCACCCTCCTAGAAGAATGAGTGCGAATAGGTTTGAATTGAAAATGGATTTGAATAAAGGGCTTTTTGAAAAAGATTCGAAGTCGCCACCTAACTTAATTAAGGTGAGTTAGGTCACCTAAAAACTAAGAATAATCCGAAGACTACACTTAAGGTTTTTGGAAAACGATTTTGAAAATATCTCCTCAAGAGAGGGTTTTTAAGAAAACAGGTTGTTTGGCAACCTTTGGAAAACATTTAGCTCTTTTTTGAAAAATAACTCCGTTTTGGTCTTTGAAAATAGTGATTCTAGGTTCGGAGGTTGGTTACGTGTAGGGAAGACGCACTAAGCCATCACCCTACCCCGCCCTTTCGGTACCTACATGTCAATCTACCCTAGATTCACCTATGAGAGTCTTTAACTAACTAATGGTTCAATCCTATTTATTTTGAAAAACAATGTTTGAAAAGAAATGATGCATGAGATACAAGTGCAAAATAAGAGAGAGTTGGAGAATAGATTTGGAAATAAATTTGAAAAGAAATTGATTTGATTTTAAAGAGATTTGAAATTGAAAAGTTTTGAAAATTGAAAGTAGAGATTTGAAAATAGAAATTTGAAATTGGAAATTTGAAAATAGATTGGAGATTTGGAAAGATTTTGGAATTTGAAATTTGGAAAATATGGAGGAATTTGAAATTTGAAAGAAGTTGTGACCGCACCTATGAAGGTTGCCTATGTATCCTTTAGAGGAATCAGGTCAGTCGTAGTTCGGACCGGAGTCCGATTGAAAATAGAAGGTTGGATTGGAAGAAAGATATTGAATTGAAAATTGGATTTGATTGGAAATTAGAAGAGGAGATTGGAAATTGAAATTGAGAAGATTGGACTTCTTTTGGAAAGATTGAGGTTTAAGAAACCTAGACTTAGGAAAGATGAGGTTTAGGAAAGACTTGAGAGTTAGAAAAATTTGACTCAAACGTTGGACTTGGAAGATTTGGAAAGATTGGATTTTAGGAAATGTTCGGATTAGGAAAGGTTCGATATAGGAAAGTTTCGAATTAGGAAAGTTTCATTTTTGGAAAGTTTCAAAAATTGGAAAGTTTTGAAATAGGAAGTTTTGAAAGTTTCATTTTTGGAAAGGTTTGAAAAAGAGAAGTTTTCAATTTGGGAAATGTTTGAATTAAGAAAGTTTTGAGTTTAGAAAAGATTTAAAAACTTGGATTTGGAAAGTTAAGATTTGGAAAGAGATGGAATTAGGAAAGGGTTGAATTAGGAAAGATTTGAAAGTTGAGTTTTAAAATTTAGGAAAGATTTTTATGTTCAAGTTTTGGAAACTTAAGATTTAGGAAAGTGGAAGCTTAGGAAGGATTCGAATTAGGAAAGATTTGGATTTTGAAATTTAAGGAAAGATTTAACTTTAGATTAGGAAACTTATGGTTTAGGAAGGTAGGAAATTAGGAAGGAGTTGAATTAAGAAAGGTTTGGATTAGGAAGGGACTGGATTTGTTTCTAAAAGAAAAGGTTGGATTTTGTTTCCAAAAACGGAGGATTGGATTTGGTTTCCTAAACGGGAAGATTGGATTTGGTGTCCTAAAGGAAAATTTTGATTTGACAAGGATTTGGAAAAGAAAATTTCTAGAAACCTTAGGTTTGGAAGTGTAGAACTTTGATGTAGGAAAGAGATTTTGGAAATGTGTATAGTTTTGGTATATAAAACAAGAGGTTTTGGAAACCTAAGTTTTAAGGCAAGTTTGAAAACCACATTTTTGAAAAGAAAATTAGGGTTTCCTAATTGTAGGTTCTAGGGCTTGACTTGGGCTTCTAAGGAAAGAGTTTTTAGAAAGTGCGTTTTTTGGAAACGAAGATTTTGGAAGAAAAATCCTAGAGGAGAGTTTTAGGAAAGTGAATTTGAAGATAGAGTTTTTGGAAAAAGATTTTAAAGAGAAGGAGTTTGGGAAAGTGTGTTTTTGGAAACGAAGGTTTCGGAAAGAAATCCTAGAGAGGAGTTTCTAGAGGAAAGATTTTGGAAAGAGAATTTTTTTAGAAAGATTTTTGGAGAGAGTTTTTCTAGGAAAGAGACCTAGGGAATATTTTTGGAAAGTGGACTTTGAAGAGAGCATTTCGGAAAGGAGTTAAAAAAAGGAGTTTTGAAAAATAGATTTTGGGAGGGAGTTTTCAAAAACAACTTTGGAAATGAGAGTTTTAGGAAGGTATGTTGAAAAAGAGATTTTTAGGAAGAGATTTAAAAAGAGAGTTTTTTGGAAAGTATAAAAACGTTTCACTTTCCTAAAGCGATTCTAGCCATAAGAGGGCTAGAACCACTTTAAGAAAGTGGTTTTGAAAACAACAAGGGTTGAAAATATGGACCATGTTGGTCACTTTGAATGTAACACTTCCTTAAAGCAATCCTAGACATGGAAAAGCTAGAACCACCCTAGAATTGTGATTTTGAAAACACGTTTTAAAAAAGAGATTTTGATGCAATTTTATAAACAAGTTCGAAAACGATTTTGAAGACAACTTTGAAAATGGTTTTTAGAAGATGCAAGATCATGATATGCACAATGCAATTTTGGGGTCGTGAACATACAAGGCTAAGGCTTCACCATATAATCAAGGGGGTCGGACCCACGTGGTCTCTAGTTAGACTAGAAGAAAGCCCCCGACACGGTGACTTTCCAATAGTCTAATCCTACACATGGACCGGGAATCCCCTTATTTCAAGCATGCAAAGAAGGGGGGGGGGGGAAGAGATGAGGGATTAAAATAGAGAAAACCCAAGTGGGCTAGGAGAGAGAAGAGAGAGGGGAGAAGTGCAGAAATTTAAACGGAGAACCTACCTTGTATCTTGTTTATTTTGCACGCCTTGCTTTCTTCGGTCTTCGGTCTTCGTCTTGATTTTCGTCTTCAATCTTCAAGAGTTGTCTTCAAGCTTCAAACTTCAGATTGCAACTCTTCAAGTCTTTAAAGGAGGGTTGAAAGTTAGTGTATGAGTGTATGGGGTGTATAGGAGTGTATATGAGGCTAAGGTTTGGGTATGGTGGCTAGGGTTTGGAAAACCTAGGGAGGCTAGGGTTTAGGGAGTGCTCGAGCTCTGTATATTGAAATATATGATTTTTGGTTTGAGTTTGCGGATCCTTTTCACGTTGGATAAGGCTCTGTATTTATAGAGGTTGGACAACACTAGCGCCTGTTGCAGTGGCGCCAGGCCAGAATTTACACTAGCGTCACTAGGAGTGGCACCAGGCTAATTTTTGGCTTGTAGTGGTGCCAGCTATTTAGGAAATATTTAAGGTCGGCAAGCAACGTATCTTTGACTAGATTTGGGCGCCTGTACTAGTGACTGATGCAATTTTTAGCCTGGCTTTACTAGGAGTGACTTCGGAAAGTTCGGAAAGGATTTTGGAGGATCGAGGATGACCCAGAAGGCCGGAAAAGAGCAAGAACACTTAAAATAGTGTCCTGGAGGTATTTGACTTGAGAAATGAGGATAAGATGGGTCGAAAAGGTTGACCGGGCCTTTAGGGGCAAAATGGTCAATCGGACCGAAAAACTATCGGGATAGACTCAGACTATCCTGGAAGAAGACTTAGGATCTGGAAACATTATTTAGAATGTTCCCAAAGGTTGCCGGTTTGATTCCCAGAGTCGTCGTGGTCGGAAAAGGAGACCGGCCCACTAGGGGTAAAACGGTCATTTTGTACCGGGTTTGCCGGAACTGACTGGGAATGATCTGAAAAGGTAACGGGAGGTTGAGAATACTATAAGAAGTAGTCTTAGGATATTACCGGTTTGATACCCAGAGCCGCTGTCGTTGAAAAAGGAGACCGGCCCTCTAGGGGCAAAACAGTCATTTTGTACCGGGTTGGCCGAAACTGACTCGGAATGATCCAAAAAGGTAAAGGAAGGTTGAGAATACTATAAGAAGTAATCTCAGAGGGTTACCGGTTTGATACCCAGAGCCGGTGTGGTTCCTGGGGCATTCGGATGCCTAGGGGCAAAATGGTCATCTTGACCAGAAAGTCTTGAAAAAGGTCCAAAGGACAGTTTGGTCATTTTTCACCGAAGTGGGCTAATAGACACTGGTGTTGACCTGGGTTTTGAGTGTTTCTGCCACTCTGACGGCGGTCGTCGTGACACAGAGGTTTGTTGGCAATTCCCTATATCGACCTATTTGTGAGTATTTCCGCTACTCTAATGGTTTTGTGAGTATTTACGAGTATTTTTGCTACTTGGACCGTCTCGAGGAATAAACTGTCTCAAGAGAGGGATTGGAAAGGGATCTTACCATCTCTAAAAAGACGTGCCTGAATTGGAACCGTCTCGAGGAATAAACTGTCTTGAGAGAGGGATTGGAAAAGGGATTTTACTGTCTTTGAAAAGACGTGCCTGAATTGGAACCGTCTTGAGGAATAAACTGTCTCGAGAGAGGGATTGGAAAGGGGTCTTATCGTCTTCGAAAAGACGTGCCTGAATTGGAACCGTCTCGAGGAATAAACTTTTTCGAAAGAGGGATTGGAAAGGAGTCTTACCGTCTTCGAAAAGACGTGCCTGGATTGGAACCGTCTCAAGGAATAAACTGTCTCGAGAGAGGGATTGGAAAGGGGTCTTACCATCTTCCAAAGACGTGCTTGAATTGGAACCGTCTCGAGGAATAAACTGTCCCGAGAAAGGGATTGGAAAGGGGTCTTATTGTCTTCAAAAAGATGTGCCTGAATTGGAATCGTCTCAAGGAACAAACTGTCTTGAGAGAGGGATTGGAAAGGGGACTTACCGTTTTTGAAAAAACGTGCCTACATTGGAACCGTCTCGAGGAATAAACTGTCCCGAGAGAGGGATTGGAAAAGGGTTTTACCGTCGTCGAAAAGACGTGCCTGAATTGGAATAGATTTACCGTCTCGAGGAATCAACTGTCTCGAGAGAGGGATTGGAGTCAGAAAGGAAAGGATAATGCCCCTAAGGGCATTTTGGTCATTTTGCCTCTATTTGGGCCTAACAGGCCTGCGAAGCGATGGACATACCGGATTTGGACTTAGAGGGTCGGTTTCGATTGAAATATGCCCACAATGACTTGAAAACAAGTTTGGACGGAGTGTACACTGCCGAGCGGTAAAAAATGGGGTGCTTACACCACACCGGGTCCAAGGAGAAGCAAAAATGACCGAGATGCCCTTAGGGGCATTATCCTTTCCATATTTCCAATCAGGCGCGTCTTTTCGAAGACGATAAGACCCCATTCCAATTCCAATCTTTCTCTCGAGACAGTCTATTCCTCGAGATGACAAATCTACTCCAATCAGACGCGTCTTTCAGAAGACGATAAGACCCTTTTCCACTTCCAATCCCTTTCTCGAGATAGTTTATTCCTCGAGATGGTAAATCTATTCCAAATCGGGCACGTCTTTCCGAAGACGATAAGACCCCTTTCCAATTCCAATCCCTCTCTAGAGACAGTTTATTCCTCGAGACGGTCCGGCACATTTTTCAGAGAAAATCTCTTCGAAACGGTAAGTCCCTTTAAACCTGTCGACCAGGACGAGAGCCCAAGTCCCCTAGATGGTAGAACGGTTTACCTTTGGCGCCTGCTAGCCCGCCAATGCAGAAATGTCCGTTTAGGCATGCCTTCTAAGAAAGTTGACTTCTCAGGCACTAAGTCCTTTTAGCAACTTCCTGAGATCAGGTAGTCTCGGGAATGATTGTGAACCGTCAGAGTAGCGAAAATACTCACAAGCAGGTCGATATAGAGAATTGCCAACAAACCCCCGCATCACGCGACTGCCGCCAGAGTGGCGGAAACACTCAAAACCCAGGTCAACACCGGTGCCTGCTGGCCCGCTTTGGTGAAAAATGACCAAACTACCCCTATGGCCATTTTTCGGCACATTTCTCAAGAACACATGTGAATCCTCAGAATGGTAAGTCCAACCTTCCAAGATTTTCTTAAAGGCAATTCGGCATGATTAGATGCCTTCTAGTCCGTTTCGGGCCAATTCCGAAACTTTTCAGTCAAGATGACTATTTTGCCCCTAAACATTCGAATGCCTCGAGAACCACACCGGCTCTGGGTGTCAAACCGGTAAATTCCCGATAATGCTTCTTATAGTATTCCCAACCTTCCTTTACCTTCCCGAATCATTCCGAGTCAATTTCGACAAACCCAGTACAAAACGACCGTTTTGCCCCTAGAGGGCCGGTCGCCTTTTCCGACCACACTGGCTCTAGAAATCAAACTGACAACCTTTGGGAACATTCTAAATAATGTCCCCAAGTCTCGAGTCTTTTTCTAGGACGTTCCGAGTCCGTCTCGGGAGCTTTCCAACCCGATTGACTGTTTTGCCCCTAACGGCTCGATCAATCCTTCCGACACATCCTATCCTCATTTTTCAAGTCAAACACCTCCAGGACACTATTCTAAGTGTTCCTTCCCTTTTTTGGCCTTTCGTGCCAATCCCGGTCCCTTAAATCCTTCCCGAACTTTTCGGAGTCACTCTTAGTGAAGCCAGGTTAAAAATTACATGGTAGTCACTAGTACAAGCACCCAAATCTTCCCAAGATATGTTGTTTGCCAATTTATCAAACTTTCCTAATTGGCTGGCGGCATTAGTAGTGGTGCCAAGCCAAGAAATGGCCTTGCGCCACTCCTAGTAGCGTTAAGAGGAATTTTGCCCTAGCGCCACTGCAACAGGAGCCAGGTCTATCTCATGTCTATAAATACAGAGCCTCCTCCAGCGTGAAAGAAGTCCGCAAACTCAGTCTAAAAATCCTAATTCTCAATATATGTAGCTCGTACACTCCCAAAACCCTAGTTTCTTTAGGTTTTCCAAACCCTAGCCACCATACACTAAACCCTAACCTTATATACACTCATACACACCCCTACACACATATACACTAGCCTCCAACCCTCCATTGAAGGCTTAGATTGTTACAATTACGAAGATTTGAAGACTGAAGACGAGCCCTCAAAGATCAAGACTAAAGTGAAGCGAAGACCGAAGAAAAGCAAGCCAAGCAAAATAAAGAAGACCCAAGGTAGGCTTCTTATTTAAATTTTCGCTCTTCCCCCTCCCTCTTCTCTCTCCTAACCCACTTGGGTTTTCTCTATTTTAATCCCCGATCTCTTTCCCCCCCTTCTTTGCATGCTTGAAACAAGGAGACTCCCGGTCCATGTGTAGGATTAGGCTATTGGAGGGTCACCGTGTCGGGAGCTTTCCTTTAGGCTAACTGGAGACCACGTCAGTTCGGTCCCCTTGATTATGTGGTGAAGCCTAAACCTTGTATGTTCAACTCCTCTTATAAAAGAGAAAATTCAAAGGTGATCCTAGGTAAAAAAGCCACCAAGTAGAAGTAATAGGTTTGAGCCTTTACCCTTTTTTGTAAAAACCTGAAACTGTGGCCTACATTACGACCCTGTTAAAGTCCTCTTCGATTGAAAAGGATTGCTTGATTTAAATGAGCCAAACGTGTTGCTGAAAGTAGAGGAGGATATCAGGGGACGAAACCCCGCTGGAAGACTGACTAAGGATGGTGTGGATCTAAACCCTATTATAAACAATGTCTAATTTGAGCCTGTGCATCCTTTTCATTCATAAACCGCTTAACCTAGCCTACGTTATGGTCCAAATTAAAGTTCTCTTTGATCAAAGAAAATTGCTTAGTCCAAATAAGCCTGAACAATACCAAGACAACTAGGCTGAGAAAGGAGAGCTGGAAGGGATTTCAAGGGGCAATCTCATGCTCCAAGGTGTGCTCAGATAGTTTTGGTTTAAACAACCCACTAAAAGAAGATCTTTGAGCCTAAATATCCCTTCGTTTCTTACAACCTCTAAACCCAGCCTATATTACGGTCCTAAAAGAAGTCTTCTCGGATTGAGGGCTTAGCTGTTTATTGCTCTGCAAAGGGCATGCGAGTTGTCGCTCGAGCCATGGTGGCATTTTAGAGATCTGAGAGAGAAAACCAAGTGAAATCAGAAAAACCCCAAATAGCAACCCTATAGAAAGTAGGGATAGGATAGTAAACCAAAAGGTCAAGATCCTTAGAGAATGGTGCAAATGCTATCACACCCTGATAAGAATGAGACAAAACTAAATGGGGCAGAATCCTGGAAAGGAAACAGAATCTTGAGAGTATGGGCCCTAAGGCAATCCTAGGACATTCTTTGTAAATAGCTTATATACATGTGGTACTAATACATCCATGACATGTATAACCTGTACATCCATTTAGATTCCTGTGTAGTTTGTATCTATGCATGCATTTAACTGCATTCCTCTATGAACCTGTTCATTAGTAAGGAAATAGGTTATGTATTTAATTCAATTCTTATATAAATCTGTGCATTTATCACAAAAAAAATGGGGAACATTGCATTTAATTTTGTTCATATATGCACATTATCCAAAAGTATAACATGCATTCAATTCCACTTCTGTGTGAACCTGTGCATTCATAAAAAGTAGGACACACATTCAATTCATAAAAAAAGTATGACACACATTCACCCCTTACTGGGGCATTCTTAAACTGTTTTTGTACAAAACTCACTCTATATCTTTCTCTCTCTCTCAAATATGAAATAGGGAACGAGGCAAAACATAAAAAGGAGCTAAAGCCACTCCTTAGATATCTCCAGTACCGGCACACACCTCAGAAAGCTCAGATTTCCATGACCAACAAGAAACAAAGAATGGGGCAATGACCCACCCTCGACCTCCCTAATCAAACGACTTTGAAAAAAAGGCAGTTAATAAGTGTCCGATCACCCAAAGCTGGAAGAACGAAGCACATCCCCAACAATGAGCATTGACCCCTTGCCAAGTAAGGCTCACGAAGGTCTGTCCCACTACCATAGGAGCATATAAGTGTCCTTCACGAATCCTGGTGAGCAACACATGCAATCAACGGTTGACTGAGTTATCCCTTCGCGGAAACATCAACAAGTTCAAGGGAAACCGAGCTAGGGCTATCATGGAGAAATAGACCAATCTTGAGAAATAGGTCAATCCCCTAAATGAGCTCTCCTATGCGTCACAAACTCAGAATGTGAGAACAAGAGCTTCACTAGGACCTAAGGAAACTAGGGGCAGGAAATTAGAAGAAAAGACTACAAATGGAACCCAAGTTGAGACGAGACAACTATGATACAGCCATAAGGAAAAAATGGGTCCCATAATGTCAGCCAAATCTTCTCGAAGACCCAGGAGGAAACCATACTTGTGATGAGAGGGAGTGAGCTCATGGAAGAAACACAGGTCAGGCTGCCATAAGTGAACCACTGCCGAAAATAAGCTGCACCAATAGGAGAGAAACTATACAACCAAAGGACCGGTGAAAAATGTCTTGCTCATCTGGAGGATACCTGTCGTACCAAATCCGCAGTCGACTCAAAATAATGTCGGCCATCCTAAAGGACAAAAGTGAAAAACCTCAGCATCCATTTCCTCTTCAAATGTTTGCTTGACTGAAGGGAAGGGGTTGACTGGTGTCCTACTCCCCCCTTCCATTCTAGCTAGAGGATGCCATGTTAGTTGATTTGCGACTGGAGCTGCGAACAAGAATCTGTTCGGGCCATCTTTCCGAAACGGCATCTTTTCTCAGAACCATCATTGCCTGCGTCCACCATCCTGAAAGGTAAGTCAAGGTAAGAGGTATTAGTATTCGATATATGCAGTTCAAAAGATAAGAAATAAAAGCAACAAAGAAATAATAATGATAATAACCAAAGGTAAAACATAAATAAAAATGAATAACACAACTTTCATATACATCCTATTCAGACCAACCTAAAGGTTCCTTAAACTTTTTATTTAAAGTTTCTTTTCTAAAATCAACTATCAAAGGTTCCTTAAAAATTTCTTGAAAAGTTTCTTAACTCCTTCCCTTCAAAAGTTTTTTTTTCCAAAAATCAGTTTTCCAATGGTTTCCTATTATTGTTCTCCAAAAGTTTTCAAAAAGTTCCTTTCCCAAAATCAGTTTTCCAAAGGTTTTCTAATTTTATTTTCCAAAAGTTCATCTTCAAAATCACTTCTTAAAATCAAATTCTACTTCACACATCAGATTCAAAAAACATTTTCAAAATCAGATCTCAAATTTTTTCAATCCATCTCCAAGTTTTTCTGATTCAGTTCTTCAATAAAATCCCTTTTCCAATCAAGTTTAAGATTCCCCCCAAACTTTTCTCTCAAAAGAGTCTTAGACAAAATAAAATCCTTAAAAATTTTCAAGGTTTCACTTTAAAAATTCTTCCTTCCAAAATTTCTACCAAGTTCCGAAGTTCTCCATCCTAAGTCCTTGTCAATCTAAAAAATTTTCAAATTCGAAAGAGTTTCTAAATTCTCACCTCCAAAATGTATCTTATGATGCTATTTTCCAAAATCTTTGCAAGTTTTCTGTCCAACAAGATTTCAAAACTCAAGTCTTAGGTCAAAATGAATTCCCTCCAAATTCTGGGCAGCTTTGCCATTTTTTCTAGTCAAATCTCATTTCCAAAGGCCTTTTTTAGCCCGATATCCATTTTCGACCCGCGTTCTCGAAAAATTCCTAGTGTCCGTTCCTCCGACTGCCTCGCGGTCAACATGGGACTCTTACTTTATCGTTTTCTGTCTTTAACAAGCAAAGACAAAAAAGGGGGCAGTTGTAAGCACCCTATTTTTTATCGCTCGGCAGTCTACACTCCGTCCAGACTTGTACTCAAGTCAATATGGACGTATTCTAATCGAAATCAACTCTCTAAGTCTAATCCCCTGTCAATTCATCGCTTCGCGGGGCCCACCGGGCCCAAAGAGAAGCAAAAATGACCAAAATGCCCTTAGGGGCATTATCCTTTCCATATTTCCAATCAGGCGTGTCTTTCTGAAGACGATAAGACCCCTTTTCCAATTCCAATCCTTCTCTCGAGACAGTTTATTCCTCGAGATGGAAAATCTACTCCAATCAGGCGCGCCTTTCTGAAGACGATAAGACCCCTTTCCAATTCCAATCCCTCTCTTGAGATAGTTTATTCTTCGAGACGGTAAATCTATTCCAAATCAGGCACGTCTTTCCAAAGACGATAAGACCCCTTTCCAATTCCAATCCCTCTCTTGAGACAGTTTATTCCTTGAGACGGTCCAGCATGTTTTTTGAAGAAAATCTCTTCGAAACAGTAAGTCCCTTTAAACCTGTCGATCGGGACGAGACCCCAAGTCCCTTAGATGGTGGATTGGTCCACCTTTGGCGCCTACTAGCCCGCCAATGCAGAAATGTCTGTTTAGGCACGCCTTCTGAGAAAGTTGACTTCTTAGGTGCTAAGTTCCTTTAGCAGCTTCCCGAGATCAGGCAGTCTCGGGAATGATCGCGAACCGTCAGAGTAGCAGAAATACTCACAAACATCACAACCGTTAGAGTAGCAGAAATAGTCACAAGCAGGTCGATATAGGGAATTGCCAACAAACTCCTGTATCACGCGACAGCCGTCAGAGTGGCCGAAACACTCAAAACCTAGGTCAACACCGGTGCTTGCTAGCTCGCTTCGGTGAAAAATGACCAAACTGCCCCTAGGGCCATTTTTTGACACATTTCTCGAGAACACATTTGAATCCTAAGAACAGTAAGTCCAACCTTCCAAGATTGTCTTAAAGACAATTCGGCATGATTAGGTGCCTTCTAGTCCGTTTCGGGCCAATTCCGAGACTTTTCAATCAAGATGACCATTTTGCCCCTAAGCATTCGAATGCCCCGAGAACCATACTGACTCTGGGTATCAAACCGGTAACCTCCTGATAATGCTTCTTATAGTATTCCCAACCTTCCTTTACCTTCCTGGATCATTCTGAGTCAATTCCAGCAAACCCAGTACAAAATGACCATTTCGCCCCTAGAGAGCCGGTCACCTTTTCCGACCACACCGGCTCTAGGTATCAAACCGGCAACCTTTGGGAACATTCTAAATAATGTCCCCAAGTCTTGAGTCTTTTTCCGGGACATTCCGAGTCCGTCCTGGCAGCTTTCCAACTCGATTGACCGTTTTGCCCCTAACGGCTCGATCAATCCTTCCGACACATCCTATCCTCATTTTTCAAGTCAAATACCTTCAGGACACTATTCTAAGTGTTCCTACCCTTTTCTGGCCTTCCTGGCCAATCCCGATCCCTTAAATCCTTCCCGAACTTTTCGGAGTCACTCCTAGTGAAATCAGGCTAAAAATTACATGGTAGTCACTAGTACAAACGCCCAAATCTTCCTAAGATACGTTGCTTTCCAACTTAACAAATTTTCCTAACTGGCTGGCGCCACTAGTAGTGGTGTCAAGCCAAGAAATGACCTAGCGGCACTCCTAGTGGCGCCAAGAGGAATTTTGCCCTGGCGCCACTACAATAGGCGCCAGGTCTATCTCATGTCTATAAATACAAAGCCTCCTCTAGCATGAAAGAAGTCTGCAAACTCAGTCTAAAACCCTAATTCTCGATATACAGAGCTCGTACACTCCCATAACCCTAGTTTCTCTAGGTTTTCCAAACCCTAGCCACCATATACTAAACCTTAACCTCATATACACTCATACACACCCATACACACATATACACTAGCCTCTAACCCTCCATTGGAGACTTAGATTGCTGCAATTATGAAGATTTGAAGACCGAAGACGAGCCCTCGAAGATCAAGACTAAAGTGAAGCGAAGACCGAAGAAAAGCAAGCTAAGCAAAATAAAAAAGACACAAGGTAGGCTTCTTGTCGCGCCCAGATTTTTCGTACTCGAGGAATACTCACCCAAGCGGGAAAAATGCTGTACTCTCTCGTTAGAACTCACCCTCCTAAAAGAATGAGTGCGACTAGGTTTGAATTGAAAACAGGTTTGAATAAAGGGCTTTTGAAAAATATTTGGAGTCGCCACCTAACTTGATTAAGGTGAGTTAGGTCACCTAAAAACTAAGAATAATCCGAGGACTACACTTAGGGTTTTTGAAAAACAATTTTGAAAACATCTCCTCAAGAGAGGGTTTTTAAGAAAACAGGTTGTTTGGCAACCTTTGGAAAATATCTAGCCCTTTTTAGAAAAATAACTCCTTCTGGTCTTTGAAAACAGTGATCTAGGTTCGGAGGTTGGTTACGTGTAGGGAAGACGCACTAAGCTATCACCCTACCCCGCCCTTTCGGTACCTACATGTCAATCTACCCCAGATTCACCTATGAGAGTCTTTAATTAACACATGTTCAACCCTATTTACTTTAGAAAAACAATGTTTGAAAAATAGGATGCACGATATGCAAGTGCAAGATGAGAGAATTGGAAAATAGAAATTGATTTGAAAAGAAATTGATTTGAAATGGATTTGATTTGAAAATAGATTTGAAGAGATGGAATTGAATTTGGAAAGTTTGAAAATTGAAAGTAGAAATTTGAAGATAGAAATTTGAAATTGAAATTTGAGATTTGAGAAGATTTTGAAAACCACACCCATGAGGGTGGAATTGAAAGTTGGAAAAGTATTGTGACCGCACCTATGAAGGTTGCCTACGTATCCCTTTGGGGGAATCAGGTCAGTCGTAGTTCGGACCGGAGTCCGATTGAAAAGAGATTGATTTGAAGAGAGAGATTGGATTGGAAGAAAGAGATTGAATTGAAAATTGGATTTGATTTGAGATTAGAAGAAGAGATTAGAAATTGAAATTCGAAAGATTGGACTTGTTTTGGAAAGATTGATTTTGGAAAGACTTAGTTTTGGGAAGAAGGAGGTTTAGGAAACCTAGACTTGAGATTAAGAAGGATTGGATTGGAATGTTGGATTTGGAAGATTTAGAAGGATTTAGAAACTTGAAATTTAGGAAAGATTTGGATTAGGAAAGTTTCGAATTAGGAAAATGTTATCTTTGGAAAGTTTCATTTTTGGAAAGTTTTAGGTTTAGGAAAGTTTCATTTTTAGAAAGTTTTGAATTAGGAAAGGTTTAGGATTAAGAAAGTTTCAACTTAGGAAAGTTTCGAATTTAGAAATGTTTAAAAAAAAAAAAAAAGAAGTTTTGATTTTGGAAAGTTTTGAAAATAAGGAAGTTTTGAAAATAAGAAAGTTTCGTTTTGGGAAAGGTTTGAAAAAGGAAAGTTTTCAATTTAGGAAATGTTTGAATTAAGAAAGTCTTGACTTAAGAAAGTCTTGACTTAAGAAAGTCTTAGATTTATAAAGATTTTTAAGTTTTGGAAAGTTTAGAATTTAGAAAGTTTTTGGGTTTAGAAAGATTTAACTTAAGAAAGTTTCAAATTTAGAAAGTTTTGAATTTAGAAAGATTTGAAATTTAGAAAGTTTTAAAGTTTTAGAAAATCTTGAGATTAGGAAAGGTTTGAGTTTAGGAAAGATTTGAAAGCTTGGAGTTTTAAAAAAAAAAGATTTTGGAAAGGGGTAGAATTAAGAAAGGGTTGAATTAGGAAAGATTTAAAAGTTGAGTGTTAAAATTTAGGAAAGATTTTTATGTTCAAGTTTTGAAAACTTAAGATTTAGGAAAGTGAAAGTTTAGGAAGGATTTGAATTAGGGAAGAGTTGGATTTTGAAACTTAAGGAAAGATTTGAAGTTCAGGTTTAGGAAACTTATGGTTTAGGAAGGTAGGGAATTAGGAAGGTTTGGATTAGGAAGGGATTGGATTTGGTTTCTAAAAGAGAAAGGTTTGATTTTGTTTCCAAAAACGGAGGACGGGATCTAGTTTCCTAAACGGGGTGATTTGATTCGGTTTCCTAAAGGGAAGATAGGATTTGGCAAGGATTTAGAAAGGGAGACTCTAAAAACCCTATGTTTGAAAAATTATAGTTTAGACGTAGAAAAGAGGTTTTGAAAACATATATAGTTTGGATGTGAAAACTAGAGGTTTTGGAAACCTAGGTTTGGGGCAAAGTTTGAAAACCATGTTTTTGGGAAGAAAATTAGGGTTTCCTAATTGCGAGTTTTAGGGCTTGACTTGGGCTCTAAGAAAAGAGTTTTTAGAAAGTGTGTTTTTAGAAACGTAGATTTTCTAGAAGGGAATCCTAGGGAGGAATTTTTAGAAAGTGAATTTGGAAAGAGAGTTTTTGGAAAGAGATTTTAGAGAGAAGAAGTTTTTTGGAAAGCATGTTTTTGGAAATGTAGATTTTGAAAGGAAGATCCTAGGGGGAAATTTCTAGAAGGGAGATTTTGGAAAAGAGAGTTTTGGAAAGATTTTTAGGGAGCGTTTTTAGGAAGGTGAATCTAGGGAGAAGATTTTGGAAAGGAGTCGAAAAAGGGAGTTTTGAAAAATAGATTTTGGAAGGGAGTTTTTGAAAACAATTTTTGGAGAAGAGAGTTTTAGGAAAGTATGTTGAAAAAGAGATTTTTAGGAGGAAATTCTTGGAGAGAGAGAGTTTTTGGAAAGTATAAAAATATCTCACTTTCCTAAAGCGATTCTAGCCATAAGAGGGCTAGAACCACTTTAAGAAAGTGGTTTTGAAAACAAAGTTTGAAAATATAGGCCAAAAGGCCACTTTTAATATAACACTTTCCTAAAGCAACCCTAGCCATGGAAAGGCTAGAATCACCCTAGAATTGTGGTTTTGAAAACAAGTTTTTGAAAAAGAGATTTTGATGCAAATTTTGAAAACAAGTTTGAAAACGGTTTTGAAAACGAGTTTGAAAACGAATTTTGGAAGATGCAAGACTATGATATGCACAATGCAATTTGGGGTCGTGAACATACAAGGCTAAGGCTTCACCACATAATCAAGGGGGTCGGACCCACGTGGTCTTTGGTTAGACTAGAAGAAAGCCCCCGACACGGTGACTCTCCCATAGTCCAATCCTACACATGAACCGGGAATCCCCTTGTTTCAAGCATGCAAAGAAAGGGCGAGAAAGAGATGGGGGATTAAAATAGAGAAAACCCAAGTGGGTTGGAGAGAGAAAAGAGAGGGGGGAAGTGCGGAAATTTAAATAGGGAGCCTACCTTGTTTCTTGTTTATTTTGCGCGCCGTGCGGTCTTCGGTCTTCGGTCTTCACCTTCAGTCTTCAAGGGTTGTCTTCAAACTTTGGATGGCAGCTCTTCAAGTCTTCCAAGGATGGTTGAAGGTTAGGGTATGAGTGTATGGGGGTGTATGTGAGTGTATAGGAGGCTAGGGTTTGTGTAGGGTGGCTAGGGTTTAGAAAACCTAGGGAGGCTAGGGTTTTTGAGGTGCTCGAGCTCTGTATATCGAATTGTGTGATTTCTAGGTTAAGTTTGCAGACCCCTTTCACGTTGATCGAGGCTCTGTATTTATAGAAGTTGGACAAGCCTGGCGCCTGTTGTAGTGGCGCCAGGGCAAAATTTATACTGGCGCCACTAGGAGTGGCGCCAGACAATTTTTTGGCTTGGCGCCACTGCTAGTGGCGCCAGCCATTTAGGAAACAATTAAGGTCGGCAAGCAACGTATCTTTGACGAGATTTGGGTGCCTGTACTAGTGACTACCATGTAAATTTTAGCCTGGCTTCACTAGGAGTGACTTCGGAAAGTCCGGGAATGATTTGAAGGAGCCGGGAGTGACCCGGAAAGCCGAAAACAAGCAGGAACACTTAAAATAGTGTCCTGGAGGTATTTGACTTGAAAAATGAGGATTGGATGTGTCGGAAAGGTTGACCGAGCCTTTAGGGGCAAAACGGTCAATCGGACCGGAAAACTGCCGGGACAGACTCAAACTGTCCCGGAAGAAGACTTGGGGTCTGGAAACATTATTTAGAATGTTCCCAGAGATTTCCGGTTTGATTCCCAGGGCTGGCGTGGTCGGAAATGGAGACCGGCCCACCAGGGGCAAAACGGTCATTTTGTACCGGGTTTGCCGGAACTGACTCGGAATGGTCCGGAAAGGTAAAGGAAGGTCAAGAACACTATAAAAAGTATTCTCGGGACCTTACCGGTTTGATACCCAGAGCCGGTGTGGTCGAAGAGGGAGACCGGCCCTCCAGGGGCAAAACGGTCATTTTGCACCGGGTTGGCTGGAACTGACTCGGGATGATCCGGAAAGAGAAGGGAAGGTCGAGAACACTATAAAAAGTATTCTCGGGACATTACCGGTTTGATACCCAGAGCCGGTGTGGTCGAAGAAGGAGACCGACCCTCTAGGGGCAAAACGGTCATTTTGTACCGGGTTGGCCGGAACTGGCTCGGAATGATCCGGAAAGAGAAGGGAAGGTTGAGAATACTATAAAAAGTATTCTCAGAAGGTTACCGGTTTGATACCCAGAGCCGGTGTGGTTCCCGGGGCGTTCGGATGCCTAGGGGCAAAATGGTCATCTTGACCGGAAAAGGTCCAAAGGGTAATTTGGTCATTTTTCACCGAAGTGAACTAACAGACATGGGTATTGACCTAGGTTTTGAGTGTTTCCGCCACTCAGACGGGGTTGACGATTTGAGAGTACTTCTGCTACTCTAACGGTTCTGTGAGTACTTCCGCTACTCTAACGGTGCTGTGAGTATTTCCGCTACTCTAACGGGTCTATGAGTATTTCCGCTACTCTAACGGTGCTGTGAGTATTTCCGCTACTCTAACGGTTCTGTGAGTATTTCCGCTACTCGGACGGCTCTGTGAGTACTTCCGCTACTCTAACGGTTGAGTATTTTCGCTACTCGGACGGCTCTGTGAGTATTTCCGCTACTCTAACGGGTCTATGAGTATTTCCGCTACTCTAACGGTGGAGTATTTCCGCTACTCTAACGGTTGTGTGAGTAGTTTTGCTACTCGGACCGTCTCGAGGAATAAACTGTCTCGAGAGAGGGATTGGAAAGGGGTCTTATCGTCTCTGCAGAGACGTGCCTGGATGGGAACCGTCTCGAGGAATAAACTGTCTCGAGAGAGGGATTGGAAAGGGGTCTTACCGACTCCGAAGAGACGTGCCTAGGTTTTGAGTGTTTCCGCCACTCTGACGGTTTTGTGAGTGTTTCCGCCACTCTGACGGTTTGGTGAGTGTTTCCGCCACTCTGACGGTTTTGTGAGTAGTCTTACTACTCGGACCGTCTCGCGGAATAAACTGTCTCGAGAGAGGGACTGGAAAGGGGTCTTACCGACTCCGAAGAGACGTGCCTGGGTTTTGAGTGTTTCCGCCACTCTAACGGTGTTGCGAGTGTTTCTGCCACCCTAACGGTTTTGTGAGTGTTTCCGCCACTCTGACGGTTTTGTGAGTAGTTTTGCTACTCGGACCGTCTCGAGGAATAAACTGTCTCGAGAGAGGGATTGGAATTCGAATAAGAAAGGATAATGCCCCTAAGGGCATTTTGGTCATTTTGCCTCTATTCGGGCCTGACAGGCCCGCGAAGCGATGGAAAGATGGAATTTGGACTAGAGGATTGGTTTCGATTGGAATATGTCCATAATGACTTGAAAACAAGTCTGGACGGAGTGTAGACTGTCGAGCGGTCAAAAATGGGGTGCTTACACTTCTTATTTAAATTTTCGCACTTCCCCCTCTCTCTTCTCTCTCCTAACCCACTTGGGTTTTCTCAATTTCAATCCCCCATCTCTTTCCCGCCCTTTCTTTGCATGCTTGAAACAAGGGGACTCCCGGTCTATGTGTAGGATTAGACTATTGGAGGGTCACCGTGTCGGGAGCTTTCCTTTAAGCTAACCGGAGACCACGTGGGTTCGGCCCCCTTGATTATGTGGTGAAGTCTTAACCTTGTATGTTCACGACCCCAAACTTGCATTGTGCATATCATGATCTTGCATCTTCCGAAAATCGTTCTCAAACTCGTTTTCAAAGCTTGCATTAAAATTGTTTTTAAAATTGCATCAAAATCTCCTTTTTCAAAACATGTTTTCAAAATCACAATCCTAGGGTGATTCTAGCTTTTCCATGGCTAGGATTGCTTTAGGAAAGTGTTACATTTAAAGTGACTTTCATGGTCCATATTTTCAAATCTTGTTATTTTCAAAACCACTATCCTAAAGTGGTTCTCGCCCTCTTATGGTTAGAATTGCTTTAGGAAAGTGAGACATTTTTAAACCTTCTAAAAAGTCTCTTTTCAAAAATCTCTTCCTAAAAGTCTCTTTTATCATACTTTCCTAAAACTCTCCTTTCCAAAGTTGTTTTCAAAAACTCCCTCCAAAAATCTATTTTTTTTTTCAAAATTCCCTTTTTCAACTCCTTTCCAAATTCCTCTCCCCAAAATTCACCTTCTAAAAACGCTCTCTAAAAATCTTTTCAAAAACTATCTCCAACAACCTCTGTCCAAAAATCTTTCTAAAAAACTCTTTTTTCAAAATCTTCCCTTTAGAAACTCCTCTCTAGGACTCCCTTCTAAAAATCTTTGTTTCCAAAAACGCACTTTCTAAAAATCCTTTTCTTGATGCTCAAGTCAAGCCTTAGAGCTAACAATTAGAAAACCCTAATTTTCTTTCCAAAAATGTGGTTTTCAAACTTGCTTTAAAACCTAGGTTCCCAAAACCTCCTATTTTCTATGCCAAAACTATAGTTTTCCAAATCTAGGGTTTCCAAAACTCTATCTTTCCAAATCCATGTCAAATCCAATCTTCCCTTTAGGAAACCAAACCCAATCTTCCATTTAGGAAACTAGATCTCATCCTCCGTTTTGGGATACAAAATCAAAACACCTCATTTAGAAACAAAATTCAATCCCTTCCTAATCCAAATCTTTCCTAATTCAACTCCTTCCTAATCTTCTACTTTCCTAAATCTTAAGTTTCCAAAACTTAAACATAAAAAATCTTTCCTAAATTTTAAAACCCAACTTCCACATCTTTCCTAATTTAACCTTTTCCTAAATCTACCTCTTTTCAAATCTTAACTTCCCAAATCCAAGTTTTCAAATCTTTCCTAAACTCAAACCTTTCCTAATCTCAAGATTTTCTAAAACTTAAACTCTAAAAACTTTCTAAGTTCTAAACTTTCCTAAACTTCAAATCTTTCCAAATCTAAAACCTTTCTAACCTCAAAACTTTCTTAATTCAAAACTTTCTTAAGTTGAAACTTTCTTAATTCAAACCTTTTCTAAATTTTTCCTAATTTAAAATCTTTCTAACAATCTAAGCTTTCCAAATTCAAAACTTTCTTAAATTGAAACTTTCCAAATTCTAAACCTTTCTTAAACTATACTTTTCCTAATCTAACACATTTCTAAATTGAACACTTTCCTATTTCAAAACTTTCCTAAGTTGAAATTTTCCTAATTCCAAAATTTTTCTAATTCGAAACCTTTCCTAAGATGAAACTTTCCTAATTCCAACACTTTCCTATTTTGAAACTTTCCTAAAACGAAACTTTCCTAAAATGACACTTTCCTAATTCGAACCTTTCCTAATTCCAATTTTTCTCCAATCTTCCAAGTTCAACATTTGAGTTCAATCTTTTTTAATTTCAAGTCTTTCCTAAATCATATTTTTTCTAAGTCTAGATTTCTTAAACCTCAAATTTTTTAAAACAATTCCAATTTCCAATCCTCTGTTCTGAATTCAAAACAAATCCAAATTCAAATTCAACTCCTTTTTCAAATCAACTATTCTATTTTCAATCGGACTCTTATCCGAACTACGACTGACCTGATTCCTCCAAAAGGATACGTAGGCAACCCTCATGGGTGCGGTCACAACATTTTTCAAATTTTCAATTCTACAACTTCTTTAAAATCTCTAATTCTACAATCTTCTTCGAGTTTCCAATTCTATGTTCTATTTTCAATTTCCAATTCCAAATATCTATTTTCAAATCTCAATTTCCAAATTCTAAAAACTTTCCAATTTCAAATCTATCTTTTCAAATCTTTTTTTCAATTCTCTTTTTCTTACACTTGCATATCATGCGTCATGTTAATTTATTTTCAAAATTCCTTTTTCAAAGTGGATAGGATTGAACATGTGTTAGTTGAAGACTCTCATAGGTGAATCTAGGGTAGATTGACATGTAGGTACCGAAAGGGCGGAGTAGGGTGATGGCTTAGTACGTCTTTCCTACACGCAGCCAACCTCCGAACTTAGATCACTGTTTTCAAAGACCAAAACGAAGTTATTTTTTCAAAACGGGCTTAAATGTTTTCTAAAGGTTGCCAAACAACCTATTTTCCTAAAAACCCTCTCTTGAGGTGGTATTTTCAAAAACCTTTTCCAAATACCCTAAGTGTAGTTTTCCGATTATGCTTAGCTTTTAGGTGACCTAACTCACCTTAATCAAGTTAGGTGGCGACTCCAAATCTTTTCTAAGAGCCCTTTATTTAAATCTGTTTTCAATTCAAACCTAGTTTCACTCAATCTTCTAGGAGGGTGAGTTCTAAAGAGAGAGTACAGTATTTTTCCCGCTTGTGTGTGTATTTCTCGAGTGTGAAAAATCTGGGCGCAATATTGCTAAAGCTGAAGAAAGATGCTCACCCTGTCGGAAGAACAATCCAGGATGATATGGATCTAAACCTTGCCAAAAGCGACGTCAAAACTTGAGCCTGTATATCCCATTATTTCAAAACTCCATAACCTAGCCTACGTTACGATCCTAAAGCAAAATCTCCTTAGATTGAAAGACTAGCTGGTCATTGCTCTACTAAAGGTCAGGTAAGCTATTGCCAAAGCCTCGAGGGTTAAGAGTTCAAGCCAAATGATCTCATATACTAACCCAAGGTCGAAAATTGGCCTTTGTCAAAAGGTTGAGAAGGGTACAAAGTGCTATCATCCAGTCAAGGTAAAGTCGAGCTAAAAGGGAGACCAAACCCCTGACAAGGAAGGAGTTGTCATTTTAGGGATGTATAATTTGACAGTGCCCCATTCATTATGTTAATTGTTGTATCCCTAACATGTATATGTATTTCTATAAAAATTTCGACATAAGGTTCGCATATATAGGACATAGCTCCCTATAGAAACAAAAGTCACCAAAGCAGTTTAATATCATCTCCTGTGATAAATATATATCATTATCATTATCCATGTACATGCATCTGTTCATATACCCAGTTGTGTAAATATCTCTGCCTGTCCATGCATCAATACATATATCTAACTATCTGAAGCATAAATACCCACTCTATGCAAAATTTACAAAAATAAACTGTTTGATAATGAAGCTAAATACATATCCAGGATAGAATACAGGAAACATCTAAGCCACTATCTAAGGGGCACTCATCACAGATTGAAGTCAATGTTCGAGTCAAAGTCTTCGAAGCCGGGCTCTGGAGGAGGCGAATGACTACTAGAATCACCAGTATCCTATAAAGAAAAAAAATTGGATCCAGGAAGGCAAAGGAATAACCAAGCAACGTTAGAACAAAGAGAGGGAAAGGATAACATGCCCCGTTGCCTCCCATTTGAGCCAACTATGCCGTCAAGGAAGCTACCTCTACCTAAAAATGGCCCTTCTCCATCTGAAACTGGTCCTTCTCAGTCTGGTACTAGTCCCTCTGGTCCCTCACAGCGGTAAACTCAACTTGGGGCTTGTATCCTCCAGTCCGATGCCACAAATCCACCACCTCCTAACTAACGGCGTACCCACCGACTACTTCCTCAAACTAAGTAAAAACACCTACAGAATGAGCTTCAAAGTGTGTGGCATAATAAGGCACTGGGCTAATGTCCTGATGTGGAATAAGAACTCCCTCAACCAAGGCTCTGAACATATACTCTAGTGGATCCCTTGCTGACCGGAACTCCTTATGGAACTGACGCCAATGCCGGTCTCCTAAATAAGACTCTTAGGAATCATTGCTAAGAAAGGAAACCCTTGACAAAGACAATGGGACCAAGTACCTGATCGCTTCATAATGAACCGATCCGACGAAGGGCCGCCAAGTCACATCCCTCACGTCGACGAGCTCCAGGTTAGCTTGGATCATCACAAAGTCAGTAATCTCCGACTGTTGGGCTACCCGATCACGAGCCCATAGCAAAGCTCAAGCATAAAGATCAACCTCAATAACCTCGGGACGATAGACTGTCAGGTACTCGTAAGTCCACCAGACAAGAAAAGGACAGAAACCAATCAGACTGCCCCAACGGGAGGAAGTCTGAACCTGTGTCGATCAAAGGAAGCAGCCGAAGAAAAAGGACCCCCAATCCAGCTCAGATAAAGCCCCAAGATCAGCTACTTGTCGCGCCTTGATTTTTTGCACCTGAAAAATATAAGTGAGAAAAACACAGTACTTTCTCGTTAGAACTCATCCTCCTAGAAGGACAAGTGCTACTATGTTTGAATTGAAAATTGATTTTGATTAAGGACTTTTGGAAAAAAGTATGGAGTCACCACCTGACTTGAGTAAGGTGAGTTAGGTCACCTAAAACTAAGTACAATCCGAAGATTATACTTAGGGTTTTTGAAAAAAAGATTTTGAAAACTTCCTCAAGAGAGGATTTTTTGGAAAATAGGTTGTTTGACAACCTTTGAAAAAATGTAAGCCATTTTTTAAAATAACTCCATTTGATCCTTGAAAATAGTGATTTTAGGTTCGGAGGTTGGTTACGTATAGGGAAGATGCACTAAGCCATCACCCTACCCCGCCCTTGCGGTACCTACATGTTTATTCACCCTAGGTTCACTCACTCGGAAGCTTTGATTAATATATGTCCAATACTATCCACTTTTAAAAAGAACTTTTAGAAAGAAGTTTACATGATGCATGATATGCAAGTACAATAAAAGACTTTGACTTTGAAGTGGATTTGAAAAGACCTAATTTGATTTTGAAAATAGATTTGAAAAAACTTGATTTGATTTTAAAAATAGATTTGAAAAGAAGACTTTGAAGTTTGAAAGACAGTTTTAGGAATTGGAAATAGAGATTTGAGAATACATTGTAAAATTTAGAAACTTGGAAAAGGTTACGAAATTGGAAGCTTAAGAAAAGTTATGACCGCACCCATAAGGGTTGCCTACATATCCCTTTTTAGGAATCAGGTTAGTCGTAGTTCGGACAAGTGTCCAATTGAAAATAGAAGATTTTGATTGGGAAAAGAGTTTGATTTGAAACTTAGAATGGAAGATTGGAATCGATATTGAACTTAGACCTAGAATTGAACTTGAAAGAGGATTTGACTGTTGAAAGAGAACTTGGATTAGATGTGGAAGGATAGAGATTTGAAAACATTTTGAAGTTTGAAGTTAGAAAACCGTCTTGGTTTAGAAAAGAGTTTTTAGAAAGGAGTTGAAGCTTCCTAACTCGAAAGGTTAGGGTTGAACTAGAGTTTAGGCCTCCTAGGGTTTAGGTTACCTAAGATTGGAATACAAGATAGAATTAGGAAGGTTTGATTTAGATTTGAAAATTTTGATTTCAGAAAGTTGAACTTAGGAAAGGTTCGAATTAGAAAATGTTCAAATTAAGAAAGATTCGAATTAGGAAAGTTGGATTTCAAGAAAGATTTTGAAAAGAAGTTTGATTTGATTTGAAAAACTTGGAATAGATTTAGAAAAGTTAGGGTTTAGGAAAGATTGGACTTTAGAAAGCTTTGGAAAGTTTGAACTTAGAAAAGTTTCGCCAAATTAGGAAAATTTCATTTCATAAAAGTTTTATTTTAAGAAACGTTTTGAATTTGGAAAGATTTGAATTTAGAAAGCTTGAAAATTAGGAAAGTTTTGGTTTTGGAAAGATTTCAATCTAAGAAAGATTTGGAATTCGAAAAGTTTAATTTAAGAAAGATTTAGAAAGTTTAGAAATTAGGAAATGTTTAAATTTAGAAAGATTGGAAAGTTTGAAATTTGGAAAGGTTTGATATTAGGAAAGTTTAGAATTAGGAAAAGATTGAATTAAGAAAGATTTGATTTCTATTTCCAAAAAGAGATGATTTGATTTTGTTTCCTAGGTTGGAAGACTAGATTTGACATAGAATTGGAAAGGGTAAGATTTGGAAAACTTGGATTTAGAAAATATGATTTGACATGAAAAAAAAGGTTTGAGAAACTTAAAAGTTTGAGGTAGAAAATAGAATTTTGAAAATCTATGTTTGGATGTGGCAAAGGAAGTGAAAATTAGGGTTTCCTAATCATTGGTTTTAGGGCTTGACTTGGACTCCAAGAAAAATATTTGAAAAGTAAATCTTTTGAAGGGAGTTTCTAGGAGGGAAACTTAAAAAGTGTTTTTAGAAAGTAGAACTTTTGAAAAGAGTTTTTTAGGAAAGAGATTTTTTTTAGAAAGAGTTTAAAGGAAAGTAAGTTTGAAAAGAGATTTTAGAAAGTAAATTAGAAAAAGAGATTTTTAGAAAGTAAGTTTAAAAAGAATTTTTGGAGAGGATTTAAAAAGAGGGTTTGGAAAGGAGATTTTCAAAAAGTGATTTGGAAAGAGAATGGAATATGGACTTTTACAAGTCTCTAAAAATATCCCACTTTCCTAAAATAACTCTAACCATAGAAAGACTAGAACCATTCTAGGATCATGGTTTTGAAAACAAGAAGGATTTGAAAATATGTACTATGATAGTCACTTTAAATATAACACTTTCCTAAAGTAATCATAACCATGGAATGGCTAGAATCACCTTAAGATTGTGATTTTGACAAAAATAATTTTAGGATTTACACTAAAAAATTATGTAACACTTTCTTAAAACAATCCTAACCATGAAATGGCTAGAATCATTTTAAGATTGTGAATTTTGAAAACAAGTTTGGAAGAAGAAGATTTTAATGCAAGTTTTGAAAGAGATTTTGATGCAAGTTATTGAAAACAAGTTTAGAAAACAATTTTGAAAAGATGTAGGAGTATGATATGCACAATGCAATTAGAGTCGTGAACATACAAGGTTTAGGCTTTACCATATAATCAAGGGGGTCGAATCCACATGGTCTAAGGTCGAATTAGAGGAAAGCCCCCGACATGGTGACTTTCAACCATTCTTCCTACACATGAACCGAGGATTCCCTTGTTTCAAGCATGAAAGAGGGGGGGGGGGGGGGGGAGAAAGAAGATAGGAGATTAAAATAGAAGAAAATCCAAGTGGGTTAGGAGAGAGAAGAGAGAAGGGAAAAATCGTATAAACGTAAATAAAAACCCAACGTTGTGTTTTCTTTGATTTGTTTGCTTTATTTGCTTTATTTGCTTTACTTCACCTTGATCTTCGAGAGCTTTGAGATTGCGGCACCTTGAGTCTTTAATGGTTAGCTTGGAGACTCGTATAAGCGCGTATTGAGTGTATGTATGCTACAGTTAAAGTGTATGGGGGCTAGGGTTTAGAGAAGCCTAAGAGAGCTAGGGTTTGGAGAGAGTTCGAGCGTGGTATATTGAGAGAGAGAGTTTCTGGAGCTAGATTGTCGACCTTCTTTACGCAGGGAGGAGGCTCTATATTTATAGATAAAAAAATTGACCAGGCGCCTGTTGCAGTGGCGCCAAGCTTAAATTCCCATTGGAGCTAGGCCATTTTTTAGCTTAGCACCACTACTAGTGGTGCCAACCACTTAGGAAATATTTTAGGGCAGTAAGAAACGTATTTTCGACCCCTGATACACAAGGCAGAAGATTTTGGTGCCTGTTCTAGTGACTACCATGCATGTTTTAGCCTGGCTTCATTAGGAGTAACTTCGGAAGGTCTGGGAGTGTTTCGGAAGGCCGAGAATGGACTGGAAGGCCGAAAATGGGTAGAAGCCCTTGAAATAGTGTGCTAGGGGTAATAGACTTGAAAAATAAGGTCGAAATTGTCGACTGGGCTATTAAGAGCAAAACAGTCAACAAGATTGGAAAACCATCGGAATGGACTTGGAACAATCCATGAGCGGACTTGAAGGTTGGTAACACATTCCAGAGTGTGGATGACACCTAGCCTAACTTTGAACTTTGTTGTTTCCTTTTTGGTTTAGGATTCTAGATTAGCACATAAATACTTGTAATCATCCCAAGAGAAGGGGGGATTCGTTTTTGAGTACTTTGAAGGAAATCTTGAAGGTTTTTAAAGGCTTTTAAAGGTTTTCTTTCAATCATTATGAATCTATCAATAATTCCAATCTTGAATTCAAACATGTTCTTCATAGTGACGTTTCACTAAACCTAATCTTGGGTTCAATGTGATGGATGTTTGATGCAACCTTGGAAAATTATTAAGATTCTATGGTTTTGAATGTTTAAATCTTTTGTTAAATTGAAAGTTGTTGATTCTCTATAATCTTGATCTATTGGAAACAAGAGATTTTTTTACTATGTTCTTTAGATGTAATACACAAACTAAGGTTTGGAATTGTAGTTACTTGAATTGATGGTATGAACACTCAAAGCGAGATATTGTGAAATAAAGTTTGAGAATCAAGGGCTTGGTTTTTAAACCTTCATCTTCCGAATCAAAGGTTTGTGACAAAGCCAATGGTTTGAGTTATAATAAGGAATCTTAGTGAAACGCTAAGGACATTGACATCCAAATCAATTGACTCTAAGCTTTCCATTCATTAATCACAAGTTTAGTTTTTATTTCTGTTTTAGTTAATATTCATCTCTCAACTCATCAATTTTTGGTTTACTTTCACTTCAGTTTTGTAGGTTTATTAGTTCTCTTGCAGAAGAATCATTGTTTTTACCTATTAGGTTGACTCTATTCAGTCCATATCGATTGATCTCAGACTTCACCGAGTTATTACTGTATCACAACCGCACACTGGTGGCTATTTGTTGCACCCAGATTTTTCGCACTCGAGGAATACACACACAAGCGGGAAAAATGATGTACTCTCTCATTAGAACTCATCTTCTTAGAAAAATGAGTGCGACTAGGTTTGAATTGAAAATAGATTTGAATAAAGGGCTTTTAGAAAACATTTGAAGTCGCCACCTAACTTGATTAAGGTGAGTTAGGTCACCTAAAAACTAAGCATAATACGAAGACTGCACTTAGGGTTTTTTGAAAATACCTCTTCAAGAGAGGATTTTTAAGAAAACAGGTTGTTTAGCAAACTTTGAAAAACATTTAAGCCCTTTTTAGAAAAATAACTCTGTTTTGGTCTCTCGAAAATAGCGGTCTAGGTTTGGAGGTTGGTTATGTGTAGGGAAGACGCACTAAGCTATCACCCTCCCCGCCCTTGTGGTACCTACATGTCTATTCACCCTAAATTCACCTATAAGAGTTTTCAACTAACAAATATCCAATCCTATTCACTTTAGAAAATAATTTTTTAAAAAGACATGATGCATGATATGTAAGTGCAAGAAAAAAATTTGAAAAATAGATTTGGAAATAGACTTGAAAAGAACTTGATTTGATTTGAAAAGAGATTTGAAAAGCTAGATTTTATTTTGGAAAGTTTTAGAAATTGGAAATAGAGATTTAGAAATAGATTTTTGGAATTAAAAACTTGCAAATAGATTGTGGAATTAAAAACTTGAAAAAAGGTTGTGACTGCACCCCTAAGGGTTGCCTACGTATCCTTTTTGAGGAATCAGATCAGTCGTAGTTCGGACAAGAGTCCGCTAGAAAATAGAAGATTTGATATGGAAGAAGAAATTGAATTGGAATTTGGATTTGATTTGAATTTGGAATAGAAGATTGAAATTGGAATTTGGAATTGAAAAGATTGGACTTTGATTTGGAAAGATGGAACTTGGAGGAAAGATTTGGACTAGCTTTGGAAAGATTGAGGTTTAGGAAACCTAGACTTAGGAAAGATAGGATTTAGAAAGGACTTGAGATTAAGAAAAGCTTGACTCGAATGTTCGGCTTGGAAGATTAGGAAAGATTGGATTTAGGAAGGGTTCGAATTAGGAAAGGTTTGATTTAGGAAAGTTTCGTTTTAGGAAACTTTGGCTTATGAAAGTTTTCAAATTAGGAAATGTTTCGTTTTAAGAAAGGTTTGAAATTGAAAAGTTTTGAATTTGGAATGTTTTGAAATAGGGGAGTTTTGAAAGTATGAAAGTTTTGAGTTTAGAAAGTTTTAGATTTGAAAATATTCAAAGTTTAGGGAAGTTTAGAATTTTAGAAGAATTCAAAGTTTTAGTTTTAGAAATTCTTGAAATTTGGAAAGGTTTGAATTTAAGAAAGATTTGAAGATTTGAATTTGGAAAGATTAGAATTAAGAAAGGGTTGAATTAGGAAAGACTTAGATTAGGAAATATTTTACGTTCAAGCTTTGGAAACTTAAGATTTAGGAAAGTAGAAGATTAGGAAGGATTTTGAATTAGGAAAGATTTGAATCTTGTTTCTAAAAGAGGTCTTTCAATTTTGCTTCAAAAAATGGAGGATATGATCTAGTTTCCTAAATGAGAGATTGGATTTGGTTTCCTAAAGGGGAGATTGGATTTGACATGAATTTGGAAGGTGAAGTTTTAGAAACACTAGATTTGGAAGTCTATAGTTTCGACGTAGAAAATAGGTTTTGGAAATCTAGGTTTTAAGGTAAGATTGAAAATCATGTTTTTGGTAAGAAAACTAGGGTTTCCTAATCGCTGGCTCTAGGGCGCAACTTGGACTTCAAGAAAAGAGACTTTTGGAAAGTGAGGTTTTAGAAAGGGAGATTTTGAAGAGAGAGTTTTTAGAAAGTGAATTTGAAAAGAGAGAGTTTTGGAAAGAGTTTTCTAGGAAGGAGACCTAGGGAGTGTTTTTGGAAAGATATTGTTGGAAAGAGTTTTTAGGAAGAAAATTTAAGTAGTGTTTTTAGAAAAGGAATTTTGAAGAGAGTTCTTTTGGAAAGGAATTCGAAAATGAGTTTTGAAAAATAGATTTTTGGAGAGAGTTTTTAAAAACAATTTTGAAAAGAAATTTTAAAGAGAGTTTATGGAAAGCATGTTGGAAAATAGATTTTTGAGAAGAGATTTTTTAGAAAGTATATAAAATATCTCACTTTTCTAAAGCAATTCTAACCATAAGAAGATTAGAACCACTTTGAGATAATGGTTTTGAAAACAACAATGTTTTGAAAATTTGGACCATATTGGTCACTTTAAATATAATACTTTCCTAAAGCAACCCTAACCATGAAAACGCTAGAATCACCCTAGGATTATGATTTTGAAAATAAGTTTTGAAAAAAAAAAGATTTTGATATAAGCTTTTGAAAACGAGTTTGAAAACGAATTTTGGAAGGATGTAAGATCATGATATGCACAATGCAAATTGGGGTCATGAACATACAAGGTTAAGGCTTCACCACATAATTAAGGGGGCGAACCCACGTGATCTCCGGTTAGACTAAAAGAAAGCCCTTGACACGGTGACCTTCCAATAGCCTAATCCTACACATGGATCGAGAAGTCCTTTGTTTCAAGCATGCAAAGAAAGGGGGGGAAGATGATAGGAGATTAAAATAGAAGAAAACCCAAGTGGGTTAGGAGAGAGAAGAGAGGGGGAAGATGTGTAAACTTAAAGAGAAAGCCTACCTTATGTCTTGTGTATTTTGTTTTGCTTTGCGCGCTTTGTTTTTCTTGTTTTACTTCGGTCTTCAAGAACTTGTCTTCGATCTTCGGAGCTTCAGGTTGCAGCATTTCAAGTCTTCAATGGAGGCTTTGGAGACTAGTGTATGAGTATATGAGAGCATTTATGAGTGTATAGGAGGCTAGGATTTGTGTATGGAGGCTAGGGTTTGGAAAGTCTAAAGGTGACTAGGGTTTAGGGAGGCTACAGGCTTTATGTATCAAAAAGTAAGGTTTTTAGACTGAGTTTACAGACCCCTTTCACGATGGAAGAGGCTCTGTATTTATAGAGAGAAGAATGACCTGACGTCTATTGTAGTGGCGCCAGACCAGAAAACCTTTTAGCGGCACTAGGAGTGGTGCTAGGCCAAATTTTTGTTTGGCGCCACTACTAGTGGTGCCAGCCACTTAGAAAAGTTTTAAGGTCGGCAAGCAACGTATCTTTATAAGATTTGGACGCCTCTACTAGTGACTACCATGCAATTTTTAGCCTGGCTTCACTAGGAGTGACTCCGAAAGGTTCGGGAAGGATTTAAGGGACTAGGAATGGCCCAGAAGGCTGGAAAAGGGGAGGAACCCTTAGAATAGGGTCTCGGGAGTGATGAACTTGACAAAAGATGACAAAAATTGTCGGAAGGGTTGATTAGGCTATGAGGGGCAAAATGCTCAACTAGATCGGAAAACTATCGGGATGGACTTGGAATGTCCCGGAAGAAGATTCAAGATTTGGAAACATTATTTAGAATGTTCTCAAAGGTTACTGATATGATACCCAAAGCCGGTGTGGTCGAAAAAGGCAACTGGCCCACTAGGGGCAAAACAGTCATTTTACACCGAGTTTGCCGAAATTGACTCAGAATGATCCAGAAAGATAATGAAAGATCGAGACTGCTATAAAAAGCATTCTCGGGAGGTTACCAGTTTGATACCCGGAGCCGGTGTGGTCCTCAGGGCGTTCGGATGCCTAGGGGTAAAATGGTCATATTGATCGAAAAGTCTCTGAATTGGTCCGAAACTGACTAGAAGGCACCTAATCATGCCAGATTAACTTTAAGACAATCTTGGAAAGGTGGACTTACTATTCTGAGGACTTAGGTACTTTCTCGAGAAACATGTCGAAAATGGCCCTAGGGCAGTTTGGTCATTTTTCACTGAAGTGGGCTAGCAGGCATCGGTGTTGACCTGGATTTTGAGTGTTTCTACCACACTGATAGCGGTCCTGTGATACAGGGGTTTGTTGGCAATTCCCTATATCAACCTATTTATGAGTATTTTTGCTACTCTGATAGTTGCGATGTTTGCGAGTACTTCCGCTACTCTAACGGTTCGTGATCATTCTCGAGATTGCCTGATCTTAGGAAGCTGCTAAAGGGACTTTGCATCTGAGAAATCAACCCCCTCAGAAGGCGTGCCGAAATGGACATTTCTGCATTGGTGGGCTAGCAGGCGCAAAAGGTGGACCGTTCTACCATCTAGGGGACTTACCGTTTCGAAGAAACTTTCTTCGAAAAACGTGTTGGACAGGATAGACTTACCGTCTCGAGGAATCAACTTTCTCGAGAGAGGGATTGGAATTAGAATTGGAAAAGGGGACTTACCGTCTTCGAGAAGACGCGCCTGCGGGATTGGACCGAACAACACCCACAAGGGCATTTTGGTCATTTTGCCTCTATTTGGGCCTGGTGGGCCCGTGAAGCGATGAATTTACTGGATTAGGACCAGAATTCTAGAATATGTCCATATTGACTTGAACTCAAGTCTGGATGGATAGTAAACTGTCGAGCGGTCAAAAATGGGGTACTTATAACTGCCCCTTTTTTTTCTGTCTTTGCTTGTGAAAGACAGAAAACAATAGAGTAAGAGTCCCATGTTGAACATGAGGCAGTCGAAGGGACGGAACTTGGAAATTTTGGAAGACGGGATTGCATAGACGAATATTGGGCCCAAAAGACCTTTAAAATCAAGTTTTGGCGGGAAAAAGGGTAAAACTACCTAGAATTGACAACTGGTGCCACTGGGAGTGGTGCCTTTGTCAAATTTAGCTTAATGCCATTGCTAGTGGTGCTAGGCCTGGGAACAAAACCAGAAAATTTTCTGGATCAAACACTTTACGGGATTTAAAGGATTTTTGAAGAATCAAGAGTGTTTGTGAGGGAACCGACCTGGACATTCGAAGGAGCACTTCTTAGGGATCACGGGTGATTGCCGAGAGTAGACCACGTCACCAGAAAAGTTGCCGGAAAAGATGATTTTGCCGGAGAACTTCGAAAGATGAGTTTCTATCCTATGTTGATTTCAATGTGTAGAACCCCGTTTAAGTCGTGTGAACAGTGAAAATTGATGTTTTGATATGTTTTGAACATTATGGTGATGTTATTTTACCATTTTGGTGCTTGTTGGACTGAATTTGAGTGACTTTACATGATTATGTGAAGAGAATTTTCTGCAGGAATTGGGGGTTTGTTCCTATAGGCTTGGGCATTGGGTTTTTCAGTTAGATTTTTATGCCATGTGCTTTAGAAAAATATTTTTAACAACCATGTGAAGTTTAGTGATTGTTTGAAAACTTAGTGAATTTTTAATTTTTTGAAAAATAAAAAATTACTTAGAAAAAATAGGAAATTGGGAAATTGATGAAATTAATAAAGTTTAAATTTTGGAAAAATTAGGGAATTTTTAGAAAACATTTGAAATGATTTTGAGGAATTTTTAGAACATTTTTGAAAACCATTGATTTAGAAGAAAAATAAAACATGTGTTTTGAAAACTTCAAAAATTTAAAAAGTGTGTGCGGGTGCCGATGTCATGTGATTTTAACGTTGTGAAGTGTATGATTTGTGTTTTGTGTTGATGTCATGGGTGTTGTAGGGACCATTTTTAAATGAAACTCTATCGAAATTTTTAAAAATCAGGGAAAGAGTTGAAAAAGGTTTAGAAATAAAATATTTTTCAAGGAAAAAGACAGAAAACCCATGAGATTTGACTTGAAGTTGGAAAATCAAAAGGTGTAGGAAATTCATTTTGACTTATCATTCGAAACCTTTTTATTATTATTATTTATTGTTTGTTTTTATTTATTTATTTATTTATTTATTTATTTTATTATTATTTTTGTCTACATGTATCGTATATTAACACCTTTTACCATGGCTTACCTTTTCAGGATGGCAGATGCGGGTGATGATGGCTCTGAGAAGAGACGTCGCTTAAGGAAGGCGGCTTGGACAGATTTCACCGGTGGTTTCAGTCGATCCAGAGGTAGCCAACGATCTACCAGACGGGTCTCTTCCAGTCAGAGCGGACAGGGGAGTAGACCACCTGTCGACCCCTTTCCTCTGGTTGAGCAGGCCTTTGCGGAGGCGATTGGTGCTGAGAAGGAGGTATCAGGTCTTAGGGATCAGGTGATAGAGCCTCCTTTAGACATAGGCAGACGGATGCTGATTTGGGTGACCTGGAGGTACCAAATATCCCACCGCTCAAGATCTTGCTTATCACCCCAGTTTATATTCTAGACAGCATTTGCCCGCTCCTCGGGTACACAAAGCTTTTAGAGGGGCTATTCATCAGGTCTTCGTGACCATGTAGCTGGCTGCTCCATCATACCGTGCCTTCTTGGCTAAGATCGGATTCGGAGCCTTCATGGGATTGCAGGCTAACCGCCTGAATCGACATCTGGTGTTGGCACTAATTGAGTGGTGGTTTGGAGAGACGGGGACCTTCCATTTTGTTGGCTTTGAGTTAGGACTCACTTTGGACTGAGCCATCATCACAGTGCTTTCCTTTATCGGTCGGTGGATCACTTTACAATCGGTCAGTAGAGACGAGGCCTGCATTCTGCTAGACTTGCCCCCTCCCAAGCGTTCTGCTTTCCCAGTTTCCTAGCTCAGCTGGGATGACCGTACCAAGTTGTTGAGCCCTCCCCTGCTTAGCGCAACATCATGAGGCGACGACTTGTTCTGTATATCATCTTTAGCTGCTTTTGCAAAAACAATAAGTCGCTTATGCCTTTTCGGTTAGTGAGTATAGTAGCTAATCTTGGGGCTTTATCTGAGCTGGATTGGGGGTCCTTCTCCTTTGGCTGCTTCCTTCGATCGATGCTGATCCAGACTTCTTCCCGTTGGGGTTGCATGACTAGTTTCTGGCCCTTCCTCATCTGGTGAAGCTACAAGTACCTGCTTGTTCGTCGCCCTGCGGTTATTGAGGATGACCTTTGTCCTCGTACTTTGAGGTGGGCTCATGACCGGGTGGCCTAACGATCGGAGATTACTGACTTTGTGACGCTACGGGCGAACTTAGAGCTGATTGAGGCGAGGAATGTGACTTGGCAGCCTTTAATCGGGTCAGTTCATTATGAGACTGTCCAGTACTTGGTCCCATTGTCCCTGTCGAGGGCTGCTTTTCTCAGTGACGATACTTGGGAATCCTATCTAGGAGAGTGGCACTGGCGGCAGTTTTATGAGGAGTTCCGGTTAGCAGGAGCTCTGTTGGAGTATATGGTTAGAGCCTTGGTGGCGAGAGTGCCTATCCCCTATCAAGAGCGGCAGTCAGGTGTCGAGTTCTTACATCTTCCGGATATAGACTACGCTTCACACTTCGGGGCTCATTCTGTTGGTGCCTTCACCCGGTTTGAGGTAGTAGTCGACAGATACGCTATGGGCTAGGAGGTGGTTGACTTGTGGCACAGTGCTAGGAGATACTTGCTCTAGGCTGAGTTTGTTGCTGTGAGGGATCAGAGGGATTGATACCAGATGGAGCGAGATCAGTATCAGGCAGAGGTGGCTTCCTTGGCAGCTCGGATAGCTCAGATGGGAGGTGGTGAGGTATGTTTTCTTTCCTCTCCTTCTTTTCGCTTTGCTGTTGTTTAATTCTTTTTTCATGTGGATGATTTCAGTTCTATCTTCTTTATAGAATGCTGGTGCTTCGAGTAGCTATCCGCCTCCTCTGATGCCAAGTTTCGGGGATTTCAATCCAGATGACATTAATTTTAACCTTTGATGGATGCCCCTTGCCGTAGACCCTGATCTTCTTTTGCCCCTTATCCCTGAGATGTATTTATGTTAGACAGTTTTATTTTGTAAGCTTTCTACAAAGATGGATGTTTATCGTAGTTAGATTTATGGACATGCAAGGACATTTATGATTTTGACAGCTAAGTATATGATCAAATGTATGGGCAGAGATGATGATGGTGTATATTTATCACATGAGATAATATTATATTTGTGATTTCTGTTTCTACAGGGAGTTATATCCTATGTATGCAAAGCTCATGCCGATTTTTTTTGTTTTTTGGAAAATGTATGCACATATTAGAAATACATTAACTAACAGAATGACAACGGGTGTTGTTGAACTTGTAATCTTTAGAATGGTAACTTCTTCCTTTTCGGGGGGCCTGGCCATTCCTTTGGCTCGACCTTACTTTGACTGAATGATAGCACTTCGCACCTTTCTCAACCTTTTGATTGCCTCTGACTTTCTACCTTGGGGTTAGTGTATATGACTATTGGGCTGAAATTCTCAACTCTCGGGGTTTTAGCAACAACTTACCTAACCTTCAGCAGAGCAATAAGCAGCCAGTCCTTTCAATCTGAGGGGACTTTGCTTTAGGACCATAATGTAGGCTAGGTTATAGGGTTTTTGAAACAACGGGATATATAGGCTCAAATTCGATGTTGTTTTCAGTAGGGTTTAGATCCATACGATTCTTAACTATTTTTCAGTAGGGTTAGCATCCTTCTTTAGCTTTGGCATTGTGTCTAACTCAGTTAAATCAAGCAATCCGCTTTCAATCAGAGTAGACTTTAGTAAGGTTGTAATGTAGACTATGGTTTCAGGGTTTTGCAAGAAAGGGTAAAGGCTCGAACCTATTGTTTCTACTGTTTTTTTTTTTTTGCAACCTAGGATCACCTTTAAATTTCCTTCTTGCTTTTACTATACATTTCTCAGGGTGAAAATAACTCTTTTCCTTCACCCTTTCTATCTGCGTTTTTGAGATAAACATGACTCTCTTCTCTTTCGCTCATCTTATTATGCTTTTGAAGATGACTTAATCATGGTTTTCTTCAAGCTTTTCCTTAGATTTTTTTTTTTTTGTTTTGTTTTTGGCCTTTTGCCCCTTGGCAACTCTTTTCCTTCACTTTTTTCCTTTTTTATTTTTTTTTCTTTCTATGGAACGAGTAATTCTACCATCCCTTTTTTCTTTAGGCCTTTTCCTTAGCAATCTAACCCAATGTAGGCAGTGATCCCTAGGTTAGGGTTTTCTTGAAAAGGATAAATAGCTCAACGGGTTTGGCAAGGGGTTGCTTCTAACTGTATGGGAAATGAAATGAGGGCCTCTCTTCACTTTAAATTAGATTACTTGATCTATAGAGCTTTCTGCGTTGCCTTAGCATAGTGGGGGTGGATACCATTCCTAGAATTCTTAAATATTGTCCGCCCCGGTGTGGAAGGACAGTCTTGGATCGGGATTGACAAAGAAAACTCCGCTTGTTGCAAGGCTCTAGGGGTTAAATAAAGGGAATATAAACACTTGTTCTTTTACATAGGGAAATGAAAGGTGGCTCCTCTTCATTTTGATAAACTGACCACACATCGCTTAGCTTGCAAGTGTTGCCTTTGGGTAGTATCCTGACTCATCTAAGAACTCTCTTTTTTTTTCGAAAAGATGATCGTTGACGGAGTGATTAACTCATGATATCATCCCTTCAAGTCAAACTGACCCCTTATGATAAACCATGCCCCTCGCGTAGAAAGTAGCTACCATTCCCAAGAGAAGATAAGACAACAGCGATGGAATAAAAGACTATCAGTTGATTATTATTATCATTTTTTATAGAAAACATAGAGTTCTAAAGCAAAAAAACAAAATGTAAACAACAATTCAAAGATAGGAAATAAAAGGAATAGAAAGAAAGTGGGTGAGAACACCCCTCTCTGGTACACTTTTGATGGGATTCCTGCGTTCTTCAGTAGGGCTTTGGAACAATGCCCATATCAGCATTCCATCCACGGTTGAGATCTTCAGCCAAGGTAGGACAGGTAGATGCTTCTCACGGAGTTCCAAGTGAGTTGGCAGTGATGATGTAATGGTCATCTTTCTTGACCGTATTACCTTCATTTGTTTGCTCCGTAGTTTCTCTAACAAACCAGTTGGGTAGCTTGTCTTCTTCCAGCTAGATAGATCAAGCCCGAGGTTTTTCGCTCTAGCATCCAGCCATGGCTTAGAGTTCCTCAGGTGTACACAATGGGGGATTCTTACCACTGAGTTTGGACAGCTCCTGGTCAATTTTCTTCACAGATTCATATGCGAGTTCGTCTTCGGGGACCAGCATTTTATCCGAGTTAGACCGTAACCAGGCATCATATTGCTCCATATCTTCGCATTCCATTTCCTCCTCATTCTTGTAATATATCTCTTGGCATGCAACAAAACAAACCTTATTGTTCCCAAACTTTATAATGACATTGGCAGTGGGATCCGATGGAGGGCTTGTAGTGACATTCGAGGAAGCATTCACTGGTCATAAGCCAATGATCTCGTTGTCTATCAGGTCTTGAATCTTATATTTGAGGTTCTAGCATTCTTCGGTGTCATGTCCTTGGCCACTCGAATGGTACTCACAATATGCCTTTGGGTTAAAATGAGGTGGCAGAGGATTAGGTCAAGGTCGAGGGGGTATAGGTTTAAGATATCCCGCGGCTTGGAGACCGAAGTGGGTTGTGGTTTGTGTACAAGCAAGTTTAGCGAAAACTCGATCTTTTGGTCTCATTCACCTAGGTGTCCTAGATGACCTAGAAGGGCGGGGATCAAGTTCTGGTGTAACAACTATTGAGTCAGCAATTTGAGAATTGGTGGAGTTTCAGGTTTTATGTTTCAAAGTGGGACAATTTTCGATGTCAAGTCCCAGTGGATGGGATTGGTACTCATAGGATAAATTATATGATTTAGGGGTGTGGTTAAAGGTTGGTTTGAGAGATGCCAGAATGCGGCACACAACTTGTGGAAGTTGTTGGTGAGCTATGATCGGGGCTTAGTCTTGGTCTTTCTTTTTCATCCTTTTTCGTCCATCATGGGTTTGGGCTTGCGAGAACTCTGCTTGCTCATAGGCTGCATGGGATAAGAGTGAAGAGAGTATGCCTTCCATTTTGGTCATCCTATGTCCTACTCCTCTTGCCTCCGCTAGTAGTAGAGTTAAGGTATCGAGAGTGAGTGATTCCATGGGTGTTTCTTAGCTTTTGGCCTGTAACGACGGGGGGGACAAGGAGAGATACCTGAAACTAACAAAGGAAAAGAGTTAGTGTTTTATCTTGACAAGTCTTTATGCAATGCATGCTCTAGGGTGCCCCTCTTTTAGGAGGGAAGCTAAGCATGGTGAATTGGTTCACTTCTCGGAGATAGGGGATTTGCCCCTGTATGCAGATACCTTACCGTTAGATTGGGAACTTCATTTATTCACATATTCATCCATCCATTTGCTCAGAGAAAATAAAGAAATACATTTTAACTTTGGTTTTATGATACAAAAGAATTGAAATACATTTTAACAAGGGGAGAGGGAACATGTTTCTTTGGGATTACACCTATCTGGTTTTACATAAGTAGTCCTAAACTACTCTTGAGTCTTCGGATTTGCCTTGGATTCAATGTTGAGGAGGTCGTTGAGAGACCTTGTTGATAGATTACCCCTTGTCTTCTTAGCAACCCTATTTCCGCGAGCATAGAGGGATTGGGGCCCCTCCTTTGGAATGAATTAAGGTGCATGCCATGGGTCCTTAGGGTTACATGGGAACCCTTAGGGTTTGGGTAGGTTTAATGCAAGGGAGAGTGAACTAGGTGTCACTCTCTTTGAGTTGATCATATACATGAGAATGCAATGACTTGAGTTACTTGGAACTCTTGTCTTGACATGGAATACGGGATGCATGAAAATGGATGCATAGAGTATAAGGAAAGAGAATACAGTTGAAGTAAATATGCATGTATGAGCAGTTAGATAATCATTATAACGGTAAGAATACAATCATTATAACAACAAGAATAGATAGGTATAAATGAAAATAAGAGTAGTCGCCCTTTCGTCCATAGTTTTCGAAAACGGTACGCGTGTCTTAAATTTGGTAGAGGCTCGGCTATTCATGGTGTTTATATGAGCATGAGGTTGAGGGTTGACTAATGCGTCCTAAAAAGGCTCGGTCCCCGGATCTTCAAACCTAGGCCCACTTTCCGAGGTGGTGCCATGATCGGTTGGTGATCCGAGTGGGGGAACCATCAAGAGGCTATAGGCAAAGAAACTGACACAGGATCTTGCCCACAACCAATATACTGTTCCACCTTTCTAACTAGAAGGGTCATATCAGGGTAAAAATGCAAGTATGCAGAATGCAAGTGCACGTGCAGTGTGTGTGTGATTTTTGAAAGCGGAGGAAAGAACCCAATAACTCTCATCCATCCTGTTCATCACATTCATGCATGGCAGTTAATAAAAATTAAACAAAAAGCACACCTACAAAACAAAGATGCAAGAGTTAGTATGTGGATGGCAAACTTAATACAAGATAATATGAATAAATGCATGTTTTTTTTTTTTTTTTAAATTTGGCTTTGAAAATTTAAAGTGAATAGGATTAAATAAGTTAATTGAAGACTCCACATGGGTGAAGGGTAAAAAGACATGACTACAGCCTAACCCTCTAAGTGTCCCCAACGGAGTCGCTAGCTGTGGCGCTCAGATTTTTCACAGTCGAAGAATACACACACAAGCGGAAAAAATACTGTACTCTCTCGTTACAACTCATCCTCCTACAAGAATGAGTGTGACTAGGTTTGAATGAAAAATAGATTTGAATAAAGGGTTTTTGAAAAACATTTGGAGTTGCCACCTAACTTGATTAAGGTGAGTTAGGTTACCTAAAAACTAAGCATAATCCAAAGGTTGCACTTAGGGTTTTTGAAAATAATTTTGAAAATACCAGCTTAAGAGACGATTTTTAAGAAAACAGGTTGTTTGGCAACCTTTAGAAAAAATTTAAGCCCTTTTTAGAAAAAATAACTCTATTTTGGTCTCTCCAAAACAGCGATCTAGGTTCGGATGTTGGTTACGTGTAGGGAAGACGCACTAAGCTATCACCCTCCCCGCCCTTACGGTACTTACATGTTTATTCACCCTAAATTCACCTGTGAGAGTCTTCAACTAACAAATGTCCAATCCTATTCACTTTTGAAAATAATTTTTTAAAAAGACATGATGCATGATATGTAAGTGCAAGAAAAAGATTTAAAAAATAGATTTAGAAATAGACTTGAAAAGAACTTGATTTGATTTGAAAAGAGATTTGAAAAGCAAGATATGATTTTGGAAAGTTTTAGAAATTGAAAATAGAGATTTAGAAATAGAATTTTGGAATTGGAAACTTGCAAATAGATTATGGAATTAGAAACTTGAAAAAAGGTTGTGACCGCACCCATGAGGGTTGCCTACGTATCCTTTTTGAGGAATCATATCAGTCGTAATTCGGACAAGAGTCCAATAGAAAATAGAAGATTTGATATGGAAGAAGAAATTGAATTAGAATTTGGATTTGATTTGAATTTAGAATAGAAGATTGAAATTGGAATTTGGAATTGAAAAGATTGGACTTTGATTTGGAAAGATAGAACTTGGAGGAAAGATTTGGACTACTTTTGGAAAGATTGAGGTTAAGGAAACCTAGACTTAGGAAAGATAGGATTTAGAAAGGACTTGAGATTAAGAAAGACTTGACTCGAATGTTGGATTTGGAAGATTAAGAAATATTGGATTTAAGAAAGGTTCGAATTAGGAAAGGTTTGATTTAGGAAAGTTTCGTTTTAGGAAAGTTTCGTTTTAGGAAAGTTTGGCTTAGGAAAGTTTTCGAATTAGGAAAGGGTTCGTTTTAAGAAAGGTTTGAAATTGGAAAGTTTTGAATTGGAATGTTTTGAAATAGGGAAGTTTTGAAAGTAAGAAAGTTTTGAGCTTAGAAAGTTTTAGATTTGGAAAGATACGAAGTTTAGGAAAGTTTAGAATTTTAAAAAGATTCAAAGTTTAAGTTTTAGAAATTCTTGAAATTTGGAAATGTTTGAATTTAAGAAAGATTTGAAGATTTGATTTTGGAAAGTTGAGATTTGAAAAAGTTGGAATTAAGAAAGGGTTGAATTAGGAAAGACTTAGATTAGGAAAGATTTTTACGTTCAAGTTTTGGAAACTTGAGATTTAGGAAAGTAGAGGATTAGGAAGGATTTCGTATTAGGAAAGATTTGGATCTTGTTTCTAAAAGAGGTGTTTTGATTTTGTTTCCAAAAACGGACGATATAATCTAGTTTCCTAAATGAGAGATTGGATTTGATTTCCTAAAGGGGAGATTGGATTTGGCATGGATTTGGAATGTGAAGTTTTAGAAGCCCTAGATTTGGAAATCTATCGTTTTGACGTAGAAAATAGGTTTTGAAAATCGAGGATTTAAGGTAAGATTGAAAATCATGTTTTTGGCCAAAAAAACTAGGGTTTCCTAATCGTTGACTCTAGGGCGTAACTTGGACTTCAAGACAAGAGATTTTTAAAAAGTGAGTTTTTAGAAAGGGAGATTTTGAAGAGAGAGTTTTTAGAAAGTGAATTTGAAAAGAGAGAGTTTTGGAAGGGGATTTTTGGAAAGAGTTTTTCTTGAAAGGAGACCTAGGAAGCGTTTTTGGAAAGAGATTGTTGGAAAGCGTTTTTAGGAAAAAAATTTAAGGAGTGTTTTTAGAAAATGAATTTTGAAGAGAGCTTCTTTGGAAAGGAATTCGAAAAGGAGTTTTGAAAAACAGATTTTTGGAGGAAGTTTTTGAAAACAATTTTGGAAAGAAATTTAAAGAGAGTTTATGGAAAACATGTTGGAAAAGAGATTTTTAGGAGGAGATTTTTAAGAAGAGATTGTTTAGAAAGTATATAAAATATCTCACTTTCCAAAAGCAATTCTAACCATAAGAAGGTTAGAATCACTTTAAGATAGTGGTTTTGAAAACAACAATGTTTTGAAAATATAGACGATATTGGTCACTTTTGTAAGCACCCCATTTTTGACCGCTCGGCAGTCTACACTCCGTCCAGACTTGTGTTCCAGTCATTATGGGCGTATTCCAACCGAAACCAACTTTTTAAGTCCAAATCCCATCTGTCTATCGCTTCGTGGGCCCACCAGGCCCAAATAGAGGCAAAGTGATCAAGATTCCCTTAGAGGCATTGTTCTTTCCAATTCCCTTTCCAATCCCTCTGTCGAGACAGTTTATTCCTTTAGACAGTTCCAATTCAGGCACGTCCTTTCAGAGACGATAAGTCCCCTTTCCAATCCCTCTCTCGAGACAGTTTATTCCTCGAGACGGTTCCAAATCAGGCGTGTCTTTTTGAAGACGGTAAGTTCCCTTTCCAATCCCTCTCCCGAGATAGTTTATTCCTTGAGACGGTTCCAATTCAGGCACGTCTTTTCGAAGACGGTAAGTCCCCTTTCCAATCCCTCTCTCGAGACAGTTTATTCCTTGAGACGGTTCCAATTCAGGCACGTCTTTTTGAAGATGATAAGTCCCCTTTCCAACCCCTCTCTCGAGACAGTTTATTCCTTGAGATGGTTCCAATTTAGGCACGTCTTTTCGAAAATGGTAAGTCCCCTTTTCAATCCCTCTCTCGAGACAGTTTATTCCTCGAGACGGTTCAAATCAGGGCCCCTTTAGTAACCTCCCGAGAATGCTTCTTATAGTATTCTCAACCTTTCCTTATCTTTCCGGATCATTCCGAGTCAGTTCCGACCAACCCGGCACAAAATGACCGTTTTGCCCCTAGAGGGCCGGTCTCCTTTTCCGACCACACTGGCTCTGGGTATTAAACTGGTAATCCTCTGAGATTACTTCTTATAGTATTCTCAACCTTTCTTTATCTTTTCGGATCATTCCAAGTCAGTTCCGGCTAACCCGGCACAAAATGACCGTTTTGCCCCTGGAGGGCTGGTCTCCTTTTCCGACCACACCGGCTCTGGGTATCAAACCGGTAACCTCCTGAGACTGCTTTTTATAGTATTCTCAACCTTTCTTCATCCTTTCGGATCATTCCTAGTCAATTCCGGTAAACCCAGTGCAAAATGACCGTTTTGCCCCTGGTGGGCCGGTCGCCTTTTCCGACTACACCGGCTCTTGGTATCAAACTGGTAACTTCCTAAGAATGCCTTTTATAGTGTTCTCAACCTCCCTTTATCTTTCCAGATCATTCCGAGTCAGTTCCAGCCAACCCGGTGCAAAATGATCATTTTGCCCCTAGTGGGCCGGTCACCTTTTTCGAGCACATTGGCTCTGGGTATCAAACCGAAACCTTTGGGAACATTCTAAATAATGTTTCCAAATCCCAAGTCTTCTCCTGGGACAGTCCGAGTCTGTCCCGGTAGTTTCCCGACCCGATTGACCGTTTTGCCCCTAAAGGCCTGGTCAACCCTTTTGACACATCCTATCCTCATTTCTCAAGTCAAATACCTTCAGGACACTATTCTAAGTGTTCTTGCTCTTTTCTGACCTTCTGGGTCATCCCCGGTCCTCTAAAAACCTTCCCGGACTTTCCGGAGTCACTCCTAGTGAAGCTAGGCCAAAAATTACATGGTAGTCACTAGTACAGGCGCCCAAATCTAGTCAAAGATATGTTGCTTGCCGACCTTAAATATTTTCTAAATGACTAGTGGCGCCAAGCCAAAAATTGGCCTGGCGCTAGTGTAAATTCTGGCCTGGCGCCACTGCAACAAGCGCCAGTGTTGTCCAACCTCTATAAATACAGAGCCTCTTCCAACGTGAAAATGGTCCGTCAACTCAGTCTAAAAATCATATAATTCGATATACAGAGCTCGAACACTCCCTAAACCCTAGCCTCCTTAGGTTTTCCAAACCCTAGCCACCCTAGCCTCATATACACTCCAATACATCCCCATACACTCATACACTAACCTTCAACCCTCCTTCGAAGACTTAAAGAGTTGCAATCTGAAGTTTGAAGCTTGAAGATAACTCTTGAAGATTAAAGACGAAAATCAAGATGAAGACCGAAGAAAGTAAGGCACACAAAATAAACAAGATACAAGGTAGGTTCTCCATTTAAATTTCCGCACTTCCCCCCTCTCTCTTCTCTCTCCTAACCCACTTGGGTTTTCTCTATTTTAATCTCCCATCTCTTTCCCCCCCTTTCTTTGCATGCTTGAAACAAGGGGACTCCCGGTCCATGTGTAGGATTAAACTATTGGAGAGTCACCGTGTCGGGGGCTTTCTTCCAGTCTAACTAGAGACCACGTGAATCCGGCCCCCTTGATTATGCGGTGAAGCCTTAGCCTTATATGTTCACGACCCCAAATTTGTATTGTGCATATCATGATCTTGCATCTTCTAAAAACCGTTTTCAAAGTTGTCTTCAAAATCGTTTTCAAACTTGTTTTCAAAATTGCATCAAAATTCCCTTTTCAAAAACTTGTTTTCAAAATCATAATCCTAGGGTGATTCTAGCTTTTACATGACTAGGATCGCTTTAGGAAAGTGTTATATTTGAAGTGACTTTTATGGTCCATATTTTCAACTCTTATTGTTTTCAAAACCGCTTTCCTAAAGTGGTTCTAGCCCTCTCATGGTTAGAATTGCTTTAGAAAAGTGAGATATTTTTACACTTTACAAAAACTCTCTCTTCAAAAATCTCTTCCTAAAAATCTTCTTTTTCAACATACTTCCCAAAAACTCTTCTTTCCAAATTTGTTTTCTAAAAACTCTTTACAAAAATTTATTTTTCCAAACTCCCTTTTTCAACTCCTTTCCAAAACGCTCTCTTCAAAGTCCACTTTTCAAAAACATTCACTAGATCTCTTTCCTAGAAAAACTCTCCTCAAAAATCTTTCCAAAAACTCTCTACCCAAAATCTTTCTTCTAGAAATTCCCCTCTAGGATTTTCCTTCTAAAATCTACATTTTCAAAAACATACTTTCCAAAAACTCCTCTTTAAAATCTTTTTCCAAAAACTCTATCTTCAAATTCACTTTCCAAAAACTCCTTCCTAGGATTCCCTTCTAGAAAACATTTGTTTCCAAAAACACACTTTCCAAAAATTCTTTTTCCTTAGAGCCCAAGTCAAGCCCTAGAACCCACAATTAGGAAACCCTAATTTTCTTTCTAAAAACATGATTTTCAAACTTTGCCCCAAATCTAGATTTCCAAAACCTTTTGTTTTCTACATCAAAACTATACACATTTTCAAAACCTCTTTTCTACGTCAAAACTATAATTTTTCAAATCTAGGGTTTCTAAAAACTTCCCTTTCCAAATCCTGGCCAAATCCTACCTTCCCTTTAGGAAACTAAATAAAGTATTCCTGTTTAGGAAACCAAATCCAATCCTCCGTTTTGGAAACAAAATCAAACCTTTGCTTTTAGAAATCAAATCCAATCCCTTCCTAATCCAAACCTTTCATAATTTAGCTCCTTCCTAATTTCCTAATTCAACCCTTTCCTAATTCTACCCCTTTTCAAATCTTAACTTTCCAAATCCGAGTTTTCAAATCTTTCCTAAACTCAACCTTTCCTAATCTCAAGATTTTCTAAAATTCAAACTCTAAAACTTTCTAAATCCTAAACTTTCTAAATTTTGAATCTTTTCAAATTCGAAGTTTTTCAAATCTAAAACTTTCTAAACTCAAAACTTTCTTATTTTCAACATTTCCTTGCTTTCGAATCTTTCTAAATTTCAAAACTTTCTAATTTCAAAACTTTCCAAATTTAAAACTTTCCTAAATCAAAACATTTCTAAATTCAACACTTTCCTATTTCAAAACCTTTCTTAAAACGAAACTTTACAATTTTCAAAACTTCCCTATTTAAAAAACTTTCCTAATTTGGAAACTTTCCAAATATGAAACTTTTCAAAAATGAAACTTTCTTAATTCGAAACTTTCCTAAATCGAACCTTTCCTAATTTAAAGATTTCCTAAATCTATTTTTTTCTAAACCTTCTAAGTCGAGTCAAATCTTTCCTAAGTCTCTTTCTTAGGTCTAGGTTTCCTAAAACCAAGTCTTTCCAAAATCAATCTTTCCAAAGCAAGTCCAATCTTCTCAATTTCAATTTCCAATCTCCGCTTCTAATCTCAAATCAAATCCAATTTTCAATTCAATCTCTTTCTTCCAATCCAACCTTCTATTTTTAATCGGACTCCGGTCCGAACTACGACTGACTTGATTCCTCCAAAAGGATACGTAGGCAACCCTCATGGGTGCGGTCACAACTTCTTTCAAATTTCAAATTCCTCCATATTTTCTAAATCTCAAATTCTACAATCTTTCCAAATTTCTAATCTATTTTCAAAATTCCAATTTCAAATTTCTATTTCCAAATTTTCAAACTTTCCAATTTCAATTCCATCTCTTCAAATCTATTTTCAAATCAAATCAATTTCAAATCAATCTCTTTCCAAATGTATTTTTCAATTCTCTCTTTTTTTGCGCTTGCATCTCATGCATCATTTCTTTCCAAACATTCTTTTTCAAAGTGGGTAGGATTGAACTATAGTTAGTCGAAGACTCTCATAGGTGAATCTAGGGTAGATTCACATGTAGGTACCGAAAGGGCAGGGTAGGGTGATAGCTTAGTGCGTCTTCCCTACACGTAATCAACCTCCGAACCTAGATCACTGTTTTCGAAAGACCAAACGGAGTTATTTTCAAAAAGGGCTAAATGTTTTCCAAAGGTTGCCAAACAACCTGTTTTCTTAAAAACCCTCTCTCGAGGTGATATTTTCAAAACCTTTTTCAAAAACCCTAAGTGTAGTTTTTGGATTATTCTTAGTTTTTAGGTGACCTAACTCACCTTAATCAAGTTAGGTGGCGACTCCAAACTTTTTCAAAAGCCCTTTATTTAAATATATTTTCAATTCAAACCTAGTCGCACTCATTCTTCTAGGAGGGTGAGTTCTAACGAGAGAATACAACATTTTTCCCGCTTGTGTGAGTATTCTCCGAGTGCGAAAAATCTGGGTGCGACAACTTTAAATGTAACACTTTCCTAAAGCAACCCTAACCATGAAAAGGCTAGAATCACTCTAGGATTGTGATTTTGAAAACAAGTTTTGAAAAAAAGAAGATTTTGATATAATCTTTTGAAAACGAGTTTGAAAACGAATTTTGAAAGGATGCAAGATCATGATATGCACAATGCAAATTGGGGTCGTGAACATACAAGGTTAAGGCTTCACCACATAATCAAGGTGCCAAACTCACGTGGTCTCCAGTTAGACTAAAAGAAAGCCCCTGACATGGTGACCTTCCAATAGCCTAATCCTACATATAGACCGGGAAGTCCCTTGTTTCAAGCATGCAAATAAGAGGGGGGGGGGAAGAAGATGGGGGATTAAAATAGAATAAAACCCAAGTGGGTTAGGAGAGAGAATAGAGGGGGAAGAGGCGTAAACTTAAAGAGAAAGCCTACCTTGTGTCTTGTTTATTTTGATTTGCTTTGCGCGCTTTGTTTTTCTTGCTTTACTTCAGTCTTCGCTTCAGTATTCAAGAACTTGTCTTCGATCTTTGGGAGCTTTAGGTTGCAGCACTTCAAGTCTTCAATGGAGGCTTTAGAGGCTAGTGTATGAGTATATGAGAGTGTGTGTGAGTGTATAGGAGGCTAGGGTTTGTGTATGGAGGCTAGGGTTTGGAAAACCTAAAGGAGACTAGGGTTTAGGGAGGCTACGAGCTTTGTGTATCGAAAAGTAGGGTTTTCAAACTGAGTTTGAGGACCCCTTTCACGCTGGAGGAGGCTCTATATTTATAGAGAGAAGAATGACCTGGCGTCTGTTGTAGTTGCGCCAGGCCAAATTTTGACTTGGCGCCACTACTAGTGGTGCCAGCCACTTAGGAAAGTTTTAAGGTCGGCAAGCAACGTATCTTCAGAAGATTTGGACGCCTGTACTAGTGACTACCATGCAATTTTTAGCCTGGCTTCACTATGAGTGACTCCGGAAGGTCCAGGAAGGATTAAGGGACTGGGAATGGCCCAGCAGGCCGGAAAAGGGTAGTAACCCTTAGAATAGGGTCTCAGGAGTAATGGACTTGAAAAATGATAACAAAATTTGTCAAATGGGTTGATCGGGCCATTAGGGGAAAAATGGTCAACTGGATCAAAAAACTACTGGGATGGACTCGGAATGTCCCAGAAGAAGACTCGAGGTTTGAAAACGTTATTTAGAATGTTCCTAAAGGTTACTGGTTTGACACCCAGGGCCGGTGTGGTCGGAAAAGGCGACTGGGCCACCAGGAGCAAAACGGTCATTTTGCACCGAGTTTGCCGGAATTAACTCGAAATAATCCGGAAAGATAACGAAAGGTCGAGACTACTATAAAAAGCATTCTCGGGAGGCTACCAGTTTGATACCCAGAGCAGATGTGGTCCCCGGGGCGCTCGGATACCTAAGGGCAAAATGGTCATCTCGATCGAAAAGTTTCGGAATTGGCCCGAAACTGACTAGAAGGCACCTAATCATGCCGGATTGAATTTAAGACAATCTTGGAAAGGTGGAATTACTGTTCTGAGGACTTAGGTACTTTCTCAAGAAACGTGCCGAAAATGGCCTTAGGGGGCAGTTTGGTCATTTTTCACTGAAATGGGCTAGCAGGCACTGGTATTGACCTGGGTTTTGAGTGTTTCCGCCACTCTGATGATGGTCCCATGATACAGGGGTTTCTTAGAAATTCCCTATATCGACCTATTTGCAAGTATTTCCGTTACTCTGATGGTTGTGATGTTTGCGAGACTACTTCTACTATTCTGACGGTTCGCGATCATTTTCGAGACTGCTTGATCTCGGGAAGCTACTAAAGGGACTTAGCGCCTAAGAAATCAACTCTCTCAGAAGGCGTGCCAAAACAGACATTTTTGAATTGGCGGGCTAGCAGGCGCCAAAGGTGGACTATTCTACCATTTAGGGGACTTAAGGTCTCGTCCCGGTCATCGAGTTTGAAGGGATTTACTGTTCCGAAGAAACTTTCTTCGAAAAACGTGCCAAACAGGATAGACTTACCGTCTCGAGGAATCAACTTTCTTGAGAGAGGAATTAGAATTAGAATTGGAAAAGGGAACTTACCGTCTTCGGGAAGACGCGCTTACGGGATTGGACCTAACAACGCCCCCAAGAGCATTTTGGTCATTTTGCCTCTGTTTGGGCCTGGTGGGCCCGTAAAACGATGAATTGACTGGATTAGGACCAGAATTCTGGAATATGTCCATATTGACTTGAGCTCAAGTCTGGACGGACAGTAGATTGCCGAGCGGTCAAAAATGGGTGTTTACAATATCAATTGCAATAATTGGAGTGTTCAAAAAGCAAGCACACAAATGTTGAATTATATTACAAAAAAGGGTTAATTACACCTTAATTACACTCACTCCCCTGAATAGATTTTCTAGCTCTGCCACTGACTACCACACTTGTATTTCGCCATTAATCAAATGGTAGAATGGATGCATCAATCAAACTACTATTTAATATTTTCATCTCATTCTCCTAAGCTAATCATACAAAGAAAAAAGTTTTTAGTTTCTTTTAGTTTATTTTTTCTTATATTTTATCTTCTTTTTTATCCTACTTCCCTCCACAAAGTCAATATCAAAACACAACATAATAAGATTTGTAGCACTTAAGAAGTGACTAGATCTATATGACCTATAACTTTAGTACCTCTTTAACTGAAAAGAAAACAATTTTGCTGAATGACATATCCTCTTTTCTAAATCTGCTAACTCAAATATTTATGAATGTTTGTGGGCCAGGGTGGAGCTAGGATTTTAATCTGCCCTAGGCTATGCAAAAATTTAATAAAATACAAAACAAAAAATTATAGAATATGTATATGCAAAAGTTGTATAAACTAAACAATTTTACAACTAATATGTAGCAAATGTGTACATAAAATAGGAAAATATTCAAAAATATCTAAAGAAAAGTATCTATTAGAGTTGTGCCCGACGGTTTTTCATGGAATAGAAACAATTTATTATCAAATTTGAATCGATAGGTTCAGAAAGCTCTCTTTCAATGTAAAGTGATTGGCCCTTAGGTGTCCATGACACATAAGGAAACAATTTTGCAGAATGGAAACATAAAGTTGGTATTACGGAAATCAAGTTGACATTTGTTGTTTGTAGTCGAAGGTGCTATTGAAACTTAATAACTTCATTGTCTTCTACTCTTGACATCTCTTCCTTATCTAATTACAAAGATTGATTTCATTGCTAATTTATTTCCCAGAACTGGTTTGTTGACTTGATATAATCTATACAAAAAAATATGAGAAAGGGAGAAATGTAGAAGAAATAAAAGGACTATAAGCATCCCATTTTTGCCTGCTCGATAATCTCCAGCCCAACCAGACTCACATTCAAATCGACATAGACACATTCAAGCCCAAACCGACTTTCTAGACTCAATCCAGTTAGTCAACTGCTTCACGGGCCTGTCGAGCTCAATAGAGGCAAAATAATCAAAATGTCCTTGAGGAATTGCTCGATCTAATTCATATTGGCACGTCTTCTTAGAGATAGTAAGTTCATATTTCAACCTCAATTCTAATTCCAATTCTAGTCCAGACTAGTCAAACTCAATTCGGCACGTCTTGGGAGAAAGTTTATCCTTTAGACAACAAGTTCATCTAGCACGACATGTTTCCCAAGAAAGCACAAAATCTCTTGAAACGATAAGTCCCTTCACAACTGTTGATCGGGACGGAACCCAAGTCCCCAAGATGGTAGAGTGGTTCACTTTTGGGTCCTACTAGCCTGCCAACATAGAATGTCTGTTATCTAGCACATCAATCGGGAAAGTACCTAAGGTCACTAAACGATAAGAACATCTAGTGGTTTCCCGATATCAGGCAGTCTCCAGAACGAACGCACACTATCAGAGTGACAAAAATATTCATAAACATTACAACCACCAGAGTGACGGAAACAATCGCAAATAGGTCACCATTTGGAATGCCAACAAATCCTTTATGTCACGGGACCAAACATGTCTCTTGGCCATGACATTTTTACTAGAGGACGGGATAGCTTTGGAAACCAACTCATCACACACCGTCAGAGTGACAAAAACACTTAAAATCTGGGTCAACAATAGTGCCTGCTAACCCATTTCGGTGAAAAATGACCAAACTGGCCCTTAGGCCCTACTAGCATGCTTCTCGAGAAAGTACCTAAGACCTCAGTGCAGTAAATCCACCCTTTCAAGATTGTCCCAAAGATAATCTAGCATATTATAGTGCCTTCCAGTCGCTTCTAGATCTATTTCGAGAGCATTTGATTAAAATGACAATTTTGCCCCTAGGCATTTAATCGCCTCTGAAAATTACACTAGCTTTGGGTATCGAGCCAGTTATCTTTCAAGGATGCTTTTAGTAATGTTCCCAACCTCCCAATACCTTTTCGGACCATTTTGAGTCCATTTCGGTAAACCTAATACAAAATGACCGTTTTGCCCCTAGTGAGCCGATTGCCCTTCCCAACCATACCGGCTCTAGGTATCAAATCGACAATCTTTCAGAGCACTCTTAATAGTGTTTTCAATCTTCAAATCCTATCCCGGTAAACTCCAAAACCAATTTTAGTGTTTTTCAATTAAAATGACCGTTTCACCCTTAGTGGGTCAGTTACCTTTTTCAACTACTCCGACTCTGGTTATCAAGCTATTTACCTCTTGGACACTTTTTTATGAGTTCTCATCTATCCCCAGCTTTCTGGATCATTCTCAAACTTATAGGAGTCACTTCTAATGAAGTCAAGCCAAAATTGCATTGTAGTCACTAGGATAAACACCAAAATCTTCTGCCTTGTGTCACAAAGGTCAAAGATCTGTTTCTTGCCACCTCAAAAGTTTCCTAAAGGGACTGGCACCACTACTAGTGGCACTAAGCAAAAAAATGGCCTAGCGCCACTTCTAGTGGCACCAAACTTAAAAATAAACTGGCACCACTACAATATACACTGATTTATATTCTGCTTACCTATAAATACAGGCCACCCCCTACGTATTCTGGGTCCACAAAATCACTCAAGAAACTCTGCCTCTCTAAAAACATTGCTCGAATTCCCTCAAAACCCTAATTCTCTTTAGCCTCCCCAAACCCTAACCTCCATATACTCAAACTCTAGCTTCCATATACTTTATACACTCAAATCCAAGCCTCCAGGCATCCATTGAAGATTAAAGTGCTATATATTCAAAGTTCTCAAGGTTCAAGTAAAGCAAAGCAAACAGAGCAATCAAAGAAAAGAGAAGTCAAGGTATAGTTTTTAGTTAAGTTATATAATTCCCCTTCTCTCTCTTCTACGTCCTAACCCACTTGGGTTTTCTTCTATTTGAATCCACATCTTCTACCTCCTCTTTTTCCATGCTTGAAACAAGGGACCTCCCAGTTCATGCCTAGGAAGGACTTGTAGAGAATCACCATGTCGGGGATTTTCTTTGAGTTCCTCTTAAGATGGTATGGGTCCAGCCCCCTTGATTATGTGGTAAAGCCTAACCGTGTACGTTCACATCCATATTGCATTGTAACTGTCATGTTCATGAATTCTATTCAATATTGTGTTCAAAGTTGTTTTCAAACTTGCATTAAATAGTATCTTCAAAATTTGCATCCAAAAGAATTGTTTTCAAAGTTGTTTTCAAAACCACAATCCTAAGATGATTCTAGCCATTCCATAGTTAGGGTTGTTTTAGAAAAGTGTTACATTCAAAGAGACTATCAAAGTCCATGTTAGGGTTTCAAACCCTAGTAGTTGTCAAAATCATAACCCTAGAATGGTTCTAGTCTTCTCATGATTAGAATCATTTTAAGAAAGTGAGATATTTAAGAGACTTACAAAATTCTATATTCAAACCCCATTCAAAATAAGTATGGAAAATCTACTGCCTAAAATTATTCTCAAAGATTTACTTTCCAAAAACTCTGTCTTGAAATCCAAGTCAAAACCCTAAAGTCCATGTTAGGAAACCCTAAATGCCTCACAAAATCATTTTATCTACATCAAATCATAGGTTTCCAAAACTATTTTCTATATCAAATCATAATTTGCTAAAACTTTTTTCTATATGAAATTATAGATTTCCTAATTCAAAAGTCACTTAACGTAATAGATTTCCAAAACCAATGCTTTACAATTTCAAGTCAAATAAAATATTTTCCAAATAAGAAACCAAATCAAATCATCTGTTTTTGAAAATAAAATCCAATCTATAACTTTAGAAAATAGAGATAAAATCTTTTACAATTTCAAACTTTCAAATCTTTTCTAATTTTACACTTTCCTAATTTCAAAACCTACCTTTTCAAACTTAACTTTTCAAATTCAATATTTCTTAATTCAAACCCTTTCAAATCTCAAATTCAAATCTTTCTAAGTTCAAACCTTTTCAAGTTCAAAACTTTCTTAAAATGAAACTTTTTTAATTCAAAACTTTCCTAAAATAGAACTTTCCTGATTCAAAACTTTCTAACATCAAACTCCTCAAATGCATATTTAAACCCTAAGTTACCATAGCCCTAGGAGACCAAAAACTCGAATACAACCTTAACTCTATGTTAGGAAGCTTCAACTCTTTTCTAAACCAAGATGGTATTCAAACTCCAATTCAAGTTAAGATGATTTCAAAATTCAATTCAATTCAATCTTTCCAAAATAAGTTCAAGTTTTACTTTAAAGTTTGATTTCAAATCAAAGTCAATTCCAAATCAAAGTTCAAGCAAGAACCTTTTTATGGGTGCGCTCAAAACTTTTTCAAAATTTCAATTCCCCTTCCCAAAATCTCTTTTTAAATTCTTTTTATGCACTTGCATATCATGCATCATATATTCCCTAAAGTGATGGCTCAAACCTCTTTCTAAAATTCTCAAAGTGGACATAATTGGATATTAGATAATTGAAGTTTCCAAATGAGTGAACCTAGGGTGAAAAGAAATTTAGGTACCACAAGGGCGGGATAGGGTGATAGCTTCCCAATACGTAACCAACCTCCCAACATAGAATCACTGTTTTCGAAAGACCAAAATGAAGTTATTTTCAAAAACCCCTTAAATATTTCCAAAGGTTGCCAAACAACTTGTTTTTCTCCAAAAATTCCTCTTTTGAGCAAGTTTTCCAAAACCTTTTAAAAAATCCTAAGTTTGATCTTTATATTGCACTTAGTTTTAGGTGGTCTAACTCACCTTAACGAAGTTAGGTGGTGACTCCAAATTTTTTCTAAAAACCCTTATTCAAATCAATTTCTAATTCAAACCTAGTTACACTCGTCCTTCTATGAGGATGAGTTCTAACGAGAGAGTATTGTGCATTTTTCCACCGTTCTTGAGTGTCGAAAAATCGGGGCGTGACAGCTGGTAACTCTGCTGGTGACGCTTAGAGGGTTAGGCCATTGTCATGTGTTTTTACCATTCACTCATTTGGAATCTTTAATTAATTAGTCTAATTATATCCACTTCAATTTTTTCAAAATAAAACTTTTTAAAACTGTTTTCAAAAAACATGCTCTCACTTGCATTCAATTCATATTCAATCATTCTATCTTGCATTAAGTTTGTTATCAAGGTATTGACTTTGTGCATTTTCTTTTATAGGTGGACCATTGTTCAAATTTTAGTTTATGTCATATTAACTGCCATGTATGCCATGAATGAGTAGGTTGGAATGGATAGGATGGATGGAAGTTGTTGGGCCCTTTCCTCCGTTTTGTAAAATTTCACACTCATTGCACACACACTAGCATTTACAGACTTGCATTCTTTACTTGAATATGTCCCTTCTTGTTAGAAAGCGGGAATAGTATATTGGTTATGGGTAAATGCTATATTAGTTTCTTAGCCTATATCCTCTTGATGGTTCCCCCGCTCAGATCACCAATCAATAATGGCACCACCTTAGGAAATGGGCTTACGTTTGAAGATTAGGGAACCGAGCCTTCTTAGAAAGCATTAGTAAATCCCCAGCCTGATGCGCATGTAGAAGCCCGTGCATAGCCGAACCTCTGTCGAATTTAAGACACACACGTCAATTGCAAAACCATGGAGGAAAGGGCGACTACTTTACTTCCCTTTATTCTTGTCAATTCCTACTATTACAATGCTTGCATAAATGCTCATGTAAGCATGTTTACTTTACTATTGCAATCTTTATCCTTATACTCTGGCATACATATACATGCATTCAATACTCCATTTTGAGATAAGAGTTCCAAAGTAAGTCAAGTCACTGCATTCTCATGCATATGATCAATTCCTAGAAGGTCACGCCAATATCACTCTTCCTTGCATAAAACCTACCAAAATCCTAAGGGTTCCCACATAACCCTAAGGACTCATGGCATGCATTTTAAGTGATTCCATGAAGAGGGGCCCCAATCTCTCTATGCTCACGGAGATAGGATTGCTAAGAAGGCAAGGGCAACCAAAAAGCAAGATCTCTCAATGACCTCCTTAACATTAAACTCAAAGAAGGCGAATTCGATGACTCAAGAGTAGTTTAGAATTTCAAATGTGAAAGTAGAAAAGTGGAAGTCCTAAGAAAAATGTTCCCCCTCCCCCTAGTAAAACGTACTTTAATTTTTCTATATTCAAACTCGAAGTCTAATGAACTCTTCTAGTTTCTACAAATGAATGTATGAATGAATGAATGTTCCCAATCAACGGTAAGGTATCTGTATATAGGGGCAAAACCCCTCTCTCCAAAAAGTGAGCCGAATGCATCATGATTAGTCTCCCTCTCGAGAAGGGACATCCTTAAGGCATACATCACATAAAGTTCTCTAAATATCAAATACTAACTCGTGACTTGTGTCATAGTTTTCCTTTTTCTTTTGCAAAAACTACGCAATAAAAAGTCATTATTGCTTCCAAGAAAGATCAACATCCACCTAGAGACCCAATTGTTACTCAACAAAGAGCTTTGTTAATGGTAGCCAATTCTGACAAGTCCTCCTCAGTCTCTCGAGAAGAGTGTCGTGCCTTGATTTTTTGCACTTGAGGGAACACAAGTGCGAAAAACATGATACTCTCTCATTACAACTCATCCTCATAGAAGGATAAGTGCAACTAGGTTTGAATTAGAAATTGATTTGAATAAGGCCTTTTGAAAAAAGATTTGGAGTCACCACCTAACTTTGTTAAGGTGAGTTAGGTCACCTAAAATTAAGTACAATCTAAAGATTAAACTTCGGGTTTTTCAAAAGGTCTTAAAAAACTTCGTCAAGAGAGGGTTTTTAGAGAAAACAGGTTGTCTGGCAACCTTTGGAAAGATTCAAGCCCTGTTTGAAAATAACTCCGTTTTTTATCTTTAAAAACAGTGAATTCTAGGTTCGGTGGTTGGTTACGTATAGGGAAGATGCACCAGGCTATCGCCTTATCTCGCCGTTGCAGTATCTACATGTTTATTCATCCTAGGTTCATTCAATTAGAATCTTCAATTATTCAATGTCCAAAACTATCCACTTCGAAAAGAGTTTTAGAAAAAGGTTCGATATTATGCATGACATGTAAATGCAAGAAATAAATTTGAAGAAAAGATTTGAAGTTTGAAAGAGAACGTGGAAATTGAAAATTTGAAAAAGGTTGTAGAATTGGAAACTTGAAAAATGTTATGACCATACCCATAAGGGTTACCTACGTAACCTTTTGTTGGGAATCAGGTCAGTCATAGTTCAGACTCGAGATCAGATTAAAAATAGACATCTCGAGATCTTTGAAAAGTTTGACTTAAAAAGGTTTGATTTGGAACTTTTATTTGAAATTGACTTTGATTCGAAATCGAACTTGAAATTAAACTTGGACTTGATTTGAAAAAATTGAATTGAACTTTGAAATAATCTTGATTTAGATTGAAGTTTTAAAACCATCTTGGTTTTTACTTGAGTTTAAAGAAGAGTCTTTGAAAAGAGATAAAGCTTCCTAACTTTAGGGTTAGGGTTGAACTAGGGTTTAGACATCTTAGGACCTAGGTAACCTATGGTAGAAACATGCACTTGAAATAAGAATGTTTAATTTTAGAAAGTTGAATTTTAGAAAAGTTTTGAATTAGAAAAGTTCCAAATTAGGAAAAGTTTCCATTTTAAGAAAGAGTTGATTTTGGAAATATTTGAATTTAGAAAGATTTAAAAGTTTGAAATATAGAAAGTCGGAATTTGGAAATGTTTGAAATTAAGAAAGATTGGAATTAGGAAAGATTTGATTTCTATTTTCTAAAGTAAAAGATTGGACTTTGTTTTCAAAAATAGAAGATTTGATTTTGTTTCCAAAATTAGAGGATTTGATTTGATTTCCTAGATTAGAAGATTTGATTTGACATGGAGTTGGAAAGGTTGAGTTTTGAAAATCTTGGATTTGAAAATCTATGATTTGGTGAAAAAATTATTTTAGAAATCTATGATTTAAGGAAACTGGAAAGCCATGATTTAAAGAGAGGAATTAGGGTTTCCTAATCATAAATTCTAGGGTTTGGACTTGGACTCGAAGACAAAGAGTTTTTAGAAAATAGATCTTTGAAAAGAATTTTTAAAAAGTAAATTTGCAAAACTATTTGGAAAGAAGTTTGAATGTAGACTTTTGCAAGTCTCTTGAATATCTCACTTTCCTAAAACGATTCTAACTATGAGAAGATTAGAACCATTCTATAGTTGTGATTTTGACAGCAACTAGAATTTGAAATGTGGACCATAATGATCACATTGAGTGTAACACCTTTCCTAAAACAATCCTAACCATGGAATGGCTAGAATTATATTTAGATTGTGGCTTTTATAAAAACAATTTAAGGTTTGAACCCAAAATTTGGACCATGATGGTCACATTGAATATAATACTTTTCAAAAATAACCCTAACCATAGAATGGCTAGAAGCATCCTAGGAGTGTGATTTTGAAAACAAGTTCAAAAGAAGGAGGTTTGAATGCAAGTTTTGAAAGAGAACTTTGATGCAAGTTTGTAAAAAACTTTGAATGCAATGTATGAACATGATAACCATAATGTAATAAGGACCTGAACATACAATGTTGGGCTTCACCACATAATCAAGGGGCCCGAACACACATCTTCTTATTTCGAACTTGAAGAAAGCCCTAAGCACGATGACCTTCAACAATCCTTCGTAGGCATGAATTAGAGAGTCCTTTATTTCAAGCATGCAAGAAAAGGAGGTAGAAGATGGGAATTAAAATAGAAAAACAACCCAAGTGGGATAGGAGAGAGAATAGAGAGAGGGATTACATAAAAGTAAATAGAAAACTAACCTTGCCTTCTTCTTGTTTTGTTTGCTTTACTTAACTTGAACTTTGAGAACCTTGAAGATGTAGCTTTCGATCTTCAATGGATGTTTGGAGGCCTGTGTTTGAGTGTATAGAGCATATAGAGGCTAGGGTTTGAGTGTATGAAGGCTAGGGTTTGGCTAGGCTTGAAAACAATTAGGGTTTTGAGAGAATTTGACCTTTGTTTTCAGTGAGGCAGCATTTTTAGATAGAGTTTGTGAACCCTTTTTACACAAGAAGTGGCTGTGCATTTATAGGCAATTGAAACAGGAACTGGCACCTATTGCAGTGGCACTAGTGCAAGTTTAACCTTGGTGCCACTAGGAGTGACGCTAGGCCATTTTATTGGCTTGGCGCCACTTAGAAAAGTTTTAAGGTGGCAAGAAACGTATCTTTTGACCATTGAGACGTAAGGCAAAAGATTTGGGTGCCTGTCCTAGTGACTACCATCAATTTTTGGCTTGACTCAACTAAAAGTGACGTTAGAAAGTCCAGGAATGATCTGAAAGGCACGGGGATGAACATGAACCTCTATGATAGTATCCCCAAGGTAAATGGCTTGAGAACTAGTACCGGAATAGTTGAAAAGGATGATTGGCCTACTAGAGGCAAAATAGTCAATTGGACCAAAGGAACACTGGAATGAACTCGGATTGACCCGTGAGAAGGCTTGAAGGTTGGAAATAGTATTGAGAGTGTTCCAAAGGGTTGTAGGTTTGATAGCCATAGTTGTTGTGATTGGAAAAGGCGACCAGCCTACTAGGGGCAAAACGGTCATTTTGCATCGGGCTTGCCAGAACAGACTCGGAATGATCCGAGAAGGCATTGGAAGGTTAGTAATAATATTAGAAGCATCCTCAGAAGGTAACCGGTTTGATACCCAGAGTCGGTGTGGTTCTTGGACATGATTGGATGCCTAGAGGCAAAATGGTCATTTTGACCAGATGGTCTCGAAATTGATTCGGAACTGATTGGAAGGCATTTGAAGTTACCGGATTATCTTTGGGATAACCTTGGTAAGGGTGGACTTACCACTCTAAGGACTTAGGTGCTTTCTCGAGAGCCATACCGGAAGGGCCCAAGGGGCAGTTTGGTCATTTTTTGGCTGAATGGGCTTGCAAGCGCTGGTGTTGACCTAGGTTTTGAGTGTTTTTGTCACTCTGATGTTGTGTGATGAGTTGGTTTCCAAAAGTATCCCGTCCTTCGATAAACGTGTCAAAACTAAGAGGTGTGCTTGGTCCCGTGACGTAGGGGTTTTATTGACAATTCCCAATGTCGACCTGTTTGTGAGTGTTTCTGTCACTTTGACAGGTGCAATGTTTATGAGTGTTCCCTTCACTTTGTTAGTGTGTGTTCATTCTAGAGATTGCTTGATCTCGGAAAGCTACTGAATGGTCTTATCGTCTGAGGGATTAACTTTTTCAAAAGACGTGCTGGATTGAGTTTGAGTGGTCAGGACTAGAATTAGAACTGGAACTAAGGTTGTAATACGGACTTACTGTCTTTAAGAAGATATGCCAACTAGAATTGGAATGAGCAATGCTCCAAGGGCATTTTGATCATTGTACCTCTATCAAGTCTGAAGGGCCCACAAAGTAGTTGATTGATTGGATTGGGTTTGGTAAGCTGGTCTGGGCTTAAACCAAGATCGATGAAATGTTTACACTCATCCAAGCCATCATTGTGAAAGACGCCGCTTTAGCCCCACCCTCATCCATGGTGTTTCCCAAAGACTTTGAACCCATCAACCCAAGGACTATGCTTCAATCCGATGCTACAAGGAAAAACAAAATGGACTCCAAGAGGGCCAACACTGAAGAAGGAGTGACTATACTCCTCTCACTTGCTGTAAACAGAATCCTCATGTACCCTCTTAGTCTAAAGATCCAAGGGTTAGAAAACTCACTATGGAGTCTCCATGGCTATGACCTCTTTGGGCTCACTTCCTATGATAAGCTCTTCTTTTTCCCGGATCATCCAAGGCTGGCCAAGTTTAAAATGTCTGACTTTTAGAAGTATGATGGAACTGACAACCCCTCAACCCACCTTTGCCTTTATAACAGGGCATTGAGTGGCCATAGGAATGATCCAAAGCTTCTCATGTAATTCTTTCAACACAGTTTAACTAGGTCCACTCTGCAATGGCTTGCTCGACTTGATCTGAGAAACTTCACTACTTGGATTGAACTGGTTAATGCATTCAAAGCCCAATACTGCCACTACATAGATCTAACATCTGATCGTTGGTCTTTGATGACAATGAGCAAAGGGGAGAAAGAAAGCTTAAAAAATTATGCCCTTAGATGGAGAGAAGCAACATCACAAGTCAATCCTTCTTTAGAAGAGAAAAAGTATGCGCAACTATTTATGCATACTTTTCAAGGCATATTTCAAACTGTTGCAAAGATTTTGCAAAGTGGTTTCTATTGGCCCACCTTGTTCCATGATTTCCATATCTTTAGCACATCTTGCGATCGATGCCAACAGTTGGGAAGTCTATCTTTGAGGCACATGATGACTCTTACCCCTATCATTATTCTAGAGGTCTTTGATTGCTGGGGTATTGATTTTATGGGACTGTTTCCTAATTCGTGTGGCTATATCTATATTCTGGTGGCCATAGACTATGTGTCCAAATGGGTAGAAGCCATCTCGGCGCGTACCAACGACCATGTTGTTGTGGTCAAGTTCTTAAAAGAGTATATTTTCTCTAGATTTGGTATGCCCCTAGGTATCGTCAGTGATGGTGGCTCCTACTTATGTAATCGGCCTGTAGGTCTCTTAATCAGAAAGTATGGGGTGATACATAAGGTTGGTACACCTTATTGTTGGGTCAAAAGATAATCCCAAGAGGGGGGGTGAACTGGGATCTTTAAAAATTACTGGATTTTTTAGTTAATCAAAATCAATCCTAGTTTAGACTACAACAAATAAGAGATGAGGCAAATATGAAATCAGATTGCTGACAAATAAGAATAACATGCACAATCATTCAGCAGTAAACATCCACACACATATGAACCTTAGAAAGCATAGAACAAGAGATTTACAGAGGTTCGGCTTAATCCTTGTCTACATTCTCTCTTTCTCGATCCTCTTAAGGGTGGTCCACTATGTAATCTTCTTCTTACACAGCTACTAGTTTCTTCTAGTGCCCAACTCACTATTGCATCCAATAATTTTCACCAAATCCTTACAGCTGAGAAGCTTCAACCAAGCTCTCGATTTTACAAAGTATTGTCAAGCTACACTCAAGCTCTCAGGGGTTACAACAACCTTTTTGGAAGTAATAAGGTTACAAGATAATCAGTATCACTCTTAGAAGTGAAGATAATGCAAGTTACAGCTCAATAACTCCTCACGGATGATGGCAGTTGCAGAGTAATGAGGAAGTTTTAGGGCTTTTGGATTTTTGCACTTTAAAATCCTTGTATCTTCTCTATAAATGAGTTTGAACTCATATATTTATAGTCTCTCACAAGAAATAGCCGTTAGAGCTATTGGAGATGCATTAAATGTGTGAACGGCTAAGATAGTTTTGAAAAATCTGACCGTTGGAGCGTATTTTTGAATTCCCATTTTCTACGGAGATTGTCAGCAATCTTCTACTGGTACTGCTAATTGGGCTCTAGGCATTTTTCGATGTAACATTGTTAGCAATCATTTTTCTGGTGTTGCCAATCTCGACTTCCCACTGTATTGGTCATTGTTCTTCAACGATGTTGTTTATAAACTTCACTTTGTGCTTCCAACCTTTATCTCTGCTTCTTTTGAGACTTGATCTTCCATATTGTTGTCAACAATATTCAACTTATGCTGTTAATCTGTCTCCCTGTCTATTTTTTTATTTGCCTCTAATCAAGATTGTTAGCAATCTGGTTCTCTACTGTAGTTGTTGTTGCTTTCCACAGACCTTAACTTATCCCCTTTGTCGATCAGTCTTCGATGATGTAGACATGTCTTGGTTCTACTGATTTTCTTCATAGCTTTGAGAACTTCTTAAGTATTTTATACCATTTTGCAGTTCTTGGTTCATCAAGCCATTTAAAATCAACAATCTGCTTGTGTGGTGAAGTCTTTTCATTCTTTCAAGAGTTACCAATCTTCTGTATTGGCATCAATCTCGACATACTTCTTGCTTAGCCTCCTTTCATAATGCCTTTGAGAATGGCATGCTCAAGCTTGCGTAATTCTTTTAGTGGAACAAAAAACGGGGATCGAAGGTCTTCATTGCAAATGAGTTTGCGATAAATATCATCACCCATATACATATGCATGTGTCTTCAATGTCTTCGATCTGGTTTCTCACAACCTGCTCATATACCCTTTATGGTGTTGGCACTCTTATGAAGTGCTAGCAAGATCGTCTGTGATATTTCACAGTTCATGATTACCCATAAATCTGAACCATTTAAACTAAGTTGCATACTTAATTAATCATGTTAGATCATAATTACTAGGTTTTGTGATTATCAAAATTAATTACTATCAACGGAGATCACCCCTTGGGTCAACACTTATCACCCCCGAACATAAGGCCAGGTTGAGTTAGTGAATAAGGAGATCAAACAAGTCCTCAAGAAAACCATCAACCCCAATCAAAAGGATTGGTCCATGCGATTAGTGGATGCGTTATGGGCATATAGAACTGCATATAAGACCATCCTATGATCGTCTCCATATAAACTTGTGTACGGGAAGGCATGCCTCCTTTCGGTTGAAAAAGAACACAAGGCGTATTGAGCAATCCGCCAATTTAACATGAGTCTTGATTAGGTGGGTCCTTTACGACAATTGCAACTTAATAAAGTAGAAGAGATACGGAATGATGCTTATGAGAACTTGAAGATCTCTAACGCAAAGATGAAGTCTGTACATGACCAACACATCTTGCGTAAATCTTTCGAAGTTGGTCAAAAGGTCCTTTTATACAATTCCCGATTACACTTCTTTTTGGGTAAGCTTCAAAGTAGATGGTCTGGACCTTTTACTATACAAGACGTTTCACCTCATTGGGCTATCAAAATCCGCAAGCCCAGAAATGGTAATGTTTTTAAAGTCAATGGGCATCGATTGAAGCCCTATCTTGAGCATGAACATGTAGAGGTTGAATGTATGGATTTACCGAATCCACCGCCTTTTGCATAATATGAGACGTAAGGCCTTCCTTATATGTTGTATAGTAAGTGTATAGGTTGAGTTGAGTCAGGGATAGTTTAACCCTAGTTAGGGGGAGGGGGTGTTGTCCCACCCTTTCACCTTTCCCCCGCCCGCCTATCACCCGCCCGCCTATCATTGTGTTGTGTTCTTTTTTGTTTTTCTAGCATTTCAGAGATTGCTCCTCTCTAGTTGGGTGGGGGGGGGGGGGGGGGGGGATACTCCATATAATGCAAACTTTGGTTTTAGGGCGTAGTGTGTTTGTTTAAGTTTTATGTTTATTAGTACTTAAGATAGTTGATATGATATGGTAGAGTGAAACCCAGCAATGCGAACAAGCCGTGCAAGGCCACAATCTAAGAAATGGAATTTTTGCCTAAGGGTTCGAACCCTTATCAAGAGGAGTTCGAACTCTCAGAGGCCTTACAAATGGGAAATTAGCCTTAGCGTTCGAACTACTTTGACTGAGTTTGAACCCTCCAAAATGGGAAAAGTGGAATTCAAGCCCTAGGGTTCGAGCGCCCCTGACGGCATTCAAACTCTAAGCCCATAAACCATTTTTTTTTTAAGGGGTTAAGTGGGCATAGTAGTGGCATATGCACACATTGTCGCCTATCGCTCGACAGAGGAGAACAGAGAGGTCTTTGGCAATTTTTCTTTGGAAGCATCAAGCTTAGCAACTTCGATCTTCCTTTGTCAAATTCTTCACTAAATCAAGGTAACTACGCATCCCTCACCATCTATTTGATTACATTGCATACCTAAAGAACCCTAGTGTCGCGCCCAGATTTTTCGCACTCGAGGAATACTCACACAAGCGGAAAAAATGCTGTACTCTCTCGTTAGAACTCACCCTCCCAAAAGAATGAGTGCGACTAGATTTGAATTGAAAATTAGGTTTGAATAAAGGGCTTTTGAAAAAGATTCGGAGTCGCCACCTAACTTGATTAAGGTGAGTTAGGTCACCTAAAACTAAGCATAATCCGAAAACTACACTTAGGGTTTTTGAAAAACAATTTTGGAAAACATCCTCAAGAGAGGGTTTTTTAGGAAAACGGGTTGTTTGGCAACCTTTGAAAAATATTTAGCCCTTTTTTGAAAAATAACTCCGTTTGGTCTTTGAAAACAGTGATCCTAGGTTCGAAGGTTGGTTACGTGTAGGGAAGACGCACTAAGCTATCACCCTACCCCGCCCTTTCGGTGCCTACATGTCAATCTACCCTAGATTCACCTATGAGAGTCTTCGACTAACTATAGTTCAATCCCATCCACTTTGAAAAGCAATGTTTGAAAAATATGATGCATGATATGCAAATGCAATAGAAAAGAAAGTTGATTTAGGAATAGATTTGAAAGGAAATTTGAAAAGAAGAATTTGATTTGATTTTAGAAGAGATTTGAAAACATAGAATTGAAATTGGAAAGTTTGAAAAATTAGAAATAGAGATTTGAAAATAGAAATTTTGAAATTGGAATTTTGAAAATAGATTGGAATTTGAGATTTGGAAATAATTTTGAAACCACACCCATGAGGGTGGAATTGAAAGTTTGAAAAGTATTGTGACCGCACCTATGAAGGTTGCCTACGTATCCCTTTGGGGGAATCAGGTCAGTCGTAGTTCGGACAAGAGTCCGATTGAAAATAGAAGAGTGGATTTGAAGAAGGAGATTGAATTGGAAATTGAATTCGATTTGGAATTGGAAGAGGAGATTGGAAATTGAAATTGAGAAAATTGGACTTTGATTTAAAAAGATAGATTTGGACTTGCTTTGAAAAAGAGAAAGATGAAGGTTTAGGAAACCTAGACTTAGGAAAAGCTTGACTCGACTTGGAAGGTTTAGGAGATTAGGAAAGGTTGGATTTAGGAAATGTTTGAATTAGGAAATGTTCGATTTAGGAAAGTTTCGAATTAAAAAAGTTTCATTTTTGGCAAGTTTTGAAATTAGGAAAGTTTCGAGTTTAGAAAGTTTTCGAAAAAGGAAAGGTTTTCAGATTAGGAAAGTTTCCAAATTAGGAAAGTTTTGAAAATCAGAAAGTTTTGAATTTAGAAATGTTTGAAAAAGGGAAGTTTTGAAAATAAGAAAGTTTCGTTTTAAGAGAGGTTCAGTTTAGGAAATGTTTGAATTAGGAAAGGTTCAACTTAAGAAAGTCTTAAATTAAGAAAGTTTTGAGTTTAGAAAAGCCTTAGATTTAGAAAGATTTTGAAGTTTTAGAATTTAGAAAGTTTTGAATTTAGGAAGCTTAGAATTTTAGAAAGATTTGAAATTTAGAAAGTTTAGGATTTAGAAAGTTTTAGAGTTTAGAAAGATTTAAGATTTTAGAAAAGTTTAGAGTTTTAGAAAATCTTGAAAATTAAGAAAGGTTTGAATTTAGAAAGTTAAGATTTGGAAAAGGGGTTGAATTAGAAAAGGGTTGAATTAGGAAAGATTTGAAAGTTGAGTTTTAAAACTTAGGAAAGATTTTTATGTTCAAGTTTAGAAAACATAAGATTTAGGAAAACGGAAGTTTAGGGAGGATTCGAATTAGGAAAGATTTGGATTTTGAAATTTAAGGGAAGATTTAAGGTTTAGGTTTAGGAAACTTACGGTTTAGGAAGGAATTGAATTAGGAAAGGTTTGGACTAGGAAGGGATTGGATTTGGTTTCTAAAAGAAAAGATTTGATTTTGTTTCCAAAAAACGGAGGACGGGATCTAGTTTCCTAAACGGGGAGATTGGATTTGGTTTCCTAAAGGGAAGATAGGATTTGGAAAGGGAGATTCTAGAAACCCTAGCTTTGGAAAATCGTAGTTTTAACATAGAAAATAGGTTTTGGAAACGTGTATCGTTCGAATGTGAAAACAAGGGGTTTTGGAAACCTAGGTTTGGGGCAAAGCTTGAAAACCATGTTTTTGGGAAGAAAATCTAGGGTTTCCTAATTATGGGTTCTAGGGCTTGACTTGGGCTCTAAGGAAAAGGGATTTTTAGAAAGTGCGTTTTTAGAAACGTAGATTTTCTAGAAGGGAATCCTAGGGAGGAGTTTTTGGAAAGTGTGTTTTTGGAAATATAGATTTTGGAAGGAAATCCTAGAGAGGAAATTTCTAGAAGGAAGATTTTGGAAAGAGAGTTTTTTAGAAAGGTTTTGGAAAGAGTTTTTAGGAAGGCGGATTTAGGGAATGTTTTTAGAAGGTGAATTTTGAGGAGAGGATTTTGGAGAGGAGTTGAAAAAGAGAGTTTTGAAAAATAGATTTTGGAAGGAAGTTTTTGAAAACAATTTTGGAGAGGAGAGTTTTAGGTAAGGATGTTGAAAAAGAGATTTTTAGGAAGAGATTTTTGAAAAGGGAGAGTTTTTAGAAGGATTAAAAACGTCTCACTTTCCTAAAGCAATTCTAGCCATAAGAGGGCTAGAACCACTTTAAGAAAGTGGTTTTGAAAACAAAGGTTTGAAAATATAGACCAAAAGGCCACTTTTAATATAACACTTTCCTAAAGTAACCCTAGCCATGGAAAGGCTAGAATCACCCTAGAATTGTGGTTTTGAAAACAAGTTTTTGAAAAAAGAGAATTTGATGCAAATTTCGAAAACAAGTTTGAAAACGGTTTTGAAAACGAGTTTGAAAATGAATTTTGGAAGATGCAAGACTATGATATGCGCAATGCAATTTGGGGTCGTGAACATACAAGGCTAAGGCTTCACCACATAATCAAGGGGGCCGGACCCACGTGGTCTTTGGTTAGACTAGAAGAAAGCCCCCGACGCGGTGACTCTCCCATAGTCCAATCCTACACATGGACCGGGAATCCCCTTGTTTCAAGCATGCAAAGAAAGGGGGGGAAAGAGATGGGGGATTAAAATAGAGAAAACCCAAGTGGGTTGGAGAGAGAAGAGAGAGGGGGAAAGTGCAGAAAATTAAAGAGAAAGCCTACCTTGTTTCTTATTTATTTTGCGCGCCGTGCAGTCTTCGGTCTTCGGTCTTCGGTCTTGATTTTCACCTTCAGTCTTCAGGGATTGTCTTCAAGCTTTGGATGGCTGCTCTTCAAGTCTTTAGAGAGTGGTTGAAGGCTAGTGTATGAGTGTATAGGAGACTAGGGTTTGGAAAACCTAGGGAGGCTAGGGTTTTTGGAGGTATTCGAGCTCTGTGTATCGAATTGTATCATTTCTAGGTTAAGTTTTCAGACCCCTTTCACGTTGATCGAGACTCTGTATTTATAGAAGTTGGACAAGCCTGGCGCCTGTTGCAGTGGCGCCAGGGCAAAATTTATACTGGCGCCACTAGAAGTGGCGCCAGGCCATTTTTTGGCTTGGCGCCACTGCTAGTGGCGCCAGCCATTTAGGAAACAATTAAGGTCGGCAAGCAACGTATCTTTGACTAGATTTGGGCACCTGTACTAGTGACTACCATGTAAACTTTAGCCTGGCTTCACTAGGAGTGACTCCGAAAAGTCCGGGGATGATTTGAAGGAGCCGGGAGTGACCTGGGAGGCCGGAAAGGAGCAGGAACACTTAAAATAGTGTCCTGGAGGTATTTGACTTGAAAAGTGAGGATTGGATGTGTCGGAAAGGTTGACCGAGCCTTTAGGGGCAAAACGGTCAATCGGACCGAAAAACTGCCGGGACAGACTCAAACTGTCCCGGAAGAAGACTTGGGATCTAGAAAAATTATTTAGAATGTTCCCAGAGGTTGCCGGTTTGATTCCCAGGGCCGGCGTGGTCGGAAATGGAGACCGGCCCACTAGGGGCAAAACGGTCATTTTGTACCGGGTTTGCCGGAACTGACTCAAAATGGTCCGGAAAGGTAAAGGAAGGTCGAGAACACTATAAAAAGTATTCTTGGGACATTACCGGTTTGATACCCAGAGCCGGTGTGGTCGAAGAAGGAAACTGGCCCTCCAGGGGCAAAACGGTCATTTTGTACCGGGCTGGCCGGAACTGACTCGGAATGGTCCGGAAAGGTACAGGAAGGTCGAGAACACTATAAAAAGTATTCTTGGGACATTACCGGTTTGATACCCAGAGCCGGTGTGGTCGAAGAAGGAAACCGGCCCTCTAGGGGCAAAACGGTCATTTTGTATCTGGTTGGCCGGAACTGACTCAGAATGGTCCGGAAAGGTAACGGAAGGTCGAGAACACTATAAAAAGTATTCTCGGGACATTACCGGTTTGATACCCAGAGCCGGTCTGGTCGAAGAAGGAGACCGGCCCTTTAGGGGCAAAACGGTCATTTTGTACCGGTTTGGCCGGAACTGGCTCAGAATGATCCGGAAAGAGAAGGGAAGGTTGAGAATACTATAAAAAGTATTCTCAGAAGGTTACCGGTTTGATACCCAGAGCCGGTGTGGTTCTCGGGGCGTTCGGATGCTAGGGGCAAAATGGTCATCTTGACCGGAAAAGGTCCAAAGGGTAATTTGGTCATTTTCATCGAAGTGAACTAACAGACATGGGTATTGACCTAGGTTTTGAGTGTTTCCGCCACTCGGACGGGGTTGAGTATTTTCGCTACTCTGACGGGGTTGACGATTTGAGAGTACTTCTGCTACTCTAACGGTTCTGTGAGTACTTCCGCTACTCTAACGGTTCTGTGAGTATTTCCGCTACTCTAACGGTTCTATGAGTACTTTCGCTACTCTAACGGTTCTATGAGTACTTCTGCTACTCTAACGGTTCTGTGAGTACTTCCGCTACTCTAACGGTTGAGTATTTCCGCTACTCTAACGGTGGTGTGAGTAGTTTTGCTACTCGGACCGTCTCGAGGAATAAACTGTCTCGAGAGAGGGATTGGAAAGGGGTCTTATCGTCTCCGAAGAGACGTGCCTGGATTGGAACCGTCTCGAGAAATAAACTGTCTCGAGAGAGGGATTGGAAAGGGGTCTTACCGACTCCGAAGAGACGTGCCTGGATTGGAACCGTCTCGAGGAATAAACTATCTCGAGAGAGGGATTGGAAAGGGGTCTTACCGACTCCGAAGAGACGTGCCTGGGTTTTGAGTGTTTCCGCCACTCTAACGGTGTTGTGAGTGTTTCCTCCACTCTGACGGTTTGGTGAATGTTTCCGCCACTCTGACGGTTTTGTGAGTGTTTCCGCCACTCTGACGGGTTGGTGAGTGTTTCCGCCACTCCGACGGTTTGGTGAGTGTTTTACTACTCGGACCGTCTCGAGGAATAAACTGTCTCGAGAGAGGGATCAGACTTGGAATAAGAAAGGACAATGCCCCTAAGGGCATTTTGGTCATTTTGCCTCTATTTGGGCCTGACAGGCCCACGAAGCGATGGAAAGATGGAATTTGGAACTAGAGAATTGGATTCGATAGAAATATGCCCAAAATGACTTGAAAACAAGTCTGGACGGAGTGTAGACTGCCGAGCGGTAAAAAATGGGGTGCTTACACCTAGGCCCCCATTAGGAGGATTTTCTTGATAAACACCATCTTCATGCACAATCTCACCTTGCACACTCTAGACCATGCATAGACTCCTCAATTGCATTGTTTGGGGCTTGCCCCGTATTGTTGATAAACTTTTGGAGGATTTCCATGGCATAAAATCCCCTATTGAACCATGAGTTTTCTTGTACACACTAGGTGTTTGTGAAAATGCCCCTATGATTCTTTAGCCCTAATTTCGGGTTCAATTGGACCCTAATGCATATTAGATAATCTGAATTGGAGAATTAAAGGCCAGGGCATAGAAGTTTCATACCTAGAAACCTTGATCCATAGGTTGCCCACTAGGTGTTTGATAAAAGATTACATTAGCCAAGACCGGCTGAAAGGGGGCAAATCATGGCTTTCGAAGGTTGGGGTGTTGTTGTAAGGAGGTTTGGTGTATAGGAGGTGCATCATTCTCTTACATTGGGTGTCAATTACATTAGGCATACTTTCATGGCCCTTAGTAGTCATAAACCGACACAGGCACATCACCTAGACATTCTCATGCATTGCGTTTATACGTTAAAGTATGACATGTTATGTGTATTGCTTGCACTTGTAAGGTGCTTGAGAAATGAGCTCTACAGAGAAAGGGGGTAACAAGGGAGATAAGCCCAGGGGCTTGAGTAAGAAGTCCAAAGGTCTGGCCTCGCCAAAATCCAACCAGTCCAAAAGGACAAAGGGAATAATATTACTGATGACCTAGGTTACGATGACACCCAATTCACCGGGAAAGTAGAAGAGAAGTTTTATAATCGGGTGTGGGTGAAAAATGAGGCGATCATCGAGAGAGAGTTTCATATAGACACATTTGAGGAACTAGGTTTTGGCTTAGTTAGGGATTTCACAAACCGAGGGTGGGTTGGTTTAGAACATTTGAAAGCCAAGTCCATTCTCACACTGTGTTAGGAGTTTATGTCAAATATTAAGCATAAACCACTGTTAGAGAAAGGGAAAGAGAAGATGGTGAGTTGGGCGAGGGGGACGAAGTTGGTAGTAACTCCAGACACCTTTGCCAAGATTTTTGGAATTCCTCGGCTGAAGAACCCGGACTTTGCTTTTCCAGATGTGGGGCAGCCTGACTTGGCTACCATTTCTCGGGAATTGCTCCTAGAAGGTGACACATGGGATGGGGAGGTACAATGTAGTAAAATGCGTCTCAAGGACAAGTATCTCATCCTATTTCTCTTTTCCTGTCATTTATTATTACCCTTAAAGCACACTATTGGTATGAGTGTCACGAGGGCAGCTTTATTGTGGGCCATTGGTACCGGGAAGTCTATTGATTTACCCCTAATTATGCTTATATTGCTGTGTATGGTTTATACTTCATTGGATGTTAGGGGTTCCGTGCCATTTACGGGATTTCTGACTGCTTTGTTTAAGAAGTATGGGATTTCTATTCCGGTAAACCTTATTAGGTTGGAACCGGAGAAGCCGATTGATAAGAGTTCCTTAAATAGGTCTGAGGGACAGAGGAAGAAGAGGAAGTTAGCAGCCAGGGCACTGGGAGCACTAGTTGCTAGGGTAAAGGAGTTGCAGGCAACGATTGCAGGCTTGAGGACAAATTTAGAGACTCAGATGACATTTTTCGAGAGTAAGATGACCACACTAGAGCACCAGTCGGACCGGCATACTACTCTGTTGTAGGAGATTAAGGGGATGCTCATCCGGATGCAGCCCGATGATGAGGATCATGATGAGGAGTAAGGATTTAGTAGAGTCTAGACCATGTTTTTATGTTCTTGTTTATGTTATCAGGCTAGAACTCTTATAGTTTCAGTTGAGTAGGACATTGGATTCATGGATGTTGTTGGATGTTTTGTGGATCTTGTTGATATAGTGACTTGTTTTTTAAGATGTGATCATTTATTTTTGGCTAATGTTGGATATATAAAATATGGTGATATCTTTGTGAGCTGTTTAATGCACAATCATTCTTTTGCGAGTTATTGAAACAGGTTTATTTTTCAGTTCAATCTATATTAAATGTCATCAAAAACAAATATGTTTTCTAGTTCCACTGAATTTTATTTGGACTCTTCACATTTCATGAGGATATTGTTGATATTTCATTTGATGTGGATGTGTTGAGACTTCTTAGGATTGGGACCATGACTAAATCGTTATGTTTTGTTTTCAAAGATAGTTGAACCAACTAGTGAGTGTGCATAGTTTGATGTTTAAGTGGATTATCATGTTGATTCATTCTTGTATTGCTTAATGCTAAACTATCTATGTTATATAGAGAGAGAGGATAACTTACACTGAGCACGAGTCGTGTTTTCAAAGTGAAATTGTTATAGATTTCCATAACCACTTCCATAAAGTGGAGATGTACACCTTGTGAGCTTTAGAGTCATGAATCGTTTTTGTGAGCGATTTTACTTACATTCAAGGAAATTTATTGAGCCTCGTTGTTTGAATAGCTTCAGTATATTTAAAATTGGTTTACATGTTATTGTAATAAGTTGGAATAGTTGACACCTTTTACATGGTTGAACTGTTTGACTTATGCATGTCCAGATTCCGGTACATAGAGGCTAAGTCATTTATTTCTTTCCTTTTTGTCATTCTTTTCGGTAATTGAGTATAAATGATCTCGAAAAGCGTGTGAATATGGAGGTTGTCGTAAATTTGAGGGAGAAAAAATATGTTACATGCTTTTTGAGAAGTTATGAAAAATTGGAAGAAGGGGGATAAAAAAAGGGAACAGGAAAAAGAAAGAAAACTGGTTAAGAAAGTAAAATAGAAGTCTAATATGATAAAAGAAGTTGAAAAGTCTAAGAAGAAGAAAGAAAAATAAGGAAAAAAGAAACAAGGGGGGGGGGGGGGTTTGAAGTTTATGTTTATTAACTTGGCAAGTGCTTTTACCACTTGATTCTCTCTATTTTCTTGGGCTGCTCTCTTATTTGGATGGCCTTGAGCGTCTGGAATTGCATAAGTGTTTAAGTTCTTGCATGTAAAAGTCGTCATGTCAAATTCGCAGCTATTACATTGACTGTAAGCATTCTTTTCATGAAATAATGCCAAGTTGATATACTTTATGTTTTTGCAGTTTTTAAAATTGGGATTGTTTTATTTGCATTATCTTTGGACTTACTCATATAACAGGCAATTCGTTGAGGGAAATCGGTGTGTTCTATTATTGAGAGAGTATGTCTTGTGAGTTTTGAATCGAAGCTATCGATTGTTGTTATGGGAGGTATGATGGTTAATTTTTGGGAATACGACGTTATTTTTACACTTGAACCTCTAATTTGTATTGCATTTGACAGTTTGGTGGTTAGCATGACATGAATGGGTTGATTTTAAATGCTTTCATTGTACTGTGTTAAGAAGCTGTTGTTAAATTGTTTTTGATACATTGCCTAATGTTGATGTTTGTGGGTATCATTACTAGAAGCCCTCACGAGACACCACTCGTTCACTAGGGGCAACCTAGGGGTTTAAAGGCTTAATGCATATGCCAAATGCATTCGGGATTCTTTCAAAATGATAAATTATGTTTTGTTTTGTTAGTTTTACTAGGGACTAACAAAAGGTTAGTTGGGGGGTGTGATTGAGCTGCATAAGTGTAGTTTAATGAAACTAAACTGACCTAAGTTAGCTCTAAATTAGGTTAATTATACCCTCTTTAGTGTATTCTGTACTGAGAGTCGTATTTTGAGTTCCTTGCAGGTAAATGTTGATAAAGAAGAGGATTTGGAACCATAGAAGCAATCCGGAGTGCGGGCACGCATATTGAGGACCGTTGTTGAGATTTGTCTCGGGAAACTTGCAAAGTGTCATCCGTAGCTTGAAATGGAATAAAAAATGCACCGTTGAAAAGATTTTGCAAAGTTATACAAGTTCACGTCTGACGAGTATTGTGAGAAATGGACTCCAAGAGCCTTAAACTAAGTTGCAAAGAAGTAGGGGAAAACAGTTGAAAAATGAGGAAAAATACACTAAGCGTTCGAATGGTGGCTAGCAAAAATTGAAAGAAAAATTTATTCTGGCCTTAGGGTTCGAACTCCCATAATAGGGTTCGAACTCTTAGAGGCTAGACACATAGAAGGGGAATTTACAGGCTTGGGAGTTCAAACCATGATTATAAGGGGAAATGGAGAGTTCAAACACTAAGAAGGAAAAAGGGAGAAACAAGGCTCTGAGGGTTCAAACGCCCTGAGGAGGGTTCAAACTCTCACAAGGATTTTTGGGTCAAGTTTCCTATTCCTGCTAGGACTTAGTTTGCAATCTCTATAGATATCCCTTCGATTTTATATAAAGGAGGACGATTTCTTGAGGGTTTTTATTGCTTTTTAGTCCAGATTCATATGAGTAATTAAGGTTTTCATTATTCTTGTAATTACTTCTAATAAATTCAAGTTTCATTGTTTTAATTTAAGATTATGTTCAAGAATCCATAGTTTCTGCAATTAATTCAAGATTCATAGTTCTTTTATGGTTTTTATATTATATAAAGTTTTCAATTCATAGTTAATTGTTTTCCATGGCCATGAGCGGTTAAATTTCTTAACTTGGGATCGATTGTGAGGATTGATTGGGGATCAAGGATGAATAAGAGAGGTAAGATTGAATTCACTGCTATATCTTCTTGATTCTTCTTCTTCTTCATTCTAGATACTTTCGAAAAACTGGGCGTCCTATTATGTTCAATAACATTTGTGCGTGAAAACCACACTCAGTATATACATTGCCTTGTAACGTTTATGAGTGAGTTGGGTTCAGTATATGCGCTACGCAAATCAATAATGCACGTCCTTGATTATAATAACCCGAGTTATCCTAGAAATTGAAGATTGAAAGAACTATTGGTTTTAAAGCTAAATCTTTTGAATCCGAGACTCATGACGTAGCCGAAGGATTTGAGTTATACGAAACCTCCACTGGGAATCCAAGAAACTTAGTTAATCAGATCAATTGATCCTGAGTCACTTCTTTATAAAGTTTCAATCAATTTTAATCACTTCCATTGTTTAGATTTATTTTAACTCATACGAAAAACCAAGCACAATATTTTTCTTTTTTATTTTTAGAAGCATAATGTAAGTACCCCATTCTTGATTGCTCGGTAGTCTACACTTCGTCCAGGCTTGTTTTCAAGTCATTGTGAGTATATTCCTATCGAAACCAATTCTCTAGGTCTAAATCCCGTTTGTCCATCGCTTCGCGAGCCTGTCAGGCCCAATTAGAGGCAAAATAACCAAAATACCCTTAGGGGCATTGTCCTTTCCTTTCCGATTCTAATTCCTCTCTCGAGACAGTTTATTCCTCGAGACAGTTCTACTCCAGGCCCATTTTTTCGAAGACGATAAGTCCCCTTTCTAATCCCACTCTCGAGACAGTTTATTCCTCGAGACGGTTCCAACCCAAGCACGTCTCTTCGAAGACGATAAGTCCCCTTTCCAATCCCACACTCGAGACAGTTTATTCCTCGAGATGGTTCCAACCCAGGCACGTCTTTTCGAAGACGATAAGTCCCCTTTCCAATCTCACTCTTGAGACAGTTTATTCCTCGAGACGGTTCCAACCCAGGCACGTCTTTCCGAAGATGGTAAGTCCCCTTTCCAATCCCTCTCTCGAGACAGTTTATTCCTCGAGACGGTTTCAACTCAAGCACGTCTTTTCGAAGACGGTAAGACCCCTTTCCAATCCCACTCTCGAGACAGTTTATTCCTCGAGACAGTTCCAACCCAGGCACGTCTTTTCGAAGACGATAAGTCCCCTTTCCAATCTCACTCTTGAGACAGTTTATTCCTCGAGACGGTTCCAACCCAGGCACGTCTTTCCGAAGATGGTAAGTCCCCTTTCCAATCCCTCTCTCAAGGCAGTTTATTCCTCGAGACGGTTTCAACTCAGGCACGTCTTTTCGAAGACGGTAAGACCCCTTTCCAATCCCTCTCTCGAGACAGTTTATTCCTCGAGACGGTCCGAGTAGCAAAACTACTCACAAAACCATTAGAGTAGCGGAAATACTCACAGATAGGTCGATATAGGGAATTGCCGACAAACCCCTGTGTCACGACGACAACCGTTAGAGTGGCGGAAACACTCAAAACCCAGGTCAACACCAGTGTCTGTTAGCCGACTTTGGTAAAAAAAATGACCAAACTACCCTTTGGACCTTTTCCGAGACTTTCCGATCAAGATGACCATTTTGCCCCTAGGCATCCGAATGCCCCAGGAACCACACCGGCTTTGGGTATCAAACCGGTAACCTCCTAAGACTACTTTTTATAGTGTTCTCAACCTTCCTTTACCCTTCCGGATCATTTCGAGTCAGTTCCGGCAAACCCGGTATAAAATAATCGTTTTGCCCCTTGTGGGCTAGTCTCCTTTTCCAACCATGCCGACTTTGGGAATCAAACCGGCAACCTTCGGGAACATTCTAAATAATGTTTCCAGATCCCAAGCCTTCTTCCTGGACAGTCCGAGTCCGTCTCGGCAGCTTCTTGGTCTGATTGACCGTTTTGCCCCTAAAGGCCTGATCAACCTTTCCGACCCATCTTATCCTCATTTCTCAAGTCAAATACCTCCAGGACACTATTTTAAGTGTTCCTGCTCTTTTCCGACCTTCCGGGTCATTCCCGGCTCCTTCAAATCATTCCCGGACTTTCCGGAGTCACTCCTAGTGAAGCCAGGCTAAAGATTGCATGGTAGTCACTAGTACATGCGCCCAAATCTAGTCAAAGATACGTTGCTTGCCGACCTTAAATATTTCCTAAATGGCTGGCGCCACTACTAGTGGCGCCAGTGTAAACTTTGGCCTAGCGCCACTGCAACAAGCGCCAGTGTTGTCCAACCTCTATAAATACAGAGCCTCATTCAACGTGAAAAGGATCCGCAAATTCAACCAAAAAATCATATAATTCGATATACAGAGCTTGAGCACCTCCTAAACCCTAGCTTCCCTAGGTTTTCCAAACCCTAGCCACTATACACTAAACCCTAGTCTCCTATACACACCTATACATCCCGATACACTCCTACACTAACCTTCAACCCTCCTTCAAAAATTTGAAGAGTTGTAATCTGAAATTTGAAGCTTGAAGACAACTCTTGAAGATTGAAGACGATGATAAAGACGAAGACCGAAGAAAGCAAGGCGCGCAAAATAACAAGACATACGGTAGGCTCCCTATTTAAATTTCCGCACTTCCCCCCTCTCTCTTCTCTCTCCTAACTCACTTGGGTTTTCTGTATTTTAATCCCCCATCTCTTTCCCCCCTTTCTTTGCATGCTTAAAATAAGGGGATTCTCGGTCCATGTGTAGGATTGGGCTATTGGAGAGTCACCGTGTCGGGGGCTTTCTTCTAGTCTAACTAGAGACTACGTGGGTCCGCCCTCCTTGATTATGTGGTGAAGCCTTAACCTTGTATGTTTACGATCCCAAAATTGCATTGTGCATATCATGATCTTGCATCTTCCAAAACTCGTCTTCGAACTCGTTTTCAAAATCGTTTCCAAACTTGTTTTCAAAATTGCATCAAAATCTCTTTTTCAAAACTTGTTTTCAAAACCACAATTCTAGGGTGATTCTAGCCTTTCCATGACTAGGGTTGCTTTAGGAAAGTGTTACATTAAAAGTGACCTTTTTGGCCTATATTTTCAAATCTTATTGTTTTCCAAAACCACTTTCTTAAAGTGGTTCTAGCCTTCTTATGGCTAGAATCGCTTTAGCAAAGTGAGACGTTTTCATACTTTCCAAAAAGCTCTCTTTTCAAAAATCCCTTCCTAAAAATCTCTTTTTCAACATACTTTCCTAAACTCTCCTCTCCAAAATTGTTTTCAAAAACTCCATTCCAAAATCTATTTTTCAAAACTCCCTTTTTCAACTCCTTTCCAAAATCCTCTCCCCAAAATTCACTTTCTAAAAACGTTCCTCAAAAATCTTTTCAAAAACTCTCTTCAACAATCTTCTACCAAAAACCTTCCCAGAAAAACTCTCTCTAAAAATTTTTCCAAAAACTCTCTTTCCAAAATCTTCCTTTTAGAAACTCCACTCTAGGATTTTCCTTCTAAGATTTTCGTTTCCAAAAACATGCTTTCCAAAAACTCCTCTTTAAAATCTTTTTCCAAAAACTCTATCTTCAAATTCACTTCCCAAAAACTCGTCCCTAGGATTCACTTCTAAAAAAACTTTCGTTTTCAAAAATGCACTTTCCAAAAATCTCTTTTCTTAGAGCCCAAGTCAAGCCCTAGAACCCACAATTAGGAAACCCTAATTTTCTTTCCAAAAACATGATTTTCAAACTTTGCCCCAAACCTAGGTTTCCAAAATCTCTTGTTTTCACATCCAAGCTATACATATTTCCAAAACCTCTTTTTTACGTCAAAACTATAATTTTTCAAAACTAGGGTTTCTAGAATTTCCCTTTCCAAATCCTTGCCAAGTCAAAATTTTCCTTTAGGAAACTAAATCTAATTTACCTGTTTAGGAAACTAGATCCTATCCTCCGTTTTTGGAAACAAAATCTAACTTTCCCTTTTAGAAACAAAATCAAATCCCTTCCCAGTCCAACTCTTTCTTAATTCGACTCCTTCCTAATCTTTCACTTTTCTAAATCCTAAGTTTTCAAAATTTGAACATAAAAATCTTTCCTAAATTTTAAAACTCAACTTTCAAATCTTTCCTAATTCAACCCTTTCCTAATTCTACTCTCTTTTCAAATCTTAACTTTTCAAACCTAAGTTTTCACACTCTTCCTAAACTCAAACCTTTGCTAATCTCAAGATTTTCTAAAATTTTAAAACTTTCTAAATCTTAAACTTTTTAAATTTCAAATCTTTCCAAATTCAAAACTTTCTAAATTTGAAACTTTTTCAAGTTAAATCTTTTTAAACCTAAATCTTTCTAAATTCTAAACTTTCCAAAACTTCAACATCTTTCCAAATCTAAGACTTTTCTAAACTCAAAACTTTCTTAATTCAAAAATTTCCTAAATTGGAAACTTTCTTTTTTCAAACCTTTTCAAAATTCTAAACTTTCCAATTTTCAAAACTTCCCTATTTCAAAAAATTTCCTAATTTGAAAACTTTCTTAAATTCAAAACTTTCTAAATTTGAAACTTTCTCAAGTTAAATCTTTTTAAACCTAAATCATTCTAAATTCTAAACTTTCTAAAACTTCAACATCTTTCCAAATCTAAGAGTTTTCTAAACTCAAAACTTTCTTAATTCAAACATTTCCTAAATTGGAAACTTTCGTTTTTCAAACCTTTCCAAAATTCTAAACTTTCCAATTTTCAAAACATCCCTATTTCAAAAAATTTCCTAATTTGAAAACTTTCTTAAATTCAAAACTTTATTAATTTGAAACTTTCTAAAAATAAAACTTTTCTAATTCAAAGCTTTTCTAATTTGAACATTTTCTAAATCCGATTCTTCTTAATTTCCTAAATCTTCCAAGCCAAGTCAAATCTTTCCTAAGTCTCTTCTCTTTCCTAAGTCTAGGTTTCCTAAACCTTCATCTTTTCAAAATAAGTCTAAATCTCTCTCTTCCAAGTTCGATCTTTTCAAATCAAAATTCAATCTTTTCAATCCCAAAATTCCAAATTCCAATTTTCAATCCTCTATTCAAAGTTCAATCTCTCAATCTTCAAATTCAATTTCCAATTCAATCTCCTTCTTCAAATCAACTCTTCTATTTTCAATCGGACTCCGGTCCGAACTACGGCTGACCTGATTCCTCTAAAAGAATATGTAGGCAACCTTCATAAGTGCGGTCACAACTTCTTTCAAATTTCAAATTCCTCCATATCTTCCAAATTTCAAATTCCAAAATCTTTCCAAATCTCCAATCTATTTTCAAATTTCCAATTTCAAATTTCTATTTTCAAATCTCTACTTTTAATTTCCAAAACTTTTGAATTTCAAATCTATCCAATTTCAAATCTCTTTCAAATCAAATCAATTTCTTTTCAAATTTATTTCCAAATCTATTCTCCAACTCCCTCTTATTTTGCACTTACACATCATGCATCATGTTAGTTTCTTTTCAAACATTGTTTTTCAAAGTGGATAGGATTGGCCAATAGTTAGTTAAAGACTCTCATAGGTGAATCTAGTGTAGATTGACATGTAGGTATCGAAAGGGCGGGGTATGGTGATGGCTTAATGCGTCTTCCCTACACGTAACCAACCTCCGAACCTAGGATCACTGATTTCAAAGACCAAAAAAGGAGTTATTTTTCAAAAAGGGCTAAATGTTTTCCAAAGGTTGCCAAACAACCTGTTTTCCTTAAAAACCCTCTCTTGAGGAGATATTTTCAAAAATCATTTTTCAAAACCCTAAGTGTAGTTTTCGGATTATGCTTAGTTTTTAGGTGACCTAACTCACCTTAATCAAGTTAGGTGGCGACTCCAAATCTTTTCCAAAAGCCCTTTATTCAAACCAATTTTTCAATTCAAACCTAGTCGCACTCATGCTTCTAGGAGGGTGAGTTTTAACGAGAGAGAGTACAGCATTTTTTTCACTTGTGTGAGTATTCTCCGAGTGCGAAAAATCTAGGCGCAACAGCTGGCGACTCTGCTGGGGACACTTAGAGGGTTAGGCCGTAGTCATGTCTCTTTACCCTTCACCCACGTAGAGTCTTCAATTAATTTGGTTCAATCCTATTCACTTTAAATTTTCAAAACTAAATTTTCAAAATTGTTTTCAAAAAAAAAAAACATGCATTTATTCATATTATCTTGTATTCTGTTTGTCATCCACATACTAACACTTGCATCTTTGTTTTGTAGGTGCGCTTTATGTTTAAACATTATTAACTGTTTTGCATGAATGTGATGTACAGGATGAATAGGAGTTGTTGGGCCCTTTCCTCCACTTTTAAAAATCACACACACACACTGCATGTGCACTTTCATTCTGCATACTTGCATACCCTGATATGTCCTTTCTAGTTAGAAAGGGGGAACGGTATATTGGTTGTGGGCAAGATGCTGTGTTAGTTTCTTCGCCTACGGCCTCTTGATGGTTCCCCCGCTCGGATCACCAACCGATCATGGCACCACCTCGGGGAGTGGGCCTAGGTTTGAAGATCCGGGGACCGAGCCTTTTTATGACGCATTAGTCAACCCTCAACCTCATACTCATATAGACACCATGCATAGCCAAACCTCTGCCGGATTTAAGACACGAGCACCGTTTTCAAAATCACGGAGGAAAGGGCAACTGCTCTTACTTTCATTCATACTTGTCTATTCCTGTTGTTATACTGACTGTATTTATGCCGTTATAATGCTTGTCTAACTGTTCATGCATGCATGTTTACTTCAATTGTACCTTCTCTCATTATACTTTTTTCATATTCATGTTCATGCATTCAATATCCCATGTCAAGACAAGAGTTCCAAGTAACTTAAGTCACTACATTTTTATGCATATGATCAACCCGTTGAGAGTGACACCAAGGTTACTCTCCTTTGCATTAAACCTACCCAAACCCTAAGGGTTCCCATGTAACCCTAAGGACTCATGGCATGCACACCAATCCATTTCATAAGAGGGGCCCCAATCCATCTATGCTCACGGAGATAGGGTTGCCAAAAAGACAAGGGGTAATCAATCAACAAGGTCTCTCAGCGACCTCCTCGACATCAAATCCAAGGAGGGCGAATCCGAAGACTCAAGAGTAGTTTAGGATCTCCCTTTGTAAAGGTAGATAGGTGGAAGTCCAAAGGAAAGTGTTCCCCCTCCCCCTATTAAAATGTATTTCAATTCTTTTGTATCTCAAACCCAAAATTTAATGTACTTCTTTATTTTTATGAATGAATGCATGGATGATTGAAGGTGCCTACCTGACAGTAAGGTTTCTGCATACAGGGGCAAGTCCCCTATTTCCAGGTGTGGGCCAATACATCATGTTAGTTTCGCTCTTAAAAAGGGGGCACCCTAGGATATGCATTGCATAAAGTTCTCTAAAAACCAAAAATTAACTTGTGGCTTGTGTTTTTGTCTTTTTCTTTCTTCCTTTTTATTTCTATTTACAGAAGTCACTGTCGCGCCCAGATTTTTTGCGCCCGAGGAATACTCACCCAAGCGGAAAAAATGTTGTACTCTCTCGTTAGAACTCACCCTCCTAAAAAAATGAGTGCGACTAGGTTTGAATTGAAAACAGGTTTGAATAAAAGGCTTTTGAAAAAGATTTGGAGTCGCCACCTAACTTGATTAAGGTGAGTTAGGTCACCTAAAAACTAAGAGTAATCCGAAGACTACACTTAGGGTTTTTGAAAAACGATTTTGAAAATATCTCCTCAAGAGAGGGTTTTTAAGAAAAAACAGGTTGTTTGGCAACCTTTGGAAAACATTTAGCCCTTTTTAGAAAAATAACTCCTTTTGGTCTTACGAAAACAGTGATCTAGGCTCGGAGGTTGGTTACATGTAGGGAAGACGCACTAAGCTATCACCCTACCCCGCCATTTCAGTACCTACATGTCAATCTACCCTAGATTCACCTATGAGAGTCTTTAACTAACTATGGTTCAATCCTATCCATTTTAGAAAAACAATGTTTGAAAAATATGATGCATGATATGCAAGTGCAATAGAAAATAATTGAAAAATAAATTTGGAAAGAGATGGATTTGAAATTGATTTGGTTTGAAAATAGATTTGAAATTGGAAAGTTTGAGAAATTTGGAAATAGAAATTTTGAAAGTAGATGGAAATTTGAGATTTGAAAAGATTTTGAAAACCGCACCCATGAGGGTGGAATTGAAAGTTTGAAAAGTATTGTGACCGCACCTATGAAGGTTGCCTACGTATCCCTTTGGGGGAATCAGGTCAGTCGTAGTTCGGACCGGAGTCCGATTGAAATAGAAAAGTTGATTGAAGAAGGAACTTGAATTGGACATTGAATTTGATTTGAAATTAGAAAAGGAGATTTGAAATTGGAATGGAGAGGATTAGACTTGCTTTGGAAAGATTTGGAAACTTGGAATTTAGGAAAGATTTGGATTAGGGAAGTTTCACATTTGGAAAGTTTTGAATTAGGAAAGGTTTAGGTTTAAGAAAGTTTCAACTTAGGAAAGTGTTGTTTTAGGAAAGGTTTTGAAATTAGGAAGTTTTGAAAATTGGAAAGTTTTGAATTTAGAAATTTTTGAAAGAGGGAAGTTTTGAAAATTGGAAAGTTTTATTTTTGGAAAGGTTTGAAAAAGGGAAGTTTTCAACTTAGGAAATGTTTGAATTAAAAAAAAAGAAAGTTTTGAGTTTAGAAAGTTTTAAATTAAGAGAGTTTGGAGTTTAGAAAAGTCTTAGATTTGGAAAGATGTTGAAGTTTTGGAAAGTTTAGAGTTTAGAAAGATTTGGGTTTAGAAAGATTTAACTTAAGAAGGTTTTGAATTTAGGAAGCTTACAATTTTAGAAAGATTTGAAATTTGAAAAGTTTAGGATTTAGAAAGTTTTAGAGTTTAGAAAGATTTAAGATTTTAGAAAGTCTTGAAATTAAGAAAGGTTTGAATTTAGGAAAGGTTCAAAAGCTTGAATTTAGAAAGTTAAGATTTGGAAAGGGGGTTGAATTAGGAAAAGGGTTGGATTAGGAAAGATTTTTATGTTCAAGTTTTGGAAACTTAAGATTTAGGAAAATGGAAGATGAGGAATGATTTGAATTAGGAAAGAGTTGGATTTTAAAATTTGAGGAGAGGTTTAAAGTTTAAACTTAGAAACTTATGGTTTAGGAAGGTAGGAAATTAGGAAGGGATTGGATTTGGTTTCTAAAAGAGAAAGGTTGGATTTTATTTCCAAAAGCGGAGGACGGGATCTAGTTTCCTAAATGGGGAGATTGGATTTGGGAAGGATTTGAAAAGGGAGATTCTAGAAACCCTAGTTTTGGAAGTGTGGAATTTTAACGTAGAAAAGAGGTTTTGAAAACATGTATAGTTTGGATATGAAAACAAGAGGTTTTGGAAACCTAGGTTTGGGACAAAGTTTGAAAATCATGTTTTTGGAAAGAAAATTAGGGTTTCCTAATTGTGAGTTCTAGGGTTTGACTTGGGCTCTAAGAAAAAGGGATTTTTAGAAAATGCATTTTTGGAAACGAAGGTTTTGGAAGGAAAACCTAGAGGGGAATTTCTAGAAGGAAGATTTTAGAAAAGAGATTTTTTGGAAAGATTTTTAGGAGAGATTTTTTTAGGAAAGTGAATCTAGGGAGTGATTTTAGAAAGTGAATTTTGAGGAAAAGATTTTGGAGAGGAGTTGAAAAAGGGAGTTTTAAAAAAATAGATTTTGGAAGGGAGTTTTTGAAAACAATTTTGGAGAGGAGAGTTTTAGGAAAGTATGTTGAAAAAGAGATTTTTAGGAAGAGATTTTTGAAAAGAGAGAGTTTTTAGAAGGATTAAAAACATCTCACTTTCCTAAAGCAATTCTAGCCATAAGAGGACTAGAACCACTTTAAGAAAGTGGTTTTGAAAATAAGGTTTGAAAATATAGACCAAAAGGCCACTTTTAATATAACACTTTCCTAAAGCAACCCTAGCCATGGAAAGGCTAGAATCACCCTAGAATTGTGGTTTTGAAAACAAGCTTTTTTTAAAAAAAAAAAAAAAGAGATTTGGATGCAATTTTGAAAACAAGTTTAAAAACGTTTTGAAAAAAAACAACTTTGAAAACAGTTTTTGGAAGATGCAAGACTATGATATGCACAATGCAATTTGGGGGTCGTGAACATATAAGGGTAAGGCTTCACCACATAATCAAGGGGGCCGAACCCATGTGGTCTTTGGTTAGACTAGAAGAAAGCCCCCGACACGGTGACTCTCCAATAGTCCAATCCTACATATGGACCGAGAATCCCCTTGTTTCAAGCATGCAAAGAAAGGGCGGGAAAGAGATGGGAGATTCAAATAGAGAAAACCCAAGTGGGTTGGAGAGAGAAGAGAGAGGGGGAAAGTGCAGAAAATTAAAGAGAAAGCCTACCTTGTTTCTTGTTTATTTTGCGCGCCGTTCAGTCTTCGATCTTCGGTCTTCGGTCTTGATCTTCACCTTCAGTCTTCAAGGATTGTCTTCAAGCTTTGGATGGCTACTCTTCAAGTCTTCAGAGAGTGGTTGAATGCTAGTGTATGAGTGCATGGGGGAGTGTATGAGTGTATAGGAGGCTAGGGTTTGTGTATAGTGGCTAGGGTTTGGGAAAACCTAGGGAGGCTAGGGTTTTGGAGGTGCTCGAGCTCTGTATATCGAAATATGAGATTCTTAGGTTAAGTTTGCAGACAGCTTTCACGTTGAACGAGGCTCTGTATTTATAGAAATTGGACAAGCTTGGCCCCTGTTGCAGTGGCGCTAGGGCAAAATTTACACTAGCGCCACTAGGAGTGGCGCCAGGCCATTTTTTGGCTTGGCGCCACTAGTAGTGGCGCCAGCCAATTAGGAAAGATTTAAGATCGGCAAGCAACGTATCTTTGACTAGATTTGGGCGCCTGTACTAGTGACTACCATGTAAACTTTAGCCTAGCTTCACTAGGAGTGACTCCGGAAAGTCCGGGAATGATTTGAAGGAGCCGGGAATGACCCAGAAGGCCGGAAGGGAGCAGGAACACTTAAAACAGTGTCCTGGAGGTATTTGACTTGGAAAGTGAGGATAAGGTGGGTCGGAAAGGTTGACCGAGCCTTTAGGGGCAAAACGATCAATCAGACTAGGAAACTGCCGGAACAGACTCGGACTGTCCTGGAAGAGGACTTGAGATCTAGAAACATTATTTAGAATGTTCCCAGAGGTTGCCGGTTTGATTCCTAGAGCCGGCGTGGTCGGAAAAGGAGATCGGCCCACTAGGGGCAAAACGGTCATTTTGTACCGGGTTTGCCGGAACTAACTCGGAATGATGCGGAAAGGTAAAGGAAGGTTGAGAATACTCTAAAAAGTATTCTCAGGACATTACCAGTTTGATACCCAGAGCCGGTGTGGTTCCCGGGACGTTCGGATGCCTAGGGGCAAAATGGTCATCTTGACCGGAAAGTCTCGGAAAAGGTCCTAAGGGTAGTTTGGTCATTTTCCACCGAAGTGGGCTAACAGCCACTGGTGTTGACCTAGGTTTTGAGTGTTTCCGTCACTCTCACGGTGTGAGTATTTTCGCTACTCGGATAGGGTTTGATGATTTGTGAGTATTTCCGCTACTCGGACGGGGTTGATGATTTGTGAGTATTTCCGCTACTCGGACGGGGTTGATGATTTGTGAGTATTTTCGCTACTCGGACGGGGTTGAGTATTTCCACTACTCTAACGGGGTTGTGAGTATTTCCGCTACTCTAACGGTTCTGTGAGTATTTCCGCTACTCTAACGGTTCTGTGAGTATTTCTGCTACTCTAACGGTTCTGTGAGTGTTTCCGCCACTCTAACGGTTTTGTGAGTAGTTTTGCTACTCGGACCGTCTCGAGGAATAAACTGTCTCGAGAGTGGGACTGGAAGGGGTCTTACCGTCTCCGAAGAGACGTGCCTGGATTGGAGTCGTCTCGAGGAATAAACTGTCTCGAGAGTGGGATTGGAAAGGGGTCTTACCGTCTCCGAAGAGACGTGCCTGGGTTTTGAGTGTTTCCGCCACTCTAACGGTTTTGTGAGTATTTTTGCTACTCTAACAGTTTTGTGAGTAGCTTTGCTACTCGGACCGTCTCGAGGAATAAACTGTCTCGAGAGAGGGATTAGAATTGGAATAAGAAAGGACAATGCCCCTAAGGGCATTTTGGTCATTTTGCCTCTATTTGGGCCTGACAGGCCCGCGAAGCGATGGAAAGACGGAATTTGGACCTAGAGGGTTGGATTCGATAGGAATGTGCCCAAAATGACTTGAAAACAAGTCTGGACGGAGTGTAGACTGCCGAGCGGTCAAAAATGGGGTGCTTACAGTCACCTCGCACTGAGTCAACATTGCTCCCAAAAAGGGGCAACATCCACCTAGGGATCCTATTATCACTCGGCACAAAGCATCACTGATGGCTGCTAACCCTGACGAATCCTCTCAAGTCTCTCGAGAGAAAGTTAATGAAATGAGGATTAAGATGGATGAGATGCTCAAACTCATTCAAACTCTGGCCATGAAGGATGCTACTGCGGTCCCGTCATCATCAATGACTTCATCCAAAGACCTTGAACCCGCTAATCCAAGGATCATGCTTCAGTCCGACAGTGCTGGGAGGACTAAAGAAGACGCCAAAGGGGTCAACACTGAAGGAGAAGAGACCATATTGCTTTCACCTGCTATAAAGAAGGCCTCTTTAGACCCTCTTAGTCTAAAAATCCAAGGATTGGAAGATTCGTTGCGAATTCTCCATGGCCACGATATTTATAGGTTCACTTCCTATGATGAGCTCTGTTTCTTCCCTGACCACCCAAGGCCTGCTAAGTTTAAAATGCCTGACTTCTAAAAGTACGACAGTACCGGTAACCCCGTTGCTCATCTACGTCTATATGCTGGAGTGCTTAGTGGACATGGCAACAACCCGAAGCTCCTTATGCAGTTATTCCAACACAGCCTCACCAGGTCGGCTCTAAAATGGTTTGCTCGTTTGGACTTAAGGAAGATCACAACCTGGATGGAGCTAGTCAATGCGTTTAAAGCCCATTACCGTCATAACATCGACCTCACTTCTGATCGATGGTCCTTGATGACGATGAGCAAGGGTGAGAAGGAAAGCTTTAAAGCATACGCCCTAAGATGGAGGGAGGCCGCTGCACAAGTTAATCCCCCGTTAGAGGAGAAGGAGTACGTACAACTGTTCGTACATATTTTCCAAGGTATATTCTATGAGAAGCTCTGCACAAGCGTGAGAAAAAGCTTCTCCGAACTCATCATGCAGGGGGAAATGATAGAAAACGGCCTCAGGATAGGAAGAATCATAGATCCCTATGCCAAGACTGGAGAAAATACCACCAACATAGCCAAGAAGGTGGCTACTACGAGGGGCACGATCAGGAAGGAAAGCGAAGTGTCTGCTATTCTGCCTAGCCAACCACCCCAATACCGACCCCCGCTACAATCACCCCCAGTCCTGCCCTTGCCCACCTTGACCATGCCTGCTCCAACCCCAAACTATGGTCCCACTGGGGCACGACCCAACTTCAATAGACCTGCTCGACGTATCCATACCTTTGACGCCTTAGCCTACACCCAAACCGAGGCCTACCATAGCCTTCTAAAGAACAACATCTTGAAGCCCGTCCCTGCTCGCCCGTTGCCAAGCCCTTTGCCCCCGACCTTTAATACCGCTCTTACATGTGAATATCATTCAGGTGGCCAGGGGCATGACACCGAAAGCTGATTTGCTCTCAAGCACAAGATCCAAGACCTAATCGACAATAAGACCATTGATCTGCTGCCAGTAAAACTTGCTCCCACTCCCAATGTGACTGCTAACCCTCTGCCGGATCACACCGTCAATATGATACTAGTAGAGATGGGAGGCGAGGGAGCAATCGACGAGTTCGTGGCCGAAGGTTATGAGGGCGATTGGGAGGCCGATGAAGAAAGTGACTGGAAGGAAGATCCCCCACTATGCCCAATTCATCTCTATGACCCTGATGAGGTGCCTGATGCTTTTTACTGGCCCATTGAGGAGCCAATGTTGCCAAAGGAAGAACACATCGAAAGCATAACTGCCAATGGGTGGGGTGATGAATTTCTGCACCCGAAGTATGCCGCAGCTGAAAGCCACTTGCTGGAAAACCCTTCGCCCGTAACTGAGTACAACTATGAAGACATGGGTTGGGGACTAGAAGAGTCAAGAGAACAGGCAGAGCCATTCGAGTTGGAAGGGGGTGAGCTGGTCACCCTGTTTACAGAAGAACCCGCTGCAAAGAACAAGAAGGAGGCTGACAACCGCATCAACAGTGTCAATGCCTTTGGAGCTCTAGGAGAAGCTTTTGCTTGTCTCGCCTTGGCCAGGGATCCGGGTCGCGGATGGAGCATCAAAGACGTGGGAATTGTCCCAAGGCCGTACTAAAAATGGGTTCCTTGCACAAGCATACAAGAGAAGGGTGTTTTTACCCACTTTATTTCTATCCCTTTTACTTCTTGTTTTTAAATTAATGCTTACAATTTCTTATTGCTTAAGAACTTGATGCTTTTCGTAAACATAATAATAGTAATCAAATGACAATCTTTTATTCCATTGTTGTTATCTTGTCTTCCCTGGGGAATGGTGATTGCTCTCTACACAAGGGGCATGGTTTATCTTATGGAATGATTCAACTTAAAGGGATGATAGCATGAGACAACCACTCACCAAATGATCAGCTTTCCAGAGAGAAAGAGAGGATAAAGATGAGTGAGGATACTACCCCAAAAGCAGCACTTACAGGACTCCGAAGCTAAGCGATGTGTGGCCGGTTTATCAAAATGAAGAGGAGCCATCTTTCATTTTCCCACATATAAAGAATAAATAACTGAATAAATAACTAAATGTGCTCATATTCCCTTTGCTTAAACCCTAGTGCCTCGCAGAAAGCGAAAATTTTCTTTGTCAACCCTGATCCAAGACTGTCCTCCCCACACTGGGGCAGACAATAGTTGAAAACTCTAGGAGTGGTGTCCACCTCTATCATGATAGGCAGCAATGAGAGCTCTATAGATCAAGCAATCTAATTCAAAGTGAAGAGAGGCCCTCATTTCATTTTCCATATAGTCAAAAGCAACCCCTTGCCAAACCCGTTGAGCCACTTATCCTTTCTTAACAAAACCCCAACCTAGGGATCACCGCCCACACTAGGTATATTGAACTACTAAGGAAAAGGTTTAAGGGAAAAGAGTTAAAGAATTGTTTCTTTTCATAAAAGAAAAGAAAAGAAATAGAAAGAAAAAGCAAAGGAAAGGAGTTGCCAAGGGGGCAAGAGGCCAAAAAAAAAAAAAATCCCTTTAAGGAAAGGCCTGAGGAAAATCATGATTGGGTCATCTTCAAAGGCATAATGAGAAGATCAAATGAGAAGAAAGTCATGTTTATCTCAAAAAGTCTATAGAAAGGGTGACAGAAAAAGGGTCATTTTCATCCTGAGAAGTATATGGTCAAAAGGAAGAAGGAAATTTAAAGGTGATCCTAGGTTACAAGGAAACCCAGTAGAAACGATAGGTTTGAGCCTTTACTCTTTTCTTGCAAAACCCCAAAACCATGGCCTACATTACAACCCTTTTAAAGTCCCCTCTGATTGAAAACAGATTGTTTGATCTAAATGAGCTAGATACGCTGCCAAAAAAAGCTAAAAAAAGAAAAAAGAAAAAAAAGAGGAGGCTAATCCTACTGAAAAGTAGTCAAGGATGGTATGGATCCAAACCCTATCGAAAACAACATCGAATTTGAGCCTACATATCCTGTTGTTTCTAAAACCCCATAACCTAGCCTACATTACGGTCCTAAACAAAGTCTTCTCATATTGAAATGACTGGCCACTTATCGCTCTGCCAAAAGTCAGGTAAGTTGCTGGTAAAACCCTGAGAGTCGAGAGTCTCAGCCCAATAATCCTATACACTAACCCTAAGATAGAAAGTGGGAGGCGATCAAGAGGTTGAGAAAGGTGCGAAGTGCTATCGTCCAATCACGGTAGGGTTGAGCCATAGGAGAGGCTAAATCCCCAAAGAGGAGGGAGTTACCATTCCCAAGACTACAAGGCTAACAACACCTTACATCATTCTATTAACATACTTCTAACCTGTGCATATGTTAAAAAAAAAAAAAAAAATCAGCATGGCCTTTGCACACATAGGATATAACTCCCTGTAGAAATAAGAGTCATCAATAACAACTCATGTAATAGATATCTAACATCATCATACATCACATGCAACTGATCATATACTTAGCATAACGGATCGTAAATGTCTTTGTCTATCCATGCATCTGAATAACATAAATATCTATTTTTGTACAAAATATCAAAATAAAACTGTCTAACATAAATACAACTCAGGGACCAGGGGCAAAAGAAGATCAGGGTCTCTACAAGGGGCATCTATCATAGGTCAAAGTCAATATCATCTGGATCAAAATCCCCGAAACTCGGCATTGGAGGGGGGGGATAACTACTCGAAGCACCACCATCCTGCAGGGAAGACAGAACCGAAATCAGCTGCATACAAAAGGAGCTAAGCAACAGCAGAGCAATAAGGAGCAAAGAGAGAATAACTTGCCCCCCCCACCACCCATCTAAGATAACCGAGCCGTCAAGGATGCTACCTCGGCCTGGTACAAATCCCGCTCTATCTGGTATTGATCTCTCTAGTCTCTCACAGTAGTAAACTCGGCCTGGGGCACATATCCTCCAGCACGGCACCACAAGTCAACCACCTCCTGGCCAACAGCATACCCGCCGACTACTACCTCAAACCGGGTGAAGGCACCGACCGAATGAGCCCCAAAGTGCGCAGCATAATCTGTATCCGGAGGAAGCAAGAACTCGGCACCTGGCTGATGCTCCTGATAAGGGATGGGCACTCTCGCCACTAGGGCTCCAAACATATACTCTGGCGGAGCCCCTGCTGATCAAAATTCCTCGTGAAACTGCCGCCAGTGCCGCTCCCCAAGATAGGACTCCCAAGTGTCATCACTGAGAAAAGCAGCTCTCGACAGGGATAATGGGACCAAGTACCGGACTGTCTCGTAATGGACTGATCCAATGAAGGACCGCCAGGTCACATCTCTTGCCTCAATCAGCTCTAGGTTAGCCCGGAGCGTCACAAAGTCAGTAATCTCCGATCACTTGGCTACCCGGTCATGAGCCCACCTCAAAGCGCAAGGATATAGATCATCCTCAACGACTGCAGGGCGACGCACCGGCAGGTACTCGTAACTCCACCAGACAAGGAAAGGCCAGAAGCTAGTCATGTTGCCCCAACGAGAAGAAGTCTGAACCCGCATCAATCGAAGAAAGCAGCCAAAAGAAAAGGACCCCCAGTCCAGCTTAGATAAGGCTCCAAGATCGGCTACTATGGTCACCAAACGACACGGCACGAGTGACTTGTTGTTGTTACAGAAACAGCTAAAGATGACATACAACACAAGTCGCCGTCTCATGATGTCTCGCCTGGCAGGCAATGGCTCAGTAGCAAAAGTACGCTCATCCTGACTAATCCAAGAGACTGGGAAGGCATAACGCTCAGGAGGAGGCAAGTCTAACAGCAAACAGGCCTCGTGCCTACTGACTGGGTGCAGGGTGATCCGTCGGCCGACAAAGGAAAGCCCTGTAATGATCGCCCAGTCCAAAGGAGTGGGACCTAACTCAAAGCCGACAAAATGAAAAGTCGCGGTCTCCCCGAACCACCTCTCAACAAGTGCCAGTACCGAATGCCGGTTCAGGCGGTTAGCTTGTAATCCCATAAAGGGGCCAAATCTGATCTCTGCCAGGAAGGCGCGGTATGATGGGGCAGCTCGCTGCATGGTCACAAAAACCTAATGAACAGCTCCTCAGAAAGCTGTATGTACCCGCGGAGGTGGCAAATGCTGTCTGGAGTATACACTAGGATGATAGGCCAGATCCCCGAGTGGTGGGACATCCGGTATCTGCAGATCTCCCAAGTCAGCATCCGTCTGCCTATGCCTGGAAGAAGCTCTCCCATAACCGGTCACCTGATCCCCAAGGCCTGGTACCTCCTCCTCGGCATCAATCTCCTCGGCAAAAGCCTGCTCAACCGGAGGAAAGGGGTTGATAGGTAGCCTACTCCCCTGCCCACTCTAATTGGATGAGGATCGTCCGGTGGATCGTCGACTACCTCTAGATCAACTAGAGCCACTAGCAGAATCGGTCCGGGCCGCCTTCCCCGAGCAGCATCTCCTCTCAGAACCGTCATCACCCGTATCTGCTTTCCTGAAAAGGCAAGCCAAGGTAAGTGATGTTAATATACTATCCATGCAGTTTAAATAACAGTAAAATAAAATAAACAACTAACACAAACAAAAAAAATAAAAGACTTCGAACTATAAGTCAAAACAAATTTTCTACATGCACATCTTGATTTTCCAACTTCAAATCACCTCTCAAGGGTTCTCTGCCTTTTTCCTTCAAAAAAGATTTTATTTCTAAAACTTTAACCAACTCTTTCCATAATTTCTAAAAATTTCGGCAGAGTCCCGTTTAAAAATGGCCCCTACAACACCCATGACATCAACACAAAATGCAAAATGTGCACTTTCCAACGCAACAATCACATGACAACGGCACCCGTGCACATTTTTCAATTTTTTAAAATTTTCAAAACGCATGTTTTATTCTTCAAATAAATCAATGGTTTTCAAAAGTCTCCCAAAATTTTTCAAAATCACCTCAAATGTTTTCTAAAATATTCCAATATTTTTCCAAATTTCAAACTTTAAAAATTTTCATCAATTTCTTGAGTTTTCTAATTTTTTAAATATTTTTCTATTTTTCAAAAAATCAAAAACTCACCAAGTTTTCAAAAAATCACGAAACTTCATACAGTTGTTAAACACATTTTTCTAAGGCACATTGCACAAAAACATAGCCAGAAAACCCAATACCCATGCCTGTAGGAATAAATTTCCTATTCCTGCAGAAAACCCCCTTCACATATTCGCATATAATCACCCAAATTCAATCAAACAAGCATCAATATGCAAAAACAACATCACCAAAGTGTTCAAAATATATCAAAACATCAATTTCCACTATTCACATGATTCAAACAAAGTTCTATACATCAAAATTAACAAAATTTGAAAACTCACTTTTTGGAAGTTCTCCGGAGAAATATTCTCTTCTGGCGACTTTTTCGGCGACGTGGTCTCCTTCCGGCAATTACCCATGGTCCCCAAGGAGTGCTCCTTCAAGGTTCAAGTCGATTTCCACTTGAAGACTCTCGGATGCTCCAAAAACTCCTCAAATCCCGTAAGCGCTCGAACCAGAATTTTCTGGTTTTAAATTCAAACCTGGCGCCACTAGCAGAGGCGCCAGGCATTCAAACCTGGCGCCACTGCTAGTGGCGCCAGTTGCAAATTTTGGGCAGTTTTGCCCTTTTTCTGCCAAAACTCGTTTCCGAAGGCCTTTTTAGCCCGTTATCCGTTTTCGACCCCCGTTGTTGAAAGATTTCCAATGTTTGTCCCTCCGACTGCCTCACGGTCAACATGGGACTCTTACTGTTGTCGTTTTTTATCTTTGACAAGCAAAGACAGAATAAGAGGGGCAGCTGTAAGCACCCCATTTTTGACTGCTCAGTAGTCTACACTCTATCCAGGCTTGTTTTCAAGTCATTGTGGGCATATTCCTATCGAAACCAATTCACTAGGTCCAAATCCCGTCTGTCCATCGCTTCGCAGGCCTGTCAGGCCCAAATAGAGGCAAAATGACCAAAATGCCCTTAGGGGCATTGTCCTTTCCTTTCGGATTCTAATCCATCTCTTGAGACAGTTTATTCCTCGAAACGGTTCTACTCCAGGCACGTCTTTTCGAAGACGATAAGTCCCCTTTCCAATCCCACTCTCGAGACAATTTATTCCTCGAGACAGTTCCAACCCAGGCATGTCTCTTCGGAGACGATAAGTCCCCGTTCCAATCCCACTCTCAAAACAGTTTATTCCTCGAGACGGTTCCAACCCAGGCACGTCTTTTCGAAGATGATAAGTCCCATTTCCAATCCCACTCTCGAGACAGTTTATTCCTCGAGACGGTTCCAACCCAGGCACGTCTTTTCGAAGACGGTAAGTCCCCTTTTCCAATCCTTCTCTCGAGACAATTTATTCCTCGAGATAGTTCTAACTCAGGCACGTCTTTTCAAAGATGGTAAGACCCCTTTCCAATCTCTCTCTTGAGACAGTTTATTCCTCGAGACGGTCCGAGTAGCGAAACTACTCACAAAACCGTTAGAGTAGCGGAAATACTCACAGATAGGTCGATATAGGGAATTGCCAACAAACCCCTGTGTCACGACGACCGCCGTTAGAGTGGCGGAAACACTCCAAACCCAGGTCAACACCAGTGTCTGTTAGCCCACTTCGGTAAAAAAATGACCAAACTGCCATTTGGACCTTTTCCGAGACTTTCCGGTCAAGATGACCATTTTACCCCTAGGCATCCAAATGGCCTGGGAACCACACCGGCTCTGGGTATCAAACCGGTAACCTCCTGAGACTACTTTTTATAGTGTTCTCAACCTTCCTTTACCCTTCTGGATCATTCCGAGTTAGTTCCGGCAAACCCGGTGCAAAATGACCGTTTTGCCCCTGGTGGGCTGGTCTCCTTTTCCGACCATGCCGGCTCTGGGAATCAAACCGGAAACCTCCAGGAACATTCTAAATAATGTTTCCAGATCCCAAGTCTTCTTCCGGGATAGTCCGATTCCGTCTCGGCAGCATCCCGATCTGATTGACCGTTTTGCCCCTAAAAGCCCGGTCAACCTTTCCGACCCATCTTATCGTCATTTCTCAAGTTAAATACCTCCAGGACACTAATTTAAGTGTTCTTGCTCTTTTTCAGCCTTCCGGGTCATTCCCGACTCCTTCAAATCATTCCCGGACTTTCCGGAGTTACTCCTAGTGAAGCCAGGCTAAAGATTGCATGGTAGTCACTAGTGCAGGCGCCCAAATCTAGTCAAAGATACGTTGCTTGCCGACCTTAAATATTTCCTAAATGGCTGGCGCCACTAACTTTGGCCGGGTGCCACTGCAACAGGCGCCAGTATTGTCCAACCTCTATAAATACAGAGCCTCATTCAACGTGAAAAGGATCCGCAAATTCAACCTACAAATCATATAATTCGATATACAGAGCTCGAGCACCTCCTAAACCCTAGCTTCCCTAGGTTTTCCAAACCCTAGCCACTATACACTAAACCCTAGTCTCCAATACACTCCTATACATCCCAATACACTCCTACACTAACTTTCAACCCTTCTTCAAAGATTTGAAGAGTTGTAATCTGAAGTTTGAAGCTTGAAGACAACTCTTGAAGATTGAAGACGAAGATAAAGACGAAGACCGAAGACCGAAGAAAGCAAGGCGCGCAAAATAATAAGACATACGGTAGGCTCCCTATTTAAATTTCCGCACTTCACCCTCTCTCTTCTCTCTCCTAACCCACTTGGGTTTTCTCTATTTTAATCCCCCATCTCTTTCCTCCCCTTTCTTTGCATGCTTGAAACAAGGGGATTCCCGATCCATGTGTAGGATTGGGCTATTGGAGAGTCACCGTGTCGGGGGCTTTCTTCTAGTCTAACCAGAGACCACGTGGGTCGGGCCCCCTTGATTATGTGGTGAAGCCTTAACCTTGTATGTTCACGACCCCAAAATTGCATTGTGCATATCATGATCTTGCATCTTCCAAAATTCATTTTCGAACTCGTTTTCAAAATCGTTTTCAAACTTGTTTTCAAAGTTGCATCAAAATCTCTTTTTCAAAAACTTGTTTTCAAAACCACAATTCTAGGGTGATTCTAGCCTTTCCATGGCTAGGGTTGCTTTAGGAAAGTGTTACATTAAAAGTGACCTTTTTGGTCTATATTTTCAAATCTTATTGTTTTCCAAAACTACTTTCTTAAAGTAGTTCTAGCTTCTTATGGCTAGAGTCGTTTTAGGAAAGTGAGACGTTTTCATACTTTCCAAAAAACTCTCTTTTCAAAAATCCCTTCCTAAAAATCTCTTTTTCAACATACTTTCCTTAAAACTCTCCTCTCCAAAATTGTTTTCAAAAACTCCCTTCCAAAATCTATTTTTCAAAACTCCTTTCCAAAATCCTCTCCCCAAAATCCACTTTCTAAAAACGTTCCCCAAAAATCTTTCCAAAAACTCTCTTTAACAATTTTCTACCAAAAACTTTCCCAGAAAAACTCTCTCTAAAAATCTTTCCAAAAACTCTCTTTCCAAAATCTTTCTTTTAGAAATTCCCCTCTAGGATTTTCCTTCTAAGATCTTCGTTTCCAAAAACATGTTTTCCAAAAACTTCTCTTTAAAATCTTTTTCCAAAAACTCTATCTTCAAATTCACTTCCCAAAAACTCCTCCCTAGGATTCCCTTCTAAAAAAAACTTTCGTTTTCAAAAATGCACTTTCCAAAAATCTCTTTTCTTAGAGCCCAAGTCAAGCCCTAGAACCCACAATTAGGAAACCCTAATTTTCTTTCCAAAAACATGATTTTCAAACTTTGCCCCAAACCTAGGTTTTCAAATTCTCTTGTTTTTACATCCAAGCTATACATGTTTCCAAAACCTCTTTTTTACGTCAAAATTATAATTTTTCAAAACTAGGGTTTCAAGAATCTCCCTTTCCAAATCCTTGCCAAGTCCTATTTTTCCTTTAGGAAACTAAATCTAATTTACCTGTTTAGGAAAGTAGATCCTATTCTCCGTTTTTGGAAACAAAATCAAACTTTCCCTTTTAGAAACAAAATCCAATCCCTTCCCAGTCTAACTCTTTCTTAATTTGACTCCTTCCTAATCTTTCACTTTTCTAAATCCTAAGTTTCTCAAACTTGAACATAAAAATCTTTCCTAAATTTTAAAACTCAATTTTTAAATCTTTCCTAATTCAACCCTTTCCTAATTCTACCCTCTTTTCAAATCTTAACTTTTCAAACCTAAGTTTTCACACTCTTCCTAAACTCAAACCTTTTCTAATCTCAAGATTTTCTAAAATTTTAAAACTTTCTAAATCTTAAACTTTCTAAATTTCAAATCTTTTCAAATTCAAAACTTTCTAAATTTGAAACTTTCTCAAGTTAAATCTTTTTAAACCTAAATCTTTCTAAATTCTAAACTTTCCAAAACTTCAACATCTTTCCAAATCTAAGACTTTTCTAAACTCAAAACTTTCTTAATTCAAACATTTCCTAAATTGGAAACTTTCCTTTTTCAAACCTTTCCAAAATTCTAAACTTTCCAATTTTCAAAACTTCCCTATTTCAAAAAATTTTCTAATTTGAAAACTTTCCTAAATTCAAAACTTTCTTAATTTGAAACTTTCCAAAAATGAAACTTTCCTAATTCAAAGCTTTCCTAATTTGGAACTTTCCTAATTTGAACATTTCCTAAATCCAATTCTTCCTAATTTCCTAAATCTTCGAAGCCGAGTCAAATCTTTCCTAAGTCTCTTCTCTTTCCTAAGTCTAAGTTTCCTAAATCTTCGTCTTTTCAAAATAAGTCTAAATCTTTCTCTTGCAAGTTCGATATTTTCTAATCAAAATTCAATCTTTTCAATCTCAAAATTCCAAATTCCAATTTTCAATCCTCTATTCAAAGTTCAATCTCTCAATCTTCCAATTCAATCTCCTTCAAATCAACTCTTCTATTTTCAATCGGACTCCGGTCCGAACTACGGCTGACCTGATTCCTCCAAAAGGATACGTAGGCAACCTTCATAGGTGCGGTCACAACTTCTTTCAAATTTCAAATTCCTCCATATCTTCCAAATTTCAAATTCCAAAATCTTTCCAAATCTCCAATCTATTTTCAAATTTCAAATTTCTATTTTCAAATCTCTACTTTCAATTTCCAAAACTTTTCAATTTCAAATCTATCAAATTTCGAATCTCTTTCAAATCAAATCAATTTCTTTTCAAATTTATTTCCAAATCTATTCTCCAACTCCCTCTTATTTTGCACTTGCACATCATGCATCATGTTAGTTTCTTTTCAAACATTGCTTTTCAAAGTGGATAGGATTGGCCAATAGTTAGTTAAAGACTCTCATAGGTGAATCTAGGGTAGATTGACATATAGGTACCGAAAGGGTAGGGTAGGGTGATGGCTTAGTGCATCTTCCCTACACGTAACCAACCTCCGAACCTAGGATCACTGATTTCAAAGACCAAAAAAGGAGTTATTTTTCAAAAAAGGCTAAATGTTTTCCAAAGGTTGCCAAACAACTTGTTTTCCTTAAAAACCCTCTCTTGAGAAGATATTTTCAAAAATCGTTTTTCAAAACCCTAAGTGTAGTTTTCGGATTATGCTTAGTTTTTAGGTGACCTAACTCACCTTAATCAAGTTAGGTGGTGACTCCAAATCTTTTCTAAAAGCCCTTTATTCAAACCAATTTTTCAATTCAAACCTAGTCGTACTCATTCTTCTAGGAGGGTGAGTTCTAACGAGAGAGAGTACAACATTTTTCCCGCTTGTGTGAGTATTCTCCGAGTGCGAAAAATCTGGGTGTGACACATAAGTTAGGGTTAAGTTAGGGTTGAGTTGATTGTTAGAGTTTTCTTATGATAACCTTGGCACTGTTCCTTGTGGGACGATACTCATACTTCCAAGATTCTATATTGCATCATGACTCGTGCACTTGCAATTGAGCACCACATATTTTGGTAGCGATCAAACACAAGTACTATGAAAAACTCTGCATAAGTGTGAGGAAAAGCTTCTCCGAGCCTATCATGCAAGGGGAGATGATGGAAAACGGTCTCAAGACGGGAAGGATAACTGACCCTTATACAAAGACAGGAGAAAGCTTTGCTAACATAGCCCGAAAAGTAGCCACTGTAAGGGGGTAATCAAGAAGAAGAGTGAGGTGTCTGCCATCTTGCCTATTCAACCACCGCAATACTGTCCACCTCTCCAATCCCATCCTATACTACCCATACCCACCTTAACCATGCCCACTCAAATGCCTAACTTTGGCCCTGCTAGGGCACGACCCAACTTCAATAGGCTAGCCCAGCGCATTTGTACTTTTGATACCTTAGCCTCCACCCAGACAGAAGCCTACCATAACCTCTCTTGAAAACAACATATTGAAGCCCATACCAACCCATTCATTGCCAAGCCCTTTATCTCCAACCTTCAATGGCGCCCTCACTTGCGAATACCATTTGGGCAGCTAAGGGATGACACGAAGAGTTGTTTCTTTCTCAAGCACAAAATTCAAGATCTAATAGACAACAAAACCACCAACATATAGCTGGTGAATCCAACTCCTACTCCTAATGTGACCACAAACCCCTTGCCAGATCACAATGTTAACCTGGTACTAGAGGAAATAGAATAGGGGGATAAACTGGATGAGATCTTAGTCGAGGATTATTTCGAGGAAGAATGGGAAACTGATGAAGAAAGTGACTGGGAGGAGGAAATATCACCACGCTCAGTTTATCTCTACAATTCAAATGAAGTGCACAAGCCCTCTAATTGACCAGTTGAAGAGTTCATACTCGTAAAGGAGGTCCCTACCAGAAATATGACCACCAACGGTTGGGGAGATGAATTCTTGAACCCCAAGTATGCCATGGTTGAACTTGACCTATCAAAGAACCTCTGGCACATGACTGAATTTGATTATGAAGACATGGGCTGAGGCCTTAAGGCACCAAAAGTATCGGTAGAGCTGTTTGAGCTAGAAGGAGGTGAGTTAGCCAAGCTACTTCGTAGTGAAGCCAAGGAGGTAACGAAGGAAAACAAGAAAGTCAATGAAGCTGATAATTGCATTATCACTATCAATTCACTTGGGACCCTAAAAGGAGCACCCACCGGTCTTCCCTGGTCTAAGGATCTAAATGACGGATGGAGCGTCGAGGATGTTGGCATCATTCCAAACCCAACTAAGAGGGTTCTCTTCAAAGGGTATAAAAGAGGGGTGTTCTCACTCACTTTCTTTCTATCCCTTTTACTTTCTGCCTTTGAATTTATGTTTGCATTTTCATTTTTATAAGAACCCTACGCTTTTTGTTGAAGTAATAAAGAAATAGCTTTTCATTCAAATAATGTTATCACATATTCTTGTGAATGGTGAATTCTTCCAAAGAGGGGTGTGTTCTACCTTGTGGAAGATCTGACTTGAAGGATGTGATAGCATGAGTTAACCACTCACCGAATGATCAACTTTTTGAAGAAAGGGAAGGTGAAAGTGAGTGAAGATACCACCTAAAAAGCAACATTTACAATACACTGAAGCTAAGTGATAAGTAACCAGACTATTAAAAAGAAGATGAGCCATCTTTCAATTTCTAAAAAAAAAAAAAAACATGAATGATGTATATTATCTTTGCTTAACCCACTAGTGCCATGCAAAAAGCAAAAGATTTCTTATGAAACCTAATCTGGAACCATTCCCCCACACTAGGCCAAGCAGATAGCAGAAGACTCAGCCAAGAATGGTTATTTTCCTCCACTCGAAGCATCAATCCAAAGCAACATAAAGGCTCTATGGATCAAGTAATCTGGTTCAAAAGGAAGAAAGGCCCTCATTTTATTTTTCATACGGTCAGAAGTAACCATTGTAAAACCCGTTAAGCCAGTTACGTTCCTTCCTAAAAAACCCCAAACTTGGGTTCACCACCCCCAATGGGTTAGAATGAAACACTAAGAGAAAATATATCTAAGAAAGAAAAGCTGTAGAAGTATTTGCCTCACCAAAAAAAAAAAAAGAAAAGACAGTGAAAAAGGAGGAGAACAGTCACAGAGTAAGCAAAGGTGAAAGAAAAGTGATAAAAAAAAAAAAAAAAACCTCCATTAAAAGGTTAACAAGCAAGCCACAAGATAGGACGACTCACTTTATACCACCTTGAAGGGCATGCAATGTTCAAAAGGTAAAAAGGAAAACTAAAGGTGATCCTAGGCAATAAGGAAGGCCAGTAGAAATAGTAGGTTCGAGCCTTTACCTTTCATGCAGAAACCCAGAACCATAGCCTACATTAAAACCCTACTAAAGTCCTCTCCGATTGAAAAGGGATTGCTTGATCTAGATGAGTCAAATGTGTTGCCAAGGCAAAAAGAAAGGGGCAGAGCCTTGCTAGAAGACCGACTAAGGATGGTGTGGATCTAAACCCTACTGAAAGCAACATTAACTTTGAGCTTGCATATCCCTTTGATTCTCAAGACCCCATAACTTAACCTACATTACAGTCCTAAAGCAAAGCCTCCTTAGATTGAAAGACCGGTTGCTTATTGCTCTGTCAAAAGTTTATGTAAGTCGTTGTGTAAGCCTCTCGAGGGTTGAGAGTTCAAGCCAAATAATCCCATATACTGACCCAAGTAGGAAGTCAGAATCTATCAGAAGGATGAGAAAGGTACGAAGTGCTATTATCATCCAATCGAGATAAGGTTAAGCCAAAAAAGAGGCCAACCCCCTAAAAAAGAAGAAGTTCCCATTCCAAGGATGCAAAGCTCAACCTCACCCCATCCATTTTGTTAGCTAGTGTATATCTCACATAGGTATGCATTTTTATAAAAATTTCGGCATGAGCTTCGCATACATAGGACATAACTCTCTGTACAAACAGAAGTCACCAATGCAATTCGATATCATATTTATAATATGTAAAAAACATACATCATTAACATTATACCTATTCATGCATCTATCCAATATATCTATCTGTCTAAATCATAAACATCCATCATGTTTAAAGATTAAAAATATAATGGACTGCCAGAAAACTAAACTCTGATACATATCCAGGACATGGTGTGGAAGAGAAGCTGGGCCTATAATAAGTGGGGCTCGTCAAGAGTCAGAATCAATGTCTGGATCGTAGTCACCAAAGCCGAGGTCAAGAGGAGGTGGCCGACTACTGGAATCACCGGCATCCTACAAAGAAGAAGAGCTTGAATAAGTAAAACAGATAGACAATTAAATAAATACACCCCACAACTTCCCATCTGAGCCAACCGCGTAATCAAAGTGGGTACCGTAGCCTGGTATTGGTCCCTCTCCATCTAGAATTGATTTTTCTTGATCTGGTACTAGTCTCGCTGATGTCTTATGGTAGCAAACTCGACCTAAGGCACAAATCTCCCAGCCCGAGTGTTGCACCCCATTTTTAGACTGAACCAAGTCCTCTTGTCTCAGAAAAAAGTGCGATGCTATCTCGTTAGAACTCATACTCCTAGAAGGACAAATGCGATGAGATTTGGATTTTTGAAATGGAATTGATTAAGGCTTTTTGAAAAGGTCTTTGGAGTCGCCACCTAACATATTTAAAAATGTGCTAGGTCATCTACACTAAGTAAAACTCGAAGGATAAACTTTGGTTTTGGAAAATGTTTTTGAAAAAAATCCTTATGAGAGGATTTTAGAAAGTGGGGTTGTTTGACAATCCTAAAAATGTTAGAAAGCCCTTTTAAAAATTTATTTCGGTTTTGGTATTTGAAACAAAAATTCTTAAGTTCGGGGATTGGTTACTTGTAGGGAAGATGTCCTAAGACTATCACCCTACCCCGCCCTTGCAGTACCTATATATCTATTTACCTTTTACTCACCTAGTTATGACTCACCGATTATCTATATTTAATGCTATCCAATTAGAAAACATTTGAAAACAAAGTTTGAAAAAGAGTTTCAAAGATGAAGTTGAGTTTGAAAAATGGTTATGGAATTAGGAATTTCAAAAGGGTTGTAGAACTAGAAATTTGAAAAGGGTTATGATTGCACCCCATGAAGGGTTGCCTACATACCTCCTTAAAGAGGATCAGGTCCGCCGTAGTTCGGACAAGAGTTCAAAAGAGTTGAAATTTTGAAATAGTTTTCTATTTCTAGAAAGTTTCCTTTTCAGGAAAGCTTGACTTTGAAAGATTTACTTTTCAGGAAGATTGGATTTTGAATATGTTTCCTTTCAGGAAGATTTAATTTTTGAAATGTATCCTTTTCAGGAAGATTGGATTTAGAAATGTTTTCTTGATTTGGAAAGATTGAATTTGGAAATGTTTTCTTTACAGGAAAATTAGTTTTAAAAATGTTTCCTTTTCAAGAAGATTTGATTTTTGAAATATCTCCTTTTTAGGAAGATTGGATTTGGAAATGTTTGAAAAGATTGAATTTGGAAATGTTTCCTTTTCAAGAAGATTGGATTTGATTTTGAAATGTTTCCTTTTTAGGAAGACTTGATTTGATTTGAAAAGATTAGATTTGAAAAAGATTTGATTTGAGAATTTTGAAAAGATTTTATTTTCCTTTTAAGAAAGATTTGTTTCCTTATTTTAAAAAAGATTTGATTTGTTTTCTTTCAGAAAGAAAACATTACATTGGTCAGTGTAGATGATGACCAACGAATGAAATTTTTCTGAAGCATAAACCATCGTGAGGAGCTCCTTTTCAGTTGTGGTATAGTTAACTTAGGCTTCATTGAGGGTCTTACAAGCATAGTAACTGATGTGGGGCTTCTTGTTGATCTTTTGTCCTAGGACTGCCCCCATAGTGTAGTCACTCGCATCACACATGAGCTCGAATAGAAGGGACCAATCGAGCGCATGAATCATTGGGGTAGTGGTCAATAAACTCTTCAGCTTGTTAAAAGCTTCTTGACAATAAGATGTCCATTCAAATGGAACATCTTGAGACAAAAGGTGACACATACGCCTAGAAATAGCACTAAAGCCTTCAATGAATTGCCGGTAGAAACCGGCATATCGACGGAACAATTGAACATCTTTCACACACGTAGGGGTCGGCAATTTTTTAATCAATACAATATTAACCTTATCAACCTCTATCCCCTTAGCAGAAACGATATGGTCCAAAATTGTACCACTAGTGACCATAAAATGGCACTTCTCTTAATTCAGCCCAAGATGGCTCTCCTCACATATCTTTAAGACTTTGCCTAGATTCTCTAGAGAAACCTCATATGTATCCCCGTAGACCGAGAATTCATCCATGAAGACTTCACAAATTTGTTCAACATATCATTGAATATACTTATCATGCACCGTTGAAATGTGGCCGGTGTATTGCATAAACCAAAGGGCGTTGTTTTATAAGCATACGTACCGAAGGGATAGGTGAAAGTGGTCTTAGCTTGGTCTTCAAGGGCTATCTCTATTTGATTATATTCTGAATATCCATCTAGGAAACAATAGAATGCCCTACCAGCTACCCTCCTTAAGACTTGATCGAGGAAGGGTAAGGGGAAATGGTCCTTTCGAGTCACGACATTAAGGCGATAGTAGTCGATACACATTCACCACCTGGTTTGAATATGGGTGGGAACCAATTCATTCCTTTCATTTTGAACTACCGTGACACCCGACTTCTTAGGCACCACTTGGGTATGACTTACCCACTTCGAATCGGAGATGGTGTATATGATACTGGCATCTAACAACTTAAGGACCTCTCGTTTCACTACCTCTTTCATATTAGGATTCAAACGCCTCTGCATTTGCCTAAAAGACTTAACATTTTCTTCAAGAAAAATATCATGCATGCATACAAGAGGGCTAATCCCATGAAGGTTTGCAATGGTCCACCCTATAGCTTTTCTATGATTTTTCAACAAAGTGATCAACCCTTTCTTTTGGCTTGAAGATAAGCTAGAGGAAATCACTACGGCGTATGACTCTTTTTCACCCCAAAAAATATACTTCAAGGTAGATGGCAATGGTTTCTTCTTTGGAATTGGAGGCTTTTTCCTTCAATGTAATTGGTTTGATGGCACTAGGAATGAGAGGTTCAAAAGAGGGGATCCAATGACCCACTTGCATACATTGGTCACTCTTTACCCTTAGGTTGGAAGACTCTCCCATCTCTAACATAATCATCAAGTGAGTCATGAAGCTCACTTCTCTTAAATGCTTTCTCCAAGGGATCCTCAAAGAATACATTCTTAAAACGATCTTAAACAATAGCCTCAATAAGATCCACCTCTCGAATATCCTCATACTCACCCTATTGTTTGGCAACCCTAAAGATATTCATCTCAAAGGTGGTGTTTCCAAAAGATAGTTTCACTAACACATTCCTACAATGAATAATGGCATTTGAAGTAGCTAGGAAATGACGTCCTAGAAAATTTGGTTGTAAGCCATGCAACTCTCAACAGGTTGGGTATTTGGGACGATATAGTCAATTGGTGTAAACATCCTATTTCTTCCCACTCGGTAATCTCCGACCCGACCGATTTCACTTTCACACATCACATGCATATTCAGACTCAAACCCGCATTCTAAACTCTAATTTAGTCCACTGGTCGCTTCTTGGGCCCGTCAGGCCCATTTCAAGTCAAATGACCATTTTGTCCCTAGGCATCTGAGTGCCCTTGGAAACCACACTAGCTCTAGGTATCAAATCAGTAACCTTCTGAAAATGCTTCTAATAGTATTCTCAACCTTCCAATATCTTTCCAAGTCATTCTGAGTCAATTCCGGCAAACTTAATGTAAAATGACCGTTTTGCCCCTAGTGGGCCAGTCACCTCTTCCAAGTACACCGGCTATGGGTATCAAACCGGCAATCTCTTGGAACACTCTCAATAGTGTTTCTAAGCTTCAAGTCTTTTTTTGAGCCATTTTGAGTCCATTCCAGTGGTTTCTCGGTCCAAAAGATCATTTTGCCCCTCGTGGCTCGGTTGACCATTTCAACAAATCCCGACATCCTGTTTCAAGCTTGTTACATTATTTCAAGGGTTTCTGCCGATTTATGGCCTTTCGGGTCACTTCTGGCAACCCATAATATTTCTAAACCTTCTAGAGTCACTCTTAGTGGAGCCAAGCCAAAAAATGCATGGTAGTCACTAGGACAGGCACCCAAATCTTCTGCCTTGCGTATGAAGGGTTAAAAATATGTTTCTTGCCGCTTTAAAAGGTTTCCTAAGTGGTTGGCGCCACTAGTAGTGGCGCTAAGCCAAAAAATGGCCTAGCGCCACTCCTAGTGGTGCTAGTGTATTTTTAAGCCTGGCGCCATTGCAACAGACGCCAGGTCGGTTTAAATTGCCTACAAATATAGACCTTTCCCCCTGCGTAAAAGGGTCAGCAATCTAACTCCAAAAACTCTATCTCTTGATATACAGATTTCGAACTCTCTTCAAACACTAGCCCCCATACACTTTAACCCTAACATACATACACTCAATACACTCCTATACGAGCCTCCAAGCCAACCATTGAAGACTCAAGATTCTGCAATCTCAAAGCTCTTAAAGATCAAAGAGACGTTAAGTAAATAAAGCAAGCAAATCAAAGAAGACACAAGGTTGGTTTTCTATTTATGTTTATGCAATTCCCCCTTCTCTCTTCTCTCTTCTAACCCACTTGGGTTTTCTTCTATTTTAATCTCCTATCTTCTTCCCCTCCTTTCTTACATACTTAGAACAAGAGAATCCCCGACCATGTGTAGGAAGAATGGTTGAAAGTCACCGTGTCAGGGGCTTTCTTCTAATTCAACCTTAGACCATGTGGATTTGGCCCCCTTGATTATATGGTGAAGCCTAAACCTTGTATGTTCATGACCCTACTTACGTTTTGCATATCATACTTATGCATCTCCTCAAAGTCGTTTCCTAAGCTTGTTTTCAAAACTTGCATCAAAATCTCTTTCAAAACTTGCATTAAAAATTACTTCTTTCAAACTTATTTTCAAAATTACAATCTTAAAATGAGTCTAAACACTCCATGGTTAGGGTTATTTTAGGAAAATGTTACATAAGTTTTGGGTGTAAACCCTAAAATTGTTTTTGTAAAAATCACAATCCTAAGGTGATTATAGTCATTCCATGGTTAAGGTTGTTTTAGGAAAGTGTTATATTTAATGTAACCAATATGGTTCATATTTTCAAATCGTTGTTGTTTTCAAAATTACAATCCTAAAATGGTTCTAATTTTCTTATAGTTAGAATCGTTTTAGAAAAGTGAGATATTTTTAGAGGCTTGCAAAAGTCCACATTCAAATCCCTTTCCAAATTATTTTTTCAAACTTACTTTCTAAAGCCTCTTTTTTTAAATTCTCTCCGAAATCTCTTTTCAAATCTACTTTCTAAAACTTCTTTTCCAATATACTTTCTAAAAACTCTCTTCAAATCTCTTCCCTAGAAACTATCTTCAAAATATCCACTTTTGCAAAATCTTTTTTTCTTGGAATCCAAGTCAAGCTCTAGAACCCATGGTTAGGAAACCCTAGTTTTCAACTTCCTTTTTTTACATCAAATCCTAGGTTTCTAAAACCTTTTTCCTACATCGAAATCATAGGTTTCCAAAAACCTCTTTTTCTTATATCTCCAAAAAATCTCTTTTCATGTCAAATCATATTTTCTAAATCTAAGTTTTCCAAATCTCATCATTTCCAATTCCATGTCAAATCTAATCTTCCAACTTAGGTAACCAAATCCAATCCAAAGCTTTTGGAAACAAAGTCAAATAATCTTTTTTGGGAACAAAATCCAATCTTTTATTTTAGAAAATAGAAATTAAACCTTTCCTAATTTCAAATCATTCTTAATCTAAACCTTTCCTAATTCCCATCCTTTACAAAACTTAAAATTTCAAACATTTCCTAATTTTAAACTTTCAAATCTTTTCTAATTTCAAACTTTTCAATTTTTCTAAATTTAAATCTTTCCTAATTTCTAACATTTCTTAAATTCAAAGCTTTCCAATTCCAAATCTTTCCAATATCCAAATCTTTCTAAATTCTAGATCTTTTTTAATTCTAACTTTCCAAATTCGAATCTTTCCAAAATCAACTTTTTCTTAAAAGGAAACTTTCTAAATTCAAAACTTTCATAATTTGAAACCTTTTAATTTCGAAACTTTCCTAATTTAAAACTTTCCTTGAATAGAACTTTCCTATTTTGAAACTTTCCTAATTCTAAGATTTTCTAAATCCAATCTTTCCTAAACTTCGACTTTCCAAATTTTCTAAATCAAACATTCAAGTCAAGGCAAGAGAGGCTCAAATCTCTCTTTGTCCATAGAGGCAAGGTTGCCTAAATAAGGAAATTTCAATCGGCCCATGCCGAAGAGGTATTGTATTGCATAAGGGCAAAACCCCCCTCCAAAACAGGCTTAGCATCATGCCTAAATTCCCTTAAAAAAAAAAAAAAAAAAGAACCTCCATAGGGCATGCATTGCATAAAATTTCTAACTCCACATGCTAACTGTACTATATTTTTCTATCTTTCTTTTTTCAGGTCAAAAAGCATAACTGAACTCATGGAATCCCTCCTGCATCCTATCCCGTTCACAATTCATATGAGGACGGAAGCAATTGTTGGAAGAGGCATAATCCCCTTAGAAGAATAAAAAAGGGTGGACCATCCATCCATAACATGCTCTCTCTCTTGCCCATCACCTTGGCACTTTGTTGCCACTGCATCCAATCCTCGAGCCTAGCTACCCTTGCATAATAAGATGAAATACATGGCAATTGGAGCATGGAGGACGCCGTCATGAGCCCAAAACCCTATTAAAGGTTGTCACCAAAAGGCTCACAAGAAAAGGGAGGTTTCCACAAAATTCATTTATTTTCTTTCCATCTTTCTTTTTTTGCATATCTTATTTAAACAAACATTGCATGCCATGCATTCATGATTTGAAATGAAAAAGAGATAGGTCTCAATTTATTCTCTTTGTGTCATACTCATGTGGATGATTATTACTTTTAGGGATTCTTTCTATTTTGTAATGACTCTACTTGAAGGATAGAATAGCAGGGGTAACTCACTCAAAGGGGGTTAAAACCTTCGAGAGACAAAGAGAGAAAGAGAGAGAGAGAGATACGAGAAAGGTAGTCTCAATAAAGAGGTGCGGATTTTATTAAAGAGGCGACACTCGAGTGATATTCTGGCTAAGCGATGGACAGTTGAGTCCTCAAAATAATGATGAGCCATTGTTCTATTTATCCAAAAATAAATAAACACTACCCTTTGCTTAGCCCACTAGAGTTGTAAATGATTTCTATTCAGATATCCCCAAACCAAGAACCATCCCCCATATTAGGGTAAGCACGGAGTAATTGATTTGATAACATATGTAGGGGTATACTGGCAGAAACCCACCATCTCTAGGAATATTGTCTAAATTTTATAGAAAGGCGTTATGGAGTAAGCAATTCAATTTGAAATGATGAAAGGCCCTCAATTCTGCTACCATACACAAAAAATTCCTTTGCAAAGCCCACTTGCGCCGGTTACAATTTCTCAAGAGAACTGACCAGATGGTCACAGCCCACATTGGGTTAAGGCAAAAGTCATAAGTAGGAACTAATGAGCAATGATGAAAAGGGTGATTTTCAAGAAGATATAATGAGCAACGATAAAAATGGTGATTTTCAAGAAGTTATGGTGTCAAAGGCGTCTCTAGTAAAGAAGATATTGTGTTCGTTGTGATCTTCAAAAGAAGATACTGTCATCCTAAAATATAAATAAAAAAGTTGGCATCTCCAAAAATCGACTTAGCAACAAATTTCTTAATGAAAAAAAAATCTTAAATTAGAAGGCAGAAAGTGGTCTATAAGAATAACAAGGGTATGAAGGAAAGAAGAAAGCAATGAATGGAAGTTAAATTGCTAAATGTGATCATTGGTCTTTCGAAACCCCACAAGTAATAATTTTGAGCCTTTATACGTTTCATTCATAAACCATTTAGCCTAGCCTACGTTACGGTCCAAATTAAAGTTCTATCTAATCAAAGAAAATTACTTAGTCCAAATAAGCCTGAACAATACCAAGACAAGTAGGATGAGAAGAGAGAACTAGAAAGGAATGCAAGGGCAATCTCATGCTCTAAGGTGTGTTCAGATGATTTTAGTTTAAATAACCCACTAAAAGAAGATCTTTGAGCCAAAATATCCCTTCATTTCTTATAACCCCTAAACCAAGCCTACATTACGGTCCTAAAAGAAGTCTTCTCGAATTAAGGGCCTAACTGTTTATTGCTCTGTAAAGGGCATGTGAGTTGTCGCTCAAGCCACGGTGGCATTTTGAATATCTAAGAGAGAAAACCAAGTGAGGTCAGAAAAACTCCAAATAGCAACCTTGTAGAAAGTAGGGATATGATAGCAAACCAAAAGGTCAAGATCCTTGGAGAATGGTGCAAATGCTATCCCACCCCGATAAGGATGGAGCAAAACTGAATGGGGCTGAATCCTGGAAGGGAAACAGAATGCCAAGAGTATGACCCTTAGTGCAATCTTAGGACATTCTTCATAAATAGCTTATATACATGTAGTACTAATACATCCATGTCATGTATAACCTATACATCTTTTAAATTCCTATGTAGTTTGTATCTATTCATGCATTCATCAAAAAAAAAAAAAAAAAAATTGGACATACATTTAATTCTATTTCTGTATATACATTCATTAAAAAGTATAACATGCATTCACCCATTTACCTGTGCATTTTTTGAATTGATATAAATAAACTGTTTTTGCGTAAAAACTTGCTTTATGTCTTTCTCTCCCTCTCTCTCTCTCTCTCTCTCAAATAGAAAACAAGGAAATGGGCAAAGCATAAAAAGAAGCTAAAGTTACCCTGGGACCAAGCAAGCTACGACATCTCCAACATTGACACACGCCTCAGAAGGCTCATACTTCCATAGAGGATGAGAAATAGAATAGGGCAATGGCCCACCCTCGACCTCCCCAATCAACCTTGGGCTTCCCCTGTAAGCACCCCATTTTTTACCACTAGGCAGTCTACACTCCGTCCAGACTTGTGTTCAAGTCATTGTGGGTATATTCTAATCGAAACCAACTTTCTAAGTCTAAATCCCGTCTGTCCATCGCTTCGCGGACCTGCCAGGCCAAAATAGAGGCAAAATAACCAAGATGCACTTAGGGGCATTGTCCTTTCCTTTCCGAGTCAAACCCCTCTCTCGAGACAGTTGATTCCTTGTGACGGTAAATCTATTCCAATTCAGGCACATATTTTTTACGACGGTAAGTCCCCTTTCCAATCCCTCTCTCGAGACAGTTTATTCCTCGAGACGGTTTCAAATCAGGCACGTCTTTTCAAAGATGGCAAGTTCCCTTTCCAACCCTTCTCTCGAGACTGTTTATTCCTCAAGAAGGTTCCAATTCAGGCACACCTTTTCAGAGACGGTAAGTCCCTTTTCCAATCCCTCTCTCGAGACAGTTTATTCCTCGAGACGGTTCCAAATCAAGCATATCTTTCCGAAGATGGTAAGTCCCCTTTCCAATCCCTCTCTCGAGATAATTTATTCCTCGAGACGGTTCCAATTAGGGCCCCTTTAGTAACTTTCCGAGAATGCTTCTTATAGTATTCTCAACCTTCCCTTATCTTTCCGGATCATTTCGAGTCAGTTTCGACTAACCCGATACAAAATGATCGTTTTGCCCTTGGTGGGCCGGTCTTCTTTTTCGACCAAATTGGCTCTGGGTATCAAACCGAAAATCCCCTGAGATTACTTCTTATAGTATTCTCAACCTTCCTTATCTTTCCGAATCATTCTGAGTCAGTTCCGGCTAACCCGGCACAAAATGACTATTTTGCCCTTGGTGGGCCGGTCTCCTTTTTCGACCAAACCGGCTCTGGGTATCAAACCGGTAATCCTTTGAGATTACTTCTTATAGTATTCTCAACCTTCCTTATCTTTCCAGATCATTCCGAGTCAGTTCCGACTAACCCGACATAAAATGACCATTTTGCCCCTAGAGGGCCGGTCTCCTTTTCCGACCACACAGGCTCTGGGTATCAAACCGGCAACCTTTGGGAATGTTCTAAATAATGTTTCCAAATCTCGAGTCTTCTTTCGAGATAGTCCGAGTCTGTCCCGACAGTTTCCAAGTCCGATTGACCGTTTTGCCCCTAAAGGCCCGGTCAACCTTTCCGACCCATCTTATCCTCATTTTCAAGTCAAATACCTCCAGGACACTATTTTAAGTGTTCATGGTCTTTTCCAGCCTTCCAAGCCATTCCCGATCTCTTAAAATCATTCCCGAACTTTCCGGAGTCACTCCTAGTGAAGCCAAGCTAAAAATTACATGGTAGTCACTAGTACAGGCGCTAGTGTTGTTCGACCTCTATAAATACAAAGCCTCCTCCAATATGAAAACGATCTGTCAACTCAGTCTAAAAATCATATAATTCGATATACAGAGCTCGAACACTCCCTAAACCCTAGCCTCCTTAGGTTTTCCAAACCCTAGCCTCATATACACTCCTATACATCCCCATCCACTCATACACTAACCTTCAACCCTCCTTCGAAGACTTGAAGAGTTGCAATCTGAAGTTTGAAGCTTGAAGACAACTCTTGAAGATTGAAGACGAAAATCAAAACGAAAACCGAAGACCGAAGAAAGCAAGGCACGCAAAATAAACAAGATACAAGGTAGGTTCTCCATTTGAACTTCCACACTTCCCCCCTCTCTCTTCTCTCTCCTAACCCACTTGGGTTTTCTCTATTTTAATCCCCCATCTCTTTTCTCCCCCCCCCCCCTTTTCTTTGCATGCTTGAAATAAGGGGATTCCCGGTCCATGTGTAGGATTGGGCTATTGGAGAGTCACCGTGTCGGGGGCTTTCTTCTAGTCTAACCAGAGACCACGTGGGTTCGGCCCCCTTGATGATGTGGTGAAACCTTAACCTTGTATGTTCACGACCCCAAAATTGCATTGTGCATATCATGGTCTTGCATCTTCCAAAAGTCATTTTCAAAGTTGTTTTTAAAATCATTTTCAAACTTGTTTTTAAAATTGCATCAAAATCTTCTTTTTCAAAATCACAATCCTAGGGTGATTCTAGCCTTTCCATGGCTAGGGTTGCTTTAGGAAAGTGTTACATTCAAAGTGACCAATATGGTCCATATTTTCAAATCTTGTTGTTTTCAAAACCACTTTCCTAAAGTGGTTCTAGCCTTCTTATGGTTAGAATCACTTTAGGAAAGTGAGATCTTTTACGTTTTCCAAAAAAAACTTTCTTTTCAAAAATCTCTTCTTAAAAATCTTCTTTTTCAACATACTTTCCAAAAACTCTTCTTTCCAAAATTGTTTTCAAAAACTCCTCCCAAAGATCTATTTTTACCAAGCTCCCTTTTTCAACCTCTTTTCAAAACGCTCTCTTCAAAGTCCACTTTCCAAAAACGTTCACTAGGTGTCTTTCCTAGAAAAACTCTCTCCAAAAATCGTTCCAAAAACTCTCTTTCCAAAATCTCCCTTCTAGAAACTCCCCTCTAGGATTTTCCTTCCAAAAATTTGCTTCCAAAAACATACTTTCCAAAAACTCCTTTTCTTTAAAAATCTCTTTCTAAAAACTCTCTCTTCGAATTTACTTTCCAAAAACTCTTCCCTCTAGAAACTCCTCCCTAGGATTCCCTTCTAGAAAACCTTCGTTTCCAAAAACGCACTTTCCAAAAATCTTTTTTCCTTAGAGCCCAAGTCAAGCCCTAGAACCCAAAATTAGGAAACCCTAATTTTCTTTCCAAAAACATGATTTTCAAACTTTACCCCAAACCTAGGTTTCCAAAACCTCTTCTTTTCACATTCAAACTATACATGTTTCCAAAACCTGTTTTCTACGTCGAAACTATAATTTTCCAAATCTAGGGTTTCTAGAATCTCCCTTTCCAAATCCTAACCAAATTAAATATTCCCGTTTAGGAAACCAAATCCAATCCTCCGTTTTTCGGAAACAAAATCAAACCTTTGCTTTTAGAAACCAAATCCAATCCCTTCCTAATCCAAACCTTTCATAATTCAACTCCTTCCTAATTTCATACCTTCTTAAACCATAAAGTTTTTTAAACCTAGACTTTAAATCTTTTCTTAAATTTCAAAATTCAAAAATTCTTTCCTAATTCTACCCCTTTCCAAATCTAAACTTTCCGAATCCGAGCTTTCAAATCTTTCCTAAACTAAACCTTTCCTAAATCTCAAGATTTTCTAAAATTCAAACTCTAAAACTTTCTAAATCCTAAAATTTCTAAATTTCAAATCTTTTCAAATTCGAAGTTTTCCAAATCTAAAATTTTCTAAACATAAAACTTTCTTATTTTTAACACTTCCTTGTTTTCGAATCTTTCCAAATTTCAAAACTTTCTAATTTCAAAACTTTCCAAATTTAAAAATTTCCTAATTCAAAATATTTCTAAATTCAATACTTTCCTATTTCAAAACCTTTCTTAAAACGAAACTTTCCTAAGTTGAAACTTTCCTAATTCCAAAACTTTCCTATTTTGAAAACTTTCCTAATTCGAAACTTTCCTAAAATGAAATTTTCCTAATTCTAAACTTTCCTAAATCGAACCTTTTCTAATTCGAATATTTCCTAAATCCAATCCTTTCCTAAATCTTCCAAGTCCAGCATTCGAGTCAAATCTTTTCTAAAAACTTTCCAAGTCGAGTCCAATCCTTCTTTTCTAAGTTCCTAAGCCTAGGTTCCCTAAACCTTCGTCTTTCCAAAACAAGTCCAAATTTATCTTTTCAAATCAAAGTCCAATCTTTTCCAAAATTTCAAATTCCAATCTCTTCTTCTAATTTCAAATCAAATCCAATTTTCAATTCAATCTCTTTCTTCCAATCCAACCTTCTATTTTCAATCGGACTCCGGTCCAAACTACGACTGACCTGATTCCTCCAAAAGGATACATGGGCAACCCTCATGGGTGCGGTCACAACATTTTTCCAATCTCAATTTCTACAACCTTTTTCAAATCTCCAATCCCACAACATTTTTCAAATTTTCAATTCCACAACTTATTCCAAATTTCAAATTCCAAAATCTTTCCAAATCTCCAATTTATTTTCAAATTTCTATTTTCAAATCACTACTTTCAATTTCCAAAACTTTTCAATTTCAAATCTATCCAATTTCAAATCTCTTTCAATTCAAATCAATTTCTTTTCAAATTTATTTCCAAATCAACTCTCTTTTCTTGCACTTGTATGTCATGCATCATGTTAGTTTCTTTTTAAACATTGTTTTTCAAAGTGGATAGGATTGAACATTAGTTAGTTAAAGACTCTCATAGGTGAATCTAGGGTAGATTGACATGTAGGTACCAAAAGGGCGGGGTAGGGTGATGGCTTAGTGCGTCTTCCCTACACAAAACCAACCTCCGAACCTAGATCACTGATTTCAAAGACCAAAAGGAGTTATTTTTCAAAAAGGTTGCTAAACAACCTGTTTTCTTAAAAAACCCTCTCTTGAGGATGTTTTCCAAAATCCTTTTTCCAAAAACCCTAAGCGTAGTCTTCGGATTATTCTTAGTTTTTAGGTGATCTAACTCACCTTAATCAAGTTAGGTGGCGACTCCGAATCTTTTTTAAAAGCCCTTTATTGATATCAAATTTTCAATTCAAACCTAGTTGCACTTATACTTCTAGGAGGGTGAGTTCTAACGAGAGAGTACAACATTTTTCCCGCTTGTGTGTGTATTCCTCGAGTGTGAAAAATCTGGATGCAACAGCTGGCGACTCCGCTAGGGATACTTAGAGGGTTAGGCTGTTAGTCATGTCTCTTTGCTCTTCACCCATGTAGAGTCTTCAATTAACTTGTTCAATCCTATTCACTTTAAATTTTCAAAGCCAAATTTTCAAAAAACATGCATTTATTCATATTATCTTGTATTATGTTTGTCATCCACATACTAACACTTGCATCTTTGTTTTGTAGGTACACATTTTGTTTAAATTTTACTAACTGCTACGTTTGAATGTGATGAACAGGATGAATGAGAGTTGTTGGGCCCTTTCCTCCACTTTTAAAAATCACACACACACTGCATGTGCACTTGCATTCTGCATACTTGCATTATTACCCTGATATGTCTTTTCTAGTTAGAAAGGGGGAACGGTATATTGGTTGTGGACAAGATGCTGTGTCAGTTTCTTCGCCTACGGCCTCTTGATGATTCCCCTGCTTGGATCACCAACCGATCATGGCACCACCTCGGGGAGTGGGCCTAGGTTTGAAGATCCGGGGACCGAGCCTTTCTAGGACGCATTAGTCAACCCTCAACCTCATACTCATATAGACACCATGCATAGCGAAACCTCTGCCGAGTTTAAGACACGAGCACCGTTTTCAAAATCATGGAGGAAAGGGCAACTGCTCTTACTTTCATTTATACCTGTCTATTCCTGTTGTTATACTGACTGTATTCATACTGTTATATTGCTTGTCTAACTGCTCATGCATGCACGTTTATCTTGTTATTGCATTCTCTCTCCTTATACTCTTTGCATACCCATATTCATGCATTCAATATTTCATGTCAAGACAAGAGTTCCAAGTAACTCAAGTCACTGCATTCTCATGCATATGATCAACTCGTTGAGAATGACACCAAGGTCACTCTCCCTTGCATTAAACCCACCTAAACCCTAAGGGTTCCCACGTAACTCTAAGGACTCAATGCATGCATCTCAATTCATTCCATAAGAAGGGCCCTAATCCCTCTATGCTCACAGAGATAGGGTTGCCAAGAAGACAAGGGGCAACCATTCAGCAAGGTCTCTCAGCGACCTCCTCGACATCAAATCCAAGGAAGGCAAATTCGAAGACTCAAGAGTAGTTTAGGGTCTCCCTTTATAAAAGTAGATAGGTGGAAGTCCAAAGGAAAATGTTCCCCCTCCCCTTATTAAAATGTATTTCAATTCTTTTGTATCTCAAACCCAAAATTTAATGAACTTCGTTATTTTTATGAATGAATGCATGGATGATTGAAGGTTCTTACCTGACAGTAAGGTGTCTGCATACAGGGGCAAAGCCCTTATTTCCAAAAGTGAGCCAATACATCATGACTAGTTTCCCTCCTAAAAAGGGGCACCCTAGAACATGCATTGCATAAAGCTTTCTAAAAACCAAAAACTGACTTGGGACTTGTGTTTTTATCTTTTTCTTTCTTCCTCTTCTATTTCTATTTACAGAAGTCACCTTGCACTGAGTCAACATTGCTCCCAAGAAAGGGCAACATCCACCTAGGGATCCCATTATTACCCGGCAAAGAGCATCACTGATGGCTGCCAACCCTGAAGAATCTTCTCAGGCCTCTCGAGAGGAAGTCAATGAAATGAGGACTAAGATGGACGAGATGCTCAAACTCTGGCCATGAAGGATGCTACTGCGGTCCCATCATCATCTATGACTTCATCCAAAGATCTTAAACCCGCTAATCCAAGGATCATGCTTCAGTCCGACAATGCTGGGAGGACTAAGGAAGATGCCAAAGGGGCCAACACTGAAGAAGAAGAGACCATATTGCTTTCACCTGCTATAAAGAAGGCCTCTCTAGACCCTCTCAGTCTGAAAATCCAAGGGTTGGAAGATTCATTGTGAAGTCTCCATGGCCACGATGCTTACGGATTCACTTCCTATGATGAACTCTGTTTCTTCCCTGACTATCCGAGACTTGCTAAGTTTAAAATGCCTGTCTTCCATAAGTGCGACGGTACCGGTAACCCCGTTGTTCATCTTCGCCTATACGCTGGAGCGCTAAGTGGACATGGCAACGACCCGAAACTCCTTATGCAGTTATTCCAACATAGCCTCACAGGGTCAGCTCTGCAATGGTTCGCTCGTCTAGACTTAAGGAAGATCACAACCTGGATAGAGCTAGTCAATGTGTTCAAAGCCCAATACCATCACAACATCGACCTCACTTCTGATCGATGGTCCTTGATGACAATGAGCAAGGGTGAGAAGGAGAGCTTTAAAGCTTATGCCCTAAGATGGAGGGAGGTCGCTGCACAAGTAAACCCCCCGTTGGAGGAGAAAGAGTATGTACAACTGTTTGTACATACTTTTCAAGGTATATTTTATGAGAAGCTCTGCACAAGTGTAGGAAAAAGCTTCTCCGAGCTTATCATGCAGGGAGAGATGATAGAAAACGGCCTCAAGACAGGAAGAATCACAGATCCCTATGCCAAGATCGGAGAAAATACTGCCAACATAGCCAAGAAGGTGGCTACTACAAGGGGCACGATCAGGAAGGAAGGTGAAGTGTCCGCTATTCTGCCTAGCCAACCACCCCAATACCGACCCCCGTTACAATCACCCCCAGTCCTGCCCTTGCCTACCTTGACCATGCCTGCTCCAACCCCTAACTATGACCCCGCTGGGGCACGACCCAACTTTAATAGACCTGCTAGACGCATCCGTACCTTCGACGCCTTAGCCTGCACCTAAACTGAGGCTTATCATAGCCTTCTGAAGAACATCTTAAAGCCCATACCTGCTCGCCCGTTACCAAGCCCTCTACCCCTAACTTCTAATGCTGCCCTTACATGTGAGTACCATTTAGGTGGCTAGGGGCACGACATGGAAAGCTGCTTTGCTCTCAAGCACAAGATCCAAGACCTGATCGACAATAAGACCATTGATCTGCAGCCGGTAAAACCTGCTCCCACTCCCAATGTGACCACTAACCCTTTGCCGGATCACACCGTCAATATGATACTAGTAGAGATGGAAGGCGAGGGAGAAAGGCCGAAGGTTATGAGAGCGATTGGGAGGCCGATGAAGAAAGTGACTCGAAGGAAGATCTCCCATTGTGCCCGATTTATCTTTTTAACCTTGAGGAGGTGCCTGATGCTTCTGACTGGCCCATTGAGGAGCCAATATTTTCGGAGGACGGGATGACCAAGAACACAGTGGTTGATGGATGGGGTGCTGAGTTTCTGTATCCAAGGTATGCCGCGGCGGAACGTAACTTACCAGAAAATCCTTGGCCCGCAGCTGGGTACAACTATGAAGACATAGGCTGGAGGATAGAGACGCCAAGAGCACAGACAGAACCCTTCAAGTTGGAAGGGGATGAACTAGTCACCCTGTTTACAGAAGAACACCTGTTTACAGAAGAACCCACTGCAAAGAACAAGAAAGAGGCTGACAACCGCATCAACAGTGCCAACATCTTTGGAGCTCTAGGGGAACCCTTTGCTTGTCTCGCCTTGGCAGAAGATCCAGGTCGTGAATGGAGCATCGAAGACGTGGGAATTGTCCCAAGGCCGTACTAAAAATGGGTTCTTTGCACAAGCATACAAGAGAAGGGTGTTTTCACCCACTTTCTTTCTATCCCTTTTACTTCCTGTCTCTAAATTAATGTTTTGCATTCCCTCAACTGCTTAAGAACTCAATGTTTTCCATAAAAATGACAATAATAATCAAATGACAATATTTTATTCTATTGTTGTTGTCTCGTCTCTTGGGAATGGTAGCTACTTCCTCCACAAGGGGCATGGTGTGTCTTATGGAATGATCCAACTTGAAGGGATGATAGCATGAGTTAACCACTCGCCAAATGATCAGTCTTTCACAGAGAGAGAGGATAAGGATGAGTAAGGATACTACCCAAAGGCAGCACTTGCAAGACTCTGAAGCTAGGCGATATGTGGCCAGTTTATCAAAATGAAGAGGAGCCATCTTTCGCTTCCCCACATATAAAGAATAAGTAACTAAATAAAAGAACAAATGTGCTCATATTCCCTTTGCTTAACCCCTAGTGCCTCGTGGAAAGCGAAAATTTTCTTTGTCAACCCCGATCCAAGACTGTCTCCCCACACTGGGGCAGACAATAGTTAAGAACTCTAGGAGTGGTGTCCACCTCTATCATGCTAGGATAGTGTTGAAACTCTATGGATCAAGTAATCTAATTCGAAGTGAAGAGAGACCCTCATTTCATTTCTTATACAGTCAAAAGCAACCCCTTGCCAAACCCGTTGAGCCACCTATCCTTTCTTAACAAAACCCCAGCCTAGGGATCAATGCCCACATTGGGTATATTGAATTGCCAAGGAAAAGATCTAAGGGAAAAGGGTCGAAGAATTATTCATTTCATAAAGGAATAAAAAGAACAAGCAAAGGAAAGGAATTGCCAAGGGGCAAGAGGCCAAAAAAAAAAAAAAAAAACCTTTAATGAAAGGCCTGAAGAAAATCATGATTGAGTCATCTACAAAAGCATGATAAGAAGGTCAAATGAGAAGAAAGTCATGTCTATCTCAAAAAAGTATATAGAAAGGGTGAAAGAACAGGGTCATTTTCACCCTAAGAAGTATATGGTCAAAAACAAGAAGGAAATTTAAAGGTGATCCTAGGTTACAAGGAAACCCAGTAGAAACAATAGGTTTGAGCCTTTACCCTTTCTTGCAAAACCCCGAAACCATGGCCTACATTATAACCCTACTAAAGTCCCCTATGATTGAAAGCAGATTGCTTGATCTAAATGAGCTAGATACGCTACCAAAGCTAAAGAAGGATGCTAATCCTACTGAAAAGTAGTCAATAATGGTGTGGATCTAAACCCCTTCGAAAACAACATCAAATTTGAGCCTGCATATCCCGTTATTTCTAAAACCCCATAACCTAGCCTGCATTACGGTCCTAAACAAAGTCTCCTCGGATTGAAATGATTGGCCACTTATCGCTCTGCCAAAGGTCAGGCAAGCTGTTGCTAAAACCCTGAGAGTCGAGAGTCTCAGCCTAATAACCCTATACATTAACCCTAAGATAGAGATTTGAAGGCGATCAAGAGGTTGAGAAAGGTGCAAAGTGCTATCATCCAATTAAGGTAGGGTCGAGCCAAAAGAGAGGCTAAATCCCTGAAGAGGAAGGAGTTACCATTCCCAGGACTACAAGTCTAACAGAACCCTGTGTCATTTTATTAACATATTTGTAACTGGTACATATGTTTAAAAACAAAATAAAAAATTTCAGCGTGGGCTTTGCACATATAGGATATAACTCCTTGTAGAAATAGAAGTCATCAATATCAACTCAGGTAACACATAACATCATCACCTATCACATGCATCTAAACATATGCCTAGCTGTAAAGATCATAAATGTGTCTATCTGCTCATACATCTGAATACCATAAATATCCATTTTTGTACAAAATATCAGAATAAAACTGTCTAACCTAAATACAACTCAGGGACAAGGGGCAAAAGAGGGTCAAAGTCTCTACAAGGGGCATCTATCACAGGTCAAAATCGATGTCATCGGGATCAAAATCCCCGAAACCCGGCATCGGAGGAGGGGGATAACTACTCAAAGCACCACCATCCTGCAGGGAAGACGGAACCGAAATCAGCTGCATACAAAAGAAACTAAGCAACAGCAGAGCAAGAAGGAGCAAAGAAAGAATAACATACCCCCCCACCACCCATCTGAGATAACCGAGCCGTCAGGGAAGCTACCTCGGCCTGGTACTGATCCAGCTCCATCTGGTACTGATCTCTCTGGTCTCTCACAGCAGTAAACTCAGCCTAGGGCACATATCCTCCGGCTCAGCGCTACAAGTCAACCACCTATTGGCCAACAGCGTACCCGCCAACCACCACCTCAAACCGGGTGAAGGCACCGACCGAATAAGCCCCAAAGTGCGCAGCATAATCTGTATCCGGAGGAAGTAAGAACTCGGCACCTAGCTAACGCTCCTGATAAGGGATAGGCACTCCCACCACCAAGGCCCCAAACATATACTCTGGAGGAGCTCATACTAATCGGAACTCCTCATGAAACTGCCGCCAGTGTCGCTCTCTAAGATAAGACTCCCAAGTGTCATCACTGAGAAAGGCAGCTCTCAATAACGACAACGAGACCAAGTACCGGACTGTCTCATAATGGACTGATCCAATGAAGGCCCGCCAGGTCACATCCCTCGCCTCAATCAGCTCCAGGTTAGCCTAGAGCGTCACAAAATTGGTAATCTCCGATCGCTGGGCTACCCGATCACGAGCCCACCTCAAAGCGCAAGGATAGAGGTCATCCTCAACAACTGCAAGGCAACGCACCGGCAGGTACTTGTAACTCCACCAAACAAGGAAAGGCCAGAAGCTAGTCATGCTGCCCCAACGAGAGGAAGTCCGAACCCGCATCGACCGAAGAAAGCAGCCAAAGGAAAAGGACCCCCAGTCCAGCTTAGATAAGGCTCCAAGATCAGCTACTATACTCACCAAACGACACGGCACGAGTGACTTGTTGTTGTTGCAAAAGCAGCTAAAGATGATGTACAACACAAGTCACCGTCTCATGATGTCCCGCATGGCAAACGATGGCTCAGTAGCAAAAGTACGATCATCCTGACTGATCCAAGAGACTGGGAAGGCAGAACGCTCAGGAGGAGGCAAGTCCAACAGCAAACAAGCCTCGTCCCTACTAACTGGATGTAGGGTGATCCACCAGCCGACAAAGGAGAGCCCTGTAATAATCGCCCAATCCAAAGGAGTAGGACCCAACTCAAAGCCGATAAAATGAAAGGTCCCGGTCTCCCCGAACCACCTCTCAACAAGTGCTAGTACCAAATGCCGGTTCAGGTAGTTAGCCTATAATCCCAAAAAGGCGCCAAATCCGATCTCTACCAAAAAGGCACGATATGATGGGGCCGTCCGCTGCATGGTCACAAAAACCTGATGAACAACCCCTTTGAAAGCTGTATGTACCCACGAGGGCGGCAAATGCTATCTAGAATACACGCTGGGGTGATAGGCAAGATCCCCGAGTGGTGGGACGTCTGGTATCTGCAGATCTCCCAAGTCAACATCCGGCTACCTATGCTTGGAAGAAGCTCTCCCATAACCGATCACCTGATCCCTAGGGCCCAGTACCTCCTCCTCAGCATCAATCTCCTCAGCAAAAGCTTGCTCAACTAGAGGAAAAGGGTCGACAAGTAGCCTACTCCCCTGCCTACTCTGACTGGATGAAGATCATCCGGTAAATCGTCGACTACCTCTAGATTGACTAGAGCTGCCAATAGAATCTGTTCGGGCTGCCTTCCCCGAGCGGCGCCTCCTCTTAGAATCGTCATCACCTGCGTCTGCCAAGGTAAAGTGATGTTAATATACCATCCATGCAGTTTAAATAATAGTAAAATAAAATAAACAACTAACACAAACAAAACAAATAAAGGATTTCGAATAACAAATCAAAAACAAAATTTCTACACATCTTGGTTTTCTAATTTTCAAATCACATCTCAAGGGTTCTCCGCCTTTTTCCTTCAAAAAGATTTTATTTCTAAAAACTTTTTCTAACTCTTTCCCTAATTTCTAAAAATTTCGGCAGAGTCCTGTTTAAAAATGGCCCCTACAACACCCATGACATCAACACAAAATACAAAACGTGCACTTTCCAACATAACAATCACATAACAACTGCACTCGCGCACATTTTTCAATTTTTTAAAATTTTCAAAACACATGTTTTATTTTTCAAATAAATCAATGGTTTTCAAATGTCTCCCAAAATTTTTCAAAATCGCCTCAAATGTTTTCTAAAATATTCCAATATTTTTTCAAATTTCAAACTTTAAAAATTTCATCAATTTCTTGAGTTTTCTTATTTTTCTAAATTTTCTAAGTATTTTCCTATTTTTCAAAAAATCAAAAAATCACTGAGTTTTCAAAAAATAATGAAACTTCATACGGTTGTTAAACACATTTTTCTAAGACACATTGCGCAAAAACATAGCTAGAAAACCCAATGTCCATGCCTGTAGGAGTAGATCCCCTATTCCTACGGAAAACCCTCATCGCATAATCATGAAAAATCGTTCAAATTCAATTAAACAACCACCAAAATACAAAAACAACATCACCAAAGTGTTCAAAACACATCAAAACATCTATTTCCACTATTCACATGATTCAAACGAAGTTTTACACACCAAAATCAACAAAATTTGAAAACTCACTTTTTGGAAGTTCTCCAGCAAAATCTTCTCCTCCGGTGACTTTTCCAGCGACGTGGTCTCTTTCTGGCAATCACCCGTGGTCTCCAAGAAGTGCCCCTTCAAGGTTCAAGTCAATTCTCACGCAGAATCTCTCAGATTTACCAGAACTCTCCGCAATGCCGCAGCCGTTCGAACTAGAAATTTTCTAGTTTTAACTCTAAGCCTAGCGCCTCTAGCAGAGGCGCCAGGCATTTTCTGCCAAAGGAGCCACTGTTAGTGGCGCCATCTGCAAAATTCGGGCATCTTTGCCCTTTTTCCCGCCAAAACTCATTTTCAAAGGCCTTTTTGGCCCGTTATCTGTTTTCAACCCCCGTTGTCGAAAGATTTCCAATGTCCGTCCCTCCGACTGCCTCGCGGTCAACATGGGACTCTTACTCTTATCATTTTCTGTCTTTGACAAGCAAAGACAGAAAAAGAGGGGCAGTTGTAAGCACCCCATTTTTTACTGCTCAGCAGTCTACACTCCGTCCAGACTTGTGTTCAAGTCATTGTGGGCATATTCTAATCGAAACCAACTTTCTAAGTCTAAATCCCGTCTGTCCATCGCTTCGCGGGCCCGCTAGGCCCAAATAGAGGCAAAATAACCAAGATGCACTTAGGGGCATTGTCCTTTCCTTTCTGACTCCAACCCCTTTCTTGAGATAGGTGATTCCTCGAGACGGCAAATCTATTCCAATTTAGGCACGTCTTTTCGAAGATGGTAAGTCCCCTTTCCAATCCCTCTCTTGAGGAAGTTTATTCCTCGAGACGGTTCCAATTCAGGCATGTCTTTTCGAAAATGGTAAGCCCCCTTTCCAATCCCTCTCTCGAGACAGTTTATTCCTCGAGACGGTTTCAAATTAGGCATGTCTTTTCGAAGACGGTAAGTCCCCTTTCCAACCCCTCTCTCGAGACAGTTTACTCCTCGAGACGGTTTCAATTCAGGCACGTCTTTTCGGAGATGATAAGTCCCCTTTCCAATCCCTCTCTCGAGATAGTTTATTCCTCGAGACGGTTCCAAATTAGGGATGTCTTTTCGAAGACAGTAAGTCCCCTTTCCAACCCCTCTCTCGAGACAGTTTATTCTACGAGACAGTTCTAACTCAGGCACGTCTTTTCAGAGACGGTAAGTCTCCTTTCCAATCCCTCTCTCGAGACAGTTTATTCCTCGAGACGGCTCTAAATCAGGCACGTCTTTCCGAAGACGGTAAGTCCCTTTTCCAATCCTTCTTTCGAGACAGTTTATTCCTCGAGACGGTTCCAATCAGGGCCCCTTTAGTAACTTCCCGAGAATGCTTCTTATAGTATTCTCAACCTTTCCTTAACTTTCCGGATCATTCCGAGTTAGTTCCGACTAACCAGGCACAAAATGACCGTTTTGCCCTTGGTGGCCCGGTCTCGTTTTTCGACCAAACCGGCTTTGCGTATCAAACCGGTAATCCTCTCAGATTACTTCTTATTGTATTCTCATCCTTCCTTATCTTTCCGGATCATTCCGAGTCAGTTCCGGCTAACCGGGCACAAAATGATCGTTTTGCCCTTGGTGGGCCGGTCTCCTTTTTTGACCAAACCGGCTCTGGGTATCAAACCGGTAATCCTCTGAGATTACTTCTTATAGTATTCTCAACCTTCCTTATCTTTCTGGATCATTCCGAGTCAGTTCCGGCTAACCCGGCATAAAATGACAGTTTTGCCCCTAGAGGGCCGGTCTTCTTTTCTGACCACACCGGCTTTGGGTATCAAACCGACAACCTTTGGGAACATTTTGAATAATGTCTTCAAATCTCGAGTCTTCTTCCGGGACAGTCCGAGTATGTCCTGGCAGTTTCCCGGTTCGATTGACCGTTTTGCCCCTAAAGGCCCGGTCAACTTTTCCGACCCATCTTATTCCCATTTTTCAAGTCAAATACCTCCAAGACACTATTTTAAGTGTTCCTGCTCTTTTCCAGCCTTCCGGGCCATTCCCGGTCTCTTAAAATCATTCCCGAACTTTCCGGAGTCACTCCTAGTGAAGCCAAGCTAAAAATTACATGGTAGTCATTAGTACGGGCGCCCAAATCTAGTCAAAGATATGTTGCTTGCTGACCTTAAATATTTTCTAAATGGCTGGTGCCACTAGTAGTGGCGCCAAGCCAAAAATTGGCCTGGCGCCACTCCTAATGGCGCCAGTGTAAAGTTTGGCCTGGTGCCACTGCAACAGGCGCCAATGTTGTCCGACCTCTATAAATACAGAGCCTCCTCCAACGTGAAAATGATCCGTCAACTCAATCTAAAAATCATATAATTCGATATATAGAGCTCGAACACTCCCTAAACCCTAGCCTCCTTAGGTTTTCCAAACCCTAGCCACCATTCACAAACCCTAGCCTCATATACACTCCTATACATCCCCATACACTCATACACTAACCTTCAACCCTCCTTCGAAAACTTGAAGTTGCAATCTAAAGTTTGAAGCTTGAAGAAAACTCTTGAAGGTTGAAGACGAAAATCAAGACGAAAACTGAAGACCGAAGAAAGCAAGGCGCGCAAAATAAACAAGATACAAGGTATGTTCTCCATTTGAACTTCCGCACTTCCCCCCTCTCTCTTCTCTCTCCTAACCCACTTGGGTTTGCTATATTTTAATCCCCCATCTCTTTCCCCCCCCCCCTTCTTTGCATGCTTAAAACAAGGGGATTCTCGGTCCATGTGTAGGATTGGGCTATTGGAGAGTCACCGTGTCGGGAACTTTCTTCTAGTGTAACTAGAGACCACGTGAGCCTTAACCTTGTATGTTCACGACCCCAAAATTGCATTGTGCATATCATGGTCTTGCATCTTCCAAAAGTGATTTTCAAAGTTGTTTTCAAAATCGTTTTCAAACTTGTTTTCAAAATTGCATCAAAATCTTCTTTTTCAAAACATGTTTTCAAAATCACAATCCTAGGGTGATTCTAGCCTTTCCATGGCTAGGGTTGCTTTAGAAAAGTGTTACATTCAAAGTGACCAATATGGTCCATATTTTCAAATCTTGTTGTTTTCAAAACCGCTTTCCTAAAATGGTTCTAGCCTTCTTCTTGTTAGAATCGCTTTAGGAAAGTGAGACCTTTTACGTTTTCTAAAAAAAGCTCTCTTTTCAAAAATCTCTTCTTAAAAATCTTCTTTTTCAACATACTTCCCAAAAACTCTTCTTTCCAAAATTGTTTTCAAAAACTCCCCCCAAAGATCTATTTTTCCAAGCTCCCTTTTTCAACCCCTTTTCAAAACGCTCTCTTTCAAAGTCCACTTTCCAAACTATACATGTTTTCAAAACCTATTTTCTACATCGAAACTATAATTTTCCAAATCTAGGGTTTCTAGAATCTCCCTTTTCAAATTCTAACCAAATCAAATATTCCCGTTTAGGAAACCAAATTCAATCCTCCGTTTTTTGAAAACAAAATCAAAACTTTGCTTTTAGAAACCAAATCCAATCCCTTCCTAATCCAAACCTTTCATAATTCAACTCCTTCCTAATTTCATACCTTCTTAAACCATAAAGTTTCTTAAACCTAGACTTTAAATCTTTCCTTAAATTTCAAAATTCAAATCTTTCTTAATTCAACCATTTCCTAATTCTACCCCTTTCCAAATCTTAACTTTATGAATCCGAGCTTTCAAATCTTTCCTAAACTCAACCTTTCCTAAATCTCAAGATTTTCTAAAATTCAAACTCTAAAACTTTCTAAATCCTAAACTTTCTAAATTTCAAATCTTTTCAAATTCGAAGTTTTCCAAATCTAAAACTTTCTAAACTTGAAACTTTCTTATTTTCAACACTTCCTTGTTTTTGAATCTTTCCAAATTTCAAAACTTCCTAATTTCAAAATTTTCCAAATTTAAAACTTTCCTAATTCAAAACATTTCTAAATTCAATACTTTCCTATTTCAAAACCTTTCTTAAAATGAAACTTTCCAATTTCGAAACTTTCCTAAGTTGAAACTTTCCTAATTCCAAAACTTCCCTATTTCGAAAACTTTCCTGATTCAGAACTTTCCTAAAATGAAACTTTACTAATTCTAAACTTTCATAAATCGGACCTTTCCTAATTCAAATCTTTCCTAAATCCAATCCTTTCCTAAATCTTCCAAGTCCAGCATTCAATTCAAATCTTTTCTAAAAACTTTCCAAGTCAAGTCCAATCCTTCTTTTCTAAGTTCCTAAGCCTAGGTTCCCTAAACCTTCGTCTTTCCAAAACAAGTCCAAATTTATCTTTTTAAATCAAAGTCCAATCTTTTCCAAAATTTCAAATTCCAATCTCCTCTTCTAATTTCAAATCAAATCCAATTTTCAATTCAGTCTTTTTCTTCCAATCCAACCTTCTATTTTCAATCGGACTCCGGTCCGAACTACGACTGACCTGATTCTTCCAAAAGGATACATAGTCAACCCTCATGGGTGCGGTCACAACATTTTTCCAATCTCAATTTCTACAACCTTTTTCAAATCTCCAATCCCACAACATTTTTCAAATTTTCAATTCCACAACTTCTTCCAAATTTCAAATTCCAAAATCTTTCCAAATCTCCAATCTATTTTCAAATTTCTATTTTCAAATCACTACTTTCAATTTTCAAAACTTTTCAATTTGAAATCTATCCAATTTCAAATCTCTTTCAAATCAAATTAATTTCTTTTCAAATTTATTTCCAAATCAACTCTCTTTTCTTGCACTTGCATGTCATGCATCATGTTAGTTTCTTTTCAAAAATTGTTTTTCAAAGTGGATAGGATTGAACATTAGTTAGTTAAAGACTCTCATAGGTGAATCTAGGGTAGATTGACATGTAGGTACCGAAAGGGCGGGGTAGGGTGATGGCTTAGTGCGTCTTCCCTACACGTAACCAACCTCCGAACCTAGATCACTGATTTCAAAGACCAAAAGGAGTTATTTTTCAAAAAGGTCTAAATGTTTTCCAAAGGTTGCTAAACAACTTGTTTTCTTAAAAAACCCTATCTTGAGGATGTTTTCCAAAATCCTTTTTCCAAAAACCCTAAGCATAGTCTTCAGATTATTCTTAGTTTTTAGGTGACCTAACTCACTTTAATCAAGTTAGGTGGTGACTCCGAATATTTTTTGAAAGCCCTTTATTCAAATCAAATTTTCAATTCAGACCTAGTCGCACTCATTCTTCTATGAGGGTGAGTTCTAACGAGACAGTACAGTATTTTTCCCGCTTGTGAGTGTATTCCTCGAGTGTGAAAAATCTAGGCGCGACATCCCCAGAGGAGCATCTTTTCGTCAGACGGAATGACAGTTCAAGAAGTATCAGAACTTAACCTAAGACTTCCCCAGTAGAGCAGCGTTTTGCCAAACGGAGTGCCAATTCAAGAAGTATCAGAACTCAACCGTAGACTTCCCCAGAGGAGCAGCGTTTTGCCAAACGGAGTGCCGGTTCAAGAAGTATCAGAAATTAATCTTGGACTTCCCCAGAGGAGTAGCTTTTCGCTAGATGGAGTGCCGGTTAAAGAAGTATTAGAAATCAACCTTGAACTTCCTCAGTGGAGCAGCATTTTGCTAGATGGAGTGTTGGTTCAAGAAAATCAGAAGTCAACCTTGGATTTCTCCAGAGGAGCAGCGTTTCGCTAGACGAAGTACCGGTTTAAGAAGTATTAGAAATCAACCTTGGACTTCCCCAAAGGAGTAGCGTTTTGCCAGATGGAGTATTAGCTCAAGAAGTATCAGAAATCAACCTTGGACTTCCCCAAAGGAGCGGTGTTTTGCCAGACGGAGTGCTGGTTCAAGAAGTATCAAAAATCAACCTTGGACTTTCTCAGAAAAGCATTGTTTCGCTAGATGGAGTGTCGGTTCAAGAAGTATCATACAACAACCTTGGACTTCTCCAGAGGAGCAGCATTTTGCTAGACGGAGTGCCGGTTTAAGAAGTATCAGACATTAATCTTTCCCTGGAGGAGTATTATCCCGCCAGACGAAATATTGGTTCAAGACAGAAAACAAGGGACAGCTGTAAGCTACCTCTTTTTGCCCGCTCAGCAATTTCCCAGGCCCGGTGCTTCATCCAGGACGTCCATCTCCTCCTCAAAAGCTGGCTCAACAAGAGGGAAGGAGTCGACTACAGGCCTACTCCCCCTTCTGCTCTAACTGGAGCATGCCCTGCTAGCTAATTTATGACTACCCCTGAAACGACTAGAGCTGCCAACAGAATTTGGACGGGCCCTCTTCACAGACCAGCGGCTCCTCTCAGAACCGTCATCACTCATGCTGGCCATCTTGAAAGGTAAACTAAGGTAAGAATATAAAAATATGGTATATACAATCAAAAGGACAAGGGGTAAAATAATAATAAAAATAAATAAGCTTTCAAAAAGTTTCTTAATTTTTTTCCTCCAAAAATTCTTTTCCAAAATCAATTCCTAAAAGGTTTTCTAACTCTCTTTTCCAAAAATTTCATCTTCAAAATCATTTTCAAATCCTTAGGTTACTAAGCATTTGCTCCCAAAATCTATTACAAGGCTTAAAGTCCTTTTCAAATCGAATCTCAAATGTTTTTCGTCAAAATCCATTTTTAAAACTTTTCTAATTCTCTTCTTCAAAGGATTTTTCTTCCAATCAAGTCTCAAGATTTTCTAAGTTTTCTTTCAAAAAGTTTTTTTGAAAAAGACCCCCCAAGTTTCTTGGGGTCTTCTCTGCCAAAAAGGTCCCATTCTTAAGGTTCTCCTAACTTTTCCTTCAAAAAGTTTAATCTCAAAATTATTTCTTGGGTTTCCCGAGTTTTATCCTTTAAAAGTTCCATTCTAAAAATATTCCAAAGGATTTCAAACTCTCTTCCCTAAAAAGTTTCATAAGTTTCGTAAGCTCTTTTCTTTCAAAATCCCATTTTCAAAAATTTCAGATTTTCAAGCTTTCGCCTCAAAAGTTTTAAAACATTTTTCTTAAAAGTTTTGTTCCAAGTTTTGAAGGTTTTCCAAACTCTTTCTGAATCCAAATTAGTTCATTTCCAAAGTCAATTTCAAAATCTTTTCAAACAATCAACTTCAAATCCAAAATCATTTCAAAGTCAAGTTTTCAAGATTTTAAATTTCAAAAATCAAGACAATCTAGCTTTCAAATTCTAAATTCAAAATTTCAAGTTCTAGTTTTAAAAAATTCCCAAAGTCTGTTCCTCTAATCGCCTCGTGGTCAACATGGGACTCTTATTTTATGGTTTTCTGTCTTCAACAAGTAAATATAAAAAAAGAGGGGCAGTTATAAGCACCTCATTTTTGCCTGCTCGACAATCTTCCGCCTGACCGGTTTCACTTTAACACATCACATGCACATTTTGACTCTAACCCGCATTCTAAACTCTAATTTAGTCAACCAGTAGCTTCCCGGGCATGTCAAGTCCACTTCAAGTCAAATAACTATTTTGCCTCTAGGCATTCAAGTGCTCCTGGAAACCATACCGACTCTGGGTATCAAACCAGTAACATTCTCAGAATGCTTCTAATAGTATTCCCGACCTTCCAATACCTTTTCGAGTAATTCCAAGTCAATTCCGGTAAACCCGATGCAAAATGACTGTTTTGCCCCCAGTAAACTGATCACCTTTTCCAATCACACCGTCTCAGGGTATCAAACTGGCAATCTCTTGGAACACTCTCAATAGTGTTTCTAAGCTTCAAGTCTTTTCCCGAGTCATTATGAGTCCATTCTAGTGGTTTCACAGTGCAAATGACCATTTTGCCGCTGGTGGCTTGGTTAACCATTTTAACAAATCCCGACATCCTATTTCAAGCTTGTTACATTATTTTATGGATATCTACCCATTTCAGGCCTTTCGGGTCATTCCTAGCCTCCCGGACCTTCCGAAGTCACTCTTAGTGGAGCCAAGCCAAAAAATGCATGGTAGTCACTAGGATAGGCGCTCAAATCTTCTGCCATGAGTATCAAGGGTCAAAAATATGTTTCTTGCTGCCTTAAAAGGTTTCCTAAATGGTTGGCACAACTAGTAATGGCGCCACACCAAAAAAGAGCTTGGCGCCACTACTGGTGGTGCCAATGTATTTTTAAGTTTGGTACCACTATAACAGGTGCCAGGTTGGTTTAAATTGCCCGTAAATATAGACCGTTCCCCCTACGTAAAAAGGTCAGAAATTTAACTCCAGAAACTCTGTCTCTCAATGTATAGACTTTAAACTCTCTTCAAACCCTAACTCTCTTAGGCCTCTTCAAACCCTAACCCACATACACTTTAACCCTAGCATACATACACTCAATACACTCCTATACAAGCTTCCAAGCCAACCATTGAAGACTCAAGGTACTGCAATCTCAAAGCTCTTGAAGATCAAAATGAAGTAAAGTAAATAAAGTAAGCAAATCGAAGACACAGGGTTGGTTTTCTATTTAGGTTTTTGCAATTCCCCCCTTTCTCTCTTCTCTCTCCTAACCCACTTGGGTTTTTTTCTAGTTTAATTCCCTATCTTCTTCTTCCCCTTTCTTGCATGCTTGGAACAAGGGAATCCCTGATCTATGTGCAGGAAGAATGGTTGAAAGTCACCGTGTCGGGAGCTTTCTTCTAATTCAACCTTAGAACATGTGGATTCGGCCCCCTTGATTATGTGGTGAAGCCTAAAACTTGTATGTTCACGACCCTACTTGCATTTTGCATATCATCCTCATGCATCTCCTCAAAGTTGTTTTCTAAGCGTGTTTTCAAATTTTGCATCAAAATCTCTTTCAAAACTTGCATTAAAAATTATTTCTTTCAAACTTGTTTTCAAAATTAGAATTTTAAGATTATTCTAACCACTCCATGGTTAGGGTTATTTTAGAAAAGTGTTACATAAGTTTTTGGAGTAAACCCTAAAATTATTTCTGTTAAAATCATAATCCTAAGGTGATTCTCGGCATTCCATGGTTAGGGTTGCTTTAGAAAAGTGTTATATTTAATAGGACTAATATGGTCCATATTTTAAAATTCTTGTTATTTTCAAAATCACAATCCTAGAATGATACTAATATTCTTGTGGTTAGAATCGTTTTAGGAAAGTGAGATATTTTTAGAGGTTTGCAAAAATCCACATTCACATCCCTTTCCAAATTGTTTTTCAAACTTACTTTCCAAAACCTCATCTTTTTTTTAAATTCTCTCTAAAATTTGTTTTCAAATCCAATTTCTAAAACTTCTTTTCCAATATACTTCCTAAAAACTCTATTCAAATCTCTTCCCTAAAAACTCTCTTCAAAATATCCACTTTGCAAAATCTGTTTTTCTTGGAATCCAAGTCAAACCTAGAACCAATGGTTAGGAAACCCTAGTTTTCAACTTTCTTTTTCTACATCAAATCCTAGGTTTTCAAAACCTATTTTCTACATCAAAATCATAGGTTTCCAAAAACCTCTTTTTCATAGATCTCCAAAAAATCTCTTCTCATGTCAAATCATAAGGTTTTCAAATCTCATATTTTTCAATTCCATGTCAAATCTAATCTTTCAACTTAGGAAACCAAATCCAATCCAAAGCTTTTGGAAACAAAGTCAAATCATCTCTTTTGAGAACAAAATCCAATATTTTATTTTAGGAAATAGAAATCCAACATTTCCTAATTTCAAATCTTTCTTAATCTAAACCTTTCCTAATTCCCATCCTTTCCAAAACTCAAGCTTTCAAACATTTTCTAATTTTAAACTTTCAAATTTTTTCTAATTTCAAACTTTTTAATCTTTCTAAATTTAAACCTTTCCTAATTTCCAACCTTTCTTAAATTCAAAACTTTCCAAATTCAAAACTTTCCAGTTCCAAATCTTTCCAAAATCCAAATCTTTCTAAATTCTAAATTTTTTTAATTCTAGCTTTCCAAATTTGAATCTTTTCAAAATCAAATTTTTCTTAGAAGGAAACTTTCTAAATTCAAGAATTTTCTAATTTGAAACTTTCCTAATTCCAAGATTTCCTAAATCCAATCTTTTCTAAACTCCAACTTTCCAAATTTTCTAAATCAAATATTTTCTAAGTCAAGGCTTTTCTAAATCCATTCCAAATCAAGTTTTTCTAAATCAAATCAAATCTCAATCTTTCTAAATCAATTCCAAGTTCAATTTCAAATCTTCTATTCTAAGTTCAAATCAAACTCTTTCTCAAATTAAACTCTTTTCTAACCAAATGTTTTCAAATCAAACTTTTCAAAATCTCAAAGTATCTATTTTCTATCGGACTCTTATCCAAACTATGACTGACCTGATTCCCAAAAAAGAATACGTAGGCAACCATCATGGGTGCGGTCATAACCTTTTTTAAGTTATCAATTCCTTAATCTTTTTCAAGTTCTTAACTCTAAAATCTATTTTCCAAATCTCCAATTCTAATTTCTAAAACCTTCTTTCCAATCTCAAATCAAATCTGTCTTGTCAAATCCATTTCAAAATCAAATCAAGTCTTTTCAAATCAACTTTCAAAAATCAAATCAAATTCTTGCACTTGCATACCATGCATCATGTCAAATCTCTTTTTAAAATTATTTTCTAAATTGGATAGTTTTTGGACATTTATTAATCAAAGATTTCTAAGGAGTGAACCGAAGGTGAATAGACATGTAGGTACCGCAAGGGCAGGATAGGGTGATGGCTTAGTGTGTCTTCCCTACACGTAACCAACCGTCGAACTTGGATCACTATTTTCAATGACCAAATGGAGTTATTTTCAAAAAAGGGCTTAAATATTTTCAAAAATTTCCAAACAACCTGTTTTCTTAAAAACCCTCTCTTGAGGAAGTTTTAAAAATCATTTCCAAAACCCTAAGTGTAATTTTCGGATTGTGCTTAGTTTTAGGTGACCTAACTCACCTTAATCAAGTTAGGTAATGACTCCAAATTGTTTTCCAAAAGTCCTTATTCAAAATTAATTTCTAATTCAAACCTAGTCGCACTCGTTCTTCTAGAAGGATGAGTTTTAACAAGGGAGCACTGTGTTTTCCTCACTTATCTTTTTTAGTGCAAAAAATCAGGGCGCGAAAATCGAAAAGTAGAAATAATCAACTTGGATGAGAACATCGTCGATGATACCCCTAGGAATCTTATAGATCAGTCCACTAATTGCAAGGTCACACGGGTAGGTCTTAACTCTCCTAAGTCAAGCTCTTTATACACCAAAAAAAGTAGGAGGTTGACACTAGACCCTAGATCTAAAAGGGCTTGATCTATCTTGGTTCCCCCTATAGTACAAGAAATGGTAGGACATTCGGGGTCTTTGAACTTTGAAGCAGGTTTGCATGCAAAATCTCACTTTGACTCTCATTCATCACAGTTGTTTCCTTGACATGTAACCTTCTCTTGAAAGTACACAAATCCTTCAAGAACCTCGTATATGAAGGTATTTGTTTGATTCCATAAAGGATAGAAATATTGACCTTGACTTGCTTAAAAACTATTCTGCATTTAGAAGTTCATTCTTAGGTTTGGTCAATCTTTGAGGAAAAGGAGCATCTTTTAATATGTTCTTCCTCATTTCCTAATTCTTTGGGCTCTCTTCTCCATTTTTCCTTGAGACAAAAATGGAAAGAGCTTCATCAAGAACATTTCCCTTGGACAAGAGTGTCCATTGTAAGAGTGCAAGCATCCTCAAACTCTTTAATGAATGTGTATGGTTGCTCAAAGTCCATACCATGAAATTGCGGTAACATTTGCATCATTCTCGGTAGAATATTCAACGTGTTATGGTGCGGCGGGAAGACAATGCAAGAAGTTGGTGCTTGTCTTAGTGGGTTCATGTAATCACGAAGGTTCCTATGGTGAGGAGCAACCATATCTCCATGGTTGCTCCCTCTATCAAAGTCATCACCACCAACTACGTAAGGAGGATTTGGAGGAGGGTTAGGGTGAAAATTTTGATTGGGTTATTTGGTATGCCATTAGGATTTGGAGAAAATTGGGTGAACCACCCTCGTTGATGTTTGCCATGGGAATGAATCCTAACTTAAAAACTAGGGGAAGACCGAGAGTAGGATCTCTAAGCCATGAATAAGTGCTAGTGGTCTCAATTCTCATAAGATGGTTGTGTGTTCTGAAAGAAATATGACATGCAAGTATGAATGCACACTAAATGGACCGTCAAGGTCTTATCAACACACCATACACAAGGCACAATTCACAATGCCGAACAACTGATTTTTCTCAATGTAAATACCAGATAACAGCTTTTTCTCAATTCAATTCAAATTCTCTGATCTCCACATGCAAAGACAATACCACCAATTCAAAAATATAGCACACTAATCTATCCTCCAAACTATACCACCAATTGGACTTCTAGCTAGATGCAAAGCAATTATCCTAATCAAACAAAACAAACTAAGAAAAGAATAACGGAAAATCTAGCACAAGTATTCAGATTAAAGGGAAGAAGGATATGCCCTTGACCCTAAGCCGCAGTTACTTCCTTCGAGGTGGTGATCAATTCCACCTATTTGCAATTTAAACTCAAAGTTCCTGCAAGATTAACTTTGCGCCTCCAATCCTTGACAATGGCACCAAAACTTGACTCGAATCCCGCAAGCATACGGTTTCGTGTTGCAATTTATCGGTTAATCCCCAGTTATCGTTCTTCCTATAGGATTGATTCAAATATAGAAATGGGCAAGCATTCACAATGGACATACTTAATTTGAATTGCAAATTTGGATGAAATAAAATCTAATAGTGACAAAAATAAACCAAAAATCTTTTGGGATTTGGAGATTGTGCTTTCTAACTAACAATTATACTAATGCAATTAAAAATAGAAGCCAATGGCTATTAAACTATTAATGCAAAATAGGGAAATCGAAATTCAAAGCAATTATAAACTGATTTCTATGCAATCAAAAGGGATATGAGTGTAATTGCTTCAATTCACCAAGTATTTCAAGTATTTCAAAGGAGATTGGGATAACTCAAACCAAGAATCATTCTGTGGATCCTTAATTTGGAGAATTTCAATTATATGAACTTGAATTCGTTCACAATTGAGTTTAGATTGATAATTGTCGCACCCAGATTTTTCGCACTCGAGGAATACTCACCCAAGCGGGAAAAATGTTGTACTCTCTTGTTAGAACTCACCCTCCTAGAAGAATGAGTGCGACTAGGTTTGAATTGAAAAATTGGTTTGAATAAAGGGCTTTTGAAAAAGATTCAGAATCGCCACCTAACTTGATTAATGTGAGTTAGGTAACCTAAAAACTAAGCATAATCCGAAAACTACACTTAGGGTTTTTGAAAAACGATTTGAAAATATCTCCTCAGGAGAGGGTTTTTAAGAAAACAAGTTGTTTGGCAACCTTTGGAAAATATTTAGCCCTTTTTAGAAAAATAACTCCTTTTGGTATTTGAAATCAGTGATCTAAGTTCGGAGGTTGGTTACGTGTAGGGAAGACGCACTAAGCTATCACCCTACCCCGCCTTTTCAGTACCTACATGTCAATCTACCCTAGATTCACCTATGAGAGTCTTTAACTAACTATAGTTCAATCCTATCCATTTTGAAAAAACAATGCTTGAATAGAAACTAACATGATGCATGGTATGCAAGTGTAAGGAAAGAGACTTGAAAAATAGATTTGAAAAGAGATTTGAAGAGATAGAATTGAAATTGAAAAGTTTGAAAATTTGGAAATAGAAATTTGAAAATAGAAAGTTTGAAAGTAGATGGGAATTTGAGATTTGGAAAGATTTTGGAAACCGCACCCATGAGGGTGGAATTGAAAGTTTGAAAAGTGTTGTGACTGCACCTATGAAGGTTGCCTACGTATCCCTTTGGGGGAATCAGGTCAGCCGTAGCTCGAACCGGAGTCCGATTGAAAAGAAATTGATTTGAAGAGAGAGATTGGATTGGAAATTGGATTTGATTTGAGATTAGAAAAGGAGATTGGAAATTGAAATTGAGAAGATCGGACTTTGATTTGAAGAGATAGATTTGGACTTGTTTTGAAAAAGAGAAGGTTTGAGAAAACCCAGACTTAGGAAAGAGAAGAGACTTAGGAAAGATTTGACTTGGCTTGGAAGATTTGGAAAGGTTAGATAGGATGTTCGAATAGGAAAGTTTTAGGAAAGTCTCGAATTAGGAAAGTTTCATTTTTGGAAAGTTTCAAATTAGGAAAGCTTTGAATTAGGAAAGTTCAGAACTTAAGAAAGTTTCAACTTATGAAAGTTTTGAAAATTGAAAAGTTTTGAATTTAGAAAGTTTTGAAATAGGAAAGTTTTGAAAGTAGGAAAGTTTCGTTTTAAGAAATGTTTGAATTAAGGAAAGTTTCAACTTAAGAAAGTCTTGAATTAAGAAAGTTTAGAAAAGTTTTAGATTTGAAAAGATTTTGAAGTTTTGGAAAGTTTAGAATTTAGAAATATTTGAAATTTAGAAAGTTTAAGATTTAGAAAGTTTTAGGGTTTTAGGAGATCTTGAGATTAGGAATGGTTTGAGTTTAGAAAAAGTTTGAAAAATTAGATTTGGAAAGTTGAGATTTGGAAAAGGGGTAGGATTAGGAAAGGGTTGAATTAGGAAAGATTTTTATGTTCAAGTTTTGGAAACTTAAGGTTTAGGAAAGTGGAAGTTTAGGAAGGATTTGAATTAGGAAAGAGTTGGATTTTGAAATTTAAAGGGAGATTTAGAGTTTAGGTTTAGGAAACTTATGGTTTAGGAAGGTAGGAAATTAGGAAGAAGTTGAATTAGGAAAGGTTTGGGATTTGTTTCCAAAAACGGAGGATTGGATTTAGTTTCCTAAACGGGGAGATTGGATTCGGTTTCCTAAAGGGAAGGTAGGATTTGGCAAGGATTTGCAAAAGGAGATTCTAGAAACCCTAGTTTTGAAAAAAAAGAGGTTTTGGAAACATGTATAGTTTGGATGTGAAAACAAGAGATTTTGGAAACCTAGGTTTGGGGCAAAGTTTGAAAATCATGTTTTTGGAAAGAAAATTAGGGTTTCCTAATTGTGGGCTCTAAGGCTTGACTTGGGCTCTAAGGAAAGAGTTTTTGGAAAGTGCGTTTTTAGAAACGAAGGTTTTGGGAGGAAAAATCCTAGAGGGGAGTTTCTAGAAGGGAGATTTTTGGAAAGAGAGTTTTTAGGAAGGTAAATTTAGGGAGTGTTTTTAGAAAGAAAATTTTGAGGAAAAGATTTTGGAGAGGAGTTGAAAAAGAGAGTTTTGAAAAATAGATTTTGGAAGGGAGTTTTTGAAAACAATTTTGAAGAGGAGAGTTTTAGGAAAGTATGTTGAAAAAGAGATTTTTAGGAAGAGAGACTTTTTGAAAAGAGAGTTTTTAGAAGGAGTAAAAACATCTCACTTTCCTAAAGCAATTCTAACCATAAGAGGGCTAGAACCACTTTAGGAAAGCGGTTTTGAAAAACAATAAGATTTGAAAATATAAACCAAAAAGGTCACTTTTAATGTAACACTTTCCTAAAGCAACCCTAGCCATGGAAAGGCTAGAATCACCCGAGGATTGTGGTTTTGAAAACAAGTTTTTGAGAAAGAGATTTTGATGCAATCTTGAAAACGAGTTTGAAAACGATTTTGAAAACGAGTTCGAAAACGAATTTTGGAAGATGCCAGACTATGATATGCACAATGCAATTTGGGGTCGTGAACATACAAGGCTAAGGCTTCACCACATAATCAAGGGGGCCAGACCCACGTGGTCTCTGGTTAGACTAGAAAAAAGCCTCCGACACGGTGACTCTCCAATAGCCCAATCCTACACATGGACCGGGAATCCACTTGTTTCAAGCATGCAAAGAAGTAGGGGGGGGAAGAGATGGGGGATTAAAATAGAGAAAACCCAAGTGGGTTAGGAGAGAGAAGAGAGAGGGGGGAAGTGCGGAAATTTAAATAGGGAGCCTACCGTATGTCTTGTTTATTTTGCGCGCCGTGCTGTCTTCGGTTTTCGGTCTTCGGTCTTTGTCTTGATCTTCACCTTCAGTCTTCAAGAGTTGTCTTCAAGCCTTGGATTGTAGCCCTTCAAGTCTTCAAAGGATGGTTGAAGGCTAGTGTATGAGTGTATGGGGGTGTGTATGAGTGTATAGGAGGCTAGGGTTTGTGTAGTGTGGCTAGGGTTTGGAAAACCTAAGGTGGCTAGGGTTTTTAAGGTGCTCGAGTTTTGTATATCGAATTATATGATTTTTAGGTTAATTTTGCAGACCCTTTTCACGTTGAATGAGACTCTGTATTTATAGAGGTTGGACAAACCTGACGCCTGTTGCAGTGGCGCCAGGGCAAAATTGTTCTTGGCGCCACTAGGAGTGGCGCCAAGCCAATTCTTGGCTTGATGCCACCAGCCAGTTAGGAAACTTTATAAGTCAGCAAGCAACGTATCTTTGACTAGATTTGGGTGCCTGTACTAGTGACTATCATGCAACTTTTAGCCTGACTTCACTAGGAGTGACTCCGGAAATTCCGGAAATGATTTGGAGGAGTCGGGAACGACCCGGAAGGCCAGAAAGGAGCAGGAACACTTAAAATAGTGTCCTGGAGGTATTCGACTTGAAAAGTGAGGGTAACATGTGTTGGAAAGGTTGACCAGGCCCTTAGGGGCAAAACGGTCAATCGGACTGGGAAGCTGTCGGGGCGAACTCGGACTCTCCCAGAAGAAGACTTGGGATCCGGAAACATTATTTAAAATGTTCCCAGAGGTTGCCGGTTTGATTTCCAAAGCCGGCGTGGTCGGAAAAAGAGACCGGCCCACCAAGGGCAAAACAATCATTTCGCACCGGGTTAGCCGGAACTGACTTTGAATGATTTGAAAAGATAAAAGGAGGTTGAGAACACTATCAAAAGCAGTCTCAGGAGGTTATCGGTTTGATACCCAGAGCCGGTGTGGTTGGAAAAGGAGACCGGCCTTCTAGGGGCAAAACGGTCATTTTGTACCAGGTTGGTCGGAAAAGGTCCAAAGGACAGTTTGGTCAATTTTCACCAAAGTGGGCTAACAGACACTGGTGTTGACCTGGGTTTTGAGTATTTCCGCCACTCTAACGGCGGTCGTCGTGACACAGGGGTTTGTTGGCAATTCCCTATATCGACCTATTTGTGAGTATTTCCGCTACTCTAACGGTTTTGTGAGTAGTTTCGCTACTCGGACCATCTAGAGAGAGGGATTGGAAAGGGGACTTATCGTCTCCGAAGAGACATGCCTGTATTGGAACCGTCTCGAGGAATAAACTGTCTTGAGAGTGGGATTGGAAAGGGGACTTATCGTCTCCGAAGAGACGTGCCTAAATTGGAATCGTCTCGAGGAATAAACTGTCTCGAGAGTGGGATTGGAAAGGGGTCTTACCGTCTCCGAAGAGACGTGCCTGGATTGGAACCGTCTCGAGGAATAAACTGTCTCGAGAGAGAGATTGGAATTGGAAAGGAAAGGACAATGCCCCTAAGGGCATTTTGGTCATTTTGCTCTCTTTAGGCCTGACAGGCCCGCGAAGCGATGGAAAGACAGAATTTGGACCTAGAGAATTGGATTCGATAGAAATATGCCCACAATGACTTGAAAACAAGTCTGGATAGAGTGTAGACTGCCGAGCGGTCAAAAATGGGGTGCTTACAATAATTAGTTATAAAATCATGGATTCAAGCCTTAGAGTTGTACAGTTCTTATGCCAATTGAAGAATTGTGTATAGGAGTTGCCAATTTAGACTATGAACCCAAGTTTTCAAGATATCTAGGACTCAGCTCAGAAGAATTGGGTAGAAATTAAGATGAATCAATGAAGATCTTATACCTTCTTTGAAATCCTTGAGATTCCTTGATGAATCTTCATATTTGCACCCAAATGGAGAATTAGCTAGTGAATTCCATGGTAGAAAGCATGTAGAAGTAGATTGAAAGCATTTAGAATAATAGATCTGAACTTTGACTGAAAAAAAACCCGCTACTTGGTTACAAAGAGAGTGCAAGAAAATGCGAGAAAATGAAAGAAAAGTACAAATATCTATCAATCTAAGATTTTTTTTCTCTAGAAATATATTGGATATCCTCCAAAAGTACTAAATCTAACTCCCTATATCAGCTAAAATGGTCTACTCTATCTTTTATACCGCATGTGATCGTTTAATAATAGGTACAAAAATCAATTATAGACCCATCGTCTGGACGGTGGGTATTCACATCCTGACAATAAAGCTCAATGTTGGGCTTTGATGACTCTGACTATTAGGATAGTATAAGCTTTCTTCCTGACAATAAACCATTTCTCTGAGGTTATGCAATCTGTTCGTCAGGACGGTCTGGCCTTCCATCCTGACACTAGGCCTTTTCTAGAACTACACCCAATCTGACCGTCAATATGGTATAAGCCTTCGTCCTGATGCTGGGTATATCTTGGCTCAGTCTTAGTTTTGCTCTCTAACCGTCAGAACGGTTTGGTCTTCCGTATTGACGCTGGCCTTGTTTTTGTACAACTTCCATCTTTGCCCTTGCTTAGCCCCTTTTAGCCGATAAACCTACAAAAGGAGAACAAAGCTTTAACGACATAAAAAAAATAAATAAATTAAACAAGCTATTTACAATGATCCTAACATTAGCAAAGCATAAAATTGAGATTAGGATAACACTTTTGAGGTGCAACAAAAAAATTAAGCATTTTAATACAAGAAGGGTTTCCTCGAGTGTAGTTGCATAGCAGCTCATTTAACCATTAATAGAAACTGTAACTATATTTATAATTTAATTCATACCTGTTGTTTACTGGATTTTTTCACAAGAAGTAGTGAATAGGATTTTATTGGAATTTACCAATTCAGAAAGAATAACCTAGTTTATTTGCATAGACAGCCGAGTCATACTGTGCACAATGATGAGTATGCTTTGACAAAATGACAAAGATAATATTGACAAAACAGTGAACAATAGTTGTAAGCTATCAGAGAAACTATAGTGAATACTAATGTGATACTATTAAAGAAAGAGTGTAAGGAAGAAATGAAAAATGAAAAATGAAGAAAAGAGGAACAGAAAGCAACTTGATATGGCCCATGGCATGTCAACTCACCTTGGCCCATGAGGTGATTTTCATCTTCCACCACTCCCGGTTCTCTCCTCCTATTCCTTTCACCTCCATCTTCAGTGTTGTGTTTTATTTTCGGAAACAGAAACCGATCAATCTTGATTGGTATAACGCTTGTGATGTCGATTGATAGAGGGAAAGATTTGGCAGAGGGGTCATCAAGATCCCCCGGTGATCAACCGGCAACCCCAAGCCGGTACGATTCACAGAAGCGGAGGGACTGGAACACTTTCGGTCAGTACTTGAATAACCAGAGGCCACCAGTCCCAATCTCACAGTGCAACAGCAACCATGTGCTTGAGTTCCTTGGATACCTAGATCAGTTTGGGAAGACTAAGGTTCACTTACAAGGTTGTATGTTTTACGGACAGCCTGAGCCGCCTGCTCCTTGCACCTGCCCACTTAGACAAGCCTGGGGCAGCCTCGATGCACTCATTGGACGACTTAGAGCAGCCTACGAGGAGAACGGTGGCACACCCGACACAAATCCTTTTGCTAGCGGTGCAATTCGTGTTTATCTCCGGGAAGTGAAAGATTGTCAAGCTAAGGCTAGAGGGATCCCATACAAAAAGAAAAAGAAGAAGCCAAATCAAAGCAGCGCAGATGGTGAATAAGATTCTATGACGAGGTTCTCTTGATTCTGTGACTAGATGCTGGGGTAAGGTTTTATTTATTTGAAGCCAAAATTAGCACTGGCATAAATTTCAACTTTGAAAGGTTACATCAGAAGTGATCATAGATTGTATGTAAACTAACTACTCTATAATTGGTCATTAAGATATTGAAATAGATTTGTAAACCCCAAATTATAACAAGAAAAAATGGATATGTCGACAACAAGAGCTAACTGTTTTTATTATAACAGCGGTAATCTTGAGGATATCTCTTAATTCCTCCAGATTCAACCCTACATGCAGTACCCTGAATTGCGATATTTCAATTGAAAAAACAATATAACTTTAAGATTGTGAATCAGTTTCAGGAAAAAATTTATGGCAAGTACTAACTTTACCCTAGCACCTTCAATTATCACACGCTTTATACAATGGTGACTAACATCTTTCACTTTTGAAAACAATAGATCTGCTACTTAGTGATGTTAGAATGATTACAGTCTCAGCTCTCCTCTCTCTCTCTCTCTCTCTCTCTCTCTCTCTCTCTCTCTCTCTCATTATGCAACTTGTGTGCAGTGTGATCTAAATTTTATATATCCCCAACTTTCATTAATTTAGGTTCTTTTTGGATTCTGCAGATCTTGTTCTCCAATTGATCGCCATCTGAGGTAGCAAATGCATTTACATGTTGATGTCTAAGAATCGACCTATAATTAGATAAATTATAGGTTTCTTTCCAAATCTATTAAATTATAATATTTTAGGGTCCATACACGTTTTTTTTTTTTTGGGTGTAATCTTTCACATTGTATTTTCAAATCATTGCAATCCTGATTGTAAATCTCTCAGATGTACGAGAAACCAAATGCCTTAGTAAATGTTGCTTGAAGTAGTGCCCCACTAATAGCCCTTTCTTTAGTGCATAAGGTCTTTGGAAGGGTAGTTAAGAAATGTTCTATCTCAATTATAAGTGTCCTTTGTACCTTTCCTAGATTGCTCATTGTCTGAATCAGATTTTGTGGGACATTACATTTATTCCATTTTGTCACCTCTATTTACTTTTGTAGTAAAAAATATTTGGTGTGCATTACCATTTAGAGGGTGATCAAATCCCAGTTTACAAGCATGCTTTTATCACTGTTTTGCTAAAAGTCCATTCATTGACATGTTACATCTTTAGGTCTCAAGTAGAGAGCCCTCCATCAGATTTTCAAGCTGTAATTATATTTTAGAGTTTATGTAAGTATAGATTTTCTGAGTTGTAGGCACGGGGGTTTAAAAGTTGGGCATAAATCTAGGACTGAAGTGGATTTTTTAATTGCCAAACTTCAAAGAGCCATAGTTATGAACTTTATACACTATATCTAAGGTTACATGCACTAACAAATCTTAGAGAACTACCATCTGAGCGTATAGAACTTGGGTGTTTGTCAACATGATGAACCAGACCAGAAAATGATGAAGCCTTTATAACAATTTAGGAATATGAGCATTTTATACCTAGCTTGAACCTTGCAAGTCCAAAAACATTTACAATTCAAAGTCACTGATAGCATTATATGCCTCTGCAAAACCATATTGTTTAAAGTCAACATGACATATATTTATAAATGATCTTGGAAAAAATTCTATGAATAAAATGATTGCAATACATACATTAAGCGGGAGTCCTTTATTCTTTAAAATAACATTGTTGTTGAAACCCTTTAGCTTATATTATATGTTGCTAATGAACGACCATCAGCCCATTTCTTCTGGATGAAGCGCCTAGCAAATATGGTAGCGCACTGGGTGTCTTGTAATTGGAGTAATGAAACTCTTCCTCCATATCCTAAACAGTTTGTCTACATATTTCTCTTTTGCATATTTTGAGTTTAGTTTGTTATTGGTTTGGCTCCTTCTAGCTCTTAGCCCATCCTTGTTTGGGCTGCCCTGGTTTACGCTAAATATAGAGTAAATGAACTTGGCCGGAGAAGTAACTGCCTTAGTAATTGGGTTTGTCCGTATAGGATGGGAGGTCTTTCCATCATATGCTTGTGCAAAAGTTGCTTTGTTTCCAGTGGGCAATGGCGGTGTATAAAATATGAACTCTTTATAAGGTTGACATGGATCTTCTGTGGGTCTTAGATGCAGATTATTACTTATTACGATTTTTTTTTTTCAGTCTTAAATGCAGATTATTTCTTATTATCGGATTACGCTCCTGTTGAATTCCTCTACTTGCTTAATTTGTCTCAGTGAATTGAAATATTTCCTGTTTCTTAGTTATCTCACGCTTAACTAATCATAATAGAAAACCTTAGAACTATTTTTTCTATGTTAACTGAATTCATTCTCACTATATCTGGATCTGCTCTTGCTCTGACTCAAGTAACAGACCTATGATGTGTTTTCTAAGCTGATTTATTTATTTATTTTATGAGCAAGTTATTATTCATTCTATAAGTACGTGTTTTTCTAGATTGAGGCTATTTTAAGATAACTTACAGATGGTAAAGGTGTTGAAAGTTAATGCATTTTGTCAAAAATATAGGGCCTGGTGCAGAAAGGTAGTGCTTGTATTAGGAGAGAGTTGTGGCTTTAAAAGAGTGTGCCGTGAGAAGAGAAATTGATAGTCTATTGCTATGTAATGTAACTAGAGTACTAGGTGTGATTATGTGTAGTGAAGAAAAAATCTTTGATATTTTGGAGAGAGAGTCGGTGGATGAAAGGCCTATATATATGTATGTATATATGTGTATATGGATGTAGCCTATGGGGATCTTGGTGAATGAAAAAATACCCATCACAAAGAAGTCTCTCTCATTTTTCGACCACTCAAAACTTTTCCACTTTTCATTGTCTCTAAATTCCTTTTCATTTCTCTTCATACTCTGCATCCACCAAGCTTCTCAAAATTCAACATGGTACCAGAGTTAGTTATGATCACAATATGGGCGTGAAGAAATTATCACAACAGCAGCACCCACTCTTGCTATTAGATTGGAACTTTGAAGGTCCGTATATAGAAAAAGATATGTAAAATTGAAGTCCCTTGAAATATAAAAATGTATTGCTCCCAGTTGAGTACAACTAGTGCAAAATTGTTATTTTCTAATTACACCTTTTGGAGTGTGGAAACTAGCACATATCTAAAAGGATGCAATTTATGTTGGGATGTTGTTGACAAACCAGGAAGTAGCAGAACAACAAAAATTCAAGAAAAGAAGAATGAACAAGTTTTGAACATTTTACAAAAAGTAACACATCCAGATGTTTGGAAGCATGTTGAAGGCATACACTGCCCCAGTCATCCTTTGTCTCGCTTATCCCTAAATCAGATTGCCCTGAGTCTCTAGCAAATTATAGACCTATGTAACTGTTGTTCTCAGTGTACAAAATTCTAGCTAAGTGTTTATTCATTAGGCTAAGAAAGTTTATGAAAGGTATAATTGGAGAAACTCAAACTGTTTTTGTAAAAGAAAGGCAAATATTGGATAGTGTTCTCATTGCTAATTAATTATAGACATGTGGAAGAGGAAAAAGCAAAAAGGCTTGGTCTTAAAACTTGATTTTGAAAAAACTTTTGACAATGTTAACTAGGGGTTTTTAATGCATATGATGGAAAAACTTAACTTTGGGAATATATGGAGGGCCTGGATCTTGGAATGTCGATCAAGTGCAAGAGTCTCTGTGTTAGTTAATGGGGCACACTCCAAGGAATTTGCAATGCAAAAAGGTTTGAGACAAGGGGACCCGTTATCACCATTTCTTTTTATTATTGTCACAGAGGGTTTAAATGTGTTGCTTAGTAGAGCAAGATCCTTAAACATAATCATAGGGTGTCAAATTGGATTTGAAGGCTTGTCCATCTCTCATCTGCAATTTGCAGATGACACCCTTCTTTTTTGTGCTGCTGACATTGAGGAAGTTTCAAGCCTGAGGATAGTTTCAACAAATTAGTGATCAGTGGTGTTGGGTTGAATGAGGACTTTGTGTTGGGTTGAATGAGGACTTTCTTACAAACGTGAAGGGCATTTTTAATTGTAAAAAGGAAGCTCTCCCAATGAAGTATCTAGGTCTTTCATTGGGAGGGAATCCAAGAAGTTCTAGCAGCTGGAATGGGGTGGTGGATAGAATAAAGAAGAAGTAGGCAAGATGGAAGAAGAGGTTCCTCTTAATGGGTGGAAGGCTGATTTTGATCAAATCATCTTTGTCTAACCTCCCAATTTACTATCTCTCACTTTACAGAGCTCCAATCAAAGTATGTAATGAGATTAACAAAATTCAAAAGAATTTTTTATGGGGAAATAAGCAAGAAAAAAAGGGCATTCATTGTGTGCATTAGTGTGGAGTAACAGCTGAGAAAAAGAAAGGAGGCCTTGGTATAGTTCCTATTAGAGTAATGAACATGGCTTTGATAGCAAAATGGTGGTAGAAGTTTGCTAAGGATAGACATGCCTTATGAAAGAAAATGTTTTGTCATAAGTATGATTGAAATGCGACAAGATGGACATTTCTAAGAGAATGGATCTAAATTATCAATTGTAGTAAGGGATCTAACACTTCAAATAAAAGACCAACATGGGTTTTTACATATTCTTAAATCAAATCTTCAAGTTAAGGTGGGTGCAGAGTCATCCACATTGTTTTGGGAAGATCCATGGGTGGCAAATAACCCTCTTAACTTAAGATTTCCAAGGCTCTATTCATTATTTGTTCAAAACGATGCATTAATATCATACATCAGAGAAACTTCAAGAATATGGAATATATCTTTTAGAAGAGACCTTCTATCTTGGGAAGACGATTGTCTGGAATAGCTTTCCTCTCTCCTTAACTCAAGGGTCATTATGGAGAATGTAAAGGATTCTATTTGTTAGCTTGCAAACTCAGATTATGCTTTTTCAGTAAAATCCTTTTGCATACTTGCATCTGAGGAGGTTCTCTACCATGATCCGGTTTGGCCTTGGCTCTGGAAATCATGGGCCCCTCCAAAGTTTCAGATATTTGGCTAGTTAGTCTTACAGGAAATAATCAAAACAAAGCTGTTTCTAATGAAAAGAAAGATTTTTCCCAATAATGTAAGCTTATTGTGTGCTTTTTGCAATTTCAATTCGGAAAATTCTGATCATCTTTTGATTAGTTGTAAATTTGCATGGAGGGTGTGTTGTATTATCCTAGAATGGTGGGGCCTAGAATGAGTGTTTTGTCCATCAATCGTTCTTCTCAGTAGATGGTGGATGAGTTAAAAACAGAGGAAGCTTGGGAAAGTTTTCTGGGATGCTTTATTTGTAACCATCTTATGGAATCTATGGGAAAAAAAAATGATGTTATCTTCAATGGTACGCTTGTAAGATGGGAGGATATTGTGGATAGTGTTAGAGCTCAGTTGTTAAGTTGGATTTAAGCAAAGCTAAAGATTGGAAGCTGCATTGCCTCTGATTTCTTCCTCTTAATTAATAGTGTAAAATATCTTGACCCCTCCCTTTTGGTATTGTAGGTAGTCAGATACATTTGGGTGTTTTTGTATCAGGTTGATCTTTGTTCAACCTTTTCTATTTTGGGTTGGTTTGCTCTAGGCAGTCTTTTAGGCTATATGGGCTCTCCTTCCTCATTACATTTCTTCATCTCTTTAATATACTTTTTTTGGTTGTTCAAAAAAAAAGAAAAAAAAAAGTCAGGTATGGGAAAAACTTGAGTTTGTTTCAATGAAAAATAAGTGTCAAGCTTTACCTATTGAATATTGGGTGCAAAATATGGATGAGGATTTGTTTCCTATGAAAGAAGAAATAGTTGAAGAGGAAAAAGAAGAAAACAAAAAGCTAGAAATGAAAAATAAAAAACTTGAAGAAATGTGTGAAGAAAATATTAATGAGAATTTTGGTGAAGGTGGAGAGGAAAATGAAATTGAAAATGAAAAGGATTAGAATGAGTTTATAAAGGAGAGAGAAGAAGAAAAATGAGTAGTTTAAGAATTAGAAATTGTGAAATTAGAAAAACTTGAAAAAAGATAAGGGTGAAGAAAGAGTTGAAGAAAAACATGAGAAAATAAAATTTGAAAAGGATGGAGATGATAAGAAAACTTAGGAAGAAAAAGGTGACATCATCAAAAGTTTGAAATATGAAAATTTTGAAAAGTCAAAGAATAGACAAAGAATTGAATTGAGGGAAACATCAAGAATGAGAGATGTTTTCAAACAATCCCATGAAGATGACAATGCTAAAAGTCCAGCAAAAGAGGAAACAACAATTGACTTTGTTGAGCAGCCGCAAGAGCAACCACCAACAGATGATGTTGAGAAGCAAGCTGATGAGCAACCTATGAAAGGTGATAGCTCTAAACCCGTCCCTCCGGAACAATCTAAATTTGCATATCAATTGCAGCAGCCATTCAATGCATTTGTTGTAGGTTTAAAGAATTTAAAAGTTCCAAATAAGTATCTTGGTGTGGAGAATTTTTTCTTTGATACAGGTTGGCAGAATATGGAAGAATTCTTTGTGGAAGGAAGAAAATATGAAAGTGCATGACAACTTGAAAGCTCAACCATTCGTATGTGATGGGGAGAACATCAAAAGCAGTTTTAAGAAAAAGGAGATTCAAGTCATGTATAGCTGCGGAAATTGCAATGAAGATTACTGCAATTGAAGGTGGTGGATTTCAACAAAAATGCATTAAGGGGGAATGTTGGAAGTTAATGCATTTTGTCAAAAATATCGGGGCTGGTGCAGAAAAGTAGTGCAAGTGTTAGGTGAGGGTTGTGGCCTTGAACTCTAGAAGAATGTGTTGTAAGCAAAGAAATTGATAGTCTATTGCTATGTGATATAACTAGAGTACTAGGTGTGATTATGTGTAGTGAAGAAAAAATCTTCAATATTTTGAAGAGAGAGGCTGTGGAGTAATGGCTTATATTTGTATGTATATATGTGCAAATGGATGTAACTTATGGGAATTTTGGTGAATGAAAGAATACCCATTATAGAGAAGTCTCTCTCTCATCTCTCGACCCCTCAAAACTCTTCCACTTTCCATTGTCTCTAAATTCCGTCCCATTTTTCTTCATATTTTGTACCCACCAAGCTTCTCAAATTCATTAGAATTTAAGTTCTCCATTCCTTGTCTTGGCCATTTGCTAAGGGGATCTTTCAACGTTCTCAGGAAAATCTTTTGCATGGCATTGGAAAACCATTAATTTTGTTTGGTTTGTAAAAACATACAGATGCATCTCAACTTACCACATAGAACCATTTTTGGATAAGTAGCAATGCTATATCCTCCAACTGACTAGGATAACCTATTAGCACCTTTCTTATTTCGTGTAAAAACAATGTAAGAATGCCAAATCAGGCTAGAGGAACCAGTCGAAGGGGTTGATCTTAATGAGTATAACTATTGGATAGGGAATTCATTAGATGACTTCATGTACACGTAAACATTCACAATAAACATGTATATAAACATAAGAACATCAATTCATGTATTCAAGATTGCAGAAGCATACCCGTTTGTTCCATGATCTAGAATCCGAAGAGAAGCTATCTAGTCCTGAAATCAAACAACATACTGTCTTTACGTCTTCCTCTTTATCTCCAAACTCCTTACGACGGATCTCTATGGGTAAAATACTGTCAGTTGTGGGAAGAGAGGGGACTTAGTGATTACACCCTAAAAGTGTAATCATAAACCCTTAATTTGTACATTGTTAGACTTAGATTGTAGTTAATTTTCTTCATTTAGTTTCATATTTGATTTATTGTATTTCTTGTTATTTTGTAGATTGTAGGAGCTAATAAAGGCAAATAAACGCAAGGAATGATCAAAGCAGGTTCAAAACGAACAAACTAGTGATGAGAAGTCTAACCTATCTCTTTATTTTGGCCATAAATTTTCACTCCAATGTCCGAGTGAGCTGATTTTTACATCATTGGAAAGAAGACTTCAAGAGCTACAACTTGTCATCTAATGTGTATTGGCTGAATCGACCTCTAAGGTGGTCAAAATTGAGCTGGAAAGTTGCTGGGTTGAATAATGATGAGTAGTACCCGTCCGAACAGTCTGTGAACAATGCGTTCGAATGGTACTGTTCACCATTCGGACAATTACTGTTCACCAGACGATGAGCGGTACCCATCCAAACAGTGCGTCGGAATGGTGAATAGTGCATCCGGACGCATTTCAAACAGCTGTCAGACGCATCGTCTGGATAATATTCGGATGGTTACTGTTCATCAGATTACATTTTTGCATCTGAAGTTGCGTTTTTAGGAGTTTTGTACGTTTTTTTGTAGAGTTAGGGTTAGTTTGAGATAGAGGGGCTGTGGGAGAAGCTACAAGAATGTTAGTTTTTTCATTCTTCTTCATTTTTAGCTTAGATTGAGCTTTGTAATGATAGTATAGGAGTAGAAATTTTAAATTTTTTCATTGTATTGTATTTTCTTGCATTTTCTTGCATTTTCTTTTTAACCAAACAGCTTTAATGTTCAAGTAAATTTTAGATTTAAGTCTCTACATACTTTCTTTACATGTTTATATGTTTTCATGATGTATTCAAGTAGCTAGAATTTAAATTGGATTTAAATGTGAAAATCACTCAAGAAATCCAAAGGATTGAATGGAGGCATCTCATGTATTCATTGCCATATTTTCCTAGATTTTGAAATTTCTAGTAATTCCACATGGACGTTTTCGAAAACTTACATTATTGACTAAGTTTGAAAATTTTCATCACCCAAATAGATGGCATTAATTTAGGGCTATTTACTAGAAAATAATCTCCACAATTGCTAGGAATCCATTCACATAAATTGATTGAAGATGGCTTAGAAAACTTACGTTATTGACAATGTTTGGCTAATCAAAGCACAAACCACAAATTTGGTATTGACCTAGTTAAATTGATGGTGTTAACATTTGATTCCCCATTGAACATGTATCTAATTTTAATTGCATGAGAATTGTTGGTTTTTAAAGTTAAATGCTCCGCATCAAACACTCTTAGATGTAGTGTTTGATTTGAGTTATAAACCCTATTAAAAGTCTTGGATGAATTGAGTGATTAGATCATTTGAACCCAATTCCCTTTTAATTGCTTTAATTCTAGTTTAATTTATTTTAATTTAATTGCCTAGTGTTAATTTTTTTATTTTTATTGCATTAGTTTAGGAATTCAAAACAACCATAAAAAACCAAAACATTTTTGGTCTCCTTTATTTTCCATTTTATTTTAGATTTGATTGACATAATTGTTAGTCGATCCTAGTTAGGTTAGTGTGAGTCGAGTATTAGATTAGGCTAGGTCACTTGGGAGAAAACGATACCGGATTACCGGTTTATACTTCATCGCAACCCTCGTACTCTTGCAGGGTAACTAACTCTATTTGTAGGACATCCGCATTTGAGGGCGAGTCACTTAGCCTATATATATTGAACCCTAATGGGCCCTCCCATAAAGGGCTCCCAAATAAGTTCTCTTAAGCCCACACTATCCGTCTAACCACATCAAATAATCAATAGGTGCACACAAGCCTAGTCCATATGAATCACCTCTTTATTGGGTTTATTTCATATATCTCAACTTAACTTAGGTTTAACCTATTTTATTAAAACTAAAATTAATTAATGTATACGCTCAATTTAGAAAATTCTAACATTCTTCCAATGGAGCCAACATTAATTGTAGTTATAATTTTGAAAACCTTTTTTAAAAACAACTCTCAGTTTGAAAAACAATAAAAATTGTATGTAGCCACATTTTAAAAAAACCAAGTAAAGTTAAGAGACAACACCTAAAACAATCTGGTTCAACAAGACAATCAATATCGAATCAAGGCAGTCAATACATGATCAATCCATCTAAGACCACTCATGATCACAAATACCAATCTCCTTATCGACATGGATCAAATGTGGTAGTGTGGTGGAAAGAAACACTCTTTAAGTGATTTCGTAAATGTGCTATTTCTCCATCAGTCCTCAAATTCTTTTTAACTGTATGTCTGTTCAATAACCAAGAGAATTTCAAAAGTTTTCAATGAAACTAACATGTCTTGTATACATATCTCGACAAAACTTTATGTTGCAAATACAAGACATATTCCTGATTGCTCAAGTACACCAAACTTTGAGATTTTTTTTATACCTGAATCATGAATATATATCCATCCCTATATGATATATGAAGTATTAACAAAATATATATATTCATGCATAAATGGAATCAAATTAAAAACAATCAATAACCATCTATAATCTTTAATGACCAATGATAAACTGAAAATGTCTCAACATGTAATAACTGTCGCATAATGTAAGGAAAGTAACTCCCACTAACTAAGTACATCAAAAGACCCAATAACACCCATGCTTGAAACATGACTACTAAAAATAACAGGTCTAAGTCCCTTGGTTAAGGGATCCTCTATCATCTGTTTTGTGTTAATGTGCTCAATAATGATGTCACCTTTCCTTACCTAATCTCTAACTGACAGATACTTGATCTCAATGTGCTTAGACCCACTAAAAGATTTATTATTCTTGGAGAAAAGCACAGCTGCACTATTATCACAAAAAATCAGCAGTGGTCTAGCAATGAAACTAATCACTTTAAGTTCTGAAATAAAGTTTCGCAACCAAACAGGCTGAGTAGTAGCGCCAAAACAAGCTATGAACTCAGCATGCATAGTCAAAGAAACTGTAAGAGTCTGCTTGATACTCTTCCAAGAAATAGCTCATTGAGCAAGCATAAAACATGTATGATGAAGAAGACTTCATGTCATCTACTCATCCAGTAAAGTCCGAATCTAAATAACCAACTACTTCAAGATCCTTTACTCTTCTGTGAACAAGCATGTAATCTTTCGTCCTCTGCAAGTACCTCATTACTTTCTTTGCAGCTACCCAATGGTCCATGCCAAGGTTCGAAAGATACCTCTCAAGAACATCCACAACAAAAGCTATATCTAGCCTAGTATATACCTGTGCATACATGAGACTGCCAACTGTGCGAGCATATGGTATGTTTTGCATGGATTTCACTTCTATGTCATTCTTAGGACTCTGATTTTGACTAAACTTGTCACCTTTAATAACAGGAACATCTACAGGTCTACAATCCTATATATTAAATCTCTCAAGCACACGATTGATGTATCATTTGTGAGATAACACAACACACCACGAGATCTATCACAAATGATCTCAATGTCTAGAACAGAAGAGGCTTCTCCAAGATCTTTCATGTCGAAGGTGTTGGATAACAACATCTTAGTCTCATGCAAAAGACTCAAATCACTGCTCGCAAGTAGGATATCATCAACATAAAGAACAAGGAAAATAAATCTACTCCCACTGACCTCGAGATATATGCACTGATCAACTTTGTCCTCCACAAAACCCAAGGAAGTGCCAATCTCATCAAATTTCAAGTACCATTGGTGCGATGCTTGCTTCAAGCCATATATAGACTTCTGCAGTTTGCACACCATATGCTCCTTGCCCTCTACCATGAAGCCCTCTGGTTGTGCCATATAAATCTCCTCATTAAGACCACCATCCAGAATAGCAATCTTGACGTCCATCTGATGAAGCTCTAAGTCATAATGAGCTACCAGAGTCATAATAATTTTGAATGAGTCCTTAGATAAGACAGGAGAAAAGGTTTTATTATAATCAATACCTTCCTTCTGAGTGAACCCCTTAGTAACCAATCTAGTATTGAAACACTCAACTTTCCCCTTAGAGTCTTTCTTTGTTTTAAACACCCATTTGCAACCAATAGGCTTCTAGCCAACTGGAAGATCAACAAGCTCCTATACTCCATTATGTGTCATGGATTGCATCTCATCTGTCATAGCATCCACCCAAATGATGGACTAGGGACTCGAGATAGCATTGGCATAGGTCACTAGATAGCATTGGCATTGGCATAGGTCATCTGAAATGGCAGGTCTCATCTATCTCATAGATCTCCTCATAGGTATTGCTGGAATAGGCTCAGTAGGAGGCTCAATATGATCAGGAGCATTAGATATGGCTGCATCAATCCCCAACTGCTCATGATTAATAACCTTCACAAGTATGGGCACAACACTATGCTGGATACCAAGCAAGGGAATAGACATCACCTCGCTAGGCTTATCCATATCAATGTGCGGTGGTATCTCCAAATCAATAGTATCAAGGTCCAAGAACTTAGCTATTTGAGATTCAACAATTCTGGCACCCGGTGTAGGACAATAGAACCTGTATTCCTTAGAATGATCTGGATACCCAATAAAATAACAACGAGTGGTTCTAGGGTTGGTTTTTCTCTCAAAAGGATAATAAATCCTAACCTTTGCTAGACAACCCCAAACATAGAAATGATTAAGACTAGGCTTTCTATTAGTCCACAATTCAAAAGGGGTTTTAGGAACAGACTTGCTAGAAACCCTATTGAGACATATAAGACAGACTTAATGGCATCACTCCAAAGATACAAATGCAAATTACTACGACTCATCATACTTCTTATCATATCCTTAAGGGTGCGATTACGCCTTTTAGCCATACCATTTTTGTTCAGAACTACCAGGCATGGTATATTGGGCAACAGTACCACAGTCTTATAAGTATTTGGCAAACGATCTTATATGCTGTCCAGTAGCATCATGTCTGCCATAATACTCACCACCACGATCAGACCTAACAACCTTAATCCTTTTGGACAACTAGTTCTTTACCTTTGTTTTAAAAATTTTGAACTTTTCAAGTGTGTCAGATTTCTCTTTAATTAGATAAACAAAGCCCTAACGAGAGAAATCATCAATAAAGGTCAAAAAATATTTATTTTCACAAAAGGTAGAGGAATAAGATCCACTAATATTAGTGTGTATGACTTATAAAAGGTTATCACTCTGTGTTGCACTTTTCTTCTTGGTCTTAGTCAATTTTCCACGAATACAGTCAACATAAGTGTCTAAGTCTCCAAAATCAAGTTGTATAAGAATGTCATCTTTAATTAGCTTTTTAATTTTTCTTTAGAAATGTGACCTAGACGCTTATGCCATAACATGGAAGACTGGTCTTTAATTCTAGGTCTCTTAGACAAACTATTTTCAACATAGAAGGAGGCATACTCATTATTTTGTTTCAATTTCAACCTATATAATCCATCAGATAAAAATCTATGGCCAACAATTTTAGAATTATGAAATAAATTAATCATGCCATTTTGAAATTGAAAACCATATCCAAATCTATCCAAAGAAGAAATAAAAATCAAATTCTATCCAAAAGATAGTACATAAGTAGTTCTTTCCAAAACAAGTTGAAAACTAGTCTCTAAAATTAAAACAACCTTTCTTATGGACTTAACCCTAACTGCTGCATCATCTCCTACTTTAACCTTTTTTTTAGTCTCACTTGACTTTCGTTTGCTTTTGAACCCCTACAATGACATGACAGTTGCACCACTGTCAAATCACCAAGAATTTGATGGGACATTAGCTAAATTGAATTCAAAACAAACCAAAGCAAGTGACTAACCTCCTCCCTGTTTCTTTTATCTAACCAGGACTTGTACTTAGTGCAATTCCTCTTTATGTGACCTTCTTTGTCACAGAAGTAACACTAAAATGCCTTTTTAACGACAGCATTAGGACCTAAAACATTATTGGTCTAACCATATCCTTCATCTTGCCCTTTACTGTCCTGACCCTTACGAGAAATGTGATAAGTCTTAGATTTCTTATGGTTTTTCCTATTTCCCTTGCCCTGACCAAGATGGGCCTTGGAATTGGAGACAAACAAAACAGACTCAGTCTTTTCCCTCTTAAGTTTCTCCTCCTCTAAAACTCATTTGATAATAAGATCATTGATGGTCTAGGATTCATTTTGTCTATTATAGGCAGTCTTAATTTGGCTAAAGTCTAGTAGTAGGGTATTGAGAGCATGGTAAACTACAAAGTTATCTGGGATGGTAACATTAAGACTCTTAATTTTGGTTTGGATGAAAACAAGTTTAAGAATATACTCCTTCACCCTCAATTGGTATCATACCTCAAACTCATTAGCTCATTCATTAGGTATCCAACCTTAGCTTTATTAGATACGTGGTATCTCTGTCCTACAGCATCGAAAAGTTCCTTTGCATTATTCGTCTCAGGCAACCCACTTAAGAGATGCTTAGAAACAGATCTCTTGATGGTTGTGAGACTCAGCCTATTAGATCTATCCCACTTTGCATGATACTCATTCTCGGTGATCGTACTAGTGGACATGAGAGCAGCTGGAGTAGCTTCTCTCAAAACCAAATCCACATCTACAATCCCCAAAGTGAACTCAATGTCTTGCTTCCACTTCTTATACTTCGAGCCATTCAACAACATAACCGTCGTAGTATTAGTGCTAACTACAAAAGAAACTATACATAGAAACACAAGAGGCAACAAATTAGCTGAATGAGGAAAATAGACAATCCTTATATACTTTAATGGTAATCGAGCATAAATAATAGTGTAGCCCGATGCATCATTGTCGTTTCCTATTTGGGCGGCAAGTGCAACATGCTATGGGGTACCTTTCGGTTAACCACCAAATGAGAATATCTAAGTATCTAACATGTTAGTCCCCTTTGGGCAGATAAAACCTCTTAGAAACCAAACATTCTCAGATCAGTCACCGAATATTATATGTGTCATTAAAACAGGCAATAACCTCCTTTGGGTAGGCGATTGAATGCAATAATACAATGGATATAATTATATAATGTATTAGACATCAATAGATGTACTCCTTTAGGCAGTAACATCCACATCAATCCGTTCCTTCATATTATGACATCCATTTGTTGAATTTTTTCATGTTATTTCCAGCATTCCTGAATCGGATATACTCACAATTACATCCTTATGGGCGTTTGTATAACTGAATATCTCCAATGATCTCATAAATAATATATATGTTGCCCAAACCATGTATAATAATTTTCATTACAGAAAACTTACATAAAATGACGATTTTGGCTCTCCTAAGGGTGATTATGTGAGAAAGTATAATGTACAGAAGAGTACCCACAAAGAGTACTCAACGCCATTAGGTTCATAAGGTTGAAAACAAATTTTCTATAAAAAAAACATTACCCAAGAATTATGCACGACTTTCAAGAAAACGCAAAAAAAAACCTAAAATAACCTAAAAACGAACTTCAAAAAGCAACTATTATTTTCTATATCAAACCAGAGAGAGTATGATATGCCATGATGTTCAAAATGTCAAAAACATGTTACCTATAAAAAATATCCAAAACTTGCACACGGTTTTCAAGAAAACACAAAAAAATGCACTTTTTTTGCCTTGAAAAGTATCGAACAGTGCCTAAAAATTATGGAAAAATAATATTTAGAATCCTCAATCCAAGAGGAATATTTTTGGTATTGGATTAGCTCCAAAAGGTGCCTCACACACCCACACTCTCCAGACCCGCGAGTGGGGATCATTCTGGCCTTGGTTGGGTCATCTTCTTCAACTGGTTGAACCGGCCCGACCCGGTTCTCTACAAATTTAAACCGGTTCGCTACACAACCATTTCAGCCCATTTTTTTCCCAAAAAACTGATTCTTTTGCAACAAAGTTTTAGATCAAACACCATTTTGAAGCAAAACAAAGATGAAGGAACATATTTTTGGCAATTTAAAGCCCAAAAATTAATGTTTTAATGGGTTTTTAAGAACCCTAAAATCATCAATGGCGGCTAGGGTTTGAAAAAATACCAAAACTAAAAATTTCTTGCACAATAAACACTCAAGTATGTTCCAATACAACCTAGAACAACCTATATATGATATTATGCAAGAATCATGCATCAAATCATGGATTTTTCAACCTTTTCAATAAAATCGTCGACTTAGATGACTAAACTTTAAATTGATGGATCTCTCTCTACAGTTTGAATTAGAACATGTGCCATATATCAAAATTTTTTTTCTTTTGAGAGGGACAAAAGCCTTTTATTAGTTTTCAGAAAAAATGACCATCTGTTTTTCAGATTAAACCATAAAATAAAAGGTTTTGAGTCCCTAATCCATATACAATGGCTCTGATACCACATGTAAACACTCACAATAAACATGTATATAAACATAAGAACATCAATTCATGTATTCAAGATTGCGAAAGTATACCTGTTTGTTCCATGATCTTGAATCCGAAGAAAAGCCATCTAGTCTTGAAATCATGGCTTTACGCCTTCCTCTCTATCTCAAAACTCCTTACGATGGATATCTAAGGATAGAATATTGTCAGTTGTGGAAAGAGAGAAGACTTAGCCTATATGTATTGAACCCTAATGGGCCCTCCCATAAAGGGCTCCCAAATAGGTTCTCTTAAGCCCACACTATCCGTCTAACCACATCAAATAATCAATAGGTACACACAAGCCCAGTCCATATGAATCACCTCTTTATTGGGCCTATTCCGTATATCTCAACTTAACTTGGGTTCAATCCATTTTATTAAAACTAAAATCAATTAATGTGAACGCTCAATTCAGATAATTCTAACTGTACATTTACATTGTTGATTCAAACTTCTCTGGACGATTTCTTGACTATTGAAGCATGTAATTTCTCAATGAATCAATCTCTTTATTAATTAATATTTGGCTAATTATATAATACTGAATGTAACTGAAATTTTTTTTTTTTGGCAGGATTTTGTGGCAGATCGGTGATAGCATTGTCAAAATGGCATAGGTATATTGAAGTTGCAGTTTGTTAATCAATTACTGCTTTGCTCTTTACTGCTAGTCATAACCAATGGCTTTCATATAAATTCGCTTAGTAAAAGGTATTACCAAATTTTAACCTTGGAAAAAAAAGTTCTTCAAAAAAAAAATTTTAACTATAACTTTAGTGCATTTGTACTATTTATGTGTGAATTTTACTGAAACTACGAGAACTATTAACAAATTGTAGAACCATTCATTGAATTACTTAAGTTGACTACATTGATATCTTGAGAGACTCACTAACAATATGCATAATTTTGTTACTGTTAACTTAAATGAAGCCTTTAGAAAATAGGATTTATATTTATTCTCATAATTTGGTCATTTCTAGATTTTTTTTTTAATGAAAAACATTGAATGTTTCAGATATTGATTGTTGACATGGGTATAATTTCAAAAATGTTCCCATCCAAGGTCATGGATTTATACATCTTAAAATACAGAAAATGTGAATGAATCATTCAATATCACTTAAACAAATTCTTTACAAAAATTACATATTGACAAGTCAAAATGGATAATCCAAAATTGAGAAATCCAGCCAAGCTCCAAGCCTTAGACCCCTATGTATATACTGTTGGGCCTTGGGTTGGCATACATGTTGGAGCAGTTGGTGGGTCGAGTATGGAATATTTAGCTTTTATTTTGGGTTGAGGTATTTATTTATTTTTTTATAGAGAAATATAATATATAATTACGTTAATATACTACCGGTTAACAACATTGGCATAATTAATCCTACTATTTCAGAGTCTTTCATATACTAACTTATGCTTGGATTTAACACAACTCAACTCCTCTTGTTTGCAACCCAATCCAACCAAGCTCACACTAGTCTAGGTTGGAAGTATAGCTAGGGATCCCATTAGAGTTGGTGCCATGGTCATGGGGAACTCAAGCAACTAAGTTTTTTTTTTTTTTTTTTTTTTATGTTGTCCAATAGGTATTAGGGTTAGCTTGTGCACACCTCGAACAATTCTGAAACTTGTGTAGTCTGCTATCTCACACAAACCTTGTAATTACCAAATCAAAGGCGCTTGAGGTAGCGACAAGGAGTTGATAACACCTAAGAGGCACTACTACAAATTTAGGTTATAGCGGCACACTTTTCCTGGCGTTTTAGAAAAATGTCATTGTATGATATTAAATGTCGGCACTTTCCTAACTCTGCTGTAAAAGTATGCAAATAAAACAATGCCCATATCTCTAGTTCGACGACGGCAAGTGCGACGACCCTAATTTATGTGTTACTATTAAGGCGCTTCATAAAACACCGTGACAAGGTTTAAAATAAAAAAAGAACAAAGTCGTTGTTTTGACTTTGGAGGAAAAAATTTTGCCCAAAAATCCTATTGCGCCTCTTTCTCTTTCCGATGTTTACATGTCCTCTCTCTCTCTCTCTCTCTCTCTCTCTCTCTCTCTCTCTCATATTTCACTACAACGATAACCCCTGTCTTCCTTGATTTCGTCTGGCTTTAATAACCCTGACTCTTCCTCGTGAAATCGATGGTACTGAAGTTCGTGAGAGTCAATATTGAATGCTTTTGAGATTCGATTTGGAATCGCTGTGGAATCGAGAGTTCAGTGTGAAACCCAATCAATTTTGAGTCATTGGTACTGAAGTTGCTGAAGTTGCTTGTTTAAAGAATCGATGCCCAAAGTTTTTGCAGTGTGAAATTGTTGTGTGTAAGCACCCCATTTTTGACCGCTCGGCAGTCTACACTCCGTCCAGACTTGTTTTTAAGTCATTATGGACATATTCCAATCGAAACCAATCCTCTAGTCCAAATTCCATCTTTCCATCGCTTCGCGGGCCTATCAGGCCCAAACAGAGGCAAAATGACCAAAATGCCCTTAGGGGCATTGTCCTTTCTTATTCCAATTCCGATCCCTCTCTCGAGACAGTTTATTCTTCGAGACGGTCCGAGTAGTAAAACACTCACAAAATCGTCAGAGTGGCAGAAACACTCAAAACCCAGGCACGTCTCTTCGGAGTCGGTAAGACCCCTTTCCAATCCCACTCTCGAGACAGTTTATTCCTCGAGATGGTTCCAATCCAGGCACGTCTCTTCGGAGACGATAAGACCCCTTTCCAATCCTTCTCTCGAGACAGTTTATTCCTCGAGACGGTCCGAGTAGCAAAACTACTCACAAAACCATTAGAGTAGCGGAAATACTCAACCGTTAGAGTAGCGGAAGTACTCACAGAACCGTTAGAGTAGCGGAAGTACTCATAGAACCGTTAGAGTAGCGGAAATACTCACAGAGCCGTCCGAGTAGCGGAAATACTCACAGAACCGTTAGAGTAGCGGAAGTACTCACAGAACCGTTAGAGTAGTGGAAATACTCACAGAACCGTTAGAGTAGCGGAAATATTCACAAATCGTCAACCCCGTCCGAGTAGCGGAAATACTCAACCTCGTCCGAGTGGCGGAAACCCTCAAAACCTAGGTCAATACCCATGTCTGTTAGTTCACTTCGGTGAAAAATGACCAAATTACCCTTTGGGCCTTTTCCGGTCAAGATGACCATTTTGCCCCTAGGCATCCGAACGCCCCGGGAACCACACTGGCTCTGGGTATCAAACCGGTAACCTTCTGAGAATACTTTTTATAGTATTCTCAACCTTCCCTTCTCTTTCCGGATCATTCCGAGCCAGTTCCGGCCAACCCGGTACAAAATGACCGTTTTGCCCCTAGAGGGCCGGTCTCCTTCTTCGACCACACCGGCTCTGGGTATCAAACCGGGAATGTCCCGAGAATACTTTTTATAGTGTTCTCGACCTTCCTTTACCTTTCCGGACCATTCCGAGTCAGTTCCGGCAAACCCGGTACAAAATGACCGTTTTGCCCCTGGAGGGCCGGTCTCCTTCTTCGACCACACCGGCTCTAGGTATCAAACCGGTAATGTCCCAAGAATACTTTTTATAGTGTTCTCGACCTTCCTTTACCTTTCCAGACCATTCCGAGTTAGTTCCGGCAAACCCGGCACAAAATGACCATTTTGCCCCTAGTGGGCCGGTCTCCATTTCCGACCACGCTGGCCCTGGGAATCAAACCGGCAACCTCTGGGAACATTCTAAATAATGTTTACAGACCCCAAGTCTTCTTCCGGGACAGTTTGAGTCTGTCCCGGCAGTTTTCCGGTCCGATTGACCGTTTTGCCCCTAAAGGCTCGGTCAACCTTTCCGACACATCCAATCCTCACTTTTCAAGTCAAATACCTCCAGGACACTATTTTAAGTGTTCCTGCTCCTTTCTGGCCTTCCGGGTCACTTCCGGCTCCTTCAAATCATTCCCGGACTTTCCGGAGTCACTCCTAGTGAAGCCAGGCTAAAATTTACATGGTAGTCACTAGTACAGGCGCCCAAATCTAATCAAAGATACATTGCTTGCCGACCTTAATTGTTTCCTAAATGGCTAGCGCCACTAGCAGTGGCGCCAAGCCAAAAAATGGCCTGGCGCCACTCCTAGTGGCGCCAGTATAAATTTTGACCTGGCGCCACTGCAATAGGCGCCAGGCTTGTTCAGCTTCTATAAACACAGAGCCTCGATCAACGTGAAAGGGGTCTGCAAACTTAACCTAAAAATCACACAATTCGATATACAGAGCTCGAGCACCTCCAAAACCCTAGCCTCCTTAGGTTTTCCCAAACCCTAGCCACTATACACAAACCCTAGCCTCCTATACACTCATACACTCTCCTATACACTCATACACACCCCTAGACACTCATACACTAGCCTTCAACCACTTTCTTAAGACTTGAAGAGCTGCCATCCAAAGTTTGAAGACAACCCTTGAAGACTGAAGGTGAAGACCGAAGATCGAAGACCGCACGGCGCGCAAAATAAACAAGAAACAAGGTAGGCTCCCTATTTAAATTTCCGCACTTCCCCCCTCTCTCTTCTCTCTCCAACCCACTTGGGTTTTCTCTATTTTAATCCCCCATCTCTTTCCCCCCCTTTCTTTGCATGCTTGAAATAAGGGGATTCTCGGTCCATGTGTAGGATTGGACTATGGGAGAGTCACCGTGTCGGGGGCTTTCTTCTAGTCTAACCAAAGACCACGTGAGTCCGGCCCCCTTGATTATGTGGTGAAGCCTTAACCTTGTATGTTCACGACCCCAAATTGCATTGTGCATATCATAGTCTTGCATCTTCCAAAATTCGTTTTCAAAAAGTTGTTTTCAAAAATCGTTTTCAAACTTGTTTTCAAAATTGCATCAAAAGCTCTTTTTCAAAAACATGTTTTCAAAATCACAATCCTAGGGTGATCCTAGCCTTTCCATGGCTAGGGTTGCTTTAGGAAAGTGTTACATTAAAAGTGACCTTTTGGTCTATATTTTCAAATCTTGTTGTTTTCAAAACCGCTTTCCTAAAGTGGTTCTAGCCTTCTTATGGTTAGAATTGCTTTAGGAAAGTGAGATGTTTTTACATCTTCAAAAAATTCTCTTTAAAAATCTCTTCCTAAAAATCTCTTTTTCAATATACTTTCCTAAAACTCTCCTCTTCAAAATTGTCTTCAAAAACTCCCTTCCAAAATCTATTTTTCAAAACTCTCTTTTTCAACTCCTCTCCAAAATCTTTTTCTCGAAATTCACTTTCTAAAATCACTCCTTAGATTCACTTTCCTAAAAAAAATCTCTCCTAAAAATCTTTCCAAAAACTCTCTTTTCTAAAATCTCCCTTCTAGAAATTCCCCTCTAGGTTTTCCTTCCAAAACCTTCGTTTCCAAAAGCGTATTTTCCAAAAATCTCTTTCCTTAGAGCCCAAATCGAGCCCTAGAACTCACAATTAGGAAACCCTAATTTTCTTTCCAAAAACATGATTTTCAAACTTTGCCCTAAACCTAGGTTTCCAAAATCTTTTGTTTTCTACATCCAAAACTATCCTTGTTTTCAAAACCTATTTTCTACGTCGAGACTAGAATTTTCCAAATCTAGGGTTTCTAGAATCTCCCTTTCCAAACTCTTGCCAAATCCTATTTTCCCTTTAGGAAACCAAATCAAATCTTCCCGTTTAGGAAATTAGATCCTATCCTCCGTTTTTTGAAACAAAATCAAACCTTTGCTTTTAGAAACCAAATCCAATCCCTTCCTAATCCAAACCTTTCTTAATTCAATTCCTTCCTAAACCATAAGTTTCCTAAACTTAAACTTTAAATCTTTCCTTAAATTTCAAAATCCAAATCTTTCCTAAACTTCCACTTTCCTAAACCTTAAGTTTCCAAAACTTGAACATAAAAATCTTTTCTAATCCAATCCTTTCCTAATTCTACCCTCTTTTCAAATCTTAACTTTTCAAATATAAGCTTTCAAACCTTTCCTAAATTCAAACCTTTCCTAATTTCAAGACTTTCTAAAATTCAAACTCTAAAACTTTCTAAATCCTAAACTTTCTAAATTGCAAATCTTTCTAACATTCTAAGCTTCCTAAATTTGAAACTTTCTTAAGTTGAATCTTTCTAAACCTAAAACTTTCTAAATTCTAAACTCTCTTAAACTTCAAATCTTTCCAAATCTAAGACTTTTCTAAACTCAAAATTTTCTTAATTTAAGACTTTCTCAATTCAGACACTTCCTAAGTTGAAAACTTTCCTTTTTCGAACCTTTCCTAAAACGAAATTTTCTTATTTTCAAAACTTCCTTTTTTTAAAAAAAAACATTTCTAAATTCAAAATTTTCCGATTTTCAAAACTTTCCTAATTTGGGAACTTTCCTAATCTGAAAACCTTTCCTTTTTCGAAAACTTTCCTAAACCTAAAACTTCCCTAATTTCAAAACTTTCCGAAAATGAAACTTTTCTAATTCGAAACTTTCCTAAATCGAACATTTCCTAATTCGAACATTTCCTAAATGCAACCTTTCCTAATCTCCTAAACCTTCCAAGTCAAGTCAAATCTTTCCTAAGTCTCTTCTCTTTCCTAAGTCTAGGTTTCCTAAACCTTCATCTTTCTAAAACAAGTCCAAATCAATCTTTTCAAATCAAAGTCCAATCTTCTTTTCAATTTCAATTTCTAATCTCTTCTTCTAATCTCAAATCAAATCCAATTTTCAATTCAATCTCTTTCTTCCAATCCAATCTCTCTCTTCAAATCAATCTCTTTTCAAATGGACTCCGGTCCGAACTACGACTGACCTGATTCCCCCAAAGGGATACGTAGGCAACCTTCATAGGTGCGGTCACAACACTTTTCAAACTTTCAATTCCACCCTCATGGGTGTGGTTTCAAAATTCTTTTCAAATCTCAAATTCCAATCTATTTTCAAAATTCCAATTTCAAAATTTCTATTTTCAAATTCCTATTTCCAAATTTTTAACTTTTTCAAATTCAATTCCATCTCTTCAAATCTATTTTCAAATCAAAGCAATCTCTTTTCAAATCCATTTTTCAATTCTTTTCAATTGCACTTGCATATCATGCATCATATTAGTTTCTTTTCAAGCATTGTTTTCAAAGTGGATAGGATTGGCCATTAGTTAATTAAAGACTCTCATAGGTGAATCTAGGGTAGATTGACATGTAGGTACCGAAAAGGCGGGGTAGGGTGATAGCTTAGTGCATCTTCCCTACACGTAACCAACCTCTGAACCTAGATCACTGTTTTCAAAGACCAAAAGGAGTTATTTTTCAAAAAATGGCTAAATGTTTTCCAAAGGTTGCCAAACAACCTGTTTTCTTAAAAACCCTCTCTTGAGGAGATGTTTTCAAAATTGTTTTTCAAAAACCCTAAGTGTAGTCTTCAGATTATGCTTAGTTTTTAGGTGACCTAACTCACCTTAATCAAGTTAGGTGGCGACTCCAAATGTTTTTCAAAAGCCCTTTACTGAAACCTGTTTTCAATTCAAACCTAGTCGCACTCATTCTTTTAGGAGGGTGAGTTCTAACGAGAGAGTACAGCATTTTTTCCGCTTGGGTGAGTATTCCTCGAGTGCGAAAAAGCTGGGCGCGACACTGTGGAATTGGGATTTCTTGCTCAATCTTGGAACACCGACTTCTGATCTACCAGTGGCACCGTTTGTGCCGAAATTGCTGGTGCCGAATAAATCTTGCTCTGTATTGCACAAGTAAGCTTGGAGTTAAGGTGAGTTTCGGTCTTACCTTTTTTATGAGCTTGCTCTATGATTGTTTGGTTATGTGGGTTAGGTAAGCATTGTTTGATGAATTGCCTCTATGAGTGCTTATGTAATGGTTCTCTTTTTAATTGATATGAGAAGCATCTTTGTTACTCTGTGAAAATGAAGCCTACCTTGGAAGCTTGTTCTATCTAAAACTTCGTGCTTTTGTGTTAAAGTTATGTGGTAATTTTACTTTTCTTTGGAAATGGAATTTTATTACTTATATATTTATTTACTTTTCCAGCTTCTGCTTATGGGTTCTTGAATAGTGTTGCCTTTTGGAACTTCTATATTTCATCTATGCTTTGATTCATAGTTTTTGTTGGCTGCAAGAGTTTAAGATACATTGGACTACCCAAATTGCTCAACGAACTAGTGGATTTTCCATGTTTCGGCCAGCCAAAATGTCAATTGAATCAAAAGAAAAATGATCACATAGCTTATACCTAATGTATATTTTGTTTAGTTTAGTTAGTTTTCTTGTTTTGAAAATTGAAAATTTCCTAAGTTCATTAAAATGTAAACTGAGAAGATGCTCATGCCACAATGCACTTTGGCCATAAACTTACTACATAATCCCTTTGTATAAAAAAATAATAATAATCTTACCCATTAAAAATCAGAGTGACCAAAACAACAAGGTCAAGTGTGCCTATCTATATGGAAGTCATCTCATCTCCATGCCAAGTCAAAGTGATCTAGCTTCAGCATATTTCCATGTCACCATATATAGAAATCAATAATTAGACTATACAAGTTAAGAGAATTTATAACTGAAATGGAGAATATCTAAAATGAAACAATTGTGACAAACTTATTGTCCTAGTAGGAAGACTTAGTTACTTTGAGCCAAATAAAGTAGTTTATTTACTGCTATAAATTCTCTATGCATGATTTATGTATTGTGCCTCTCTCTATCCTCATAGCTTGCTGCTCACTACTCAAAATGGAAATGGTTTATGTGTTGTGTAGTGAAATTAAGTCACGTTGATGAATACGGCATTTTTGAAAAATGCCGCTACAAGTCTAAGGTATCCCCACGTTTATAGAAAATGCCATTACAAACTAATGAATATGATGTTCTTTACATAACTATTCTATGTCAGTACATATACAAAGAAAATGTGCTTTTGATATTATTTTTTTTTATGTATATTAACCAGGAGTTAGGATTAAAATTTGTATGTTTGCCTTATTGAGCTGCATTTCTTCTACAAGAATTGCATTCATTCATGTAGAGTGGTATTATATTACCATGTGCATGTATTAGAACTCCATATGTTTGGGATGTCATGTAAGATGGTTTTAGATTACTTATGTTTATATTTTTCAGAGTTGGGTTGAGGACCCTATCATGGATAAGAGTTGGATGAATTTACCAAGGCTGGGGGTAAAATATATTCAAGGGGTTATAGATTTTATGGAGGTTGCAAAAGCTTATGTGCAAAAGAAGAATAAGGATGCAAAAGAAATGGTGTGTCCATATAAGGAGTGTCGAAATGTTAATTTGGTGGATATAGATTTGGTGTCAGATCGTCTCATTACAGTTGGGTTTTTGCCAAGTTACACTCGTTGGATTTTTCATGGGCAAAAATCAGTACCTACGGAGTTTGGTTATGAAAACAGTGGGTAGGGTGATATGGGCTAGCGTGATGAGATGCAAGAAATGTTGCATGATGCATTTGGCATATTTCCGCCAAGCCCCACTAGCGATATGGGTGCTAATGATCCACGTAGCACTAATGTACATGGTCCAGATGAAAAAACTAATAACTTTTTATGTTGTTGAAGGAAGCTAAGCGAGAGTTGTACCCGGAGTGCCAGAAGTTCTCATTGCTATCATTTATTGTACGATTGATGCATATTAAGTGCCTAAGTGGGTGGAGTAACAAATCGTTCACCATATTGCTTAAGTTGTTAAAGGATGCCTTTCCTGATGTTGAAACTTTACTAGCTTCTTTTAATGCGAGCAGGAAACTATTGGGAGGTTTTGGGCCTTGATTACCATAAGGTTCATACATGCCCTAACGATTGTATGGTATACTGGGGGAGAATATTGAACGTGTTGATTGTAGAGTTTGTTACAAGTCTAGACACAAGCAATTTGAGGGGAAACCTAACGAAGATAACAAAGGAAGGGATAAAATTTCACAAAAAGTTATGAGGTACTTTCCGTTGATACCTAGGCTTAAAAGATTATACATGTCCTCCAAGACTGCTTCTTTAATGAGATGGCATGCAGAGAACCTGCTCTTGTTGGGGTACTCAGGCATCTAGTTGACTCTGGTGCATGGAAACATTTGACCAACATTATCCTGATTTTGCTCAAGAGCCTCGTAATGTTAGGCTTGGCTTAGCATCTGATGGTTTTAACCCATTTCGAACAATGAGTATTTCACATAGTACCTGGCCCGTTATTGTGATGACATACAATTTACCCCATGGTTGTGTATGAAACAGCCTTACATGATGCTATCATTACTTATTGAAGGGCCCCAGGCACAAGGAAATAGATGTATACTTGAGCCTTATTGTGGATGAGTTGAAGTAGTTGTGGGATAAGGGCGTTGAAACTTATGATTCATCAACCAATGAAATGTTTCGAATGCGTGCATTGTTGTTGTGGACAATTCACGATTTTCCTAGATATGCATATTTGTCGGGATGGAGCACTAAGGGTAAATTGGCTTGTTCTTGTTGTCATATGGAGATTCACTCTCGTTACCTGTATAAAGGGAGGAAGACCTGTTATTTTGGGCATCGTCGCTGGTTGGATAAGGATCATAAATTTTGACATAAGCGAATGTCCTTTGATAAAACAACTGAAATTGACACTCTTGCACCAACTCAATTATCTGGGTCAGAAGTGTTAGCCATGTTTCCAGCCAACTATGAGAACAAATATGGAAAGCAGGATGTAGAGAGTTTGAAGGCTGGCAAAAAAAAAAAAAAAGGAAGGCACACCAAGATGATGATGATGAGGAGGATCACGGTTCAATGTATAATTGGAAAAAGAAAAGTATTTTTTTTTTTGAATTGCCATATTTGAAGTATAATTTGATCCGGCATAATCTCGATGTAATGCATATTAAGAAGAATGTTTGCGATAATGTGTTATACACGATAGTGAATGTTGAGGGCAAAGGGAAGGATAACTTAAATGCTCGTAGAGACCTAGAACAAATGGGGATTCGAAAGGCATTGCACCCTAAAAAACAAGCTGATAACGAATATCATTTGCCTCCTGCTTGCTTCACAATAGGCAACATGGAGAAAACTAAGTTCTTAAACATGTTGAAAAATGTAAAAGTTCCTGATAGTTATGCTTCCAACATTTCACGTTGTGTCAATGTAAAACAAAGGACTATATTTGAAAAGTCATGACAATCATATACTGATGGAGCAACTACTTCCACTAGCAATACACAAAACCCTTCCTAAGAAAGTAAGTGGGCCACTGATAGAGCTATGCAATTTCTTTAGGCAGTTGTGCTCGAAAGTCCTAAATGTTGATGACTTAAATTGTCTTCAATCTTGTATTGTGCTCATACTTTGCCATCTAGAGAGAATATTCCCACCAGCCTTCTTTGACATCATGGAACACTTGCCTATTCATTTAGCAGAAAAGGCTAAGATTGGTGGTCATGTATAATACTGATGGATGTACTATGTTAAGAGGTATGTGAATAGACTATGCTTTGAATTGAACTTCAATGCTTCTTTTTCTATTTCATGCACCCATTTTAACATTGAAAACTATCTATAATGTGCACATACTTTATCTAGGTACCTTAAGACTCTGAAGTCATATGTGTGTAATCGCGCACCCCCGGAGGGCTCTATTGTAGAAGGGTACATGGTTGAAGAATGCATGACATTTTGTTCTCGGTACTTGGACAACGTTGAGTCCAAGCTAAAACGACCCATAAGGAATTATGATGGTAGTGACAATTCTGATCAAGTTGGGGGTCATCCTCAAGGGAAAGAAAAAGGGTTTGTTCTTACGGATATACACAAGAAATAGGCTCATCGATATATCCTGTTTAACACTGATGTAGTTGTCCGGTATCTAGAGCATGATACATGAATTTATTTTAAATTTATTTATTTTTATACATAGTTTGAACCCATAATACTTTGACAACCATTCTAAAATATATAGGGAGCATCGCTTTTTCATCAAACAGAACAATCATTGTCTTAGAGATTATGAACTTGATCGCATTCATCATCAAACGTTTGTATTTTGGTTTCAAAACCATGTAAGCCATATATCTTACACATATATATACTTTAATACACATTCAACAATTTTCTCATTATTTCCTGGTTTCGTTATCGTAGGTCCAAAATCTACTAAATGCGGGAAATATGCAATTGTATAATGAGATTGTGGAGCTGGCATTAGGTCCTCGAGAGAAAGCTACTCGATTTAGTGTCTATGTCATCAATAGAGTTAAATATTATACGAGAAAGGTTGGGTTGAGAAGAAAAATGCAAAATAGTGGGGTTATGCTAAAGGCAAAAACTAATAGTTATGCAAGTGCTAGAGATGTGAATCGTCAGGAAGGAGATGTTGCATACTATGGTATCATGCATGATATAGTGGAATTATATTACTCACCTAACCATAAGTATGTGTTATTTAATTGTGACTGGATTGATAGCAATAGTGGATTGATAGGGGAAGATGAATTTGGCTTCACGCTTGTAATTTCAAACATCTATTGTACACAACAGAACATGTGTCCAATGAGCCATTTATATTAGCAACTCAAGCCCAGCAAGTGTTTTATGTGCAAGATCCCGTTGAAGAAGATTGGAAAATTGTACTTAAAATGAAACCTAGAGACTTGTATGAAATGTGTCAACCATTGTCAATGCGGGATGGCAGCATAAAAGACATTCAAGTGGATGGAATTGGTAAGCAACAATTAGATGGAATAGCCTACACACATAATGAGGACATGGATTGGGTTAGGGAGGACTTGCCTAGCATAATTGTTGATGATAATGCTGACGGTGATGATAATAATGAGGACATGGAATAGTATGAGGACCATTTGTTTGTTTTATTTTTGATTGATAGTTGTACTAAATATTGATATGAATGAACTTTCATTTTGCCAACTGCATAGAGCATTTTAAATTTTACACTGGTAATGATGTCATATTTCGTGTTTCAAGAATTTGATGTCAATAATACTGAACACAATGTGGTATGAATATTTTGCCCTATGTTCTTCATTTAGGCTGCAATGTCACAGTGGCCCATTGGATGAGATAATTGCACTGAGGATGTTTCACTTGAGAAAGGGAGGATGCCTGACCCACTTCCGACTTGGTATCCACTTGGGAGTGTCGTAAGGGCATCTGCCCAGCATGAACATACCAGCACGGGTTCACAAGGGCCGAGCTCTGATTATGATGGTAATCCATTTATCTTATAAATGTAATCCATTGGATGTTTCATGATTGGTAATGTATGTTACACGTACAAGTAGTAGCTCGGTGTAGACACAAGGCAGAGAGCCTACTTATATGCATGGTTTTTGGGACAAGAGTAAAAATGATGGTAAAATAGAAATTGTTACCAACAAGAGAGGGCAACCTATCATGGCTAAGCATTCTGCACTTGCTTCTCATTTAGGGGTGTTAGCTTGGGATGGTACGCTTGCACCATTGAATTACACTAGCTGGAAATAGGTCCAAAAGCACTACAAAAAATGCTATGGGATGAAATATTGGTACAAATAATTTATTAAAAACATCCTTGTTTGTGTTCATTTTTTTAAATTATGCATATTTGTCTAACTACACTAATGGCTACACATTGTAGGCAAATACAAATGCAAATCAGTCAATGAGGAAATACTTCATGCAATCTATGAATAAAAAGTGGACAAACTGGAAGGCTGAAGCTAAGAAAGAGGGATACACGCCCTTTAATAATGATGCAGATAGATTATCTCATAGGCCTTCAAGAGTTATCGAGCAACAATGGCGGTGTTTAGTTTACTTTTGGGATACTCGATCAACACAGGTACACTCCGCAATATTATCTAATTTGTTTTATACAATCTAGAGCATATTTTCTAGATATGACTAATTCATAGTTTAAGTAATAGGATATGAGTGACAAAAATAAGCAAATTCGGGGGAAGCAAATACAGCTACACACAACGAGCCAGACACCACATTGTGTGATTGAGCATAGGTTTAAATTATGTCATTTTTTTTGCTTAGTCATCTTACAATTTGAACTTTTTATTTAATGTTGAATGTGTTAGCTATATATTAATTAGTTCTAATGGCAGGAGAAGCAAAAGAGAGATGCGTCGCCATCTTGAGGGGAAATGTTCATCATTACACACACAAAAAAAGATGGTAAACCAGTAAATGATGTTGCTGGTGAGGTCATGGTATGTATAATTGGTCAATTTTTGTGAAATTGTGTCTTTATATTGGATGTATGATTTATGGTACTAGGGATAACCATTTGTCATTGTGAGAGTGGATCCCATTTTTTCACAAATAATAAATTCTAGATTATAAATGTTATTAAGGTGGATTTAAGAGGAAAAAAAAGACTTATGTTGTTTTTATGCTGCTTCCTTTGAGTTTGACATTCTCACCCAGTTAAGCCTAATTCTAACATAGCATGTGTATCCAAAGAGAATACCTTAATGACCAAAATCCATGGAAACTTCTTTAAGCATTAACGATACAATTCTTTAATTTGTAGGCGAAGTTGGGAGAGTTGAGGGAATCCTCAACTCCCTAGCAATGTACTAAACAATGGTCAGTCACAACCTAGCAATGGTCAGTCATAATCCTCAAGTCAGGCTACCACATCTCCACATCTAGAGCAGCGGCTACAATCACTTGAATCCTTTATCGGAACACATAATGAAATTATCAAGCAGATGGCAAGGGCGTTGCAGGCTTGCGAGATCCTAGTTGATTTGGATGCCCTATCTTTAGGGCTAGCGCCTCACAAACAGGTAAAGCATAATATTTGTTTATGTTGATTTCAAAAATGTTCATTAATTTTGTAGATATCTGAAGTTTCATATGTACTTTTGAAGCTTTTTTCTCTTTTTGGCTTAAGCTATATGCATCTCTCATAGAGTTATGCTTTTAGAAGGCAAAAAGAGAAGTCACTAAGAAGTCATTGAATCTGCTTGTTTCTCACCAAAAGATGTATAACAAAAAAATAAAATTTTGTTACTAGATTCCATAATTTCAATTACTGGAAATTTAAAAAAAAAGAAAGAAAAGAAAAATGCTTACCTTTGTGGAACCAAAGAAACAACATCCCCAACAGGGAATTCTTTTGCTCCTACTGCCTTCCATCTAGTAATAGTTGCCAATCTGGTATAAGTATTTGGACTTTGTTTAAAGAGCCTCTTCTATTCCTGCTACCTTCCAAGTAGTTACAGTCGCCAAAACAAAAGCTTAACTGGTGATTTTAAATATGTTTGAAAGAACCATGAACATAATTACCTGAACTTCCAACTTCTCTATATGGTTGCCTAGGAATTGGGAATTCTTTTTGTCTCCTCAGTGGTTTGGACATCTTAATTGACTCGTGAATATAGAATGCTACTTTCCTGATGCCAACCATTGCTAAGCTTGAGCACTGCCTACACTGCAAAACTAAGAAAAAGAAATTCATTACTAGCATAAAAAATATTATGGAATTTGACAATGAAAAATGGTAATGAATGGAAACAGTTACTGTTTTTTATGTCAGGTTGAAGTCCAAATTTGTTGTTTCAAGTCTTTTGCATGCTATCCATGCCATGTAAAATGTAAAAGACATAATCAATAGAATGTCCACAAACATGGAACTAAATCCTTATGGTTGTAGAAGACATTCCCATTTATGGCTTTGTAACTTGGTCATTCAACGAGTGTAGAGTACATTATCAATCCATATATTTTGTATAACAGGCTCCAGAAGCATCCAGTGCACACATTAATATAACTGTTGGAAGTCTTCATGATAGTGACTCAGGGTTAGAATCGCAAGCAGAAATGCAGCCACAACAGCAAATGCAGGCATAGTAGCCACCGCAGGCAAAAGTGTAGCCACAAATGAAAACACAGGCACAATAGGAACCGCAGGTGCAGCAGCAACCGTAAGCACAACGGCTATCACAAGTACATCCACCGAGATCTCAGGTGCAGCAGCAACCGTAGGCACAATAGAAATCATAAGTACAGCCACAGAGAAAGATCCACTCTTCAGCAAATGAGGTAAAAATCTAGTATATAACAAAATTTGGTTATGGAAATATCTTATATAGAACAAAATCTGGTTTGGGAAATATAGCATTTTTTGTAATATTAGGACACTTCTAAGTTTTACCAACCAGTTATGAAGCGTATATACCAGTTTTACTGAAAATTGTTCATCAGTTTGTTGATTCCTAGAACAAAGAGAAACTAGTTGATTACTAAAACAAGGAGGAAAGTAAAGAACCATCCAAGCCTTTCTTTTCTCTTTTTCTGGGTAAATGTAATTTTTGCCCTGCTTCAGCTGTGTGACTAAGACTGCATAGCAAAAATTTTACCTCATATTGTCAAACAGAAATTTGGTAGAACTGTAGATTTTGTTGTAATTTCTATATGGTGATGCTGTGCAGTCTCTAGAATTTCTTACTAAAGGAATTGTAGCTGTCACTGTGAAAAGTATAAAGTTTATGCTATTTTTAAGTGTAATTTTTGTAATATATGTGGAGACAAGCTTAGTGGTATGTTAGTTTTTGTAAGAGATTCTTGTAGAACTTTTTTAGGTCCTGCAATCCCACAACTACTCTTTTATGTACTATACTAAGCCTTTGAGGCTTTTTTTTATAGGCATAACATCTTTCCATTTTTTGTGAAGGAACTCCAGATTTTTCTGTTTGTTGGATGGATGGATCGATCTGAATCTATGCCCTGTTATTAAATGGAAACTGTCTAGCAAAGCTTCTACCATAGTGTATGTTCTAGAAATTGAGACCCTCACCAAGTAGCAAACAAACCCACTATCAATCTTGGCATCATCCCAATATTCCAAACCAAGAAACTAGAAAAGCTCATAATTCCCTAGCCACTTCATAGTGGACAAGTAAGTGATCCATTGATTCCCTGACTCCTTGCACGTGCAACTCCAATAAAAAATGTTAACCTTAGATGGGGCAGCATGATATCCCAATAGTTCTAACTTCCCAAACCTAGAACAAACCCATCTAATCTCATCCGTTCTCTTGCCTACTCCTTCCATGTTGTATAGAAGAGCTTTGAAGTCCACTACTGCTTCCATCTCCCAGTCATGGAAATCTCTACAAAATTGGTTGTCCCACACCACTACATCTTCGTCCAGCCTAAAAAAATTGTGACCATAGCATGTTATTGGCATTTTGATTATGCATATTTGAAATTATTAATTAAATTATCATTTCGAGATATGTTATTTCCTATATATGGTTGGGGAGTGTATAATTGTTGGCATTTTGATGCTAATGTTTTACTTGATAGCTTGATGGTCATATATTTTTCAGCTTTACACTAAAATTTATATTAACTTGAACGTAGGTGGACATGATTACAGATTTTGGTTGGCTTGTGTTTAGATTTAGGATAATAAGGCAATCCTGAAATTCGAGGATGCTGGGGTTGTGTAAATCACATACATACGTACAATATACATATTGAATTACCTTACAGTAGGTGTGACGGTAGGTGAAGTCACCGTCGAGACGGTACTCGTGTATGATCCACTTGGTCTTTTGACACGGGGTGCTCTGCCCTTGTATAAAATAAGGGTTTTCTTCATCCCAATTAGCAATGTAGTACCACCACTATTACTCAATGATGATGCACCACTGCTACTACTACTGCTGCTGTAAACATTTTTGTTTTTTCCCCTCGCTTTCCAATACCCAACAATGCAGTAGCATCACTACAAGGCTGCTTTATTCCATTTTCATGGAATCTACATCTTTACTTTTCTCAATTGCAGTAACATTATGTTGGAACCTCTTCGGTAAAGATCTCAAAATTTTCCTTACAATTTTAAAAGGAGAATTCTTTCACCAAGGCTAAAACTTGAGTTGACAATATTGCTAAGTTTAGCATGAAAATAATTAAAAGTATCATCGTCATCCATTCTCAAGTTCTCAAAAGTAGTAGTCAATCACTAGAGTTTGGCAATCTTTACAGTAGTATTACCTTCATAGGTCATCTCCAAAATGTCCCTTGCCTATTTAGCAATTTCACAGTTGGAGATACGATGAAATTTCTTAGTTGCAACACTCTTATAGGTGGTATTAATTGCCTTATCGTTCCACCCACAATTTTGAAAATCAGTTGTTCCTATTGATATGATGGTTTTAAAATTGTTTCCTCATCAGATTCAATGGTGGGCGGAGTCCAACCATTCAGTACTACTAGCCAAACTCGTTCATTAATTGACTTTAAAAAAGCTCTCATCTTTGCTTTCCAGTAGAGATAATTAGATCCATCAAATAATGGTGGTCTAGTAATAGAACTACCTTTATTTGGCAAATCTATATATTTAGATAATTAGGATCTCACTCTTTTAAAAATCAAAAATATTTTTGAGTGTCCCACTTTGATACCAATTAAAAAACCTTGTATGGTCTATGACTTTGCTAAAGGATAGTTATAGGCACAATACTATGATAATTATAATTATAGCTACATGCAATCACAGAACATGTCAAGATAAGTAAAGTAAATCAAGCATACAACAGACACGCGATATTTTAGCATTAAAAACCCTAAATGGGTACAATACCATGTGATCTAATTCAGCCAACCAAGCACTATCAAGAAAAAATACAAAAGAATCAACTTATAACCCAAACCTAGATACTCCTAATCCACGAGTGCCGAATCCATGCGCTTGTGGGTGTATTCTTCTTGTATTGATCGAATCCCACAATCACGTATTCATTCCTTGATATGATTCTTCAATGCCTGATTGAGTGTCGAGCTCTATGACACTTTTGGAATCTTCCAAGAATTGAACTCAAATCCACCACCGTTTTGAACTCCTTCAAAACATCAATCAATGAAGACAAAGATTAATCTTGCTAAGAATCTAGTTGAGAGCCTCTTCAATGTAGAAACCTTTAGAATAATTTTCTCAGCAGCTCCGTTATCATAGAAACCCTTTGAATCTAAAGTAATTGTGCTATTAATTCCTTTAAAGGTTTTAACCTCCTTAGACTTGTTTTTTGGCTTTTCCATAGCCTCATACTTATAGAGGAGGCAAACTAGAGTTTTTGGGCTTTAATAATGGCAAAAAACATTACCAAAATTGAATTTCCCAAGTTTCCAAGTCTAAAAATCTTGTGCGTCTCGCGGCTGCGAGATCCAACGAGGTCCAATGAACTTTACTAAATAGAGACCCTCTTTATTTCTTCTAGTGAGGTGGAGTAAGATCTAGCGAGATCATTAAATGGCATAACTAAATAACTCTCAAAAACTTACATGGAATCAATATATTATGGACCCTAGTAGCACTTCTAGTTTAAGAGATATGGTCTTCTAAAGTTTTACCTCTACATGCTTCAACAGCTTGTACCATAGCTTCAGCATCTTGTACTTTGACCACATTCTCTTGAAACCTTTGCACAAATTTTACCTGAAGTCCTCTAATTTAAGTATACCCATGCACTTCTTAGCATATGCTTGGATGATAGGCACTTCAGCTCACATAATAGCATTGATTTCTTGGACTAACAACTCTCTTAAGCATTCAACTATGATTAAGAATTGCAAGATACAAAGAAATCATTTTAGTTTATGGAATTTAGCCAACTAACATATGACCTAACAAAATCTTTTGCTGGTTGGCTCTCTAAGGGAATATTAAAACATAAGTATTTCTAATGCAAAGGAAAGTTTTACAGTATGATGCAAGTGCATTCTGTGAGTTTTGCAAGGAGGAGTTGGAATACTCTGATTATCTTCTTTTCAAATGTAGGGTTCTATGTCTCATTTGGAGCATATCCTTAAATGGTGGGGAATGGAATGGGTAATTCCTCATTCCATTGGTCTGCACTTCACTTGGTGGTTCGATTGCAAAAAATAGGAAGTCGGGACTTCATATCAGGGAAGCTCTATTTTTGGCAGCTATATGGAACATTTGGCTAGCCAGAAATGATACTTTCTTTGACAACAAGTCCATCAACCTGGAAGGTATTGTGGAAGGTATCAAGCTACAGGTTCTATTCTAGATCCAAGCTAAGATAAGGGGAGGGTGCTTAAATTGCTATAGTTTTTTCCATGCTATTAAAGGAGTTAAAGCTTTAGATCCTTCTCTTTTGAGGTAGTCTTTCTCTGTGTTTGGTTGGTTGGTTAATCCTTTTCAGCATTCAAATCTTTGGTTATGTTTTGAAGGTCTTCTATAAAGTCTCTTCTAACTTGTGGAGTCCTTCTCATGGCTGGGTTTGATTCCCTTTCTTCTATTAATTATATTTCGCCTTTGCTGTTCAAAAAAAAAAAAAAAATGATTTGTCGTATTTTAAGTTCTCCCCTCCCTTTCTTGGCCATTTGCAATGGGGATTTTTTGGAGTTCTCCATGAAATGTTATCGCTCCATAATATTTTGCATGGCATTGGAGAAGAGTGCATTTGTCCAGTGTGTTTTGTAAAAACTAAGAAATGTATCTCCAACTTACCATATAGAACCATTTTTGGATGAGTACTGCCCATAGTTACCCAAAAACTCATTTTGGAGGTGGAAACGCATTTCCAATACGAAACGCGTTTTGAAATTTTGAAAAAATGATTCACGTCCAAACGTGCATTCAAGAGCAAGTGGCCGCAAAATAATTTTACTGGTTAGATTCCTAATCATTCGTCCCAAGGGATTTGTGCAAATCTAGCAATCAATATTAGGTATGATATTAGGGAACTATTGGACCAAATTGCTAAAGACAAGTAGAGAATTAAATCTGTGGTAACCAAAATTAGACCAAAAATATTAAGGAGTTTTGGGAATTGATTGGCTAATCTCTAAACAACTATCAACTAGAACAAAAAGATTAAACCTAATTAACTCTAACACCTTGCAATTCAAATTGATTAACTAAATAATCAAATGGGTTTTAAGAGGATTGTGGATACAATTGATCCAATCTACCAATTCTCACATGGGATTGAAGAGAGAGTTTAGATAACTCAAAGCAAGGATCTCTCCGTGGATCCTTGATTCAGGGAATTTAGACTTGAAAACTTTGAATTCTCTCCCAATTAGAGTATGACTTTATAAATCTTTGTGAAATCCTTGGAAGCAAACCATGAGTTCATTAAACCATTATTATGAATTCAAGAGTTCTAGAGAAATCAATACGTATTGAGTAGAAAAGAAAAAATCTAAAGATATTCAATAGAACTAGAATACTTCCCTTCAATCTTCATACAATCCTTGGTAGACCCTCACAATTCCACCCATATGAAGAATTTACCTAGAGAACTCCATAAGAGAAAGTATGTAAATGTATTGAAAAGACGTAAGAAGCAATAGATCTAGGCTTTTACAGATGAGATTAGGTGTTTGGTTACAAGGAAAATGAAAAGAAAATGCTAAAAAAATCAAAGGAAGTATATGATCTATATCTAACACAACTCCTTTGAATTTTTCTAAGTTTAAGAATGAGCGAGTGAGAGAGCTCTTCCAAAAATGTCCCAGCCTACCTTCTATACACAGCTTAAAAATAGGAATTACGGAAATCGATCAATCTGTTAGTGAGGGGATCGATCGGCCGATCGATCGAACTTTGATTGCCCTTCAATCAAAAAAACACCCGCTCTGAAGTTTTGTTTTAGAGGAACTTAGCACCTGCAGTGGAGCAATCTGTCTATTAGGCTGATCACACGGCTGATCATTTTCTTTTTGTTTGAACTCTGATTCCTGCAAAAACAAATTAAAGCATGTTTAGGCTATTTTAGAGGATAAAAACCCAATCTAATATGTACAAAAATAGCTAACCATCAACCAATTTGGGCTTTAAAATAACACTTTTGTAGTGTAATCACACCCCCAACTTAGCTTTTTGCTAGTCCCTAGCGAAATCTATATTGAAGCAAATATATACAAGAAATAATTTCCACTTTTGTAGGAGTCACGGATGCATTTAGCCTATGCATCAAGCTCTTAAACCCCTATGTTACTCCTAGTGAACAAGTGGTGTCTCACAAGGGTTTTTAGAGATGATACCCACAAACATCCCTTTGTGAATTGCAAATTGAGATAAAAATAAGGATACTATGCAACATCCAACCCAAGAATCCATGAACCACAGTCAAATCTCCTAACACATGTAAGAATATGCAAATAATCATGCAAAAGAGAGATTTAAGTGTGTGAGTGGAGAATCATGCTAACATAATCCCATATGAACTTACTCAAGCAAATCCAAACTCTAAAGTTTTGATCCAATACCGCACCAAAAATACACTCTCAAAGAAAGACCCACATGGTTCTTGTAATGGTATGCTCATCATAAGAGTAAGTGTAAAAAAAATCAAGTGAACATACCAATCTCAAAAACCAAAAAGATATAAGTGTATCAATTTAGCAAAGCTTCATAAAAGAACATTCATAGTTGAGCATTGATTTAAAGAGATTGACAAGTGATAACTTATACTCTAATGAAATTTTTAATCAAGCACAACTAGAATCAACTAAGCCTTTTTAGGTGGAAAGAACGAAAGGTAAAGGCAAGGAGGAGAAAATACAAGTCAAATCATGCGTGATCAAGGAATAAAATGATGAATGGCAAACTTCCCCCCCCCCCCCCCCGGGCTTCTTTTTTTTTAAAGTCACATTTTTTTAGCAATGATTTTCAACTTTACAACCCATCTCTACTTTTCTTCTTTCTTTTCTTTTGTTTGAACTCTTCTTTTCTTCTACTCCATTATTTTGATATCCTATATTACATTTAATCTTTTCAATTTTATACTATACTCTTTTTCTAATGAATTCTCCAATCATCCTCTTTTTTTCTTAATACGCTCTTTTCTTACATCGATGTCCCTTTGCAAGGACAAGAGAGGAAGTAGCATCATTTTACAATTTAACACAAGCAACAAGTGTAAGAGATCAATAAAAGTCGAGGAAAGTATATGGCTCGCAATGGGAAACTTATAAATATCAAGGAGGGTAAAGGCCTAGAATCACGTCCCAAAAATATTCAACTAAATTATCCCATAGAATATAAGTGTCAACATCAAAATCCATACTCAATTCATGAATCAAGTGCAAGTAGTGTTATGGTATCGCGGAAATAAATAAGTCAACACATCCACCATGAGTAGCTAGGAAGTATAGATGGGAAGTACATGAATAAATGTGCAACAACGATAGAGAATAATACCGATACCATACAAGTCCAATATCTTGATTAGGAAAGTACAGATGAAATGCATATATTGATGTTGAAGCACACTTGTAACTGAAAAGTATATATTGATAAAGATAAAGGCAATACAAGAGATGTATACAATGAAAACTCAAAATGGACATCCACTATAACAAAATAGAGTTTTAGATACAACATGAAATGGAATGCTATGACATGTAAGTGCAAAGTATATCTAAACTCCACGAAAAGCTGTAAAAAGAACATTGTCCTAGTCTGGAGGTTGATGTCCCATGTACTAGATGATCTCCTAAAGAAGAGTAGACTAAACCTACTGCTAATCCTAAATGACAGTCAACTATGTGGAGAGTGTAGCTATAGAAGTGTCCTACCAATCCAATCTGCCCGAAAGTGCATTTAGCTGACCAGCAATATCTGTCTGCCACAAATCTCACTCTATCTGCTAAACTATGATATGCTCCTAAATGGTAGCAAGAGTCTAAGAATGTAGCAACATCATCTGACTCTGCTACTGAAGTAGTATCTCTGTAGTAGATCCTCCCTAACCCTACTGCTGTTGCTCTGTCTGAGGCAGTGGCTAAGGTGCTTTCTGTCTTAGCTAAACTAACTAAGGATGAGCTACCTAGGCTCTCTTTCGAACACTCCCCAATTGCCCTGCTGACCTCTTCTCCATGACCAAGTCAATGTTCGTCCTCGAAGTCATGAGGACCACATCAGCAGTGCTCACCCCTGCTGCCCTAATCCTAGCAGTGATAAAGCAACCAAAGGGGAAGCTAGCATGGGTGGTCATCAACTTAGTGCCAGCCCGGAGTGCTATACACATGAAGTGAGGTATATCGATGGTCCGGCCCTTCCCAATGGCCCACATGAACTAGCCCCTAAATCTACTACACTCTACCGTCCTACCCAAAGGAAAAATAGTGTAATAGGTCCAAAGGAAAACTGGGTGATACTAAGGGGCAAGCTGCCTATTAAGCACCTAGGTAGTAAGCCATGTCTCCTCAGAGGCCAAAACCTCTACACACATCTCCTCATGGGAGGGGGCACCCAACCTATCATAATTGAACTGAGGATCAGCTACCTTAGGGAGGTAAAACTACTTGGCAAACGAATTAGGAGTAATCATTATCTCCCTACCCTTAACCCAAGGTCAGATGACAAAATGATCAGTGGTCATATCTGAAACAATGTTGGCCATGAACTCAGCCATCAGAGTGGCTGAGTATTGGCCCTTAAACCTAGTTAAACCCAACCACTGGTGCTGAGTCATAGGCTCAAGCCGAAGGTATGGGCCCTCATCAAACTGACTTATAGCCGAGCGCTTCTCAACCACTATCTTCATCCCACCCTAGAGTTGACTATATTCTTTCTCCTTCTATGTCCCAGTGATGCAAGTCTCATCATACTCCTCCTCTCTATCCCTCTGAGATGCTCGATGAGCCAACCTGGCCTATGCATTGGCTAGGGCAAGCCCTAACCTCAGCACTCCACTAGCCATGATAATGATAACTCCGAAAATAATATAGTAATTAATGAACAATGGCATAGTCCCCCAACCTCTGCAAACTCCTAAGAATAGAAATAGTTATGAATAAGATAGGAGAATGGGAGCAGGCATACCTATATGAGGTCAGAATAAGGCAAGTCTAAAAAGTAGGGTCCACTGGAATGATTTGGTAGGGCCTCGCTACATCAAAATAACTTATGCCTTTCAAAAATCTCTCTCTAAGCGATCAAACGATAATCAAATGAGATCACTCAGCCTTAAATAGGATTGCTAAGTTCTTTTAACTTATTGAGTTGGAGCTTCCTATGAGTTGCCACCGCATCAATGCTTGCATTACATTGACAAATCGCCTAATAGGCCTTGTGTACAATCTCCAGAGGAAGTTGGCATGCTTTCTCATACATAAGTCTATAAGGTAAAGTGCCAAGAATGGTCTTGTAGGCGGTGCGGTAAGCCCACAAAGCGTTAACTAACCAAAGAGACCAATCCGTTCCATTAGGATTGATGGTCTTCTCAAGGATATGCTTAATCTCTCAGTTTGCCAACTCAACTTGGCCTTGGGTTTGAGGATGGTAAGGGAGTCCAACTTTATGAACCACAACATACTTGTGCATCAACGAAGCAAAAGACAAAAATAGGAGCCCCTATCACTAATAATGGCTCGAGGCATGCCAAATTGAGAGAAAATGTTCTCCTTCAAAAACTTGATGACCACTTGATGGTCATTGGTCCTAGCAGCTATGGCTTCAACCCACTTGCTCACATAATCTATGGCAACCAAGATGAAAAAGTAGCTAAAGGAATTCGGGAAAGGCCTCTTGAAGTCTATCCCCCAACAATCAAAGATTTCTAAAATGGTAATACGGTGAAGAGGCATCATGTGCCTCTTAGAGAGGGTTCTGAGCCTTTGACATCTATCACATGTAAGGTAAGAAGAATGAACATCCCTAAACATTGTCAGCCAATACACATCGCTTTGAAGTGAGGAAAAATTCCCCCCACAAGCGAGTGAATGACAAAACTCTACGACACTAGTAAATTCTTCATCAGGCACACATCTTTTAATGATTTGGTTGTGATAATATTTAAAAAGATACGGCTCATCCCAAAAGAAGTATCCAGCAAGCCGAAAGAATGTTCTTTTATCCAAAGAGGACCAATTGGTAGGAATAACCACGATGGCCAAGTAATTGGTTATATTGGCATACCATGAAGTGAGAGTATGTGTTATGGCTTGGCAAAGCATGAGTTATTCATCGGAGAAAGTTTCTTTAATGGGGGAGTCATCAATGGGAGGATCCTCAAAGGGAAGTCTAAAAAGGTGATCCCTAACCACGTTCTCTACCCCCTTCTTGTCCTTAATCTCAAGGTTGAATTCTTGAAGGAGGAGAATTCACCTGATCAACCTCAACTTAGCATCTTGTTTGGACATTAAATACTTGAGGGCAGCATGATCGGTGTAAACAATCACTAGTGAGCCTACCAAGTAAGAGCGACACTTGTCCAAAGCAAAAACTATAGCCTACGATTCTTTTTCAGCGATGGTGTAGTTCACTTGGCTGTCATTCAATGTCTTGCTAGCGTAGTGAAGCACATGAGGCTTCGTATCGTTCATTTGGCCTAAACGGCCCCTATGGCATAATCACTTGTATCACACACAAGCTCAAAGGGTAGACTCCAATCCAAAAGTTGAATTATAAGAGCCGTGGTCAAATGAATCTTACTCGCCCCCAAATGCGTCCTACAATTGGAGTTAGTTACCTCGCAAGAGTACGGGGGTCACAATGAAGTATAAACAGGTAATCCAGTATCGTTCTCTCCCAAGGGACCTAGCCTAATATAGGCTGTAGCACTCACCTCACACAAACCTAACTAATGTCGAATTGAAATTGTGCGAATTGTGTCGTGCCTAGATTTTTCGCACTCGAGGAATACTCACACAAGCAGAAAAAATGCTATACTCTCTCGTTAGAACTCACCCTCCTAAAAGAATGAGTGCGACTAGGTTTGAATTGAAAATTTGATTTGAATAAAGGGCTTTGAAAAAGATTCGGAGTCGCCACCTAACTTGATTAAGGTGAGTTAGGTCACCTAAAAAACTAAGAATAATCCGAAGACTACACTTAGGGTTTTTGGAAAACGATTTTGAAAATATCTCCTCAAGAGAAGGTTTTTAGGAAAACAGGTTGTTTGGCAACCTTTAGAAAATATTTAGCCCTTTTTGAAAAATAACTCCTTTTTGGTCTTTGAAAACAGTGATTCTAGGTTCGGAGGTTGGTTACATGTAGAGAAGACGAACTAAGCCATCACCCTACCCCTCCCTTTCGGTACCTACCGGTCAATCTACCCTAGATTCACCTATGAGAGTCTTCAACTAACTATAGTTCAATCCTACCCACTTTGAAAAATAATGCTTGAAAAGAAACTAACATGATGTATGATATGCAAGTGCAAGTTAAGAGAATTGAAAAATAGATTTGGAAAGAGATTGATTTGAAATTGATTTGATTTGAAAATAGATTTGAAGAGATGGAATTGAAATTGGAAAGTTTAAGAAATTAGAAATAGAAATTTGAAATTAGAAATTTGAAATTGGAAGTTTGAAAATAGATTGGAGATTGAGATTTGAAAAATGTGGAGACCACACCCATGAGGGTGGAATTGAAAGTTTGAAAAGTGTTGTGACCGCACCTATGAAGGTTGCCTACGTATCCCTTTGGGGGAATCAGGTCAGTTATAGTTCGGACCGGAGTCCGATTGAAAAGAGATTGATTTGAAGAGAGAGATTGGATTGGCAGAAAGAGATTGAATTAAAAATTGGATTTGATTTGAGATTAGAAGAGGAGATTGGAAATTGAAATTGAGAAGATTGGACTTTGATATGAAAAGATAGATTTGGACTTGTTTTGGAAAGAGATGGTTTAAGAAACTTGGACTTAAGAAAGATGAGACTTAGGAAAGATTTGACTCGACTTGGAAGGTTTAGGAGATTAGGAAAGATTGGATTTAAGAAAATGTTTGAATTAGGAAAGGTCCGATTTAGGAAAGTTTTGGAATTAGGAAAGTTTCAAATTTAGAAAGTTTTCGAAATAGGAAAGGTTTTCAAATTAGGAAAGTTCCCAAATTAGGAAAGTTTTGAAATAGGAAAGTTTTGAAAATTGGAAAGTTTAGAATTTGGAAAGGTTTGGAAAAGGAAAGTTTAAGATTTAGAAAGTTTTAGAGTTTGAATTTTAGAAAATCTTGAAATTAGGAAAGGTTTGAAAAGTTAAGATTTGAAAAGAGGGTAGAATTAGGAAAGGGTTGAATTAGGAAAGATTTGAAAGTTGAGTTTTAAAATTTAGGAAAGATTTTTATGTTCAAGTTTTGAAACTTAAGGTTTAGGAAAGTGGAAGTTTAGGAAGGATTCAAATTAGGAAAGATTTGGATTTGGAAGGGATTGGATTTTGTTTCGAAAAGAAAAGTTTTGATTTTGTTTCCAAAAACGAAGGATTGGATTTGGTTTCCTAAACGGGAATATTTGATTTGGTTTCCTAAAGGGAAGATAGGATTTGGCAAAGATTTGGAAAGGGAGATTCTAGAAACCCTAGATTTGAAAGTGTAGAGTTTTAACGTAGAAAAAAGGTTTTGGAAACATGTATAGTTTGGATGTAGAAAACAAGAGGTTTTGGAAACCTAGGTTTGGGCAAAGTTTCAAAATCATGTTTTTGGAAAGAAAATTAGGGTTTCCTAATTATGAGTTCTAGGGTTTGATTTGAGTTCTAAGGAAAGAGTTTTTGGAAAGTGCGTTTTTGGAAATGAAGGTTTTTTTAGAAGGGAATCCTAAGGAGGAGTTTTTGGAAAGATTTTTGGCAAGAGTTTTTCTAAGAAGATTTTTGGTAGAAGATTGTTGAAGAGAGTTTTTGGAAAGATTTTTGGGGAACGTTTTTAGAAAGTGGATTTTGGGGAGAGGATTTTGGAAAGGAGTTGAAAAAGGGAGTTTTGAAAAATAGATTTTGGAAGGGAGTTTTTGAAAACAATTTTAGAGAGGAGAGTTTTAGGAAAGTATATTGAAAGAGATTTTTAAGGAAGAGATTTGAAAAGAAAGTTTTTGGAAGGTATGAAAACGTCTCACTTTCCTAAAGCGATTAAAGCCATAAGAAGGCTAGAACCACTTTAAGAAAATGGTTTTGGAAAACAATAAGATTTGAAAATATAGACCAAAAAGGTCACTTTTAATGTAACACTTTCCTAAAGCAACCTTAGCCATGGAAAGGCTAGAATCACCCTAGAATTGTGGTTTGAAAACAAGTTTTTGAAAAAGAGATTTTGATGCAATTTTGAAAACAAGTTTGAAAACGATTTTGAAAACAAGTTTGAAAACGATTTTTGGAAGATGCAAGATCATGATATGCACAATGCAATTTGGGGTCGTGAACATACAAGGCTAAGGCTTCACCACATAATCAAGGGGGCCGGACCCACGTGGTCTCTAGTTAGACTAGAAGAAAGCCCCCGACACGGTGACTCTCCAATAGCCCAATCCTACACACGGACAGGGAATCCCCTTGTTTCAAATATGCAAAGAAAAGGGGGGAAAGAGATGGGGGATTAAAATAGAGAAAACCCAAATGGGTTAGGAGAGAGAAGAGAGAGGGAGGAAGTGCGGAAATTTAAATAGGGAGCCTACCGTATGTCTTGTTATTTTGCGCGCCTTACTTTCTTCGGTCTTCGGTCTTCGTCTTGATCTTCACCTTCAATCTTCAAGAGTTGTCTTCAAGCTTCAAACTTCAGATTACAACTCTTCAAGTCTTCAAAGGAGGGTTGATGGTTAGTGTATGAGTGTATGGGGGTGTGTATGAGTATATAGGAGGCTAGGGTTTGTGTAAGGTGGCTAGGGTTTGGAAAACCTAGGGAAGCTAGGGTTTAGGAGGTGCTCGAGCTCTGTATATCGAATTATATGATTTTTGGGTTGAGTTTGTGGATCCTTTTCATTTTGAATGAGGCTCTGTATTTATAAAGGTTGGACAAGACTAGCGCCTGTTGCAGTGGCGTCAAGCCAAATTATACACTGGCGCCACTAGGAGTGGCGCCAGGCCATTTTTTGGCTTGGAGCCACTAGTAGTGGTGCCAGCCATTTAGGAAATGTTTAAGGTCGGCAAGCAACGTATCTTTGACTAGATTTGGGCGCCTATACTAGTGACTACCATGCAATTTTTAGTCTGGCTTCACTTGGAGTGACTCTGGAAAGTCTGGGAAGGATTTGAGGAAGCCGAGAATGACCCAGAAGGCTGGAAAAGAGCAGGAACACTTAAAATAGTATCCTGGAGGTATTTGACTTGAGAAATGAGGAGAGGATGCATTGGAGGGGTTGACCGAGCCTTTAGGAGCAAAACGGTCAATCGAATCGGGAAGCTGCCGAGACAGACTTGGACTGTCCCAGAAGAAGACTTGGGATTTGGAAACATTATTTAGAATGTTCCCAAAGGTTTCCGGTTTGATACCCAGAGCCGGTGTGGTCGAAAAAGGAGACCAGCCCACCAAGGGCAAAACGGTCATTTCGCACCAGGTTTGCCGGAACTGACTCGGAATGATCCGAAAAGGTAAAGGGAGGTTGAGAACACTATAAAAAGTAGTCTCAGGACATTACCGGTTTGATACCCAGAGCCGGTGTGGTCGGAAAAGGTGACCGGCCCACTAGGGGCAAAACGGTCATTTTGTACCGAGTTAGCCGGAACTGACTTGGACTGATCCGGAAAGGTAAAGGAAGGTTGAGAATACTATAAAAAGTATTCTCAGAGGGTTATCGGTTTGATACCCAGAGCCGGTGTGGTTCCCGGGGCATTCGGATGCCTAGGGGCAAAATGGTCATCTTGACTGGAAAGTCTCAGAAAAGGTCCAAAGGGCAGTTTGGTCATTTTTCACCAAAGTGGGCTAACAGACACTGGTGTTGACCTAGGTTTTGAGTGTTTTTGCCACTCTAATGGCGGTCGTCGTGACACAGGGGTTTGTTGGCAATTCCCTATATCGACCTATTTGTGAGTATTTTTGCTACTTTAACGGTTTTGTGAGTAGTTTCACTACTCGGACCGTTTCGAGGAATAAACTGTCTCGAGAGAGGGATTAGAAAGGGGTCTTACCGTCTTCGAAAAGACGTGCCTGGATTGGAACCGTCTCGAGGAATAAACTGTCTCGAGAGTGGGATTGGAAAGGGGACTTATCGTCTCCGAAGAGACGCGCCTGGATTGGAACCGTCTCGAGGAATAAACTGTCTCGAGAGTGGGATTGGAAAGGGGAAAGGAAAGGACAATGCTCCTAAGGGCATCTTGGTCATTTTGCCTCTATTTGGGCCTGACAGGCCCGCGAAGCGATGGACAGACGGGATTTGGACCTAGAGAACTGGTTTCGATAGGAATATACCCACAATGACTTGAACACAAGTCTGGACGGAGTGTAGACTGCCGAGCGGTCAAAAATGGGGTGCTTACAAATTGAATCTAAAATGAAAGAGAAAATAAAATATTAAAAATCTTTTAGGTTTTGATGAGTGTTCTAAATTACTAAACTATTGCAACTAAAAAAAAAGTAATTAACAACTAGGCAATTAAATTAAAGCAATTGAAATTAGAGTTAAAGCAATAAAAAGGGAATTGGGCTTAAATGATCTAATCACTCAATTTCATCCAAGGCTTCCAATGGAGTTTATAACTCAAATCAAACACAATATTTAAGTGTATTTGATTCGGAGGATTTAATTTTGAAAACCGATAATTCTCAAGTAATTGAAATTAAATAGATGGTTAATGGGGAATCAAAGGTTAATACAATCGATTTAACTAGGGTCAATACCAAATTTGTGGTTTGTGCATTGAATTAGTCAAACATAGTCTATTTACCTAGGTTTTCCAAGGCATCTTCAATCAATTGATGGGAATGAATTTCTAGCAACTGTGAAGTATTTGTCTAGTTAAGATTCCTAAATTAATATCATCGATTTAGGCAATGAAAATCCCCAAATTTAGTCAATAATCTAAGTTTTCTAAAATTCCATATATAATTACTAGAAATTCAAAATCTAAAAAAATATGACAATTAATTCATGAGATATCTCCATTGTAATTCTTGGATTATTTGAGTGATTTTCACATAAGAACCCAATTTAAGAACTAGCTAATGAAATTTATAATAAAAACATTTGAAATATAAAGAAAGCATGTAGAGATTTAAACTAAAAGTTACTTGAATATTAAGAGTGTTTGGATACAAGAAAAATGAGAGAAAGTGCAAGAAAGTGAAGGGAAATACAATACAATGAAAAAAAATTGCAAGCTAACTCTATAATACCATTACAAAGATAAATCTAAGCTAAAAATGAACAAAAAATGAAAAAATCAACCTCTTAGGAGCTTCTCGCACTACCCCCTAGGATAAAATTAACCGTAACTACACACAAACTCTTCGAAAACCTTTATAAAACGTAGCTTTGGACACAAAAAAAGCAATCTGGAAGCCAAAATAGCATTCGAACGGACTTCGGACAATGCATCTGACGCGCGTCTGAAGTGCATCAGAACAGGTACTGTTTAGCGTTCGAATGCACTATTCACTGACCGAACGCACTGTTCGGATGGTACTATTCACTGTTCGGACGGGTCCAAAGATGAACAGTTACCGTTCGAACGCATCATTCGGATGAGTATTATTCATTATTCAGCCTAGCAACCTTCTAGCTTGATTTTGACCACCTTAGAGGTCGATTAAGCCGATGCACATTAGAGGATAAGCTGTAGCTCTTGAAGTTTTCTTTCCAAGAACATAAACATCAACTCAATCAAACATTGGAGTGAAAGGTTATGGCCAAAATACCGAGACAGGTTGAACTTCTCATCACCAGTTTGCTCGTTTTGAACCCACTTTGATCATTCTTTGCATCTATTTGCCTTCATTAGCTTCTATAACCTACAAAACACATACAAAACACAATTAATCAAATATTGAACTAAAATAAGATAATTAACTACCACCTAAGTCTAACAATGTGCAAATTAAGACTTTATGATTACACTTTTAGGGTGTAATCACAACTCCCAACTTACATTTTGCTAGTCCCTAGCAAAAACTATCAAAAACATAAAAGATAATCTTCATTTTCGTAGGAGTCAAAGGTGCATTTAGCTTATGCACTAAGCCTTTAAACCCTTAGGTTACCCCTAGTGGGCGAGTGGTGTCTCGTGAGGGTTTTTAGTAATAATACCCATAAACATCCTTACGTGAATTGCCAATCAAGATAAGAATAAGAAATAGATGCATAATCCTACTCAAGTTAACATTGATATCACTCCAAACTCCAACACTTGCATTAATATGCAACAACTCATACAAAAGAGTGGTTCATGTGTGTGGGTGAAGAATCATCCTAAACAACACAAATGGACTCACTTATGTAAATCCACCCCTTTAAAGTTTTGATTTCAATCCTTACCGAACATACACTCGTAATTAAAGACCCATATGGTTTTCACAATGGTATGCTCAACAACAAAGTAAATGTAAAGAGACAAATCAAGTGAACGTACGAATTACAAAAATAAAAAAATAAAATAAAACTGTATCGACATTAGCATAGCTCCATGAAAGAATGTTCAAAGTTAAGCATTGATTCAAAGAAATTGATAAAATAAAGCTTATACTCTATTGAAAACTTCAATCAAGGACAACTTAGATCAACTAAGCCACGTTGAGGTGAAAAGGGCAAATGTAGAAGAGGTGAATGGTAAGGGTAAAGAGATAAAGCAAATGATCATATCATATGTGATCGAGGCATGACATGATGAATGTAAAACAACTACAACTCTCCCTTTTCAACATTTAATACACAAAATCCACTTCTCACTCTTCTCTAAAAATATTTTCAACTTTTGAACTCCTCTTCCATTCTTTTCTTCTTCTTTTTCTCTTTTTTTTTTTTTTCTTTTCTTACTTCTTCTCTCTTTTTTTTTTTTTGTTTATCTTTTTGTTTTCATCCTTTTATCATCCCTCATAGATTCAACAACTATTTTTTCATCTTTCAATATGCTCTTTTGCATTGAATTTCCCAAATTAATCTCTTCTCTCTCTCTCTCTCTCTCTCTCTCTCTCTCTCTTCTCTCTCTCTCTCTCTCTCTCTCTCTCTCTCTTCTTTAGCAATGCAAAACACTCTTTTCTCACATAGGTGTCCCTTTGCAATACAAGAGAGGAAATCATGTTGCACTTTTAGGATAAGAGTGAAAGATCAACAAGGGTCAAGAGAAATGCACGGTTTGACAACAGGAAACTCATAGCTATCAAGAAGAAAAGGGCATAGAATCATGTCCAAAATTGTACAACTGAAGCATTTCATAGAGTATAAGTATCAATAACAAGATCAAAACTCAAGTCATGAACCAAATACAAGCATAATGAAGCTATTGAATGAAATAAGGGTGAAAAAAATATCCTTGAGTAAATGTAAACGCTCCAAAAGGCGATAACTGCTCTAAACCTCACAAGGAATTATCTCCAATAATGTAAGGGTAAAAGTGCAAAGACTAGTAACAAATTATGTTAAAAAGCTTGATTGTACATAATGATGCAATCCCCTCTACAAATACATGAATTAAGCAATTTACCCAACATGTTGGGTATGAGAAGTAATTCAACATCATCTTGAGTAAAAATACAAGCAAGAATTCCTATCTTCTAATCTTAAAAGGCACTTTCACAAGTTAAATATATATATATATTTTTTTGTAGGGTGCTAAACAAAAGAAAAAGAACGAAGAAAATAGAGGCAAAGTCTCTACCCCACCCCCAACTTAAAATGATGCATTATCCTCAATATATGAGAACAAAGCATAGAATGCAAATACATGGTGGGGGAAAAAAAAAAAGAAGATAAGGCACCCCCAACTTAGAATGAAAAAAAAAACTAAGAAAAACAAGAAAATTAAACAACTACTCCTACTCCTACTCAAATTAGAGAGAGAAAATCATCTAATGCCACAAAGTAGGAATTTGTCATTATCCCACACCCCCAACTTAGAGATTTTCAAAGAGTTCATGCAAACATAAAAATAGACAATGGTCACTTTTTTTATGAACTCAAGAATGTAACTTTGAAGCACATAGGGGTAAAAAAGGTCATGGTATGTAGAAAGTAAAGAATGATTATGTACAAAGGTGCCAATTATGCTCATGCCATGAAGTGTTTGACCCTCTCCCTCTTTTGGTTGGTCGGCCATAGGAATGATATTTGGTTCTAGTGTTGGGACATGGAGCTCCAAAAGCACCGATAGAAAGAGGACTAGGTGTTAGATGCATAAAAGTAGGGATTTCATAATCCCTAGACATGGTAAGAATGGCCTCTAGACCATCAACATTCTCATTGACATGCACATTCCCAACATCCAATAGACGAATATCATCATTGTAAGTACCCCATTTTTGCCCACTCGGTAGTCTCCAGTCCATCCAGACTTGTATTCAAGTCAATATTGACATATTCCAATCTAAATCAACTTTCCAAGTCTAATCCCGTTAATCGATAGCTTCACGGGCCCTTTGGGCCCAAATAGAGGCAAAACAACCAAAATACCCTTGGCGGCATTGATCAGTCCAATTCTAATGGGCATGTCTTTTCGAGGACGGTAAGTCCCTTTTCCAATTCCAATTCCAATTTCAATTCCAATTCCAATTCCAATTCCAATTCCAATTCCAATTAAATCCAGCACACCTTTCAAGAAAGTTGATTTCTCGAGGTAGTAAGACCATCCAATCCAGCACGTTTCTAAAGAAACTCTTCGGAACAGTAAGTCCCTTCAAACCCATCGACTGGGACGAGACCCCAAGTTCCCGACTTGGTAGAACGGTCCACCTTTGGCGCCTGCTAACCTGCTAATGAAGAAATATCTATTTCGGCATGCCTTTTGAGAAAGTTGATTTCTCAGGTGCTAAGTCCACCTAGCATCTTCTAGAGATTAGACAGTCTTTGGAATGATCGCGACCCGTTAGAATAACGAAAATACTCGTAAACATCACAACCGTCAGAGTGGCAAAAACTATTGCAAATAGGTCGATATAGGGAATTGCCAGCAAACCCCTATATCACAGGACCTTCGTTAGAGTGACAGAAATATTCCAGACCCAGGTCAACACTAGTACCTGCTAACCCACTCTGGTGAAAAATGACCAAATTGCCCCTAGGGCCATTTTCGGCACATTTTTCAAGAAAGTACCTAAGTCCTCATAACAGTAAGTCCACCCTTCCAATATTGTCTTAAAGACAATCCAGCATGATTAGGTGGCTTCTAGTCAGTTTTGGGTCAATTTCAAGACATTTCGATCAAGATGACCATTTTGCCTCTAGGCATCCAAGTGCCTCGAGAACCACACCGGCTCTAGGTATTAAACTAGTAGTCTCTTGAGAATGCCTCTTATAGTATTCTCAACCTTCCATTATCTTTCCAGATCATTCTCAACCTTCCATTATCTTTCCAGATCATTTCGAGTCAATTCCGATAAACCTGGTGCAAAATGACCATTTTGCCCCTAGTAGGCCGGTTGCCTTTTTCGACCACACCGGCTCTAGGTATCAAGTCGGTAACCTCCCGGGACATTCGAAGTAATCTTTCCAAATCTTGAGTGTTCTTTCGGGACATTTTGAGTCCATCCCGACAGCTTTCCGGCTCGATTGACCGTTTTGCCCCTAATGGCCCGATCAACCCATCCAATACATCCTGTCACAATTTTTCAAGTCTGCTACCCCTGAGACACTTTTTTAGGGGTTCTCGTCCCTTTCTAGCCTTCTAGGCCATTTCTGGCCCTTTCAAATCATTTCAGAACTTTTTGGAGTCACTCCTAGTGAAGCCAGACTAAAAATTGCATGGTAGGCACTAGCACAGGCACCCAAATCTTCTGAAGATACGTTGCTTACTGACCTTAAAACTTTCCTAAGTGGTTGGCGCCATTGGTAGTGGCCTCAAGCCAAATTTTTGCCTAGCGCCACTCCTAGTGGCGCTAATGGAAACTTTTGCCTGGCGCCACTGCAACAGGCGTCAGGTCAATCCTTTCTCTATAAATACAAAGCCTCTTCTAGTGTGAAAAGGGTCTGCAAACTTAGTCTAAAAACTCTCCTCTTCGATATACAGAGATAGTAGCCTCCCTAAAGCCTAGTCTTCTTTAAGTTCTCCAAACCCTTGCCCCCATATACAAACCCTAGCTCTCATATACTCCTATGCACTCATATACACTCCTATACACTCCAATACTAGCCTCTAAAGACTCCATTGAAGACTTGAAGTGCTACAACCCGAAGCTCTCAACGATCAAGACAAGCCCTTGAAGACTAACGCAAAGCAAAGTAAAGCAAGAAGAACAAAGCGCATAAAGGAAAACAAATAAAAGAAAATGCAAGATAGGGTTCCTATTTACATTTATGCAACTCCCCCTCTCTCTTCTCTCTCCTAACCCACTTGGGTTTTCTTCTATTTTAATCCCCCATCTTCTTTCCCCCCTTTCTTGCATGCTTGAAATAAGGGACTTCCTGGTCCATGTGTAGGATTAGGCTATTGAAGGTCACCATGTCGGGGTCTTTCTCTTAGTCTAATCGGAGGCCACGTGGGTTCGGCTCCCTTGATTATGTGGTGATGCCTTAACCGTGTATGTTCACGACCCCAACTTGTATTGTGCATATCATGATCTTACATTCCTCAAAAATTCGTTTTCCAACTTGTTTTCAAAAGTTGCATTAAAATTATTTTCAAAATTGCATTAAAGTTTTTTTGTTCAAAACTGGTTTTCAAAGTCACAATCCTAGAGTGATTCTAGCCTTACCATGGTTAGGGTTGCTTTAGGAAAGTGTTACATTTAAAGTGACCAATATGGTCCATATTTTCAAATCATTGTTGTTTTCAAAACCACTATCTTAGAATGGTTCTAACCTTCTTATGGTTAAAATCGTTTTAGGAAAGTGAGATATTTTTATGAACGTTCCAAAAACTCTCTTTTCAAATCTCTCCTTCTAAAAATCTCTTTTCCAACATACTTTCTAAAAACTCTCTCCAATCTCCTTTCCAAAATTGTTTTCTAAAAACTCCCTTAAAAAATTTAATTTTCAAAACTCCTTTTCAAGCTTTTTCCCAAAAAAAGCTCTCTTTAAAATTCACTTTTTAGAAACACTCCATATGTTTCCTTCCTGAAAACTCTTTTTTTAAAATCTCCTTCCTAACAATTCTTTCTAAAATTTTTTTTCCTAAAAACTCTTTTCAAATCCCTTTCTAAAAACTCCATTCTAAGATTTCTTTTTGAAAATCTTCCCTTCCAAAAACTTACTTTCCAAAATTCTCTTTCCTTGGAGCCCAAGTCAAGCCCTAGAGTTAATGATTAGGAAACCCTAATTTCTTTTCTTAAAACATGATTTTCAATCTTGCCTTAAAACCTAAGTTTCCAAAATCCCCCATTTTATATCAAAATCATAAGTTTCCAAAACCTATTTTCTACATTAAAACTATAGTCTTCAAAATTTAAGATTTCCAAAACTTCACCTTCTAAATCCATGCCAAATCCAATATTCCCTTTAGGAAACCAAATCTAATCTTCTCATTTAGGAAACTAGATACAATTCTCCGTTTTTAAAAACAAAATCAAAACACCTCTTTTAGAAACAAAATCCAATCTTTTGTTTTAGGAAACAGGAATCTCAACCCTTCCAAATCCAAATATTTCTTAAACTCAAACCTTTCCTATTTTCAAGTATTTCTAAAACTCAAATTTCCAAACTTTTCAAATTCAAAACTTCCTTAAGTCAAAACTTTCTAAAAACGAAACCTTCCCTAATTTAAAACTTTCCAAATCCAAAACTTTCTTAAGTCAAAACTTTCTTAAATTCTAAACTTTCTAAATTCTAAACTTTTCAACTTTCAAATCTTTCCTGTTTCAAAACTTTCCTTTTTCAAAATATTTCCAAATCAAAACCTTCCTACACCAAAACTTTCCTAAAATGAAACTTTCCTAAAATGACACTTTCTTATTTTGAAACTTCCCTAATTCAAATCTTTCCTAAATCCAATATTTTCCTAATCTTTCAAATCCAACATTCGAGTCAAATCTTTTCGAAGACCCTTCCAAGTCAAGTCAAATATTTCTTAATCTCAAGTCTTTCTTAAGTCTCATCTTTCCTAACTCTAGGTTTCCTAAAACCAAGCTTTCCAAAACCAATCTTTTCAAATCTTCCAATCAAAGTTCAATCTCTCAATCTTTCAATTCAAATTCCAATTCAATTTCTTTTTCCAATCACAATCTTCTATTTTCTATTGGACTCTTGTCCGAACTACGACTGACCTGATTCCTCAAAAAGAATACGTAGGCAACCCTCATGGATGCTGTCACAACTTTTTTCAAATCTCCAATTCCATAACTCTTTTCAAACTTCCAATTCTAAAAATCTACTTTCAATCCTCAATTTTAATTTCTAGAACTTTCTTTCCAATTTCAAACTTCAATTATTCTTTTTGAATCTATTTCAAATCAAATATTTCTATTGCACTTGCATATCATGCATCATGTCTTTTTCTTTCTAAAAATTATTTTCTAAAGTGGATAGTTTTGGATATATATTAATTGAAGACTCTAATGGGTGAATCTAGGGTGAATAGACATGTAGGTATCGCAAGGGCAGGGTAGGGTGATGGCTTAGTGTGTCTTCCCTGCACGTAACCAACCTCTGAACATAGAACGCTGTTTTCGAAAGACCAAAATGGAGTTATTTTCAAAAAAGGGCTTAAATATTTTTCAAAGGTTACCAAACAACCTATTTTCTTAAAAACCCTCTCTTGAGGAAGTATTTTCAAAAGCCCTAAGTATAGTTTTCGGATTGTGCTTAGTTTTAGGTGACCTAACTCACCTTAATCAAGTTAGGTGGCGACTCCGAATTTTTTTTCAAAAGCCCTTTATTCAAATCAATTTTCAATTCAAACCAAGTCGCACTCATTCTTCTAGGAGAATGAGTTCTAACGAAAGAGTACAGTATTTTTTCTGTTTGTGTGTGTATTCCTCTAGTGCAAAAAATCTGAGCATGACAATCATTAAGGATAATCTCATCACTATCCTTCTATTCTTATTTAGAGTCCCTAATTTTGCACTCCACTCTCTTTAGTTCTTCATCCCTAAAGACATTTTCAATAATTTTACCTTAGGAATGTCTTCCTTAGACTCTAAGTCTTGAGGAATGGTGATCTGATCAATGATTTCCTCATTTCTATGGTTAGTGATGGGATAGACGGGTTCACCTAGATACCCTTGCCTAGTAAGAATAATTGGAGATGACACAAGGGATTTATTCTCCGCTTGGACAACCAATGTTTGCATTAAAAGAGTCAATTGACTCTTTATCTCATTAAAGCCCTTATCTATTTTAGAGTTCACTTCTTTTTGAAATTTTATGGCTTGTTGAAGTGTGTCCTCTAGAGTATCCTCTATGGTGTCCACTTGTGTGCTAGTGTAAGGAATGTGATATTCCTCAGAAGGTAAACATTGGGCATGGATGTATTCACATAGTAGAATTTGGTAGGATGGAGGTGGTGCATGATAATAGTCAAAGGGCTTTTGGTAAGAGTGATGCTCAAAATAATATTGTGAATATGTGCTCTCATATCCCCTATCAAGGTTAAATTGATCACACCCCTCAAGATTGGAAGGTGGTCATGGAGGCTCCCTTTGGCCATTAGCTCTAAGGTGTTCCCTAAGAGACATATTGGATGATGGATGGTGTGAAAATTTACCACTAAACATAATGAAGTGCACAAAAGAAGATGGATGCAATGCATAAACAAATATAGCGCATCGCGCCTTAGCACATCATACACAACAATGCTTAATAATTTCCATCCAAACCTCCAATCTCCACATAAAAAGTTCCACCAATTTAAACAATTTCAACCAACCAAACCTCCAATCTCCACAAGTTATATACCTCCAATTTTCAATTAAATATAATCCCTAATTCTCCACTAGCAATCCTCCAATTAAATTAATAAAATAAAAAAATATATATATACAAAACAAACAAAATAAACCTAAAAGAAAGAAAAAAAAGAAAGAATAAAACTCTAACATGGTATCACACAAAAATGGAACAAAGTTACCGATGGCCTAAGCCGAAGATTCATCCATCGTGGTAGATTGACGGAGATTAAATTCACCAATTGCTCTTCAACCCAAAGCTTGTTAGTGCTCGCCTCGTGCCTTTGGTCCCCGGCAACGGCACTAAAACTTAACTCACCCCCAAATGCGTCCTACAAATGAAGTTAGTTACCCTGCAAGAGTACGAGGGTCACGATAAAGTATAAACCGGTAATTCGGTATTGTTCTCTCCCAAGGGACCTAGCCTTATATAGGCTGCAGCACTCACCTCACACTAACCTAACTAGGGTCGAATTAAAATTGTGCGAATTGAATCTAAAATAAAAGGAAAAGAAAAGACCAAAAATCTTTTTGATTTTGATGAGTGTTTTAAATTACTAAACTATTGCAACTAAAATAAAAGTAATTAAGAACTAGGCAATTAAATTAAAACAATTGAAATTAGACTTAAAGCCATAAAAAGGGAATTGGGCTTAAATGATTCAATTACCCAATTTCATCCAAGGCTTCCAACAGGGTTTAGAACTTAAATCAAACACAACATTTAAGTGTGTTTGATTCAGAGGATTTAATTTTGAAAACTGATAATTCTCAAGCTATTGAAATTGGATACATGGTTAATGAGGAATCAATGGTTAATATCATCAATTTAACTAGGGTAAATACCAAATTTCTAGTTTGTGCATTGAATTAGTCAAACATAGTCAATAACCTAGGTTTTCTAAGGCATCTTCAATTAATTGATGGGAATGAATTTCCAGCAATTGTGGGATATTTGTCTAGTCAAGAGTCCTAAATTAATACTATCGATTTGGGTGATGAAAATCTCCAAACTTAGTCAATAATCTAAGTTTTCTAAAACCTCACATATAATTACTAGAAATTCGAAATCTAGAAAAACATGACAATTAATTCATGAGATACCTCCATTGTAATTCTTGGATTATTTGAGTGATTTTCATATATGAACCCAATTTAAGAACTAGCTAATGAAATTTATAATAAAAGCATGTGAAATATAAAGAAAGCATGTAGAGATTTAAACTAAAATCTACTTGAATATTAAGAGTATTTGGATAAAAGAAAAATAAGAGAAAGTGCAAGAAAGTGAAGGGAAATACAATACAATGAAAGAAAATTACAAGTTAACTCTATATTACCACTACAAAGATAAATTTAAGCTAAAAATGAACAAAAAAAAATGAAAAAAAACCAACCTCTTGGGAGCTTCTCCCCCCCCCCCCCCCCCCCCCCCCCCCCCCCCCCCCCCGCCCCCCCAGGCTAAAACTAACCTTAACTACACAAATATTCTTCAAAAACCTCCCTAAAATGCAGCTTTGGACGTAAAAAAAATGCAATATGAAAGTCAAAATAGCGTCCGAACGGACTTCAGACGGTGCGTCTGATGAGCGTCTAACGTGCGTCCGAACAGGTAACCGTTCAAACACACTGTTCGGATGGTACTGTTCACCGTTTGGATGGGTACTATTCACCATTCAAATGGGTGAATAGTAACCGTGCAAACAGTGAACAGGTATTGTTCGAACGCACCGTTCAAATGGGCACTATTCACTGTTCAGCCTAGCAACCTTCTAGCTCGATTTTAACCAACTTAGAAGTCGATTCAGACAATGCACATTAGAGGACAAGTTGTAGCTTTTGAAGTCTTCTTTCTAATGCCATAAAAATTAGCTCAATCAGACACCGAAGTGAAAAGTTATGGCCAAAATACCAAGATGGGTTGGACTTCTCATCACCGGTTTGCTCGTTTTGAACCCCACTTTGATCATTATTTGCGTCTATTTGCCTTTATTAGCTTCTATAACCTACAAAACACACGCAAAACAAAATTAATCAAATATTGAACTAAAATGAGATAATTAACTACCATATAAGTCTAACAATGTGCAAATTAAGGGTTTATGATTAAACTTTCAAGGTGTAATCAAGTCTTCAATTTGTTGAATGCAAATGGTGTATATTACATCAATAGGGCACATAAAGGCCTAGAACTGGCACTAAAGGATTTAATGAAATGCTGGTAGAAACCGGTATGCCCAAGTAAGGATCTTACATCTTTAGCAGTCCCAAGGGTTGGAAGTTTTGTAATCAACTCAACCTTGGCGGGATCTACCTCAATACCCCTCCCGAAAATGATGTGGCCTAAGACTATACCTTGTGTCACCATAAAGTGACACTTAATACAATTCAAAACTAGATGATTCTCCTCACATCGCTTGAGCACAGACTTTGAATTGGTTAGACATTGTTCATACATGTCTGCATAAAACGAGAAATCATATATGAAGACCTCTAAAATTCGCTCTACCATATCACAAAAAAAATACTCATCATGCATCTTTTGAAAGTGGCGGGAGCATTACACACCCCAAAGGACATCCGCTTGTAAGCGAATATGCCAAAGGGGCATGTGAATATTGTTTTATCATGGAATTTCATGGCTATTTATAGTTGGTTGTATCAAGAATAACCATCCAGGAAACAATAATATTCCCTTCCCTCTACACATTCGAGCCCCTAATCAATTAATGAAAGGGGAATATGATCATTGCTAGTGACAACATTAAAACGGCGATAGTCTATACGTATATGCCACTCGGTTTGAATCCAAGTGGATATCAACTCATTGTTCCCATTCCACACTACCGTTACTCTGAATTTTTTAGGGATGACTTGAGTTTGGCTAACCCACCTAGAGTTAGATATGGGGAAAATGATACTCACATTAAGCAATTTTTTAATCTCTCCTCTCATAACATCTTTCATGGTTGAGGTTAATCGCCATTGCAATTGACACACTAGTTTAGTCCCTTCCTTAAGATAAATGCGATGGGTACACACAAGGGGGCTAATCCCTGTGACGATCAGTGATCATCCAACTGATGGCTTTCCGATGCCTCTTGAGCACTTCCAACAAACTCACTTCTTGAGTCTCCAATAAACATGAAGATATGACTACTGAATATGACTCACCCTCTCCTAAAAATAAATATATAAGAGTGGAGGGCAATGGTTTCCTTTCGGGTATTAGGGCTTTAAGTTCTGATGGTTGAGGTTTAATAGGGTTAGGAGTTAAAGGCTTAAAAGTGGGAGTTCATTAACCCACTGCCATGACAAATACTACCTCTAACTCACTAACCTCTTCACCTGCCTCCTCCTCTTCATTTTCCATGCACGCGAGATCCTTACTAAATCTAAGCACTCTAGCCAATGGGTCCTCTACGCAATGCTTCTCAAAATGATATTGGATGAGAGTATCGAGAAATTTTACTTCCCTAATATCCTCACACTCACTTGGTTGTTTCCTTGTATTGTACATATTTAACTTGATTGTCATATTGCCAAAACACAACTTCAAAAGACCACCTGTAGATGATTGATAGCATCACATATGCCCAATAAGGGGCGACCAACAATGACCAGTATGTGATTTTGTGCATTGGGACCCACAATTGGTTGAGTGTCCTAGACAACCAAATCTGCAGAATAGTAAAATATTTTCACTTGCACCAAAACGTCTTCCACTACCCCCCTCGGTGCCTTAATCGACTTATCCGCAAGTTAAAGTGTGGGTTTAGTAAACTTAAATTCTCCGTAACCTAATTGCTCATACACCGAGTATGGCAAGAGGTTCACATTTGACGCTAGATTAAGTCAGTAACATTCAATCCTATGATCTCCAATAATACAAGTAACCGTGGGACATCTTGAGTCCTTGTCTTTTTGTAGGGTTTTAATTTGGACAACGAAGTTGACATCTTGAGCAAGAAAAGCATTCTCTCTATCCTTTAACAACCTCTTGACAATGCACAAATCTTTTAAAAACTTAGTATAAGATGGTACTTTCTTGATAGCTTCTAAGAGCGGTAGATTGATCTTGACTTATTTAAATGTTTCATAGATTCAAAACTTAGAGGATGCTTCTTTGGCTTTGCTAAACTATGAGGGAAAGGGGCATGACCAATGCCTTATGTTCTTCCTTAAAGGCTTTCTCATCCTAGTTAATGACTCACCATTCATCTTCTCACCCTTCTTTTCTTATTCACAATTCTATCCCTCTTAATCGGCTTCCTTCTTAACTCCATTTTCCTCCACCCCACTAGGCGTGTTCTCACTTTCAACCCCAAGTGGGCTATCTACTACCTTAGGAATGTCTCCCCTACCCAAAGGATCCCCAGGAAGAATGGTTTTATCAATAACTTTTTTACTTCTCAAGGTAGTAATAGCTTGGACTTGTTCATGGCTAAATGACGGTTTACCAAAGGTTTCGATGGAATGCACATGTTTGGTTGAGGTTGAGCGGGCAACTTACCCTTCTCATTGATAGATAAGGCTTGAGTGAGAAAAGTCAATTAACTCTTAATATCAGTCAACGTTTGGCCATGTTGCTCTAACACCTTATCAACTCTAGAATTTACACTCCCTTGATTATGCATGAAATTTTGAAAAGTGTTATCTAGGGCCCTCTTGTGTGGTGGTTGATATGTGTTGGTCAGAGATTGTTGTGGAGCTTGGTATGGTCTTGGTTGAGATGAAAATGGTGCCATCAACAGAATTTGGTATTGTTGTGTTTGGAAAAGTGGAGGAGGTGCTTGATAAGATTGAGAAATTGGAAATCCTCTATGATATGATTAGGGGTTTAACGACTCCTTACTCCACCACAAAAAATTTGGGTGATTCTTCCACCCAAGGTTATAGGTGTTGGAATAAGGGTTACCCCCTCCTCGTTGGTATTGACCTATGGCATTAACTTGGCCATACAAATCTTCCTTAATCCCTAGGATGACCGAATAGGATGACGTGTCATGGTCCTTGGTCTTACACAAAACATAACTGACCTCCTTAATTTCCTCTATCTCAACTGCATTCACTCTCTTCACTTCTAGAGCTTTTAATTTCCTTGCCAACGTTGCAAGCCTAGTATTAATATCATCTTTTTCTTTCAATTAATACTTTACCCCTTGTTGATTTGGTTTACCCTTGGGATTTTAAGTCCCAATGGTAGCCCAATCTTAAGCCAAGTTTACGAGGTAGTCAAAATAGGCATAAGCTTCATGATGTTGCTTAGTCATGAAAGTTCTCGCACACATTGTCTCTACAAATTGTTTTAGTTGGGGTGTAAGACATGCGTGGAAAATGTTAATGATATGCTATTCATTGAAAGCGTAGTGTGGGCAAGAAATTAGAAGGTCTTTAAAGCACTCCTAACTTTAGAAAAATGATTCTCTCAATATGGGGGAGAATTCTAAAATTTGGCATCTAAATGTCTTCGTTCAATTCTCTGGGAAAAATTTCTTCAAAAACTCTCCTTGAAGAGCTTGCCAAGAATGAATGGACAACAATCTCAATTAGTTAAACACGTCTCGGTTGTATCTTTTAGACAAAAAGGAAAGAGTTTTAGGAGAAAATTTTCTCATAGACAAGAGTTATCCATGATAAGGGAGCAAGCATCTTCAAATTCTTTTATTAATGCATACGATCGCTTGGACTCCATTCCATTAAATAGAGGTAATAATTGCATCATCCTTGAAAGAATATTCAATGTAGTATAATGGGGGAAAAAACGATACAAGAGCTCGGAGCTTGCCTAGGAGGATTCATATAATTTCTTAAGGTCTGATATTGGGAAGCTGCCATGTCACCATGGTTGCTCCCTCGGTCAAAGTCATTGCATCCTACTACATTAAGAATCCTATCCGGAGGGTTTGGTTGAAGATTAGGGTCGATGTTCAAATTTTGATTAAGGATGTTTGGTTTGTCTTTGGGATTTGGGGGAAAGATATTAGGTAGCCCTCCTTCGTTGATATTGGCCATTGATATAAAATTTAGGTCGACAACTAAGGGAAGTCTTGGAGTAAGTTCTCTAGGGGATGAAGAAGAACTGGAACTCTAAAGCTTCATAAGACTTCTGTATATATCACGTGTGAATAATGGCATCCAATGAATGCAACAAATGAGATATCTAGATCATAGCAACACATCATACACAAGCATATATATGGCGGGACAATGGCTTTTTCAATTCAATTCAAATTCTCCAATCTCCACATGCAAAGACAATATCACTAATTCAAAACTATAGCAGACTAAGCTATCCTCCACACTACACCACCAATAGGGCTCCTAGCAAGATGCAATGCAATTACACTAACCAAACCAAACAAACTAAGAAAACAATAATCGAAAATCTAACATGGGTATTCGCATAAAAGGAAAAAAAAGAAAAAGAATTACACTAGCTATAAGCTATAGATGCTTCCCATGGAGATGGGTGATCAATTCTCACCTATTTTGCAATTTAATTTAATTTTTTTTTCCAAAATTAGCTCATTCCTTCAAATCCCCAGCAATGGCGCCAAAATTTTTTATTCATGTCCAAACGTGCACTCAATAGCAAGTGGTGCGAAGTAATTTTACTGGTTAAGTTTTGGATCGTTCTTCCCAAGGAATTTGTACAAATCTAGCAATCAACACGAAGTATGATGTTAGAAAACTATTGGACCAAATTGCTAAAAACAAGTAGAGAATTAAATCTATAGTAACTAAAACTAGACCAAAAATCTTTAGGAGTTTTGGGAACTAATTGGCTAATCTCTAAGCAATTAGCAACTAGAGCAAAAAGATTAAACCTAATTAACTCTAACAACCTGAAATTCAAATTGTTTAACTAGAGAATCAAATGGGTTTTAAGAGGATTGTGGATACAATTGATCCAAATCTACCAATTCTTTCATGGGATTGAAGAGAGAGTTTAGATAACTCAAATCAAGGATCTCTCCATGGATCCTTGATTCAGAGAATTTAGACTTGAAAACCATAGATTCTCTCCCAATTAGAGTATGACTTTATAAATCTTTGTGAGATCCTTGGAAGCAAACCATGGGTTCATCAAACCATGATTATGAATCCAAGAGTTCTAGAGAAATTAGCTCATATTGAGTAGAGGAGAAGAAATCTAATGATATTCAATAGAATTAGAACACTCCCCTTCGATCTCCATGTAATCATTGGTAGATCCTCACAATTGCATACATATGAAAAATTTAGCTAGAGAACTCCATCATAGAAAGCATTTAAATGTATTGAGAAGACATAAGAAGCAACTGATCTAGGCTTTTATAGATGAGATTAGATGTTTGGTTACAAGAAAAATGCAGAGAAAATGCTAAAAAAATCAAAATGAGAGAGAGTGGGAGAGCTCTTCCAAAAACGTCCCAGATAGCTTTGTATATGCAGTTTAAAAATAGGAATTGTGGAAACCAATTGATCGAACTGCGATTACCCTTCAATTGGAAAAACACCCTATCTGAAGTTTGGTTTTAGAGGAACTCAGCAGCTGCAGTAGAGCGATCGATGGATTTCCGACCTCATCGATCGAACGAGGAGTTGAGAGATTGATTGCTTGATCAATCTGTCTATTGGGCCAATCGATCAATTGATCATTTTCTGCCTCTTTTCTCATTGTTTAAACTCCGATTCCTGCAAAAACATATTAAAGCACGTTTAGACCATTTCAAAGGATAAAAGACCAATTTAGTATATACAAAAATAGTTAACAATCAACTAATTTAGGTTTTGAGATAACACTTTTTTAGTGTAGTCAGGAAACGTTCAGGAAAAGCAAGCAAAATATTTTGAAAACTCTTCGGAAAAGTTTCAGAAACTCTTGAGATAATTAACGAAAACACTTAGAAAACTTAGGAAAACGCTTCAGAAACTTAAAAAATTAATTCTTATATATTTTTTCATCTTAAGTTCTAACTAAATATCTATGAAATTATTCATGTAGGTTTCCACTAAGTTTCTCAAAGGTGTCCACTAAATTTCTTAAAGGTCTCGTTTGAGTTTTGTGAAAGCTTCCTAATGAGATTCCTATTAAGTTTCTCAATCGTTTCTCACTTTTCGTTTGTTCGTATATTTTTTGATCGCATTTTTCGTTTCTATTTTCCCTAACATTTTCACTTTCGCTTTTCATTTTGATAACTATTGTACCGCCTACTAGCACCATTCTTTGTTCATGTAAAAACAAAATACAAACAACCATCATTATCTCATAAGTATCATTGTTATAGAGGAAACAGTTGAAGGGGTTGATCTTTAGAGTACAATTATTGCATAGGGAATTCAATAGATGACTTAATATACATTTACATTGTTGACTCAAAGTCCTTTGGATGATTTCTTGACTATATTCAAAAGACCAACTTCCATTGAAGAATGTACTTTCTCAATGAATCATCTCTTTATTAATTTATTTTTGGAAGTTGTATGATACTTAATGTGAGTGGCAATTTTTTTTTTTTACTTTTTTGCAAGATTGTGTGGCAGATTGGTAACGATTGTCAAAATGGCAAAAGTCTATTGAAGTGATAAATGCATGCGTTACTCATTTACTTGTGTGTTGTGAGTGACAAAATAGATTGAGAAACTATTTTATGCATAACAATTTTTCAATACATGAAACTAGCCCTATTTTGTAGCCAAAACTTTCCATTTGAATTTAACAATGTGTAGTTCAGTTGTACTATTGATATGTGAATTTAACTAAATTTACGAGACCTATTAACAAATGGTATAACCCATTCTTTAAATTGGTTTAGTTGAGGGCTTTGATGTTTTGAGAGACTCGTTAATAAATTTTGATAACTTCTCACTAACGTACATAAGGCCTTTAGAAAATAGGAGGATCTAACTCTATCTATTCACATAATTTGGTCATTTCTAGATTTTTTTTTTAAATGAAAAATTTTGAGTGTTTTAAATATTGATTGTTGAGAACTTGAGATGTCTATAACTTCGAAACATCGTCCCATCGAAGGTGATGAATTTATACATCTTAAAATATATAAAATGTGAACGAACCATTTAATATCAATGGCACACAAAAAACAAACTCTTTACAAAAATTGACAAATTGTTAAGTCTAAAGGAAAATCCAAAATTGACAAATCCACCAAGCTCCAACTCACAGCCCGATACATACGTTGGTGGGTCTTGGGTTGGCATACAGCCTGAAGCATGAAAAAACCTGAATTCTACAATACATGGATCTACTCAAACCTTAGTGAGGGTACGAATGGTCAATCATAATTATTTAGTATTAAACCTAGCAATTAAGTATATACCACAAATCTCACACAAACATAATAAAAGCAATCAAACATAGAGACAAGAAATTTTTGTTGTGGAAATCCAAAGCGAAAAAAAATCACGTGGACCAACTCCTTTGATCTGAGCGAGCCAAGCACTATAATGAACAGTTTACACAAGTTACACTTACAACCAAACGCCAAACTCCACAGATACCGTTCGAATCACTCTATTGTTTAAGTTACTTGCTTAACTCCTTGATTTTCTATTCTTCCCCAGTCGCTCGACTCTAACACCGAATCACCATGATACTTTCTGTCGCCTTTGAAATCTACCAAGATGATTTTCTCTCGAGGTTCTTCAATGGTCGAAGCGTCTTTATTTTCTCTGCAGAATAGTTGAAGAGTCAATATCCATCTATACACCTCTCTCTAATCTTTATAGCCCACAAACCCTATCTCTTTAATAGGTATATCATCTATTTTTGGAATCTTTTATTTCCATTCAGTATGACTAGATACATACCTAAATTATATAGAAAGGATCTGGTCAAGAGTCCCATCAATTGCAATCTTTCCATGTAGCTCATGTAAAAACAATGTTTTGAAAATCGGACCGTTGAGCGAACCGAAAAAGAGACCAGGTCACGGGTCACTGGTTCAACCGTTGGGTCAATCGTTATTGACCCGTGATGTCATAATTATGTCATTAATTTATTTATTAATAGTAAAAAAAATTATTTTTTTTTTTTACACTAATTTTAATACTTAAAATTTAAAATTTTATCTTAAAAATTGAATCGGCCAATTCAACTACCGGGTTTATTGACCGGGTCATGGTTTAACAGCGGGTTTGACCGCGTTTAACTGGGTTTGACCGAGTTTTGACCAAAACGGGTTTTAAGGGTTAATCGGACCTGTACCTAGCCCGGTTCCTGATTTTTTCGGTTCAACCGGCCGGTCCGGTCCGATTTTCAAAACATTGTGTAAAAAGATTCACATCTTTTTCCCAAGTGACAATTAGTGCTATGTTTAAGTTGACAATTGTCAATTTGTTGCATACGCTTGACTCTTGCCTTTAATCTTGTCATACATCTTGCCAACTTTTGAGACCTCTCTACAATGTGCTTGTGAGCATGACAAGTGCCATTAATCTTGCAATTATTTGACAACTCTCTAGAATCTGTTAGAACCAACATGGCAAATGCCATTCCAAAGTTGGCTAGTATCATTTCTGTCGTTTTACCCAAAATCACTTTCTGAGCTCTGAAAACCTTATGTAATAAGTCTGTCTTCTTCATCAAACTTAATGTGTCCTAATAACAAGTTTAAAACACAAATCGCCATAAACAAAAAAAGCCTTACAGAGCAGTTAGTGGGTCAGGGAATTTTTTTTTGGTTCTTTTTTGGTCTGATGGATTCATGTTAAGAAACTGATGGAGAATTGGCAACAAAGTCCGGCTAATTGATGTTAGAAATAAAATAAACATCTTTGCATAGTGATTTTTTGAGGAGCAGCCCTGGTAGGGGGAAGAGATTACAGGTTGTTGTCTTAAAGGATATATATATCTATATTATATATGTATAGGTGCGTCTCATAAGAGATTGGTCAAGGCATCCAATTAATGACTTTCTAAGAAACAAAAACAATACTATATACAAAGGCCTTGATCTAGGGCATATAGAAAACAAATCAAATGACCCAACATTTCATTTACATAATTGGGAGTTCAAGGTTTGGCTTGTGGGTAAAACACTCAGCAACATTCACGCCATGTTTATGATTACCTACAAAAGAAAAACAGGAACAGTGGCCCCAATTGTTGTCCGATCATGTAAAAATGAAAAGGGTTCTGTCTACTCTCTGTGTGTTGGCCCGGTGGGTGGCGGGATTGTGGTGTTCACCTGTCCTGGTCAATAAAAATAGTAAAAAGATTGGTGGGGTAGTAGTGGGTAGTTGCTCACTCCACATTATCAGAGCATAGAGCCAAGAGAAAATATTCTCAAGGACACCAACAACCGATTTGGTGAAACTAAAAGGATGGAAATGAAAGAAATGAGATGGTGACAACCCTGTGCTTGTTGGCTTCATTAGTCGGTAGAGAAGAAGACAAAGCACGTCCTCAAAACTTAATCTTCGGAACTATTCATATGAGAACCACTTTGCTTTATTCCTATAGTACTCGGCACTTTGATTTGTTTAAAACTTAGCGTGAATATATGGCAATCCTTGCGTTTAACACCTTTTATCAATCAATGTAATCGAAATTTTACGTCAGTCCTAAACTTTGGCATATTATGGTAAATTGGAGATTCAAAGTTGGTGAGGTTGCATATCTTGAGAGTTATTCTTACAAGTAGGTGGGATCTAGAAATCTACTTTCAAGAATTTGTGGGAAAAAAACTCTACCTAAAAGATATCAGAAAGGTCCTTTTTTAATGCGTTGATTACTCATCATAGAAAGTGCTTACCATATGCTTTTCGATGAAGCTAAGTTATTATATTATTGTACCAAGTCATTAATTAAAATGAGGCCATTGCAGAAGTGGTAGTTATGCTATGTTACATTATTGTACCAGATACGCTTTGATGATGCAAGTCAAGCCAAGGGCTAACAATAACAAAGCTTTTGCTATATTATACCATTAGAACTCCGAAAGGATCTTACAAGCTAGTTTGGACTGTGAAAAGCTAACCATGATTTTTTATTCGAAGCAAGCCAAAGTGTTTCAAACTAGATGCTTAATATCATGCTAATGCTAAATTACAACAAATGTCTACCGACAGTGGTGAGAGGGGGCATTTATGTATTTATATGAATTGAGGGAGACGACTTCTTCAGTTTGTAGAAGTCCTTAGCTGTGGAAAAATATTGTTGTGTAAATTCTCTTGATGTGAAGGTACATCTTAATTTGCACTTCAACATGATGGATATATGCTCTCAGCAGTAGAAGACATTTTCTACACCTTTGGAGATATTCTGTGAGGAGTACAACCCATTTTCAACATCTTTGCACCTACTATGCATATCAATATTGACTGTAAGAAGTTACAATTATCTTCATGCATCCAAGCAGTTTCACCTAACAACGAACTTGCCTCACACCATCAAATTAATCAACTTTACATTATGAGCTCATCAAGAGATCTCAGTGCGCTGATATATCACTAACCATAAGATCATATCAACCTGATTACCCGTTTGAAGAATTGTGATCTTTTCTCTCTCTCTCTCTCTCTCTCTCTCTCTCTCTCTCTCTCTCTCTCTCTCTCTCTGAGTTGGAGCTGGAGTTGGAGCTGGAGCTGGGATCCAACTAACATAAAGCTATAAGAGATAGCACTCAAGTCAAAAGACCTGAATTCTTGGCTATTTCATAATCCATCAATTAAGAAGTATTTCAACACAAAGTTTACAACGCAGCTATGTGTAGTGTATATATACTACCATATTTCTTAATAAATCTTGCAGCAGAGATCTTAAATTAGACGTAGAATTATAAGAAGAAAGAAGTTTACACGTATAACTTCAAGTCGTAAATGACCACACAACAAAAATAATAGGGCTGGGAAAACAAAGTGTATAGTGTGGAATGATAGAGCACAAGGAATACAGTTCAATAGCAGAATTATTTGTTGAACTATTTGTATTTGAGAGTAATACAAATTTAAAGTATGGCGATCATTTCCCTTTCTCACTGTACAATGAAGATGACCACAGTCATTCAAATGTGCCTAAATCACATATACTTCAAATATGATTGAGGATTGTAAGAACTATAGCAATTAAAGAAGTTGTTGTACATCTACTTCAAATGTACTCAATTATACTTTTTACCAAAATCTTCTGCAAGAATATTGGCTTTATGACACATATGTCCTTTTGGCCACACTTTCAGAGTGGAAAAATGAGAGAGAGAGAGAGAGAGAGAGAGAGAGAGAATCACAAGAAGTAGATATTCAGAAAGAAGAGTACTATAAAAATTAATTTCACTCCAAATTAACTTTTCAGTGATTTAGCTTTAACCCTTGACTGTCTTGGAATCCAACGAAGCAAATGCCTAATTTAGTTCAAAATAAATGTGAGTGAAATATTATATCCAGTATTTAGTGATATTTTTACTAATCCTGGCTGCTGAAAGGTAATGCTACACAACTATACCTTTTCACCTTTATGTTTTTCCTCACAAGCCGAAAGTTGCAAGACTCACAATATTAAATACATGTGATATCCCAATAGCTTTTGTATCTTTCAAGGCCATTTGGATCAACCATTTAACTAGCTTATTTAGTAGTTTATGACTTTTAAAGTATTTTATTCTTTTTTTTTTTAGTAAGAAAATCAAAAGAATGATGTAAAATTCCGTAAAAAGATGAGAAAAATAGATTTTGCTGAAAAGTACTTAAATAAGCTGATTCAAACGAGTGTGTAGAGGAAAGCCAAAGAATTATTGTGTTTTACTAGTTCTGCATGTTAGCATGACTAGTTTTGTCAAGATGGCTAAACCATTTCAACAAAGTGAGGTAGAAATCACCAAACACATCAAATCATCAATAAGGCAAAGCAAGAAATGGCCACATAGAGTCTAATAAATGGGGAAATTTAAGTCTGTCTGCACCAAATGTCCACTACAATGATGAAGTACAAATTAAAGGCTTGTACAAGGGGATGAAAATGATAGCTAGAGAAAATTGGAATGGGGGATGCAATCATCTTAAAATGAGTCTGCTTCTAATTTATCCTACAACTTGCTAGCTAGTAGGAGGTTAGAGACAGTTTCCAATATTCAAACAACATGATGGTACTACATAAAACCATCATTTGCAAGCATGACCTATTTCATTGATTACTGGGCTCTGAGTGGTGCTAATTACTGGGGACAAAGGTAGATATACTATCAAAACTCTTGAAATCCTTTGCCATTAACTACCCCTATTATAAAGCCTAAAAATCTGCTAGCTTGTACAAGCACCTTTTTTTAATCTAGAGTGTTCGTGATGTAGAGATATGCGCTGAGCATATTTATATAAAAGACAATGCTAACATCAGTCGAGGGTGTTTAGCACTGACAGTTGATGCTAACCACCTTAACTGGGACTCACTAACTTCTGGTTAAGTCAATTTGAAAAATGACAAGTTCAAGCCAAAGGTTGAATTACTCTGGTTAAAAAAATAAATAAATGGCGCCAACTTCGTTCCTAACTCTCTTTTTCATAATTCCATGACTGCTGCTCTAAGGAGTACTAGACCTATTAAATCATCACACAGGGAGCATCCACTTGCATTTTTCTGCTTATCAAGTTGAGGTTTGTGGAAATATTGTATTTTCTTACCAATCAATGTTTTATTAGGTATTGAGCAGTTAAGATCAACTATAGTCAATTTCTAATGTAGGGTATCTACCAAGTGGGATCGGTGGGGGAATGGTCGATGTCTTATCGATTTGCTTGACATGCACTGCGAGTGGTCTAGGTGCAGATCATCTCTATGAGGAATTCAATTTTGACATACAATTAAGAATGATTTGAATTAGGATTAGAAACAGATATTTTCGAACTGCAAGTGGTCGTTCAACCACCGGCCATAAGAATTCTTCATTATAATAATTGTCGGGACTCTTTCTGATTCTTTCTGGCTTTATTCTTCCACTGTCTGTCCATTCACCTCTAAGTTTGTTTATTTTAGAGGAACATTTTAATATCCAAGGGAAAAGAAATAGTTGAATTAATATGTCGTTTCAAAGCTTACTTAATGAAGGATATGTAGAGCTTGTTCATCACATACTGCTAAAACAATCAAAATGATGTTATTTACTTCAATAGTTATTTTCAATTAAAATGTGAATATGTTTTTTGAAATTTTGAGCCATAAAACGAAAGGAAAAAATGAAGAAGTATTTTGTGACTGGATGAGTTTGAAATGCTATGGAAAACCAAAAATTAACTGGCTCCTTTTTCGTTCCTTGCAGACAGATAGTATGACTTGAACCATGCAAACTGGACTCAGTAATTTTCTTTTGTATGCCTCTCTCTCTCTCTCTCTAGGATCCTTTTTCGCTAGGATTCTACCTTTGAATTTCCATATGCATTACTTCTTGCAGTATCAGTATCTATGGTTGTACTCTCTAGCTCGATTGAAGGGTCACAATTCCAAATTTCTCATCAAAAGAAACAAAAACAAAAGTTGTAAAACGTTATTACTACAACCAGTCCGACAAGCTGCACGTTCATCTCTAACTTTAGGCCAGGTTAACACCACCACTGTAGTATGGAGATGAAAAAGGAAAGGAATCATTAGTAAAGACGAAGCAGAAATCTTAAAAGCAATTAAATCATTTCCACTTTAAGTAACTTCTAGGTAACTCAAGGACAGTTCATGAGTATACCAGCATTAATGCAACTCAAGCTGGAGCATGGTTTACTAAAGCAAAACCAACAAAAACAGAACTTAATTAGAGCCAAATGCATATCCCCTAGTATACCTACAGTATTGTTTAATTATAGACGGGCTAGTGCATGAAGTTGTAACAATTCTACAGTTTGCCCTTGCATTTGAAACAAAATTCTACTTAAGAATCTATATTTATTAATTTAATAAATAATTCCCCTCATTTACAAAAGTGTTAGTGTCAACCTCTAGTTAGTTTTCGTTTCTGAACCCATTGAAAAACTAGAGAAAATGAAAACTAAAAGGATGTTGGTATTGAATTTTTTTTTTTTGTAAATATAATGATTAAATTGTTACAATTAAAAGTAAAAGTCCTAAAATGAGAGTTCATCATTTCATGTCAGGGTAGTATGTAAAGTGTAATTTATCCCTTTTTAGGATAATATTTATGAGTCCTTTTAAGTTCATCAACTTTCTTGACAAGTAAGGATGCATTACTTATTTGCCTCGTCTTTATTCTGTCTTAACCCTAATTTGGTGTCCTCAGCAAGAATTTGGTTTAACAAGAGGTTGTTCAATTAAATTATGTATGACATTTATAGATATTTGAGTTGAATTATTTGTACTCTTGTTTTTTTTTTGGTTCTTGGTAGAGGGTGATTTCGGGGGTGGGTAGGTATTGTTTGGATTCACTGATTCTTTCAGTGCCAAGTTGATATGTTGGTAGACTTTTTCAACACTAGCTGTAAGTTGAACATAAGTTTGAACTAAGATTGAAGACATTAGACCAAAAGGTCCCTGCATATCCTACATCAAAAGGATGCTTTCTATGATTACTGCCCAACTTCATCATGTTAATGGGAAGTGTGCACTTGTAGCATATCAAAATTACTATTTGACATGGCATCTTGATTACACGTTGCTATTGATTTCTTGAAATAGGGCATCTTTCTTGTGGGACCCATCGGGATTGATCAATATCCTATCGTCCACTTGACACGCACCTTGGGTGTTTCCTCTCTGGAATTATCTCAATTAGGAGTTCGATTATGGTACATAAGAACAATCAAATTAGGTTTTGAATTGCATATGTTTACACTGCAATCCATTGTTCAACCATCAATGTTCAAGTGATTCAATTTTGGGGGGTAAGAACCATCAAATAAGATCAAAAGTCAAATATTTTATAACTATAATATGACGCTTGACAACTAGTGTTCAGATGATCCAATTCTGATGGGTAAGAATCATCAAATATGAGTGGTGTTCAGGTTATTCAACTCTGGTATGTAATAATGACTTGGGATTTTTTTTTTTTTTGTGAACAGCAAAACATATTGATCAACAAAGATAATGTTACAGAGAAGCATCCAAATCTGGACAAGAAAGAACTTGAACAGAGAAGGAAACTAAACTTCTAACAACCGGGGCTGGTGGCTATTATAGCAAGGAACCATAGGCCGGACACTAATCTAAGACCACGCTGGGATAAGAGTGGCAATAAGCCAGCAAGAGTACATCAAATACTTAGAACTACATATCCCTTGAATACAGTAAAGATAGCTGCTGATGCTGAAGTCTTCCTTAAGATCTACTCACTTTATCCAAAATGCTGATAATAGTTTGACGCTTTCCACAACTTCATGATATTCTAAATGTGAGTTGTTGAATATGAACTTATTTCTAGTTAACCACAGTTTCCAGATGGTTGCCACAACAGGGATTGCCATAAGCTTCTCTTAAGCTTGCAATATCTGAAGTCATACAACCAGATCATATGATCTTTTAGAGTTCTTGGACAAACCCATTTGACTTCCCACCATTTCAACAATGCTGACCGATTTTTCAAGAAAAGCTACATGATAAGAGGATGTCATCTACTTCCTCATGACAATTCAAGCAAAAAGGACAATTTGAATCTGATTTTGGCCTCAGACAGAATCTGTTCCTTAGCATAACCTTGGTTTTTATTCTACCCATCAGACCTAACCAACAGAAAAACAATGCCGTTGAAGGGACTTTTGGTTTCTACAAATAGTGGAATTTGAATTCAAACCATCATTTGCTTTGTTCAAAATTCATATAAAATTATTTGCAAGAGAAATTACCTTCTGGATCAACTATCCACTTCATATAATCAGCTTTTGAGGGGTCAAGGATGGATCGGAGAGAACTCATCAGGTTTGACAGGTTTTCAGCCTCCCAAGCAAATAGTTTTCTCCTGAATGTTAGATTCCAAGCAGCAGTATATGAGATTAATACAGAGTTAATATATCCATCTTTTTGTGTGGAGAGCTGAAATAGCCTTGGAAATACTAGCTTCATGGGTAAGTCCCTAAGCCACTTGTCATGCCAGAATCTTATGGAATTCCCTGCTCCAAGTTTGAGTTTCAAATTTGCTGACAGAATAGAGCTTAGATCATCTTGGTCACATCCAACAGATAGAATGTCAGCTCATATATGTGAGTAGCGTCTGTATGAGTCTTTCACAAATTTCCAAACCAGTTCATTTATGTCATATTTTGCACGTAGGATTCTTCTCCATAGATATTTTCTTTCCCAGCTGAACCTCCACCACCACTTTGCCAAGAGAGAGTTATTCTTGACCTTTATAGAAGGGATGCCGAATCCACCATACTTCAAACTTTTAGTAATTTTCCCCCAACTAACACATCTGAGCTTCTTTTTGTCAATAGTGTCACCCCAAAGGAATTTTCTTTGAATCATTTCCAGTTTAGTGCATATTTTCTGAGGCATCATAAACATAGACAGATAGTATACTGGGAGGTTTGATAGTGTTGCCTTTATTAGGGTGATTCTCTCTCCCATAGACAACTGTTTTCTATTCCATGATGATAGTCTTTTCTTAAAGCTTTCTACCATTGCATTCCATGTGTTTGCTAACCTTGGATTGGCTCCCAAAGCAAGCCCCAAATATTTGATAGGAAAATGTACAAATTTACATTTGAAGAAATCAACAACTTCAAATGAAAACGAATCATCAATACCCACACCACTTACCAGGCTTTGGTTGAAATTTATCTTTAACCCTGATAACATTTCAAACCCTCTAAGGATACTTTTCCAGTTGGCTAATTCTATCAAATCTGCATTATAGAATAAGATAGTGTCATCTACAAATTGGAGGTGTGATAATGAGATGCTTGACTATGATGATGTCCTAATTTTGACCCCATTGATAAGCCCATGTTCTTTTGCTCTTTGGACCAGCAGGTTTAAACCTTCTACAGATATGTTGAATAGGAATGGTGATATGTGATCACCTTGTTAGAGGCCTCTTGAGACCTTAAATGCCCTTGCTAGAGAACCATTTACTAGCATAGAGAGGAAGCTAGAAGAGAGACATTCCATGATCCGGTTGCACCATTTTCTACCAAATCCCAATCCTGCCATCATGTCCATAAGGTATGCCCAGCTTACTGAATCAAAGGCCTTTTCAAAATCTAATCTAAGTATTATTCTTGACTTTCTTTTCTTTTCTTTTCTTTTTCCCAAAAGTCAATTATTTCATTTCTTATGATAACTCCATCCAAGATCTGTCTGCCTTTAATGAATGTAGTTTGAGATTCACTGATGATCTCATTCATGACCAATCTTAGTCTACAAGCTAGTGTTTTTGACAAAATCTTATACACTAATGAGATTAACCAGATAGGTCTGCAGTCTAATAAACATTCTAGTGATTCTATTTTGGGGATTAAAGATAAAAAGGAGGAGTTAATACCTCTGACAATCCTAGCATTTGAATGGAATTCCTCCATAAACTTCATGATATCTCCTTTGATATTAGCCCAAAATTTCTTGATGAATTTGAAATTTAATCTATCAGGCCCAAGAGCCTTGCTGCCATCGCAATCAGATATGACTTTCTAGACCTCTTCCTCAGAAAAGTAATGTCGCGCCCCGGTTTTTGGGTGTCCTGTGTCCTTTTGGTTCGGAGACCCTAAAGCACGGAACTCTGTCATTAAAACTCATCTCCCTAGAAGGACAAGTGCGACTAGGTTTGAAAATTAATTTGACTAAGGGCTTTTTAAAAAAATAGGAGTCGCCACCTAACTTGATAAATGTGAGTTAAAGCACCTAAAACTAAGCGTTAATCCAAAGATTAAACTTAGAGTTTTTTAAAAAAAGTTTTTGAAAACTCCCTCAAGAGAGGGTTTTTAGGAAAATAGGTTGTTTGGCAACCTTTTGAAATGTTTAAGCTCTTTTTGAAAATAACTCCATTTTAGTCTTTTGAAAACAGAAATCTAAAGTTCGGGGGTTGGTAACGTGTAGGGAAGATATCCTAAGATCATCACCCTACCTCACCCTTTCGGTACCTACATATCTAACTACCCTTTGTTCACTCACTAGAGTAACCGGTTACCATTGTCCACTTAATATCCACTTTAGAAAAACGGGGTTTAGTCATCACTTTTCGAATGGATGATGCAAGTTTTTGGAAAAGTTTGAAAATAATGGAGGTTTTGAAAGAGTTTGTAATAGAAACTTTGAATTGATTTGGAATTTTTGAAAAAGGGATTGGGGTTGAAATAAAAGTTATGACCACAGCGTTTAGGTTGCCTGCGTATCTCATTTGGCGAGAATCAGGTCATTCGTAGTTCGGGCAAGAGCCCGATGAAAAATAGGCGCATTAGGGCCTTTGGAAAGTTTGAAGACACTTTAGGGTCTTTGGAAAAGTTTAAGACACTTTGAGGTTTTTGAAAAAGTTTAAGACACTTTGAGGTCTTTAGAAGTTGAAGACTCTTTGTGGTCTTGGAAGTTTTGACTTGAAATTAAATGGTGGAGTGTTTCTTGAAAATATTTTTGGATCAACTTAAGGAAGTTCTGGAAAAAAATACTTTGGCATGAATCAAGAGAACTTAAAAGTGTTTTTGAAGTCTTGTTTTGAAAATCTTGAAAGCATGACTATGGAGTGTTTTGATAAATTTGTTTTTGAAAATGGCTAAGAGTTTGGAATCCTAATATGGACAACCCTAGAGATTGTTCTTGATTTATCATTTGTCCTTGGAATTCCTAACCATGAGAGGGCTAGGAATACCTTAAGTTTGTGACCTTTTGAAAACATTTTTGGACATGTCTTGAAGATGGAGTGTAGGGACATTTGAAGAGTGTATGGAGTTTGGTTCTTGAAATCAAGAGAATAGGAGGTTTTGGAAAATAAGCCATGAGAATAGTTTGAAAACTTGAATGATTATTTAGAAAAGGGTCCAAGAGTTGGGACCTTGAAGTTCATTAACCTAAGTTGGGTTGGCCTAGGATTAGGGGGAACCTAAGGTTAACTAACTTAGGTTAGGTTGACCTAAGGTTAAGAAGACTTAGGGTTAACTAACTAGGGTTAAGTTAACCTAAGGTGAGTGAACTTGGGTCAAGTTAACCTAGGGTTGGGTAACTAGGGTCAAGTTAACCTAGGGTTAGGTAACTAGGGTCAAGCTAACCTAGGGTTGGTCAACTAGGGTCAAGTCAACCTAGGGTTAGGTAACTAGGGTCAAGTTAACTTAGGGTTAGGTAACTAAGGTCAAGCTAACCTAGGGTTGGTTAACTAGGGTCAAGTCAACCTAGGGTTAGGTAACTAAGGTCAAGTTAACCTAGGGTGTGGTAATTAGGGTCAAGTTAACCTAGGGTTAGGTAACTAGGGTCAAGTTAACCTAAGGTTAGATTGGAGAATGGTCTTGAAAGTTGTTTTGATGCATTCTTGGAAAGAGTTTTGAAAACAAAACATGATATGCAATGGACTTTGGTTGGCAATCTTTATGAAGATCATTTCCATGAAAATTTTGACTCTAGCCAAGAGTATGGTTTATATGGTTGGTGATTGGAGACCATTCCAAGGAAGGTTTTCTTATGGCCATTATAACCACTATCTTGACAAGAGTATAAGGGGTTAAAATTCAACATAATGATGGTAATTTTTGAAAAATCATTTTCGATACAAAGATAGAGAGAATGCATTTTTGAAATCATCTTTGAAGAAAGATTTTGAAAACCATGTTTCAAGGGAACTATTCCATCAAGAGAGGGTTCATATGGCCAATAAAAGGGAGACCACTTAAGAGAGGGTTCCATGGGGCCATTCCAACCACTAAACTTGAGAGAATAGAAACCATAGAATTCAAAGAGTTTGAACATCATTCTTTGGCAAGCATAAAGAGAGAAGGGAACCATTCTAACAATTTAGGACTCCTATGGCCAATATAAAGGGAGACCATTCAAGAGAGGGTTCCATGGGGCCATTTTAACCACTAACTTTGAGAGAATGGAAACCTTGAAAATTAGAGAGTTTGAAAGCAACTTTTATGCAAGTTGAAATAAAATGATGCAAAAGTATGAATTAGGGGGTTGTGAGGGATTTTCTAAGGCATGACTCCTAAGGTCTCATCCTAATCTTCAAGGGGCCAACTCTTGGGACAATTTTTGAAAGAAATGTAGAGCTTGGAAGTGGCATAAAATTAAGAGCAATGTAAGCATTGTGGAGCATGACAATAAGTATAAAATGAAGCCAAGCATACAAGACATGATCAAAATAGGAATATGCAAGGGGTCATGATTCACATACAAGGCTTTTACGCTACACCACATAAATAAAGGGCTCCTACGCCATACCATCTTAAAGTAAGCTAGTGAGAGGTCCCCCTACATGGTGGCTCTCACTTGCTTTTCTCTAGGCATGATCTAAGAGCCCTCTTGGCTCAAGCATGCAAGAAAGGGGGGTTGAAGATGGGGGTTAAAATAGAGAATAGCCTAAGTAGGCTAGGAGGGAGAAGAGAAGAGTGGGGGAGAGCATAAATGTAAAAGAGATACCACCTTTTGCCTTCAACACATTTGTAGTCTTCAATGGATGTCTTGATTGGAGCTTGAGTGACTTCAAGAAGGTTTGAGAGGCTAGATTGAAGTGTATAAATGTGTATGGGGCCTTGTATGTGGAGTGTATAGGCTTAGGAGGGGTAGAATCTAGCCTAAGTGTTGGAGGGGGAGAATATATATGGAGATTTGAGGTTCTGGAGTGATTTCAGTAGAGTTTCGTATCAATTTCGAACTTGGAATATGCAAGGGGGGAGGCCTCTATTTATAGGCAATCTGGAACAAGCCTTGCGCATGTGCTACATGCGCATGGCCAAAATTTGGCCTTGCGCATGTAGGACATGCGCAGGTACTGTTCCATTGCCAGAACAACACGTAGCACCCTGTGTACTGGTTAAATCTCGACCGTTGATTGAAAGTCAGTCGATCTAATCAAAATTTGAGCGCACGTAGCATATGCTCCATCACCGGGAAAGTTCGTCCAACTTTGCCTCGATAATTGGGTCAATCGGGAAGGTTTCGAGAGGAATCGATCGCACTCGAGATGTTCTCCTAGTGCTTCCGATGAACTTTCATGTTTTCAAAAAGTTTGAATTATGTTTGGAGGTGAGTGATATCGCCTTAGGAAGTGTGCCAAAAAGGACACTTTCGTGGAGCGTCTGTGATACGCTCTAGGGGTGTTTCAAAGTGGTTGTTTTCGTTTTGTGTGATAGAGGCCTATGAGGAGTGATCTATTCGATTGGGCCGTACCGATGGAAAGTACTTTGGAAATACTTTTTGGAATTTCCAAATTTAAGCATTTCTCAAGTTGTTTGACAATGCATTTTAATTAGGGAATCGAAAAAAAAGTCAACCTTGGCGGAGCGTTTGCGAGACGCTCCAGGGGTTGCTGAAAGTCATGGTTTGCACAGCGTAAGATGGAGGGCTTCGAGAAGCGATTTATTCAATCGAACCGCATCGATGGAAAGATCTATGGACAAGCTTTCGAGAATTCCCTAATTTACGCATTTCTCAAGTCGGTTGACGATGCGTTATAACTAGGGAATTGGGGGAAAAGAAAATTTAGGCGGAGCGTCTGGAAGACACTCTAGGGAACTTTTATCGAGTTGTGTAAGTTTAGCATCGTAGGGTGTTCCTTGGGTTAAACAAAGACGTGTGGTGAGACCCTCCGCTCGAAATCCCAAGGCCGGTGCTGTTTCGAGGCATTTTCAGGTTTTTAGGGGCAAAATGGTCATTTTGACCGGAGTTGGCTGGAAATGGTCAGGAAGGGTTTGGTATGTTGTGTTAAGTGTGTAAGGCTGTTCAAGGATGGTTTTGAGAGAGTCTTTTACCATTCAGCGGGGTTTGTGCCGTGCTAAGGCGTTCAGGGGCAAAATGATCATTTTGACCAGAGTGAGCCGGAATAGGACCGGATTTGGACCAAATGACGTGCGGGGGATGCCTGATGGTTTGAAAACATTGTGGAATGATGGACTTATCATTTTGAGGGATTTTAAACTTTCCCAAAACGTGCCTGGACGCCCAAGGGGTAGATTTGATCATTTTTCACTGAGTCGGGCTAACAGGCGCCAGTGTTGACCTAGGTATTGGTTTCCGAGACCGCCCGGTCTCGGAAAACTACCTGCGTGGTGTTGGTCTCCAAGAACGCCCGTTCTTAGAGAGCTACCTGTAGGGGTGGTGTTGGTTCCTGAGAACGCCTGGTCCCAGAAAACTACCTAGAAGGGTGGTGTTGGTCTTTGAGAATGCCCGGTCTCCGAGAGCTATCAAATGATGGACATTCTATATTGGCAGGCTAGCAGGCGCCATAAGTGAACCGTTTAGAATTTTTGATGAGGTGTTGGTCCCCGAGATTGCCCGATCCCAGGAAGCTACCTGGATGGCGTTGGTTTCCGGGACCAACCGATCCGGAAAACTGCCTGGAATAATGGTGCTTAAGGCTCTGGCGGATCCTTGTGGACCCGAGAAGCGACTAGTTGGTTGGATTGGAGATTAGAAGGCGTATCTTGAGCTTGCATGTGTTGTGATGTCGGAAACCGGTCCCAGTCGGACCGGAGATTGCCAAACGGGCAAAAATGGGGTGCTTACAAGTAAGATTCAAGGTCAATGTTGCTTTGAAGCTTCAGTTTTAATTAGAATGGGCCTTTAATACTTGACCTTGGCCTCCATTTTTCTACAAAAAATTCAGAAAAGAACCTTATTGCTTCCTCTTTGATCTGCTTAGGGCTACTGATGATTCTCTCATCTGAGTATAGTTGACTAATATAGTTCTTTCTAAATCTATGTTCATTGCATTATGGAAATATTTGTCCCGCTTCTCCAGCCATAAGATTATGGACTTCTATCTTATCATTGATTCCTCCATTTTGCTAACTGTAAGCACCCCATTTTTGCCCGCCTATCAGTCTCTGGCTCGATCGAATTTAGTTTTCAAACATCATAATACATACAAGCCCAAAATGGGTCTTTCAAACTCCGGCCCAATCAACTAGTCGCTTCCTAGACCCACAAGGCCCATTTGAAGCTATAAAGACCATCATGCCCATAGGCATTCTAGGTAACTTTTCGAGACGAGGCGATATCTGGAACTAACGCCATCCAGGTAGCTTCCCGAGATTCGGCGATTTCGGAAACCAACACCTCATCAAATTCCAGACGGTTCACTTCTGGCTCCTACTAGTCTGCCAATGTAGAATATTCGTCATTTGATAGTTCTTTAAGACCAGGGGTTCTCAAGGACCAACAGTACCCTCACAGGTAGCTTTTTGAGACCAAGGGTTCTCATAAACTAACACCACCCTATAGGTAGCTCTCTGAGGTCAGGCGGTCTCAGGGACCAACACCACACAGGTAGTTTTCTAAGACCGGGTGGTCTAAGGAACCAACACCTAGGTCAACACCAGTGCCTGCTAGCCCGACTCGGTGAAAAATGACCAAACCTGCCCTTTAGGCATCCATGCACGTCTTGAGAAAGTTTAAAATCCCTCAGGATGATAAGTCCACCTTTCCAAAGTGATCTTAGATAGTTAGGCGTACTCAACTTGCCATTCTGTCTAACTCAGGTCCCATTCGGGCTAACTCTAGTCAAAATAACCATTTTATCCCTAAAAGCCCCTAGCGCAATACAAATCCCACCAAACAGTAGAAACTATCCCAGTATTGTCCCTGAACGACTCAACACGCTTAACACAATGCTCTGACCCGCTCTTAGCCTTTTCAATTGAGCTTGGTCAAAATGACCATTTTGCCCCTAGCCAATCCAAATGCGCCCAAAAACTACACCAATCCTAGGATAGTGAACAGCGGGTCTTATCATACACACTAGTGTAATCTAAGATGGACCATACGAAACTAAACACTCTCGACTCAACGAAAGCCCCTTGGAGCGTCTCGCAGAGGCTCCGCCAGGATTGCCTTTTCTCCCGATTTCTTGGTTATAACGCATCGTCAAATGACTTGAGAAATAAGTAAAGCAAGGAATTCGCGAAAGCTCATTCATAGGTCTCTCCATCGATACAACTCGATTGGAGAGATCCCTCCCCAAAGCTCCTCATTGCATGGCTCAAAAACTACTACTTTCAGTAACCCCTGGAGCATCTGTGAGACACTGCCAAAATTAACTTTTTCTCTAATTCCCTAATTATAACGCACTATCAAACAACTTGATAAACGTGTAAATTAGAGAATTTTCAAAAGTATTTTCATAGTACTTTCCATCGGTATAATCCGACCAGAGAGATCGCTTCCCGAAGGCCTCAATCGGTACACAAACAGCTACTTTTGAACCCCCATGGAGCGTATCACAAACGCTTCACAAAAATACGTTTTCATGCACACTTCCCGAGACAGTATCTCACAGTTCCAAACACAGTTTAATCTTTATGAAAATTTAAAAGTTCATAAGAAACACTAGGAGAACACCGTGAATGCAACTAATTTCCCTGAACCTTTTCGGTTGGCACAATCATCGAGGCAAAATTTAAACAAACACTCCCGACGATGGAGCGTATGCTACATGTGTCTAGATTTGGATTAGATCGATCAAATTTCACTTAGCCCTTAAGATTTAGCCAATACAATAGGTGTCACGCGACATTCTGCCATTAGAACATTACCAGTGCATATGGTATATGCACCAGGGCAAACTTTGCCCAAGCGCAAGTACTACATGTGCTAGGTCTCTCTAGGGTTATCTATAAATACAAGTCACCCCCTTTACATATTCAAAAATTGAAAATTGTAACAAAACCATGCACAAACAGCCCCTAAAATCTATAACCCTCTATATATCTCTCCCTCCAAACACTTAGGTTGTATTTTATCTTACTCTAGCATATACACCTCACCCACAAGGCCCTCCATGCCATAGAATACCTTATTCCAGCCCCTTCCAAGTCCATCCAAGATCAAGTCCAAGTATCTAATGAAGTTTGAGAGTATTTGAAGGCAAAAGGTGGTATTTCTTTTTATATTTTTGTCTTCCCTTACTCCTCTCTTCTCCCTTCTAACCTACTTAGGCTATTCTCTTTTTTAATCCCCATCTTCTACCTCTCATTCTTGCATACTTGAGACAAGAGAGCTCCTAGTTCGTGCCTAGATGAAAGCTAGTGAGAGCCACTGTATAGGGGGATCTCTCACTAGCCTACTTTAAGATGGTATAGCCTTGGAGCACCTTGATTATGTGGTGTAGCCTCTAGCCTTGTATGGTTTCATGACCCCCTTTGCATATGACTATCTTGTTCATGTTTTGTATGCCTGACTTTATGTTTATGACCATGTTCACAATCATGCTTTCCAAAACTTGCACTATCCCCATGTTCATATCATTTTCAAGCTCCTTATTCAAATGTTCTCGTAAAAGTGGTTCAAGAGTTGGTCCCTTGAAGTTTATGATGAGACCCTAAGTAATCATGCCTTTAAAAAGCTCCCCACTAACCCCTAACTCACATTTTTGCATCCTTGCATTTAAACTTGCATAAAAATGGTTTTCAAATTTAATGATTCCAAAGGTTTCTATTCTCTCAAGTTTAGTGGTTGGAATGGCCCCATGGAACTCTCTCTTGAGTGGTCTCTTCCTTTTTATTGGTCATAAGAGCCCTAGCTTGATAGAATGGTTCCCTTCTCTTTTTATTCTTGCATGAAAATGATTTTGAAGCTCTTTGATTTCTAATGTTTCTATTCTCTTAAGTTTAGTGATTGGAATGACCCTATGGAACCCTCTCTTCAGTAGTCTCCCTTTACATTGGCCATAGGAACTCTAACTTGTTAGAATGGTTCCCTCTTTTAAAAATAATTTTCAAAACCTCCTTCTTAAACATAGTTTTTAAAAGTTTCTTATCTCCATCTTTGTATTAATAATGGTTTTCCAAAAATTGTCATTATTATGTTGACTTTCAAAGTTCCTACTCTATTTAAGATAAAAAGTTATAATGGTCCTAAGGAAACCTTCTTCCAAATGGTTTTCAAATATCAACAATATACTTTACTAGAGCTAATTTTTATGGAAATGATCTTCAAAAGGGTTGTCTACCAAAACCCATTGCATAACATGATTAGTTTTCCAAAACCCTATGAAAAAATGTATAAAACCATCCTTCCAAAACCACTAGGTTCAAACCCTAGTCCAAAACCATCTTTCAACCCTAGGTTAATTTGAGCCTAGGGAAACCAAACCCTAGATTAACCTAACCCTAGTTAGTTAACCCTCGGTTATTCAAACCCTAGGTTAACCTAACCTTAGTTAGTTAACCTTAGGTCATTCAAAGCCTAGGTAAACCTAACCTTAGTTAGCTAACCCTAGGCTAACCTAACCCAAGTTAGTTAACCATAGGTCACCCTAACCCTAGTTAGCCAACCCTAAGTTAACCAAACCTGAGTTAGTTAACCATAGGTCAACCTAACTTAGGTTAGTAAGATTCAAGGTTGCAATTCAAATACCCCTTCTTCAAAAATCTTTCAATTCAAAAACCATTTTCATAACATATTTTCAATACATCCCACTCTCTTAAGATTTAAAAAATCAACTCTAAAACCTTTTCAAATATCCCTACATTTTATCTTCACAAATGTCTCCAAGAAATTCTCTTAAATTTGTCTCAACTAAGATGGCTAGACACTCAACATTTTTCAAAAACTATTTTCAAAAATGTTTTCAAAAACTCACAACCCTAAAGTGTCCCTAACCCTTTTATGGTTAGGATTCCAAGGAAAGGCAATACATTAAATACAACCCTCAAGGTTGTCCATGTTAGGGTTCCAAAACCTTAAGTGTTTTCAAAAACTTTTTTCAAGAATGATTTTCAAACATCACATTTTTGAAACAACTCTAATCTTTCCATGGTCAGGATTGGTCAAGTGCAAATGAGATATTCAAGTAGGGTTCTATAACCCTAAAGTTTCAAAAACCAAAGAGAGAGTCTCTGGCCCCTTTTTCAAACATATCTTCAAAATTCATTACGCTAAAGGAGTTTAGTTTTTCAACGACTAACCTCTCAAAGGTAATGAAATATTCAACATGCCTTTCATGAGGTACATGAAAGCTATTTTCAAAAGTCATTTCAAGACAAGTTCATAAGAGCTCTTGTGAGTCCAAATCTAATTTTCAAATCCATACTCAAGCTTTCAAAACTTCCAAAACTCTCTTGAGTTATGTTCAAAAGCATTTCGAAACACTTCAAAGTCCCATTTCAAGTGTACTTTAAAAAACTTTCAAGTTCTATTCCAAAAACACTCCAACATCCGATTTCAAAACTCTCAAGTTCTCTTTTTTCAAAAACCTCAAAGTCTCTTCGCATCTCTCCAAAAACTTCAAAATGTCTTCAAACATTCTAAAGGTCCTAATGCATCTGTTTTCTATCAGCCTCTTACCCAAGCTACAAATGACTTGATTCTTGTCAAATGAGATGCGTAGACAACCTAAAATGGTGACGTCATAACTCTTATTTCAATTCAAGTCCTTTCTTAAAACTCTATCAATTCAAGATTCTGGTTTCAAAATCCTTCCAAGCTTCCATGTTTTCAAACATTTTTCTTCCAAACTTGCATCATGAATCATTCATCCAAAAAGTGATGACTAAACCCCGTTTTCAAAATTTCAAAGTGGATAATGGTAACCGGTTATTCTAGTGAGTGGACAAAAAGGTGATTAGACATGTAGGTACCGAAACGGCGGGGTAGGGTGATGATCTAAGGATATCTTCCCTACACGTAACCAACCCCCAGACCATAGATTTCTATTTTCGAACGACCAAAATGGAGTTATTTTCGAAACGGGGCTTAAAACTTTCCAAAGGTTGCCAAACAATCTATGTTCTTAAAGTCCCTCTCTTAAGGAAGTTTAAAAAAAAAAAAAACAAAAAGCCTTCTTTCTAAAATGCTAAGTAAAATCTCTGGATCATACTTAGTTTTAGGTGACCTAACTCATCGTAATCTAGTTAGGTGGTGACTCCTATTTTTCTAGGAAGCCCTTCATCAAATCAATTTCAAGTTTAAACCTAGTCGCACTCGTCTTTCTAGGAGGATGAGTTCTAATGACAAAGTTTTGTGCTTTTTCAAAACCAAGGAGGAAAGGGCGACCGCTTTACTTTCCCTTATATTCTGTTCAATTCATACTGTTATGCTGCTTGATTTTTTTCATTATACTATGTGTACATCTTTTCATACCATAACTGCTCATGCATCCGTATTCATTTTAAGACAAGAGTTCCCAAAGTAACTCAAGTCATTGCATCTTCATGCATCAGATTAACCCTCGTCTTGCTTAAATCAAGCCAACCAAAACTTCTAAGGGTACCAAGAGACTCTAAGTACTCATGGCATACATCAAATAATCTCATAAACAGGGGCCCTAATCCCTCTTCCCTCACGGAGATAGAGCTGCCAAGAAGACAAAGGGGTAATCCAACATTGAGGTCTCTCACGGATCTCCATCCAAGAAGACGAATCCAAAGACTCAACAGTAATTTAGGATTTCGAATGTAAATATAGAATAGATGAAAGTCCAAAGGAAAATGTTTCCCCTCCTTGTTTCAATGTACTTTAAAAATTCCATGTACAAAGGAAATTCATCTCAATAAAATTGTTATTTCTGTTGAATGAATGTGTGAATGAACTAATGAATAGGATTGCCCAGGTACGATATTGCATACAGGTGTAAGCACCCCATTTTTGACCGCTCGGCAGTCTACGGTCCGTCCAGACTTGTACTCAAGTCAATATGGACGTATTCCAACTGAAATCAACTCTCTAAGTCTAATCCCATCTATCCATCGCTTCGTGGGCTTGTTATGCCCAAATAGAGATAAAATGATCAAAATACCCTTAGGAGCATTGTCCTTTCCAATTCCAAATCAGGCGCATCTTTTCAAAGACGGTAAGTCCCCTTTCCATATTCCAATATGCGGGTCTTTTCAAAGACGGTAAGTCCCCTTTCAAATTCCAAATTAGGCACGTCTTTCCAAACACTGTAAGTCCTCTTTCCAATTCCAAAATCAGACACGTCTTTTCAAAGAGAGTAAGTCCCCTTTTCAATTCCAAATTAGGCACGTCTTTCCAAAGACGGTAAGTCCTCTTTTAAACTGTCGACCGGGACGAGACCCTAAGTCCCCTAGATGGTAGAACGGTCCACCTTTGACGCCGGCTAGCCCGCCAATGCAGAAATATCCATTTCGGCAAGCCTTTCGAGAAAGTTGACTTCTCATGCTCTAAGTCCCTTTAACAGCTTCCCGAGATCAGGCAGTCTCGGGAATGATCGCGAACCGTCAAAGTAACGAAAGTACTCGTAAACATCGCAACCGTCAGAGTAGCGGAAATACTCACAAGTAGATCGATATAGGGAATTGCCAACAAACCCATGTATCACTAGACCGCCATCAGAGTGGCAGAAACACTCAAAACCTAGGTCAATACCAGTGCCTGCTAGTCCACTTTGGTGAAAAATGACCAAACTGCCCCTAGGGCCATTTTTCGGCATGTTTCTCGAGAACACACCTGAGTACTTAGAATGGTAAGTCCACCCCTTCCAAGATCATCTTAGAGACGATCCAGCATGATTAGCTGCCTTCTAGTCAATTTCAGGCTAATTCCGAGACTTTCTGGTCAAGATGACCATTTTGCCCCTAGGCATCCAAACGCCCCGGGGACCACACCGGCTCTGGGTGTCAAACTAGTAACCTCCCGAGAGTGCTTCTTATGGTGTTCTCAAGCTTCTTTTATCTTTTTGGATCATTTCAAGTCAATTCCAGCAAACCCGGTACAAAATGACCGTTTTGCTCCTAGTGGATCGGTCACCTTTTTCTGGCCCCACTGGCTCTGGGTATCAAACCGGTAATCTCCCGAGAAAGTTCTTATAGTGTTCTCAACCTTCTATTATCTTTTCGGATCATTCCGAGTTAGTTCCGGTAAATCCTGTGCAAAATGACCGTTTTGCCCTTGGTGGTCCGGTCGCCTTTTCCGACCACATCGGCTCTGGGTATCAATTGTTAGCCTTTGAGAACATTCTAAATAATGTTACTAAATCTCGAGTCTTCTTTTGGGACATTCTGAGTCTGCCCTGGCAGCTTTCTGATCCAGTTGACCGTTTTGCACCTAATGGCCTGGTCAACCCTTCCAACAAATCTTGTTATCCTTTTTCAAGTCCATTACTTCCGGGACACTATTTTAAGTGTTCCTGTCCTTTTCCGGCCTTCCGGACCATTCTCGATCCCTTAAGTCCTTCCTGGGCTTTTCGAAGTCACTCCTAGTGAAGCCAAGCTAAAAATTACATGGTAGTCATTAATACAAGCGCCCAAATCTTCCAAAGACACGTTACTTTCCGACTTAACAAACTTTCCTAACTTGCTGGTGCCACTAGCCTCCTCCAGGTCATTCCTTTATCTATAAATATAGAGCCTCCTCCAGCATGAAAGAGGTGCACAAATGCAGTCTAAAAACCCTATTATTCGATATACAGAGCTCGTAGCCTCTCTAAACCCTAGTCTCCTTAGGTTCTCTAAACCCTAGCCTCTGTACACAAACCCTAGTCTCCTATACACTCATATACACTTCTATACACTCGTACACTAGCCTCCGAAGCCTCCTTTAAAGACTTGAAGTGCTGCAATTTGAAGCTTTGAAGATTGAAGACAAACTCTTGAAGAATGAAGTGAAGACCAAAGCAAGACAAGTAAAGCAAAGCGCGCAAAGCTAAGCCAAATAAAGAAGACATAAGGTAGGCTTCTTATTTACGTTTATGCATCTTCCCTCCTCTCTTTTCTCTCCTAACCCACTTGGGTTTTCTTCTATTTTAATCCCCCATCTTCTTCCCCCCCTTCTTACATGCTTGAAATAAGGGCATTCCCGATCTATGTGTCGGATTAGGCTATTGGAGAGTCACCGTGTCGGGGGCTTTTTTTTTAGTCTAACCGGGGACCACGTGGGTTCGGCCCCCTTGATTATGTGGTGAAGCCTTTTAACCTTGTATGTTCATGACCCCAATTTGCATTGTGCATATCATGATCTTGCATTCTTCTAAAAATCTTCTTCAAACTCGTTTTTAAAACTGGCATTAAACTTGTCTTCAAAATTGTATCAAACTCTTCTTTTTCAAAACTTGTTTTCAAAATCACAATCCTAGAGTGATTTTAGCCTTTCCATAGCTAGGGTTGCTTTAGGAAAGTGTTACATTTAAAGTGACCAATATGGTCCATATTTTCAAATCCTTGTTGTTTTCAAAACCACTTTCTTAAAGTGGTTCTAGCCTTCTTATGGTTAGAATCGCTTTAGGAAAGTGAGACATTTTTATACTTTCCAAAAAACTCTCTTTTCAAAAGTCTCTCTTTCTAAAACCCTCTTCTTTTTCAACATGCTTTCCAAAAAACACTTCTTTTCAAAATTGTTTTCTAAAAACTCCCTCCAAAAATCTATTTTTCAAAACTCTCCTCAAAATTTACTCTTTAAAAACGCTTTCTAAATCTCTTTCCTAAAAACTATTTCCAACAATCTCCTTCCAAAAACTCTCTCTCAAAAACTCACCTTCTAGAAACTCCTCATTAGGATTTCCTTCCAAAAATCTCCCTTTCTAAAAAACTCACTTTTCAAAAATCCCTTTTCTTGGTGTCTAAGTTAAATCCTAGAACCCACGTTTAGGAAACCCTAATTTTCCTTTCCAAAAACATGATTTCAAATCCCTTACTTTGGCCTCAAAACCTAGGTTTCCAAACCACTTGTTTTCTACATCAAAACTATATATATTTCCAAAATCTAATTTCTACATCAAAACTATAGTTTTTCCAAAACTAGAACGTCCAAAACTCCATCTTTCCAAATCCATGTCAAATCCAATCTCCCCTTTAGGAAGCCAAATCCAATTTTTCCTTTGGGAAACTAGATCCAATCTTCCGTTTTTGAAAACAAAATCAAAACATCTTTTTTTAGAAACAAAATCCAACCCCTTGTTTTAGGAAAATAGGAATCTCAATTCTTTCAACTCCAAATCTTTTCTAATTCACTACTTCCTAATCTTAGACTTTCCTAAACCATAAGTTTCTTAAACTTAAACATTTAAATCTTTCCTGAAACTTTAAAATCCTTCCTAGTCTAAACCTTTCCTAATTCCACACCTTTCCAAATCTTAACTTTCTAAATATAAATCTTCAAACCTTTCTTAAACTCAAAACCTTTCCTAATTTCAAGAATTTCTAAAACTCAAACTTTGAATCCTTCTAAAATTCTAAACTTCCATAAACTTCAAATCTTTCCAAATCTAAAGCTTTCTAAATTCGAAACTTTCTAAATTTTAAAATTTTTCAACTGTCAAAACTTCCCTATTTCAAAACATTCTAAATTCAAAAATTTTTAATTTCAATACTTTCTTAAAACGAAACCTTTCCTAATTTCAAAACTTTTCTAAAATTAAACTTTCCTAAAATAACACTTTCCTAAATCGAAACTTTCCTAAAACGAAACTTTACAAAAATGACACTTTCCTATTTTGAAACTTTCCTAAATTAGACATTTCCTAATTCGAACCTTTCCTAAATCTAATCTTTCTTAATCTTCCAAATCCAACATTCGAGTCAAGTCCTTCTTAATCTCGGGTCATTTCTAAATCCTATCTTCCTAGGTCTAGGGTCTCTATTCTTCCATTTCAAATTCCAATCTTCTATTCTAAATTCAAATCAAATCCAAATTCCAATTCAATCTCTTTCCTCCGATCATACCTTCTATTTTCCATCAAACTCTTGTCCAAACTATGACTGACCTGATTCCTTCAAAAGGATACATCGGCAACCCTCATGGGTATGGTCACAATATTTTTCAAATTTCTATTTTTACAACTTCTTTCAAATCTCCAATTTCACAACTTCTTTCAAATCTCTAATTCCACAACCTTTTTCAAATCTCTAATTCCATAATCTATTTCAAACTTCTAATTCTAAATTTTTATTTTCAATTTCAAATCTATCTTTTCAAATATATTTCCAAATTTATTTCTAATTTTCTTTTCTTACACTTGCATATCATGCATCATTCTTTTTAAACATTCTTTTTCTAAAGTAAATAGGATTGAACATTTGTTAGTTAAAGACTCTCATAGATGAATCTAGGGTAAATAGACATGTAGGTACCACAAGGGCGGAGTAGGGTGATGGCTTAGTGCGTCTTTCCTACACGTAACCAACCTCCAAACCTAGAATTACTGTTTTCAAAGACCAAAATGGAGTTATTTTCAAAAAAGGGCTTAAATGTTTTCCAAAAGTTGCTAAACAACCTCTTTTCTTGAAAACCCTCTCTTGAGGTAGTATTTTCAAAATCGTTTTCAAAAACCCTAAATGTGATCCTCGGATTGTGCTTAATTTTTAGGTGACCTAACTTACCTTAATCAAGTTAGGTGGTGACTCGAAATTCTTTTCCAAAAGCCCTTTATTCAAATCTATTTTCAATTCAAATCTAGTCAGATTCATTCTTCTAGGAGGATGAGTTCTAACGAGAGAGTACAATATTTTCCCGCTTCTGTGTGTATTCCTCGAGTGCGAAAAATCTGGACGTGACAACAGGGGCAACCCCCTATCTTAAAAAATGAACCAAAATATCATGTTTAGTCCCCCTCTCAAAGTAAGGGCACCCTTAGGGCATGCATTGTATAAAAATCTCCAATCCAAAAGGCACTAACTTCTCCATTTTTTTTTTCTTTTTACATTTTCATTGTCTTTTCTCTTGCCTACAAAGGCCAAGAGAGCCAGAGGGTAAAGCAAGAACGAAAAGGGGGTCTTCTAAACTACCTATTCATGCCATTATGCTGCCCATGTATTTACTATTAGGTTCGTGCATTAATATGCATCCCAAGATAAGAGTTTTAAGAAACTCAAGTTATTGCATTCTCATGTATTCAATTAACCATAGAGAGAAAGAGATGATTAAATCTCATGTTAATCTAACCTATCTAAACCTCTAAGGGTTTTTCCAACCCAAAGGATTCATGGCATGCATAGGACCATATCTCAAGAGAGGCTCAAATCTCTCTTCGTCCATGGAGGCGAGATTGCCTAAACAAAGAAGTATCAACCGGCTCATGCCGAAGAGGTATTGTATTGCACATTGCGGTAAAACCTCACCTCTATAATGGACTCAACATCATGCCTAAATTCCCTCAAAGATGGGACCTCCATAGGACATGCATTGCATAAAATCTTCAACTCCACATGCTAACTGTATTTTATTTTTCTTTTTCCAGGTCCAATAGCGTAGCCAAACCAATAAAATCCCTCAAGCATCCCACCCAATTCATAATTCATGCAAACTCATGACCCTAATGCAATGTTGCCACTCCACCAAACCTTAAACTCCTGAAACCATCTTTGAGCAATCAGATGACCCACACGACAAATGGAGTGTGAAGGACGCCAACATGATTCTAAAACTAGTCTGAGGGGTTTATTTAAAAAAAAAAAGGGGGGGGGGGGCGATTTCTTTCAAACCTATCTTTTGATTTTCAATTCGAATTTGAGCATGAAAATGACATCATCTAAATAAAAATGATCCAAAGTTTTCATATTTATATTGTTGTCTCATGGCACTTTATGAATGATGTTTTCTTCTCTAGCAATTTTTCCTTCCAAATGTTTTACCTCAACATGGAGGATGAGATAGCATGGGCGCCACCTTTAGCAAAAACAATCTCTAACTCGAAAAAGAGAAGAGAGAAAAATAGAAAGTGCAAAGAAAAGGAAAATACAAAGGGGTGAGAGATGAGAATCAATCACGTAGCTTGTTGAACTCTAAGGAGTGACCTCTAAAGGATATCCTAGCAAAACAGCAAGTAGCTACACCTTCAAAAGGAAGATTAGCGCACATTGCCAAGCTCGAGTTGATTGAATCTTTGAAAAAAAAATTTAGAAAGACTAAAGAGATATTTTTATAGTGTTTGTCCTACACGTGAGTATTCACTAGGGCAAATATTCAATTATGAACAAATTGATGTGCATAATTGTTTGAGATTGAATCTTGTGTTCATGATCACTTGCATAAATATGAGTCAACGGTTTTGATGATCTTTACCATATTGGTGATTCATGTTCAACTTAATACACACTTCTTGAGACTTCTTAGAATTTAGAATCCGCATTTATGATCTATTTTAAATGGTTAAATATTTGCAAATAGTTTCACACCTAGATTGACCTTTTGTCGATTCCCTCTCTCATCACTTATGAAAATGGCTACCAGTGAGTCTGAGTGCAGCTACCATTGTTATGTGAGAAGAAGGGAGGGCTATCTGCTCATGTATGTGAAAGCCACCATACTTTACATTTTTGTATTTCCATCATTGGAGAGATAGGGTTAAACTTCCATAAAAAAAAAAAAAAAAAAGAGAAGAAAAAAAGAGCTAAGATGAAACAGGTTTGACTTCTAGGTGTAATAATCTGTGAACTATTATACCATCCTAGGTCACGCCTAGGGTCTATATTCTCATTAGTCCCTGTGAAGTTCACGTTTACACCACTACATTGTCACTTATATGGTCCTAATCATCTCACGACCAATTGTGCTTGTTTTGTGTGATTTCGTGCATATTTGATATTGATCTTTTCAAGCTAAGCCGCATCTTGATATTCATGAATCTATATTTGCCCTACATTAATTGATCATGTTTTTATAGGGCTCCTATAATTTAAAATTTTCAATGGTTTTATAAAAAAAATTTTGGGCTTTCCTACACATTTAAATAGCTTTTCAAAGTCTCATCAGACTAAGGACGAAAGCTACTGTTGCTTTGCCAAAAGGTGATGTTGGCCATCACCAAATCCCAAAAGATATTCCTAGAAAATGCTGAGAGGCTCACCCAATAGAGTTTTTCCTTTCACCAGATAAAAAAAAAAATGATGATGAAAAATGAGAGAGTCAATGGGTTATATTTCTAAAAATGGTACAAGTGCTATCACATCCTAGCAAGAAAATGGCGAAACCCAAACGGGGAATCCCAAGAGGAGGACAGAAGTTCAAAGACTGCCTGATCCTGAGATATGATAACTGAACATGAACCCTGGTGCAACCCCCGAGGTATACATCCCTTTCCATCTATATATGACATGCATTCAATTCCATTCCTGTATAAATTTGTGTATTCATCAAAAAGTATTATATGCATTCATTTCAATTCCCATATAAACCATACAAGTTTATGCATTCATCAAAAAGTATGATATGCATTAAATACCATTCCATAAATTAAACATGTGCATTCATTTCCATACTTGTATTAACTTGCATGACAAGCATTCATTTCAATTCATGTACAAACCATATATCTTCATGCATTCATTAAAAAGTATGATATGCATTCAAGTCTATTCTTGTACAATCATGTGCATTCATCAAAAGTATAACATGCATTCAATTCCGTTCATGCATAAGCCTGTGCATTCGTCAAAAAGTATGACATGCATTCATTTTAATCCCTGTGTAAACCCATACATTGATTTATTCATAGTCCTGTCTAATCTGTGCATCCATCCATGGGTATAACATACATCGTTTTAACTTTCTTTGAAAACTTTTAAACAGCTTAATCCGACGTCCTACCCTCGACCTCCCAATCAACCCTGAAATAGCCCAATCCAACATCTTGTAAACCACAAAGAATGGGGCAACGTTTCATCCCTCCAATCAATCTTGAAACCTTCTCAAATCATAAAGATTGGGGCAATGTCCCATCCTCGACCTCTCGACCAACTTTGATAAACCTTTTTCAAACCATGAAAACTAAGACAATACCGCTCCCTATACCTCCCATTCTATTCAAGTTGCTCGACCAAATTCAAGACAAACAAGCCAAATGTGTTTGACCTTCCAGACACCTTGAACTCTTCAAAAGAAACCTCAACTTAAGACACTAGACTTCAGAAAAGCAAAATCCTCCAGAAGATATCTCAACAAGAATTCTTTCATGCCAAGCAAAAGTGAAGCCCAACAATCAAGCAAACACCATACATTCCAATATCTAGAGATCTCAAGCAAAAACGGACAAATGTCCTCTCCTACAAACTTGAAGACCAAAGAATCACAAGCACGAAGCAAGCTCCCATGGCACCCCATGCTCAAGGCAAACATATAATTCTTACAAAATTAAATCCGAATTTTCCAAAATGAAAGCCCCCACTTTCTCTCAAATTCAAGAATTTTCAAAAAAAAAAATTTCAATTTCGAAATCAATTTCTGTCAAAATTAAAAATCAATTCTCGAAATTCCAAAATTACTTTCGGAACTATTTCTACAAAAAGTTTCAAATTCAAAAGATCACAGCTTTAGTTTTCTTTCGGAAGTCAAAATCAATCATCACACCCAAAAAATTGCAAAGCTTTTTCCACCAAAAGTTTCAACTTCCAAGTTTAACTCAATTTCAAAGAGAAAATTTTTTGTTGTCTTCCAAAAACACCATCAAGTTTAAAAACTTTTAAAAGCTCAAATTTTGAGTCAAAATAAATTTTCAATACATTTTGTCTTCAAGGTTCACAAGTTCCAAGGCAAAACAAGTTTTCTAACCCTCATATAAGAAAAAAAAAAAGGTATCCAAATTTTGAGTTCAAATGAATCTCTTTCAAATGGTTCCCACCTTTCTAGGTTATCTAACTTCAAAAAGTTTGATTTCAAAAATACCTCCTAAGTTTTTAGAACTTTTTCCATCGAAAAAACTTGATTTCAAAAATACCTCTCTAGGTTTTCATACTTTTCCTTCAAAAAGTTTCATTGTCTCTATTTCCTAACTTCTCCCTTCAAAATGTTTCCGTAGTAATCAGTCTCTAGGTTTTCTAAACACTCTCTTTCAAAACAAAGTTTCATTTCAAAGTCATTTCACCAGTTTTCCAAAACTTTTTTCTTCAAAATGTTTAATCTCAAAAACAACTTTTCAGGTTTCTTGAGCTTTTTCCTCCAAAAGCTCTATTTTCCAAAAGAATTTTGGATTTTTAAGCTTTCACCAAAAAACAGCCTAGCTTTCAAACATTTTTGGGTTTCCCGAGCTTTCTTTTACAAAAGCTCCATTTTCAAATTATTTCTCGGGTTTCTTGAGCTTTTTCCTTCAAAAGTTTTCTTTTTCAAAAGAATTTTAGGTTTTCAAGCTTTTGCCTTAAAAAGCCTAGCTTTTCAACATTTTCAAGTTTCTCGAGTTTTTTCTTTCAAAACCTCCGTTTTCAAAATTTTTCTCAGGTTTCCCGAGCTTTTTTCTTCAAAAGCCCTATTTTCAAAATATTTTTTGAATTTCTCGGGCTTTTCCCTTCAAAAGCTCTATTTTCCAAAAGAATTTCGAGTTTTCAAGATTTTGCCTCAAAAAGCCTAGCCTTCCAACATTATTGGGTTTCTTGAGCTTTTTCCTTCAAAAGCTCCGTTTCAAAATGTTTCTCAGGTTTCCCGAGCTTTCTCGTTCAAAAGCTCTGTTTTCAAAATATTTCTTAGGTTTCTCGGGCTTTTTCCTTCAAAAGCTTTATTTTCCAAAAGAATTTTGGGTTTTCAAGCTTTTGCCTCAAAAAGCCTAGTTTTTCAACATTTCTGGGTTTTCAGAGCTTTTTCCTTCAAAAGCTCCGTTTTCAAAATTTTTCTCAGGTTTCCCGAGCTTTCTCGTTCAAAAGCTCTGTTTTCAAAATATTTCTCAGGTTTCTCGGGCTTTTTCCTTCAAAAGCTTTGTTTTCCAAAAGAATTTTGGGTTTTCAAGCTTTTGCCTAAAAAAACCTAGTTTTTCAACATTTTGGGGTTTTCAGAGCTTTTTCCTTCAAAAGCTCCGTTTTCAAAATTTTTCTCGGGTTTCCCGAGCTTTCTCCTTCAAAAGCTCCGTTTTCAAAATATTTTTTAGGTTTCTTGAGCTTTTTCCTTCAAAAGCTCTGTTTTCTAAAAGAATTTCGAGTTTTCAAGCTTTTGCCTCAAAAAGCCTAGCTTTTCAACATTTTTGAATTTCTTGAGCTTTCTTCTTCAAAAGCTCTGTTTTCAAAATTTTTCTCGGGTTTCCCGAGCTTTCTTATTCAAAATCTCCATTTTTAAAATATTTCTCGGGTTTCTGAAGCTTTTTCCTTTAAAAACTCTGTTTTCCAAAAGAATTGTGGGTTTTTAAGCTTTTGCTTCAAAAAGCCTAGCTTTTCAATATTTTTGAATCTCCCGAGCTTTCTCCTTCAAAAACACTATTTTAAAAAAATTTCTCGAGTTTCTCGAGCTTTTTCCTTCAAAAGCTCTGTTTTTCAAATAAGTTTCAGGTTTTTAAGCTTTTGCCTCAATACACCTAGCTTTCTAACATTTTCGAGTTTCCCGAGCTTTCTCCTTCAAAAGCTCTATTTTCAAAATTTTTCTAGGGTTTCTTGAGCTTTTTTTTCTTAAAAAGCTCTATTTTCCAAAAGAATTTCAAGTTTTCAACCTTTAGCCTAAAAATGCCTAGCTTGCTAACATTTTTGGGTTTCCCGAGCTTTCTCCTTCCAAAGCTCCATTTTCAAAATATTTCTCAGGTTTCTCAAGCTTTGTCTTTCAAAAGCTCTGTTTTTCAAAAGAATTTCAGGTTTTTAAGGTTTCGCCTAAAAAAGCCTAGCTTTTCAAAATTGTTGGGTTTTTGAGATTCCTCCAAAAAAGTAGATAAGGTTTTCGAGCTTCCTCCAAAAAAAGCAGATTAGATTTTCGAGCTTCCTCCGAAAAAGCAAATTTGATTTTAAGTTTTCTTTTATGCCCAAAACACTTTTCAACCTTAAAACTTCAAAACTCAAACCCTAGATTTCAAAATACATCAAATCCAGTCTGTTTGATTGCCTCGTGGTCAACATGGGATCCTTCCTTTTTTATTTTCTACCTTCGACAAGCAAAGACAGAAAAAGAGGGGCAGCTGTAAGCACCACTTTTTTACCATCTCAGCAGTCTCCAACTCGACTGGATCTAGTTTTCAAAAACCATAATACATACAAGCCCAAGATGGGTCTTTCAAACTCTGACCCAATCAAATAGTCGCTTCCTAGACCCACAAGGCCCATTTGAAGCTGTAAAGGCTATCATGCCCATAGGCATTCTAGGCAGCTTTCTGAGACGGGGCAGTCTCAGGAACCAATACCATCCAGGTAGCTTCCTGAGATCGGGTAATCTTAGGGACCAACACCTTATCAAATTCCAAATGGTTCACTTCTGGCTTCTTCTAGCCCGCCAATGTAGAATGTCCATCATTTGGTAGTTCACTCAGACCAGGCGTTCTCAAAGACCAATACCACCCTCACAGGTAGCTTTCTAAGACCAGGCGTTCTCATAAACCAATACCACCCTGCATGTAGCACTCTAAGGCCAGGCGGTCTAGGAAACCAACACCTAGGTGAACACCAGCACCTGCTAGCTTGACTTGGTGAAAAATGACCAAACCTGCCCCTTGGGCCTCCAGGCCCGTCTTGAGAAAGTTTAAAATCCCTTAAGACGATAAGTCCACCTTTCCAAAGTGATCATAAATAGTTAGGCATACTTAACCAGCCATTTTGTCTAACTCCGATCCCATTTAGGCTAACTCTGGTCAAAATAACTATTTTACCCCTGAAACCCCCAACGCAATACCAATCCCACCAAACAATAGAAACTACCCTAAGATCATCCCTGAATGACTCGGCACGCTTAACACAATACTCCAACCCGTTCCTGGCCTTTTCAACCGAGCTTGGTCAAAATAACCATTTTGCCCTTGGCCAACCCGAACGCGCCCTAAAGCTGCACCGGTCCTAGGATAGTGAACGGCGGGTCTTGTCATACACCCCTATTTAACCTAAGGTAGACCATACGACACTAAACACTCTTGTGTCTCGTAGACGCTCCGCTAAGATTATCTTTTCTCCTGATTCCTTGGTTATAATGCACCGTCAAATGAATTGAAAAATGCGTAAACTAGGGAATTCTTGAAAGCTCAGTCATAGGTCTCTCCATCAATACAGCTCGATTAGAGAGATCACTTCTTGAAGCTCCTTATCGCATGGCTTAAAAACTGCTACTTTTAGCAACCTCTGGAGTGTCTCACAGACGTTCGACCAAGATTGACTTTTTCTCCAATTCCCTGATTATAACGCATCATCAAACAACTTGAGAAAAGAGTAAATTAGGGAATTTCCAAAAGTATTTCTGGAGTACTTTCCATCGGTACCGTCAGATTAGAGAGATCGCTTTCCGAAGGCCTGGATCATGCGGCACACAAATAGCTACTTTTGAACCCTTACGGAGGGTATCACAGACGCTTCGCAAAAGTGCGATTTCATGTACACTTCCAGAGATGATATCTCACACTTCTAAACACCATTCACATTTTTTGAAAATTCAAAAGTTCATGAGAAACACTAGGAGAACACTGTGAATGCAACCGATTTTCTCGAAACCTTTCCAGTTGGCACAATTACCGAGGCAAAGTTTAAACGAACACTCCAGACGATAGAGCGTATACTACATGCACCTAGATTTTGATCAGATCGACCAAACTTCACTTAGCTCTTAAGATTTAGCTAATACAATGGGTGCCACATGGCAATCTGCCAATGGAACAATACCGACGCATCTCCAAAGTTGCCTATAAATACAAGCCCCCCCTTTACATATTCAAGAATAAAAAATTGTAACAAAACTCTGCACAAACAACTCCAAAAATCTAAAACCCTCCATATATCTCTCCCACCAAACACTTAGGTTGTATTCCATCTTACTCTAGCCTATACACCTCACCTATAAGGCTCTTCATGCCATAGCAATACCTTATATCAGCCCCTTTCAAGTCCATCAAAGATCAAGTCCAAGCATCTAATGAAGTTTGAGAGTGTTTGAAGGCAAAAAGTGGTATTTCCTTTTATATTTTTGTCTTCCCCTACTCCTCTCTTCTCCTTCCTAGCCTACTTAGGCTATTCTCTATTTTAATCCCTATCTTTTACCCCTATTCTTGCATGCTTGAGACAAGAGAGCTCCTAGCTCATGCCCAGAGGAAAGCTAGTGAGAGCCATCGTGTAGCAGGATCTCTCACTAGCCTACTTTAAGATGGTATGGCCTTGGAACACCTTTATTATATGTTGTAGCCTCTAGCCTTGTATGGTTTCATGAACCCCTTTACATATAATTATCTTGTTCATGTTTTGAATGCTTGGCTTTATGCTTACGACCATGTTTACAACCATGTTTATCAAAACTTGCACTATTCCCATGTTCATGTCATTTTCAAGCTCATTTTTCAAAAGTTCTCGTAAAAGTGGTTCAAGAGTTGGTTCCTTAAAGTTTATGATGAGAACCTAAGTAATCATGCCTTAGAAAAGCTCCCCACTAACCCCTAACTCACATTTTTGCATCATTGCATTTAAACTTGCATAAAATGGTTTTCAAATTTATTGATTTCAAAGGTTTCTATTCTCTCAAGTTTAGTGGTTGGAATGGCCCCATGGAACCATCTCTTGAGTGGTCTTTCTTTTTATTGGCCATAAGAACCCTAACTTATTAGAATGGTTCCCTTATCTTTTTATTCTTGCATGAAAATGATTTCCAAACTTTTTGATTTCTAATGTTTCTATTCACTCAAGTTTAGTGGTTGGAATGGCCCCATGGAACCCTCTCTTGAGTGGTCTCCCTTTACATTGGCCAGAGAAACCCTAACTTATTAGAATGGTTCCTTCTTTTAAAACTGATTTTCAAAACCTTCTTCTTAAACATAGTTTTCAAAAGTTCATTCTCTCCATCTTTGTATTAATAATGGTTTTTCAAAAGTTGTCATTATTACTTTGATTTTCAAAGTCCTTACTCTTTTTAAGATAAAAGGTTATAATGGCCCTAAGGAAGCCTTCTTCAGAATGGTTTTCAAATATCAACCATATACTTGACTAGAGCCAATTTTTAAGGAAATGATCTTCAAAAGGGTTGTCTACCAAAACCCATTGCATAACATGATTTGTTTTCCAAAACCCTATTAAAAAAATGCATAAAACCATCCCTCCAAAACCACTAGGTTCAAACCCTAGTCCAAAACCATCTTTCAACCCTAGATTAACTTGATCCTAGGAAACCCAAACCCTAGATTAACATAACCCTAGTTAGTTAACCCTAGGTTATCTAAACCCTAAGTTAACCTAATCTTAGTTAGTTAACCCTAGGTAAACCTAACCTTAGTTGGCTAACCCTAGTCCACCTTAACCATAGGCTAACCTAACCCAAGTTAGTTAACCATAGGTCACCCTAACTCTAGTTAGCCAACCCTAGGTTAACCAAACCCGAGTTAGTTAACCTTAGGTCAACCTAACTTAGGTTTGTAAGATTCAAGGTTCCAATTCAAAGACCCATTCTTCAAATAATCTTTCAAATCAAAAACTACTTTCATAACATATTTTCAAAACATCCCACTCTCCTAAGATTTCAAAAATCAACTCTAAAACTTTTTCAAATATCGCTACACTCTATCTTTAAAAATGTTTCCAAGAAGTTCTCTTAAACTTGTCTCAACTAAGATGGCTAGACACTCAACATTTTTCAAAAACGCACAACCCTAAAATGTTCCTAACCTTTTTATGGTTAGGATTCCAAGGGAAGGCGATACGTTACATACAACCCTCAAGGTTGTCCATGTTAGGGTTCCAAAACCCTAAGTGTTTTCAAAAACTTTTTTCAAGAATGATTTTCAAACATCATATTCTTGAAACAACCCTAATCTTCAATGGCTAGGATTGGTCAAGTGCAAGTAAGATATTCAAGTAGGATTCTATAACCCTAAAGTTTCAAAAACCAAAGGGAGAGTCTCTAGCCCCTTTGTCAAATATATCTTCAAAACTCATTACCCTAAAAGAGTTTAGTTTTTCAACGACTAACCTCCCAAAGGTGATAAAATATTCAACATGCCTTTCATGAGGTACATGAAAGCTATTTTCAAAGTCATTTCAAGACAAGTTTATAAGAGCTCTTGTAAGTTCAAATCTAATTTTCAAATCCATACACAAGCTTTCAAACTTTCAAAACTCTCTTGAGTAATGTTCAAAAGTATTTCAAAACACTTCAAAGTCTCATTTCAAGTGCACTTTCAAAAACCTTCAAGTTCTATTCCAAAAGCACTCCAACATCCGATTTCAAAACTCTCAAGTTCTCTTTTTCCAAAGACCTCAAAGTGTCTTCGTATCTCTCCAAAGACCTCAAAGTATCTTCAAATTTTCCAAAGGCCCTAATGCGCCTGTTTTCCATCGGGCTCTTGCCCGAACTACAAATGACCTGATTCTCGCCAAATGAGATACGTAAATAACCTAAAATGATGCGGTCATAACTCTTATTTCAACTTAAGTCCTTGTTCAAAACTCTCTATCAATTCAATATCCTTGTTTCAAAATCCATCCAAGCTTCCATGTTTTCAAACATTTTTCCTACAAACTTGCATCATGGATCATTCATAAAAAATTTGATGACTAAACCCTATTTTCACAATTCTAAAGTGGATATCTAGTGGATAATGGTAACCGGTTATTCTAGTGAGTGGACAAAAGGGTGATCAGACATGTAGGTACCGAAAGGGCAAGGTAGGGTGATGATCTAAGGATATCAACCCATGGACCATAGATTTCAATTTTTGAACGACTAAAATAGAGTTATTTTTTTAAAGGGGCTTAAAACTTCCAACAGTTGCCAAAAAACCTATTTTCTTAAAGACCCTCTTATGAGGAAGTTTTTTAAAAAAAAAAAATCTTTTTTCTAAAACCCTAAGTTATATCTCTGGATTATACTTAGTTTTAGGTGACCTAACTCATTGTAATCTAGTTAGGTGGCGACTTCTATTTTTCTAGGAAGCCCTTCATAAAATCAATTTCAAGTTTAAACATAGCCGCACTCGTCTTTCTAGGAGAATGAGTTCATATGACAGAGTTCCATGCTTTTTCCCGAGCCGAAAAAACTTGGTCAAAAATCAGGGCGCAATAGCTGGCGACTCCACTGTGGACACTTAGAGGGTTAGGCCATTGTCATGTCCCTTCACCCTTCACAAATCCAGAATATCCAGTTACTTTGTCTAATTTTATCCACTTTTCAAATTTTTCTAAGTTTCCAAGACAAACTCTATTTTCCAAAATGGTTATTAAATAAGTGTCATCACTTACGTTAATTTTTTACATACATGCATTGCATTGGCCACCCATTTTATCTTGCATTCAGTTTGTCAAAAAGTTACTAACTCCTTGCATTTTCTTTTGTAGGTGGACTTTGTTCTCATTTCAGTTTTATGTCATAATTAACTGCCATGAATGTGATGAATAAACAAGATGTGATGTGTGTTATTGGGTCCTTTCCTCCATTTTCAAAAATTCCACACACACTTGGTGCGCTCACTTGCATTTGCATTTTGCATATATTACCTGGTTACTACCCTTCTAAATAGATGGGAGAACAGTATATTGACTGTGAGCAGATGCTGTGTCAGCTTCTCAGCCTATGGTCTCTTGATAGTTCCCCCGCTCAAACCATCAACCAAAGATGGAGTTCACCCTGTTGGGGTTGGACGCTGGAGGTTTGAAGGTTCGGGAACCAAGCTTTTTAGGAAGCATTAGTAAACCCCAACCTCATGCTCATGTAGCACCCCATGCATAGCTAAACCTCTACCGAATTTAGGACACGCGCGTTAATTTCAAAACCAATGACGAAAAGGCAACCGCTTTACTTTCCCTTATATTCTGTTCAATTTATGTTGTTATGCTGCTTGATTTTTATCATTATACTATGTATACATCTTTTCGCATCATAACTACTCATGCATTCGTATTCATTTTAAGACAAGAGTTCCCAAAGTAACTCAAGTCATTGCATCTTCATACATCGGATTAACCCTCGGAGAAAGACCTAAAGACCTTCTCGCTCAAATCAAGCCAACCAAAACTCCTAAGGGTACCAAGAGATCCTAAGGACTCATGGCATACATCAAATCATCTCATAAAGTGGGGCCCTAATCCCTCTTCCCTGACGGAGATAGGGCTGCCAAGAAGACAAAGGGGCAATCTAATATCGAGGTCTCTCACCGACCTCCATCCAAGAAGACGAATCTAAAGACGCAAGAGTAGTTTAGAATTTCAAATGTAAATATAGAATAGATGAAAGTCCTAAGGAAAATGTTTCTCCTCCCTGTTTCAATGTACTTTAAAAAACCCATGTACAAAGGAAATTTATCTCAATAAAATTGTTATTTCTGTTGAATGAATGTGTGAATAAACGAATGAATAGGATTGCCCAGGTACGGTATTGCATACAAGGGCAACCCCTTATCCCCGAAAATGAACCAAAACATCATGTTTAGTCCCCCTCTCAAAGTAGGGGCACCTTAAGGCATGCATTGCATAAAAATCTCCAATCTAAAGGCACTAACTTCTCCATTTTGTTTTTCTTTCTACATTCTCATTGTCTTTTCCCTTGCCTAAAAAGGCCAAGAGAGCCAGAGGATGAAGCAAGAACAGAAAGGGGGTCATCTAAACTTCTTATTCATTGCCATTACGCTGCCCATGTATTTATTGTAAGGCTCGTGCATTAATATCCATCACATGACAAGAGTTCCAAGAAACTCAAGTTATTCTCATGCATTCAATCAACCGTAGAGAGAAAAGAACGATTCAATCCCATGTTAATCAAACCTACCCAAACCCCTGAGGGTTTCTCCAACCTTAAGGATTCATGGCAAGCATATAACCATATCTAATGAGAGGCCCAAATCTCTCTTCATCCATGGAGGCGAGATTGTCTAAACAAAGAAGCATTAATCGGCTCATGCCGAAGAGGTATTGTATTGCACACTGGGCAAAACCTCGCTTTTATAATGGACTCAACATCATACCTAGATTTTCTCAAAGATGGGACCTCCATAGGACATGTATTGCATAAAATCTTCAACTCTACATGATAACTGTATTTTATTTTTCTTTTTCTAGCTCCAAGAGTGTAGCCAAACTGATAAAATCCCTCCAGCATCCTGCCCAATTCATAATTCATGCAAAGTCATGACCCCGACGCCATGTTGCCACTCCACCAAACCTCAAACTCCTGAAACCATCCCTGGGCAATCAGATGACCCACATGACAAATGGAGTGTGAAGGACGCCAACATGATTCCAAAACCAGTCTGAGAAGTTTATTCCAAAAAGGGAGTGGGGGGGATTTCTTTCAAACCCGTCTTTCAATTTTCAATTCGAACTTGAGCATAAAATGACATCATCTAAATGAAAAGGATCCAATGTTTTCATGTTTATATCATTATCTCATGACATTTCATGAATGATGTTTTCTTCTTCAGCAATTTTTCCTTCCAAATGTTTTACCTCAACTTGGAGGATAAGATAGCATGGGCACCACCTTCAGCGGAAACAATCTTTGACTCAAAAAAAAGGAGAGAGAAAAATAGAAAGTGCAAAGAAAAGGAAAATACAAAGGGGTGAGAGATGAAAATCAATCACGTAGCTTGTTGAAGTCCAAGGAGTGACCTCTAAAGGATGTCCTAACAAAACAGCAAGTAGCTACACCTTCAAAAGGAAGATTAGCGCACATTGCCAAGCCCGAGTTGATTGAATCTTTGAAAAAAAAAATCGGAAAAACTAAAGAGATTTTTTATGGTCTTTGTCCTACACGTGACCAATCACTGAGGCAAATATTCAATTATTAACAAATTAATGTGCATGCTTATTTGAGATTGAATCTTGTGTGCATGATCACTTGCATAAATATGAGTCAATGGTTTTGATGATTTTTATCATATTGGTGATTCATGTTCAACTTAACACACACTTCTTGAGACTTTTTAGAATCTAGAATCCGCTTTTATAATCTATTTTAAATGGTTAAATATTTGCAAATTGTTTCACACCTAGATTGACATTTTGTCGATTCCCTCTCTCATCACTTATAGAAAGGGTTATCAGTGAGTCTAAGTGCAGCTACCATTGTTATGTGACAAAAGGGAAAGGCTATCTGCTCATGTGTGTGAAAGCCGCTATACTTTACATTTATGTATTTCCATCATTTGAGAGATAAGGTTAAACTTCCACAAAAAAGAAAAAAAGAGCTAGGATGAAACAGGTTTAACTTCTAGGTGTGATAATTTGTGAACTATTATACCATCCTAGGTCACACTCAGGGTCTATATTCTCATTAGTCTCTGTGAAGTTCATGCTTACACCACTACATTGTCACTTATATGGTCCTGATCATCTCACAACCAATTGTGCCTGTTTTGTGTGGTTTCGTGCATGTTTGATGTTGATCTTTTCAAGCTAAGCTGCATCTTGATATTCATTAATCTATATTTGCCCTACATTGAATGATCATGTTTTTATGGGGCTCCTACAATTTGAAATTTTTAATGGTTTTATAAAAGAAAATTTTTGGGCTTTCCTACGCATTTAAATAGCTTTCAAAGTCTTCTTAGACTAAGGACGGAAGCTACTATTGCTTTGCCAAAAGGGGATGTTGTCTTTTGAATTTTCTGTTGTCTTCCGAAAACACCATCAAGTTTAAAAACTTTCAAAAGTTCAAGTTTCAAGTCAAAATAAATTTTCTATACATTTTGCCTTCAAGAGTTTACAAGTTCTGAGGCAAAACAAGTTTTCTAACCCTCATATATATATATATATATATATAAAGGTATCCAAATTTTGAGTTCAAATGAATCCCCTTCAAATGGTTCCCACCTTTCTAGTTTCTCTAACTTCAAAAAGTTTGATTTTAGAAATACCTCCTAAGTTTTTAGAACTTCTTCCTTTTAAAAAACTTAATTTCAAAAATATCTCTCTAGGTTTTCTAACTTTTTTCTTCAAAAAGTTTCATTGTCTTAGTTTCCTAACTCCTTCCTTCAAAAGGTTTCCATAGTAATCAGTCTATAGGTTTTCTAAACACTCTCTTTCAAAAAATATTTTCATTTCAAAGTCATTTCACCAGTTTTCTAAAACTTTTTCCTTCAAAAAGTTTAATCTCAAAAAAAACTTCTCGGCTTTCTCAAGCTTTTTCCTTTAAAAGCTCTGTTTTTCAAAAGAATTTTGGGTTTTCAAGCTTTCGCATCAAAAAGCCTAGATTTCTAACATTTGGGGGTTTCCAAAGCTTTCTCCTTCAAAAGCTCCATTTTCAAAAGATTTCTCAAGTTTCTCGAGCTTTTCCTTCGAAAGCTTTGTTTTTCAAAAGAATTTTGGATTTTCAAACTTTCGCCTCGAAAAGCCTAGCTTTTCAACATTTTTGGGTTTTTTGAGCTTTCTCCTTCAAAAGCTCTGTTTTTAAAATTTTTCTCGGGTTTCCCGAGTTTTCTCCTTCAAAAGCTTAGTTTTGAAAATATTTCTCGGGTTTCTCGAGCTTTGTCCCTCAAAAGCTCCATTTTCCAAAGGAATTTCGAGTTTTCAAGCTTTTGCCTCGAAAGCATACCTTTTCAACATTTTCAGGCTTCCCAAGCTTTCTCCTTCAAAAGCTCCATTTTTAAAAATTTTCTCAAGTTTCTCAAGCTTTTTTCTTCAAAAGCTCTATTTTTCAAAAAAAAATTTGATTTTTCAAGCTTTTGTCTCAAAACGCCTAGCTTTCTAACATTTTCGGGTTTCTTGAGTTTTCTCCTTCAAAAGCTCAATTTTTAAATATTTCTTAGGTTTCATGAGCTTTTTCCATCAAAAGCTCTATTTTCCAAAAGAATTTTGGGCTTTCAAGCTTTCGGCTAAAAAATAATAGCTTTGTAACATTTTCGGGTTTCCCGAGCTTTCTCCTTCAAAAGCTTCATTTTCAAAATATTTCTCAGGTTTCTCGAGCTTTTTCCTTCAAAAGCTCTGTTTTTCAAAAAAATTTTGGAATTTCAAGCTTTCGCCTCCAAAAGCCTAGTTTTCCAAAATTGTTGGGTTTTTGAGCTTCCTTCGAAAAAGCAAATTATATTTTCAATCTTCCTTCAAAAAAAGTAAATTGGGTTTTCGAGCTTTCTCTAAAAAAGCGGATTAGGTTTTCTAGCTTCCTCCGAAAAAACAGATTGCATTTCTGATCTTCTTTCAAAAAAGTAGATTGGGTTTCCAAAGTATGATATACATTCATTTCAATTCCCATATAAACCATACATGTTCATGCATTCATCAAAAGGTATGATATGCATTAAAATCCATTCCATGAATTAAACATGTGCATTCACTTCCATGCTTGTATTAACTTGTATGACAATCATTCATTTCAATCCTATACAAACCATATCTATTCATGCATTCATTAAAAAGTATGACATGCATTTAAAATTTCATCTCTGTACATTCGTAAAAAAATATGTTATGCATTCAAGTCTATTCTGTATAATCATGTGCATTCATCAAAAGTATGACATGCATTCAATTATGTTCATGCATAAGCTTATGCATTCGTCGAAAAGTATGACATGTATTCATTTCAATCCCTGTGTAAACCAGTACATTCATTTATTCATAGTCCTGTCTAATCTGTGCATACATCCATGGGTATAACATACATCGTTCTAACTTTCTTTGAAAACTTTTAAATAGCTTAATCTAACCTTTTTCAAATAATGAAGACTGGGCAACGTCCTACCCTCGACCTCCCAATCAATCCTGAAATAGCCCAATCCAACATCTTGCAAACCACAAAGAATGGGGCAACGTTCCATCCCTCTAATCAACCTTGAAACCTTCTCAAATCATAAAGATTGGGGCAATGTCCCATCCTCGACCTCTCGACCAACTTTGATAAACCTTTTTCAAACCCTGAAAACTAAGACAATACTGCGCCCTGTACCTCCCTTTCGATTCAAACTGCTTGACCAAATTCAAGACAAACCAGCCAAATGTATTTGACCTTCTAGACACCTTGACCTCTTCACAAGTGACCTCAACTCAAGACACTAGACTTCAGAGAAGCAAAATCCTTCAGAAGATATTTCAACAAGAATTTTGTCATGCCAAACAAAAGTGAAGCCCAACAATCATGCAAACACTATGCATTCTAACATCCAGAGATCTCAAGCAAAGACGGACAAATGTCCTCTCGTACAAACTTGAAGACCAAAGAATCACAAATACGAAGCAAGCTCCCATGGCACCCCATGCTCACGGCAAACATATAATTCTTATCAAATTAAATCCGAATTTTCCAAAATGAAAGCCCCCACTTTCTCTCAAATTCAAGAATTTCCAAAAAAAAAAAAAAATTTCAATTTCGAAATCGATTTCTGTTAAAATCAAAAATCAATTCTCGAAATTCAAAAATTACTTTCAACATTATTTCTACAAAAAGTTTCAAATTCAGTAGATCAAAGCTATTGTTTTCTTTCAAAAGTCAAAACAATCATCACACCCTAAAAATTGCCAAGCTTTTTCCATCAAAAGTTTCAACTTCCAAGTTTAACACAATTTCAAAGAGAAAAATTTCTGCTGTCTTCCAAAAATACCATCAAGTTTAAAAACTTTCAAAAGGTCAAGTTTCGAATCAAAATGAATTTTCTATACATTTTATCTTCAAGAGTTCACAAGTTCCGAGGCAAAACAAGTTTTCTAATCCTCATATAAAAAAAAAAAAAAAAAAAGTATCCAAATTTTGAGTTCAAATGAATCCCCTTCAAATGGTTCCCACCTTTCTAGGTTCTTTAACTTCAAAAAGTTTGATTTTAGAAATACCTCCTAAGTTTTTAGAACTTTTTTCTTTCAAAAAAACTCGATTTCAAAAATACCTCTCTAGGTTTTCTAACATTTTCCTTCAAAAAGTTTCATTGTCTCTGTCGTACCTTGATTTTTTACACCCAAAAAAGACAAATAAGAAAAATACAGTGCTCTCTCGTTAGAACTCATCATCCTAGAAAGACGAGTGCGACTAGTTTTGAATTGAAAAATTGATTTGATTAAGGGCTTTTTGAAAACAATTTAGAGTTACCACCTAACTTGATTAAGGTGAGTTAGATCACCTAAAAATTAAGCACTATCCGAAGATTATACTTAGGTTTTTTTGAAGACTTCCTCAAGAGATGGTTTTTAAGGAAAGAGGTTGTTTGGAAACATTTGAAAAAATTTAAGCCATTTTTGAAAATAACTACAGTTGTTCTTTGAAAACAATGATCTATGTTTGAAGGTGGTTACGTGTAGGGAAGACACACTAAACCATCACCCTACCTCGCCCTTACGGTACCTACATGTCTATTCACCCAAGATTCTCTCATTAGAGTCTTTGATTAATAAATGTCTAAAACTATCCACTTTTGAAAAGAATTTTGATATGATACATGATATGCAAGTGCAAGAATAAGACTTGATTTTGAAAAGAGATTTGAAAAGAAAATTTCGATTTGATTTGAAATGGATTTGAAAAGACAGATTTGATTTTGAAAGGAAGCTTTAGAAATTGAAAATAGCGATTGGAAAATAGATTTTTGGAATTAGAAGTTTGAAAATAGTTATGGAATTGGAAACTTCAGAAAAAAAGGTTGCATAATTAGAGATTTGAAAAAGTTATGACCGCACCCGTGAGGGTTGCCTATGTATCTCTTTGTTGGGAATCAGGTTAGTCGTAGTTCGGACAAGAGTCCAATTGAAAATAAAAGGTTTAACTTGAAAAGGAGTTTGAGTTGGAATTTGGATTGGAAGATTGGAAATTGAAGTTTGATTGGAAATTCATTTGGAAGATTAGGAAAGCTAGAATTTAAGAAAGATTGGATGTAGGAAAGTTTCAAAATAGGAAAGTTCCATTTTAGGAAAGTATCATTTTAGGAAAGTTTCGAATTAGGAGAGTTTAAAATAGAAAAGGTTTTGAAATTGAAAAGTTTCCTTTTTAAGAAAGAGTTGATTTTTGGAAAGATTTGAATTATAAAAAGTTTAGCTTAAGAAAGATTTACAATTTAGTGAGTTTAGAATTTTGGAAAGATTTGGACTGGAAAGTTCGAAATTGGGACAAGTTTAAAAGTTTGAATTTTAGAAACGCTTGAAGTGTAGGAAAGATTTGAGTTTAAGAAAGATTGAAAAATTTAGACTTCAGAAAGTTAAGATTTGGAAAGGCATGGAATGAGGAAGGATTGGAATTAGGAAAGATTGGATTTTTATTTCCAAAAAGAGATGATTTGATTTTGTTTTCAAAAACGGAGGATTCGATTTAGTTTCCAAAAATGAAAGATTTGATTTGACATAGAATTCGAGAGGTGGAGTTGTGGAAATCTTAGATTTTGGTGTAGAAAATAGGATTTAGAAATATATGATTTTGATGTTGAAAATAGGATTTGGAAACCTAAAGTTTGATGTAGAAAATGAAGTTGAAAATTGAGATTTTCTAATCATGGTTCTAAGGCTTGACTTGGGCTTCAAGAAAAAAAGATTTTGGAAAGTAGATATTTTGAAGTGAGTTTCTAGGAAGGAAACTTGAAGTGAGTTTTTAGAAAGTGAATTTTTCAAGATAGCTTGTGGGAAGAAATTTGAAAAGAGCTTTTAGGAAAGTAAGTTTTTGAAGGGAATTTCTAGAAAGCAATGTTTAGAAAGCAATTTTGGAAAGGAGATTGGAGAGAATTTTTAGAAAGTATATTAGAGAAGTGATTTTAGAAAGTATATTTGAAAAGAGATTTTGGGGAGGATTTAAAAAGAAAGTTTTGGAAGGTAAGTTTGAAAAGTAATTCGGAAAGGGATTTGAATGTGGATTTTTACAAGTCTCTAAAAATATCTCACTTTCCTAAAGTGATTCTAACCATGAAGGGATTAGAACCATTCTAGGATTATGATTTTGAAAACAATAAAAATTTAAAAATATGAATCATAAAAGTCACTTTAAATGTAACACTTTTCTAAAACAACCCTAACCATGGAAAGGCTAGGATCACCCTAGGATTGTGATTTTGAAAATATGTTTGGAAAAAGAAAATTTAATGCAAGTTTTGAAAACGATTTTTGATGCAAGTTTTGAAAACGAGTTTGAAAACAAGTTTTGGAGAGATGCATGATCATGATATGCACAATACAAGTTGGGGTCGTGAACATACAAGGTTAAAGGCTTCACCACATAATTAAGAGGACCGAACCCATGTGGTCTCTGGTTAGACTAAGAGAAAGCCTCTGACACAGTGACTTTCAATAGACTAATCCGACACATGAATCGGGGAGTCCCTTGTTTCAAGCATGCAAGAAAGGGGGGTAGAAGATGAGGGTTAAAATAGAAGAAAACCTAAGTAAATTAGGAGAAAGAAGAGAGAGGGGGGAAATTGCGTAAACGTAAATAGGAAGCCTACCTTGTGTCTTCTTCGTTTTGCTTGCTTTATTTACTTTGTTTTACTTCGGTCTTCAAGCGCTTCCAAGTTGCAGCACTTCAAGTCTTCAATGGAGGCTCCAGAGGCTAGTATATAAGCATGTATGAGTGTATGTATACTAGGGTTTAGTGTATGGGGGCTAGGGTTTGGAGAACCTAAAGAGAGCTAGGGTTTGGAGAGGCTTCAAGCTCTGTATATCGAAGAGCAGATTTTTTAGACTATGTTTGTGGACCCTTTTCACCCTGGAGGAGGCTCTGTATTTATAGACAGAATACTGAACTAGTGCCTGTTGCAGTGGTGCCAGGCAAAACTTTCCTAGTGGCGCCAGGCCATTTTTTGGCTTGGCACCACTACTAGTGGCACCAGTCACTTAGGAAACTTTTAAGGTCGGCAAGCAACATATGTTTCAAAGATTTGGGCGCCTGTACTAGTGACTACCATGCAATTTTTAGCCTAATTTCACCAAGAGTGACTTCGAAAGGTCCGAGAATGATTTAAAGGGCTGAGAATAGCCCGAAGGGCCAAAAAGGGACAGGAACCCTTAGAATAGTGTCTCCAAGGTAGTAGACTTCAAAAATGATGTCATGATTTGTTAGTAGGGTTGACCAAGCCATTAGGGGCAAAATGGTTAATCAGGCCTGAAAGCTGCCGGGATGGACTTGGAATGTCTCGAAAGAAGGCTGTAGGTTTGGAAATAATAGCTAGAATGTTTCAAGAGGTTGTCGGTTTGATACCCAAAGCCAGCGTTGTAATACCCTGAACCCATTAACTTTCTTCATTTAAGTAAATTAAGGCATTTGTGTGGTTTAATGTTGGATGTTATTCCTTTTGAGTCAAAGTGACCAATTGGGAGTTAAATTGTAGCTTAAGTTATTGGGGTGAGACACATGGGATTATTTCTCATGTGTATCATCTTATATACGTACATATATACACTACATACACACACCCATTTGTAGAGAGAGAGAGAGAGAAAGAGGAGAAGAGATAGAGGAAGGAGATTGAAGGGAGAAGATTAAGAAGAAGAGTAGGAAGCAAGAAGAGCTCAACCAAGCTTGGAAGCCCATTGTGGAGTTGAAAAAGCTAGAGAGAAAAATGTATGAACTAAAACCTTGTATGTATACTTGTGTAAATGTGTTGGGATTTTATATAAATACATCTATATGGATTGGGGTGTTTGGGTTTGTCTTAGGGGACTCCTTGAGTCCCAATTACTTTTAATTTGAGAGCTTATAGCTCAATATTAGAGGATTGGAGAGTTGGGGGTTGAAACCCCCAAATATGTGAAATGTTAGGGTTTTAAATTCTTCCTTAGATCCCTTTGTTTTGATTATTCTCTCTCCCCTATTTTGAGTTATTATCATCCTTGTGGGCTAATCTTTGAGCTCTAAGAGTATTGGGAAGGTTTGGTTGTGTTTGGAAGATTTTTGGTTAAGTTTTGAAGTTTTGGGTCGAACTTCGGTTGTTGCCCAGAACTGAGCGTTTGAACTCCCAATATGGAGTTCAAACAGTATGGGAAAGAAGCTTGGGCGTTCGAACTCCCCCAGGGGGCTTTTGAACAGTCAGAGAGGGGGTTTTTCCATTTTCTGCCTAGAGTTGGAATTGCCATTTGGGTGTTTGAACTCCAACTTCATTTTGCCCAGGCGTTCGAACTCCCCAATTGGGCGTTTGAATGGCCTGTCAATTTGGGCACTATTTAGTAAAACTGCCATAACGTTCTCTAGAAAACTCAGATTGATGCATCGTTTGAAGTGTTAAAAAGTAGACTTATATACCTTTGTACCCATATACCTTATAAATTAAGAGATATAGAGGTTTGAAGTTGACCCAAAACTATGCCGAAAACCTTATTTTTCCAAAGTGTTACCTCATTCTTCATGAGACCTAACTTCTTTATCCGAAATGTGTTTTTAAGCCATGAACTATCAATTAAAGGCCTTTAAGCCTATTTTCATATGGAACTAGCCTTGTGTGAAAATCCTTTGTTCAGGGTGGTTGGGACGCGAGGAAATGATCGATGTTTCGAGTTTCATACTTCACCCTCAACCTTATGTTCTTGTTTTACATTGGGGCCTTGCCCTAGAGTTAGCCTCACTCTTCCATGGTGAGAGTGAGGCGCTAGTGAGTCGGGTTCGAGGGATATATGTGCTTAGTCTCAGTTTATGTGTTATTACTTATCTTAGAACCTTGTATTGATTGTTCTATACTTCTACATGCATTTTGTGTAGGAACACCTTGTTATCACCCAATCAATTGGAGAGAGGTGAGTAACAATATGCCATGAGTAAACTCTATTATTTTCTAAATGTTTTAAGCTCACTTTTATATCATAATGTTTTCCATATGTTTCAATACATCAATGTTACGTTCAATTACAAATGTCATATTTCAAGTGCATGCAAGTTATATTTTATGTTACGAATGAAAATCATAGACTATAATGTTTAAATGAAAGAGATGCTAAGTTTTCAATGTATGGTGCCAACTCGAGTCTTCTCGGGGTAAGACCTTAATCTAGCCCGATAGTCCTACGATAGGGGATAGGAAATAAACTATCTATGTTGGGAGACGTCTCTAGCCTCAAGAGCCTTAGCATGACCTACATGGTTACTATAGAGCTTAGCTCTTATGTCGAGTGGTAGCACACGTATGTTTTGAACCGAGAATTATGATATGTTCAAATGGTTTACCACAAGTTATGAAATGCTATATCAAGAATAATGTTATGTTGTGTCTCTTCTTATAATACCATGTTTTGAAATGTTAAAACGTTTCAAATGATGTTTATGTTACCTATGAATTCCAAGCATTCATTTTATACGTTCAAAAGTTCTTATCCTTATGCATAAATGGTTATCTATCTTTATATGTTGGATATAATTGCTAGTCCATGATAATTTTTCAACACATGCATCATTGTTATTCACTAAGCATTAGCTTACGTTTTCTTAAATGATTTTCAGGTAGCCAATCTGGGAGGCCCTAAAGCGAGGCCACATGTGAATTTTGAGTTACGGGCCACGGGCCCATGTTTTGTAATATGTTTGAGGGCCAGACCCCAATGTTTTCTAATGGTATAAATGTTATAACTTTAGTGAGCCTTGATTAGGCTCATATGTATGTTATGATTTGGACTAGGCACAGCTCTGCCGTGTATGACACCAATTATGATTTCAAGTTATCAAAAGTTCTATTTTTTGCAATTATGCATCATTTTAAATGATTATGCACAGGTGATCAACCAGTTTATGTAATACGGTCTCAGATAGCCTTGCTACTGGCCGGTCATTTACCCTAAATCTATATAGGCCAAGTTATAGGACGTGATAGGCGTGGTTGGAAAAGGCGACTGGCCCACCAAGGGCAAAACAGTTATTTTTCATCAAACTTGTTGGAATTGATTTAGAATGATCTAAAAATAGATCGGAAGGCCAAGGATACTATCAGAAGCACCCCCAAAAGGTTACCGGTTTGATACCCAGAGCCGGTGCGATTCTCGAGGCGCTCGACTATCTAGGGATAAAATGGTCATATTGATTGAAGGGTCTTGGAATTGGCCCGAAACCAACTGGAAGGCACCTAATCATGCTGGATTGTCTTTAAGTCAATCTTGGAAGGGTGGACTTACCGCTTTGAGGACTTAGGTACTTTCTCGAAAAGGCGTGCCGAAAAACCCTAAGGGTAGTTTGGTCATTTTTCACCAGAGTGGGCTAACAGCCGCTGGTGTTGACCTGGGTTTTGAGTGTTTCCGTCACTCTGACGGTCTATGATGAGTTGGTTTCCAAAAGTATCTCATCCTTTGGTAAACGTGTCACAACCAAGAGGTGAGTTTAGTCCCGTGACATAAGGGGTTTGTTTGCAATTCCTAATCTTAACCTATTTATGAATGTTTCCACCACTCTGATGTTTGCGAGTACTTCCCTTACTCTAATGGTTCGCGATCATTCTGGAGACTGCCTAATCTTGGGAAGCTGCTAAGTGGACTTATCGCCTGAGGAATCAACTTTCTCGGAAGGCATGCCGAATAATGGACATTTCTTCATTGGTGGGCAAGCAGGCGCCAAAGATGGACCGTTCTACCATCTCGGGCACTTAGGGTCTTGTCTCGGTTGACGGGTTTAAAGGGACTTACCGTTCTAAAGACTTTCTCAAAAAATGTGCCAAGCCAGAGTGTCTTACCGTCTGAGGGATTAACTTTCTCGAAAGACGTGCGAAATTCTATTTAAACTGGAACTAGAAATGAATTGGATTTTAATCTTGGAATTGAGACTGGAAATAGGGACTTATCGACTTCGAGAAAACGTGCCAAACGAATTTGGACTGGACAATACCTCAAGGACATTTTGGTCATTTTGTCTCTATTAGGGCCTGCGAAGCAATTGATTGACTAGATTATGTCTGGACAACTGGTTTTAATTAGAACATGTCCATAATGACTTGAATACAAGTTTGGATGGACCGGAGATTACCGAGCGAGAAAAAATAGGGTGTTCACAGCCTCAGTTTCCTAACTTCTTCCTTCAAAAAGTTTCCATAGTAATTAGTCTCTAGGTTTTCTAAACACTCTCTTTAAAAAAAAAAAATTTCATTTCAACATCATTTCACCAGTTTTCCAAAACTTTTTCTACCAAAAAGTTTAATTTCAAAAACAACTTCTCGGGTTTCTTGAGCTTTTTCCTTCAAAAGCTCTATTTTCCAAAAAAATTTCGGGTTTTCAAGCTTTCGCCTGAAAAAGCCTAGCTTTCTAACATTTTTGGGTTTCTCGAGCTTTCTCCTTCAAAAGCTCCATTTCAAAATATTTCTCGGGTTTTTCGAGCATTTTCCTTCAAAAGCTCTATTTTCCAAAAGAATATTGGATTTTCAAGCTTTTGGCTCAAAAAGCCTAGCTTTTCAACATTTTTGAGTTTCTCCAGCTTTTTCCTTCAAAAGCTCCATTTTCAAAATTTTTCTTGGGTTTCCCGAGCTTTCTCCTTCAAAAGCTCCGTTTTCAATATATTTCTCGGGTTTCTCAAGCTTTTTCCTTCAAAAGCTCCGTTTTCCAAAAGAATTTCGGGTTTTTCAAGCTTTCGCCTCAAAAAGTCTAGCTTTTCAACATTTTCGGGTTTTCCAAGCTTTCTCCTTCAAAAGCTCCATTTTCAAAATTTTTCTCAAGTTTCTCAAGCTTTTTCCTTCAAAAGCTCTATTTTCCAAAAGAATTTTGGATTTTCAAGCTTTTGCCTCAAAACGCCTAGCTTTCTAACATTTTCAGATTTCCTGAGCTTTCTCCTTTAAAAGCTCCATTTTTAAAATATTTCTCAGGTTTCTCAAACTTTTTCTTCAAAAGCTCTGTTTTCCAAAAGAATTTAGAGTTTTCAATTTTCGCCTCAAAAAGCCTAGCTTTCCAAAATTGTTGGGTTTCCGAGCTTCTTCCAAAAAGATAGATTAGGTTTTCGAGCTTCCTCCGAAAAAGCAGATTAGGTTTTCTAGCTTCCTCCGAAAAAGCAAATTGGGTTTCTGAGCTTCTTCTGAAAAAGCAGATTGGGTTTCCGAGCTTCCTCCGAAAAAGCATATTTGATTTTAAGTTTTCTCCTACGCCCAAAACACTTTTCGACCTTAAAACTTCAAAACTCGAACTCTAGATTTCAAAATACATCAAATCCAGTCCGTCTGATTGCCTCACAATCAACGTGGGATCCTTCCTTTTTTATTTTCTGCCTTCAATAAGCAAAGACAAAAAAAGAGGGGTAGTTGTAAGCACCCCAATTTTGCCCGTCAGTAATCTCCGGCCCGACCAGATCTAGTTTTCAAACACCATAATACATACAAGCTCAAGACGGGTCTTTTAAACTCCAACCTAATCAACTAGTCGCTTCTTGGTCCCACAAGACCCATTTGAAGCCATAAAGATGATCATGCCCATAGGCATTCTAGGCACCTTTCCGAGATGGGGCGGTCTTAGGAACCAACGCTATCCAGGTAGCTTTCCGAGATCGGATGATCTCGGGGACCAACATCTCATCAAATTCCAAATGGTTCATTTCTACGTCCTGCTAGCCCACCAATGTAGAATGTCCGTCATTTGGTAGTTCTCTGAGGCCAGGCGTTCTTAGGGACCAACACCACCCTCACATGTAGCTTTCGGAGACCAGACATTCTCAGAAACCAACACCACCCTACAGGTAGCCCTTTAAGGCCAGGCGGTCTCAAGGTCCAACACTGCACCGGTAACTTTCCTAGATCGGATAGCCTAAGGAACTAACACATAGGTTAACATCGGCGCCTGCTAGCCTGACTCAGTGAAAAATGACCAGACTTGCCCCTTGGGCCTCCAGGCACGTCTTGAGAAAGTTCAAAATCTCTCAAGACGATAACTCCACCTTTCCAAAGTGATCTTTAATAGTTAGGCATACTCAACCCCCCATTTTGTCCAACTCTAGTCCCATTCTAGCTAACTCCGGTCAAAATAATCATTTTACCCCTGAAAACCCTTAACGCAATACAAATCCCACCAAAAAGTAGAAACTACCCCAGTATAGTCCCTGGATGACTCAACACACTGAACAGAATACTCCAACCTGTTCCTGGCCTTTTCAACCGAGCCTAGGCAAAATGATCATTTTTCCCTTGGCCAACCCAAACACGCCCCAAAACAGCACCGGTCCAAAGATAGTGAATGGAGGGTCTTGTCATACACCCCTGTTTAACCTAAGGTAAACCATCCGACACTAAACACTCTCGACTCAACGAAAGCCCCCTGGAATATCTCCTAAACGCTCTGCCAAGATTGTCTTTTCTCCCGATTGCCCAGTTATAACGCACTGTCAAACGACTTGAAAAATGCGTAAACTAGGGAATTTTTGAAAACTCATTCATAGATCTCTCCATTGATATGGCTCGATCGGAGAGATTGCTTCCTGAAGCTTTTCATCGTATGGCTCGAAAACTGCTACTTTCAGCAAACCCTGCGACATCTCCTAGACGCTCCGCCAAGATTGACTTTTCCTCCAATTCCCTTATTATAACGCACCATTAAACAACTTGAGAAACAACTAAATTAGGAAATTTTCAAAAGTATTTTCGGAGTACTTCCCATCAGTACAGTTCGATTGAAGAGATCGCTTTCTGAAGGCCTCGATCATGCGGCACACAAACAGCTACTTTTGAACCCCTATGAAGCATATTACAATCGCTCCGGAAAAGTGTGATTTCATGCACACTTTCCAAGACGATATCTCACACTTCTAAACACCGTTCAAGCTTTTTAAAAATTAAAAAGTTTATGAGAAACACTAGGAGAACATCGTGAATGCCACTGATTTCCCTGAAACCTTTTTGGTTGGCACAATTATTGAGGTAAAGTTTAAACGAACACTCCCAACGACGGAGCTTATGCTACATGCACCCATATTTTGATCAGATCAATCAAACTTCAGTTAGCCCTTAAGATTTAGCCAGTACAATGGGTCCCACGTGGCAATTTGCCAATAGAATAGTACAGGCGCATGTTGCACATACACCAAGGTAAATTTTGCCTAGGTGCGTGTACTATATGCGACAGGTCTCTCCAGAGTTGCCTATAAATACAGGCCCCCCCTTTGCATATTCAAGAATCGAAAATTGTAACAAAACTCTACACAAACAGCTCCAAAAATCCGAAGCCTTCCATATATCTCTCCCTCCAAACACTTAAGTTGTATTCCATTTTACTCTAGCCCATACTCCTCACCTATAAGGCCCTTCATGCATTAGAATATCTTATTCCAGCCCCTTCCAAGTTGATCGCTCCTGAAGAGTGCAATTTATATCCGCCAGTGTATGGTTGTAATGCAATAATAATATCTCGGTAAGTTTGAGATCGAACCATAGGGAATATGGATGAAATATAGTAGAACTCACTTTGAGAAAGTAGAACTCTCAAGAAAAACAACTCTATAATGTAAAAGAAAATTTCGATTTGAGATTTGGTTTGAGAAATTATTCTAGGCAATAAAAATAAATTTATACTAAGAAACCTTGATTAAATAACAATAAGTAAAAGGTCTTGACAGGATTGATCCAGTTAATAGGCTAACAAGTAGGTCCCCAAGATAGCTGTGAGTAAAGAATCTCAAGATTTGATTACCCTTCTGGAGTTAATATTTAGTTATTTACTAGTGTTCATACCAGAGTCTCATTCATATCTGTTCCAGTTTATGAACCTGTCTACAAAGTATGTTTGAAGCTTAATCAAGAATAGTAGATTTCTAAAGTACTCCTAATAGGAATATGTAAACAATTATAATCAATACCCTTATCAGAAATTCTAGGTATACGTATCCCTGCTTGTAAATCAGTCTACACATACATGCTAGATATGATCAAGAATATTATTTTTGAAGATATTCATGGGCAATAAAATGAATCTTGATCCAAGATCTTGAAATCTTGAAAAATAAATAACTATCTTGAATCTCGACATGTAACCTACTTACCTTTTCAATCCATGCCAAGAAAAAGATTTAGCAACTTAAAGCCATAAGAAAGCACATGAAAATTATTTTGAAAGCTTGCAACAATTGGAAGAATATCAAATCTTGAATATAAAGAAAAACTGAATGAATACAAAAATTAGGGTTCTTGAAAGATGAAAAGATCAATAAAACTAGTCCTCCTAAAACTACTCTAATTCTAAGGTTTCCTAACTTTTTTTTTAAAGTTTTCTGACTTTCTCTTGCTTAAAAAGAACTCCTATGGGCTTAAAAAGACCTTAATTTTAACCCTAACAGGTTTCTGGTCCGTGGCGGGGCATCCGGACGGCTCTAGAAGGCGTCCCAACTAGTCTGGAGATGGGACGTCCGGACGGGTCTGAAGGGCGTCCGGACGAGTTTCAACACTTAGTAAATTTTTCACAGTTTCACCAACACAGCCACTGCCTGTCCGGACGTGTCTCTTGGGCATCCGGACGGCCCGTCCAGATGGGTCCCTTGGGGGGTCCTGACGGCCAGTGTGCCTTCATGAAAGTTGTAAATCTCGAAAAGTTGTATAGAATCGGCATATAATGGCCCTTGATAGCCTTCTTGGTTTGAGAAATATGGTCTTCCAAAGTTTTAACTCTACGTTCTTTAGCAGATTATACAGCAGCTTCAGCAACTTGTACTCTAACAGCATCCTCTTAAAACCTATGTCCAAAATGTATCTGAAATCCTCTCATTTATGCTCAAAACCTATACAAAGCATAATAAACTTAGTTAGTACTAAAACATAACCAAAAAGACATAAAATCATAAACTAACACTAACAAAGCACTAGTTAAGCCTTTATAATTGCATTTTTTAAGCACAATCACAAGTCCATCCAAGATCAAGTCCAAGCATTTAATGAAGTTTGAGAGTGTTTGAAGGCAAAAGGAGGTATTTTCTTTTATATTTTTCTCTTCCCCTACTCCTCTCTTCTTCCTCCTAGCCTACTTAGGCTATTTTCTATTTTAATCCCCATCTTGTCCCTCACCCCCCCCTCCCCAATTCTTGCATGCTTGAGACAAGAGAGCTCCTAGGTCATGCCTAAAGGAAAGCTAGTGAGAGCCACCGTGTAGGGGGATCTCTCACTAGCCTACTAGCCACCATGTAGGGGGATCTCTCACTAGATTACTTTAAGATGGTATGTCCTTGGAGCACATTGATTAAATGGGGTAGCCTCTAGCCTTGTATGGTTTCATGACCCTCATTGTATATGACTATCTTATTCATGTTTTGTATGCTTAGCTTTATGTTCACGACCATGTTTATAACCATGTTTTTCAAAACTCGCACTATCCCCATGTTCATGTCATTTTCAAGCTCCTTATTCAAATGTTTTCGTAAAAGTGGTTCAAGAGTTGGTCCCTTGAAGTTTAGGATGAGCCGTAAGTAATCATGCCTTAGAAAAGCTCCCCACTAACCCCTAACTCACATTTTTGTATCCATATATTTAAACTTGCATAAAAATGGTTTTCAAATTTATTGATTCCTAAGGTTTCTATTCTTTCAAGTTTAAGCGTTAGCCCCATGGAACCCTCTCTTGAGTGGTCTCCCTTTTTATTGACCATAAGAAATCTAGCTTGTTAGAATGGATCACTTCTCTTTTTATTCTTGCATGAAAATGATTTTCAAATTTTTTGATTTCTAATGTTTCTATTCTCTCAAGTTTAGTGGTTAAAATGGCTTCATGGAACCCTTTCTTGAGTGGTCTCCCTTTATATTGGTCATAGGAACCCTAACTTGTTAGAATGGTTCCCTCTTTTAAAAATGATTTTCAAAACCTTCTTCTTAAACATAGCTTTCAAAAGTTCATTCTCTCCATCTTTGCATTAATAATGGTTTTTCAAAAGTTGTCATTATTATGTTGATTTTCAAAGTTCCTACAATTTTCAGGATAAAAGGTTATAACGGTCCTAAGTAAACCTTCTTCAGAATGGCTTTCAAATATCAACCATATAAACCATATATTTGACTAGAGCCAATTTTTATGGAAATGATCTTCAAAAGGGTTGTCTACCAAAACTCTTTGCATAACGTGGTTTGTTTTCTAAAACCTTATTAAAAAATGCATAAAACCATCCCTCCAAATCCACTAGGTTCAAACCCTAATAAAAAACCATCTTTCAACCCTAGGTTAACTTAACCCTAGGACAACCAAACCATAGATTAAACTAGTCCTAGTTAGTTAACCCTAGTTCATCCAAACCCTAGGTTAACCTAACCTTAGTTAGTTAACCCTAGGTCATCCAAACCCTAGGTTAACCAAACCCGAGTTAGTTAACCTTAAATCAACCTAACTTAGGTTAGTAAGATTCAAGGTTCCAATTCAAAGACCCCTTAGTCATTCCATGGTTAGGGTTATTTTGGAAAAGTGTTATATTCAATGTGACCATCAAAGTCCAAATTTTGGATACAAACACTAAATTGTTTTTATCAAAACCACAATCTTAAAATGATTTTAGCTATTCCATGGTTAAGGTTGTTTTAAAAAAATATTATATTCAATGTGACCATCATGTTCAATGTGATTATTATGATTCATATTTCAAACCCTATTTGTTTTCAAGATCACAACTCTAGAATGGTTCTAATTTTTTATGGTTAGAATCGTTTTAGGAAAGTGAGATATTCAGGAGACTTGCAAAAGTCTATATCCAAATCTCTTTCCAAATAATTTTGTAAATTTATTTCATAAAAATGTTTTTCAAAGATCTACTTTTCAAAAAAATTTTGTCCTGAAGTTCAAGTCAAAACCTTAGAATTCATGATTAAGAAACCTTAATTCCTTTCTTAAAATCATGACTTCCTATCTTGCCTCAAATCATAAATTTCCAAAACCCTTTTTCTACATAAAATCATAAATTTTCAAAACTCAACCTTACCAATTCCATGTCAAATCAAATCATTCGATTTAGGAAACCAAATCAAATCACCTCTTTTTTAAAAATAAAATCCAATCTTCAACTTTAGGAAATAGAAATCGAATCTTTCCTAATTTCAAACATTTCTAAATTTTTACTTTCTAAATTTCAACCTCCCAAATCTTTCCAAATTTCAAATCATTCTAAATTCAAACATTTCCTAAATCACATTTTTCCTAAATCAAATCTTCTTAAATTTCAAATCTTTCTAAGTTCAAATCTTTCTAAATTCAAAACTTTTCAAATTCAAATCTTTCCAAAAATCAATACTTTCCTAAAAACGAAACTTACCTAATTCAAAACTTTCTTAATTTGGAACTTTCATAATTCGAAACGCTTCTAATTTAGAACCGTCCTAATTTGAAACCTTCCTGAAATCAAGGCCTTCCAAAATCAAACTTTTCAAGATCAAATCAACTCTTTTCCAAATTCAAGTGCAAGTTTAAACCCTAGGAGGCAAAAGCCCTAGTTCAACCCTAACCCTAACCCTAAGTTAGGAAACTCCAACTCTTCTCTAAACTCAAGTCTAAACCAAGATGATTTTCAATTTCTAATTCAAATCAAGATGATTTCAAAGTTCAACTCAATCATTCCAAATCAAGTCTAAGTTTAACTTCAAAGTTCAATTTCAAATCGTCAAATTTAATTTCAAATCAAAGTCAATTTTAATTATCAAGTTCAATTTCAAATCAAAGTTCAATTTTTAATATTCAAATCAAACTCTTTTCAAATCAAACAAGACCCCAAAGTGTCTTTTCAAATCAAACAAGATCTCAAAGTGCCTATTTTCAATCGGACCCCGAGTTCGAACTACGACTAACCTGATTCCCAATATAGGGATATGTAGGCAACCCTTATGGGTGCAGTCACAACCTTTTTCAAGTTTCTAATTCCATAATCTTTTTCAAGATTCCAATTTCCACAACCTTTTTCAAGTGTTCAATTTTCACAACCCTTTTTCAAACCTCAAATCCCCTTTTCAAATTTATTCTTAAAATCAAACTATTTCCTTGCACCTGCATGTCATACATTATATCAAACTTTTTTTCAAGATTCTTTCCAAAGTCGATAGTATTGGATATTTATTAATCAGAGATTCTAATTGAGTGAACCTAGAGTAAAAGACATGCAGGTACTGCAAGAGCAAGATATGATGATAGCCTAATGCATTTTCCCTATACGTAACCAACCTCCGAACCTAGAATTACTGTTTTTGAAAGACTAAAACGGAGTTATTTTCAAAAAATAGCTTAAATCTTTTCAAAGGTTGCCAAACAACCTGTTTTTTCCAAAAACCCTCTCTTAGGAAATTTTTCCGAAACCTTTTCAAAAACCCTAAGTTTAATCTTCGGGTTGTACTTAGTTTTAGGTGACCTAATTCACCTTAACAAAGTTAGGCGGCGACTCCAAAACTTTTTTCAAAAGCCTTTATTCAAATCAATTTCCAATTCAAACCTAGTCGCACTTGCCTTTTTAGGAGAATGAGTTCTAACAAGAGAATACCGTGTTTTTTTCACTTGTATTTTCCTAAGTGCAAAAAATCAGGGCGTGACAGCTGGCGACTCCACTGGAGATACTTAGAGGGTCAGGCTACTACCGTGTCTCTTCACCCTTCACTCATCTAGAGTTTTAGATTAATTTGTCCAATTTTATCCACTTTAAAATTTTCAAAATTAGCCATTTCAAAGCTGTTTTCAAAAATATGCCATCACTTGCATTCAATTCATATTCAATCATTCAATCTTGCATTAAGTTTGTCATCAAGGTACTGACTTTGCGTATTTTCTTTTGTAGGTAGAAGAACTCTGTTAACATTGTATTTTATGTCATATTAACTGCTATGTATGTCATGACTGAATAGGATGGAATGAACAGGATGGATGAGAGTTGTTAGAGTCTTTCCCCCGTTTTTTAAAATTTTACACACATACTGCACGTGCACTCGCATTTGCATATTTACATTATTACCTAGTTACGACCCTTCTAGTTAAAAGGGGAAACGGTATATTAGTTGTGGGTGGATGTTGTGTTAGTTTCTTAGCCTTCAGCTTCTTGATGGTTCCCCTACTCGGATCACCAACAGATAATGGCACCACCTCGAGAAGTGGGCCTAGGTTTGAAAATCTAAAAACTAAGCCTTTTTAGGAAGCATTAGTAAACCATCAACCTCATGCTCATGTACAAACCATGCATAGACAAACCTCTGTCGGATTTAAGACACACACGTCAATTTAAAAATCATAGAGAAAAGGGCGACTGCTTTACTTTCCTTTATCCTTGTCTATTCCTGATGTTATAATGCTTGTATGAATGCTCATGTATGCATATTTACTTTACAATTGCATTCTCTCTTTCTATACTCTTAGTATATGTTGACTCAAGGTTTATCCCCATGTTAATTTTGATGATAACTAAACCTTGTGTTATTTTACTAATGCATTTACTTAATGTGCAGATTAATAAATATTATAATTTAGACTTAGAAGTTTGACTTTAAGTCTAATATATGTCAAAGTGAATGCACAACAAGCTAAGATCAAGCAATGCACTCCAAGAGTCATGCAATGTACCAAACTGAGCAATGACACCTATTCCAACTTCAAACAAATTATTTACATTCGAAGAGATTGAAGGTGTTCAAATAAAAATTCCATTAAGTATGCATAGACTCAATAAACATTATTTAAATTCGAAGAGATTGAAGGTATCCAAATAAAGACTTTATCAAAGTGTGCAAAGATCAGTTGACGATGATTTGATAGAGATGAGATTGAAGATGTTTGAGAAGAGAATTCATCGCAATTGCATAATCTCTACAAAGAATCTAGGTGAAGATTTCATCTGGGATGTAAGACTCGATGAAAATGATATGTACTCAGAGAAAATGAAAGTGTTCAAAAATAGACTTCATCAAACTTATAAAAGTCTCATTGAAGTGATCTCAATGAAAGAAAGAACTCAGCAATGAAAGAGAAAGCTTGGCAATGAAAGAAAGAGCTCAGTAATGAAAGAAAAAGCTCAGCAACGAAAGAAAGAGCTCGACAATGAAAGAGAAAGCTCGACAACAAAGAAGAGCTCAGCATTGATGGAATGAAATCCTAATAGTTTGGAAATCAAGAAAAGATGATTATCAAGTGATAGATTCAATCCAAATTGAATAGAAGAAAACTTTGATGAATTGAAGACTTTGATTAATCATCATGCCCCAAAGAGAAGACTTCTTGAAGATCTTATAGTAGTGTTGAAGCTGAACTTGATTATTTGATGACAGAAGCAAGATTTCTAGGCAATGTGTCGACACATGAAAATGAAGAGTCGACACATGAAGATTGAAACCAAAAATTTGAAGGCAGAATGATCAAGTGTCGACATATGGAGTTGATGTGTCGACACATGGAGACAGTGGACAACATCTAAAAAATGCAGACTAGATGTGTCGACACATGGAACCAAGTGTCGACACCTGGGGAATAATAGCTAGTTTTTCTAACGTTATGACGGACTGGATTTGCATTAAATGAGCCCCAACAACCTCCAACGGACGAAATCAATGCAAGAGTTTATATACAATCTTCCAACTGCATTTATACACAAGAGATACAAGAAACACAAGTACCACTGACTGATCAAACTGAAAAATCTAAACATTCTTCTTGTTTTCATTGAGTGAGCTTTTATTTATCTATCCACTCTTGATAGAGAGTTGGTATTTCATTTGTTCATCTTTATACACCTATAAATGAGAGTTTGAGAGTTCTCTTGTTGAAGAAAAACTCTTGTAAGTTTGAGTGGATCTTGGATAAAACCACTTGGTAGCTGGAAGAACTTAGAAAGAAGTTTTTGTGTAAAAGTGAGCTGAGCAGTTGATAAATCAACATCCATTTTGTAATTGGAGATTGTATAGTGGAGAAAGACTTCAAGGGGATCTTAGGGTGAAGACCTAGACCACGAATTGTGGTTGAACCTTGGTAATTCTTAGTGTGCTTTCTATTGCTCTGTTTTTCATTTTTCTTTTGATTACATTGCATTATATACAGATTAATCACTGTTATATTGATTAGATTAATTTTAATTAATTTTATTTGCCATTAATTTTTGAAAAACTCAATTCACCCCCTCTTGGGTTGCTTTTTGGGCCAACAATATGCACATACATGCATTCAACGCTTCATCTCAAGATAAAAGTTCCAAAGAAACTCAAGTCACTGCATTTTCATGCATATGATCAACCCATAGAAAGTGACACCATGATCACTCTCCCTTGCATAAAACCTACCAAAATCCTAAGGGTTCCTACGTAACCCTAAGGACTTATAGCATACATTTCAAGTCATTCCATAAAGAGGGGCCCCAATCCCTCTATGTTCAAGGATATAAGATTGCTAAGAACGCAAGGGGCAACCAAACAACAAGGTCTCTCAATGACCTCCTTAACATCAAACTTAAAAAAGGCGAATCCAAAGACTCAAGAGTAGCTTATGATTTCAAATGTGAAAGTAGATAGGTGAAAGTCCCAAGAAAAAAATTCTCCCTCCCCCTATTACAATGTACTTCAATTACGTGTACTCAAGCTCAAATTCAATGAATAGCTTGCTACCTTTTCTTTGTTTCCATGGATGAATGTATGCATGTATGAATGATTTTAGACACAGGTATAGTATTTGCATACAAGGGCAACCTCATATCTCCAAAAGTGAGCCAACACATCATGTTTTGTCCACCTTAAAGAGCAGGGGCACCCCTAGAACATACTTTGCATAAAAACTTTCAAATCAAGACACTAACTTATCTCTTGTTTCTTGTCTTCTATCCTCCACCCCCCCCCCCCCCCCCTCTGGGCATCTCCAAGTACCAAGAAAACCAAAGGCATAAGCAAGACAAAAATGGTGTCTTCTAAACCATTCATTTACTGCTATCATGCTACTCACAAATTCACTTCCATTATGTTCATGCATCCATATCTATTCCAAGACAAGAGTTCTAAGAAACTGAAGTCATTGTTTCTCATAAATTTAATCAACCGTAGAGCGAAAAGAGCAATCCAACCTCAAGTTAATCGAACCTACCAAAACTCCTAAGGGTTCCTCAACCCTAAGGACTCATGGCATGCATAGAACCATGTCTTAAGAGAGGCCAAAATCTTTCTCAATCCATGGAGGCGGGATTGCCCAAACAGAGAATCATCAACCGGCCTATACCGAAGAGGTATTGTATTGCATAATAGGGGTAAAATCCTACCTCCAAATTGGACCCAGCATCATGCCTAGATTCCCTCAAAATAAGTCCCTTCATAGGGCATGCATCGCATAAAACCCTCAACTCTACATGCTAATTGCATTTTGTTTTTCTTTTTCCAAACTCGAGAGCATAGCCAAATCTATGAGACCCTTTTGCATCACATCTAGTTAAAAACTCATGAAAGGATGATTTCATTCACTAAAAAAGCCCAACCTGCAGAAAAGATTAACCGTTCATCAGCAAAGTGTTGCTTTTCAAACAAGTAACCTCAATGTCGTGTCATAATCTACAAAACTTAGTCAGCATGCTATCTAAAAAATCCAGCCCATCTCAACCACTTGACAGAAGGTGCCAATCCCAAAAAAGAACTAGGGGCACGGGTACAGAGTAGTCCTCACTCAAAAGATTCAATGAATCAAAAGACTACCATTCCGGCCCCGATCATTGACTTACAATCCATTTAGGAGAATCATTATCAAAGCTTATTCCATAAACAGGATACCCCAATCCTAGGCATTGGTCCTCTTATACCGGCCCACCTTCCTCAAAGCTCCATCAATCTAGCAGCATCAAGATAAGCAATTGGTCGATTAAACCCTCTAAGTCCCCAGACCCTAGAGGCCTTGGCAAAGCCCAAAGGAGAAACCCCTTGATTTTAACTTATCAAAGTATCATGTAAATATCAACTACATAATGAATTAATTTGAAATAAATGACTCTTGATCATGAAACGCTTTATTTGTCATACTAAAATCTTTTTCAAAAAAACAAAACTTGCAGGGTATCCAAAGCTTGGTATCTTTTGACCCTAATGACTTCCAAATGTCCTTTACAGAGTTAGCCTCCCCAATAATACAAGCATCTCCAGCAATGACACAATGGCAAAATATTGCCAAAATCTTTCAAGATCAATCCTTACAACTCAGTAGCCAACCAACCACAAAAAAATGGAGCCATTAGAGTAGTAGAACATAAAATGTCAAGAGAATTCCTCGCAAGAAAAATGACCGCCATAGGGATTGGCATGAGCAGCTACCCTTTGCATTGATGGCATATAGAACCTCCGTCATAATTTCAACTGGAGCATTGCCATTCTCCTTGGTCTAAAGTAACAAGGTTGTCCTACCAGTTAAAGTAGACATCCTCTCTCTCCGAGTCTTCATGGAAATTCAACTCACTAAAGGAGACTAGATTAAAAACCAGTGTGAACAAATTTGCCTCCTAGAAGAAAAAGGAATGCCAGCCATCTACCATGCTCACTGCTATTAAAGATGCATTACCAGATCCTTCAATAGGAAAGTCAAGCCCTGCTAGTTCAAAGAAGGGGATTTTGTTCATAAAAAACACTTCCAAGTCAACAGAAAGCCAAAGACAAGTTCACCCCTAACTATGAAGACCCGTTCCTAGTTCATAAAGTCATGGCAGGGAGAGCATTGATCCTAGCAGAGGCAGAAGAAGGAATCTTTGCAGCACTCATCAACTTAAGTTAGGTAAAGCATTACAATGTGTAATCAAAAACTTTTATAGAGTAACAATAGCAACGACTTAAATGAATAGAGGCCCTCAATTCCTCTACCATACAGTTAAAAGCATCCCCTTGCAAAACCCAATTAACCCAATTACTTTCCTTTGAAAAACCCAACCTAGTGATCACCACCCACAACGGGTCAAAAGCAAAGTAAAAAAGGAAAATGGAAATAGATAGCGAAAATAGGTTTAAGGAATGCCCAAAGAGAGAAAAAAAAAACAAATGAAATGAAATCTTAAGCTCTTCATTGCTTAGAAAAAAAAAAAAAGAAAGGGAAAGTCAGCATAACATGGACCTTCATAGGAGTGATAAAAGATAAATGATAATAGCAAGACCTCAAGGACACAGTGAAAACCCAAAAAGATGATGTGGGTAAAAAGGTAGAGGCATGACAAGATACAAAAATTGTCGACCTAGTAAAAATCTATAAGAACACCATGGTGCAAAAGTAATAGAGATGGGATTGAAAATAGGAGAGAATGAAAAGGGAGAGTGAAAAGTTACAAAAAAAATATAAAAAAACAAGGGGGGAATAGTGAGTAAGCGGTAATAAGAGAGAGTCTAGTTGTCTAAGGGTGACCATAAGTCTTAAAAAGCCAAGTAAAAGTAAAATATTTTGAGCCTTTATCCCTTCCTTTCAAATACCCCATAACCTAGCTGACATTACAGTCCAAAATAAAGACCTTTCAGATCAGTCCTTGCTATCATTGCTCTTCAAAGGAATATGATTATACTAGAAAATGCTCTATTTAGCATAAATTCGAACTCAGCTCTAGGCTTAGTGTCAAAAGTAACAGAAACAATATTCAACTAAAGCAGTGATTTCAGTCTGCGACAAATTTCATCATCAATCGTTCTTCCAAATCAAAGCACTCAACATTCCTGTTCTCATTAGGAAAGGAGTCATATTCATCGGCATTAACGTGAGAAATCAAGAGAAAATGCATGGCCTGAGGACATAGTGAAAACCCCTCGGGGCGCTATGGGTAAAAGAGTAGGGTCATGGTAAGATACAAAACTACTGACGTAATGAAAACTCAAAAACGGGCATTGATGTGCAAAAATGGTAAAACCGGCATTCGTGAAAACCCACAAGGGCAGAGGTGAGAAAAATGGTGTAAAAGAGAGAAAAAGAAAGAAGGACAAAAAAAAAAAAGAAAATGGTCAGCTCTCCAGACCAGCAACCCAAGTAATAGCAACAAAACAAGCCTCAGCAAAACAGCAAAGTCTCACGCCTCAACAATGGGTTAAAAGATGCCAACCTATGGGAAACCTGTATTAGTAACAAATTTCTAAACTCAGCATGGCAAAGTAATATGCATGAAGATCTTAGGTCATTTATTAAAAATTAGTATGTTATATCTTGATATTGCTAACAAAATGTTGAGATAAGTGCAAGCGCAAGGGGCATTCCATAAGCTTTCTCAGGATCCAAGGTGTCCTCAAGCTCAACATCCTAATGTAACCTGACAAAGCCTAATATCCAGCCATCCAGAATATTCAACTATTCAAAGCGTTCAGTTATCTAGAGAATACTACTATCCATAAGCATCCAACCATCCAGAGTACAAGTCAACTAAGGCGGGTCAGAAGCCCAAAGTCTCCAACACAGCTTAACTCACAAGAAGTCAATCTCAGCAAGCCACATCAGCTAGTCATCATCAAAGCAATTCTTTGACTCCATAAGGCGTGTCTCTATGCACTACATTGCTTAATGACCCTAACATAGTGTCAGAGCATTTTGCAAATCAACTTGGAGCAAATGACTTCAACTAAGCAACAAGTCAGCACAACTCCTAAATAAGAGCCTAAACTATCAGCAACCCTCCTAGATAAGAGATTAAACTATCTCTACTGCTCCTAAACTGCCTCCCTTAGTCAATGAAGCCAACCCTAGTAGCTTAAGCCATGATTCCGCCCTTCATAACAGACAAGAAATATAGAATGGGGCAATAACTGATCACTCCAAAATAATGCGATTGATATCCACTAATGTACGGTTGTGATGTAGTAATAATACTCAGTGAAGTTCGAGATTGACCCACATGGAACAATTTCACAACGTGAAGAGACTAAAGCACTCCTTTCAAATCACAAACAAAATCTCACCAATTACTTCTAAAAGACTAAAAATTGTTACTTTAAAAAATTGATTTCTACTTTAACGTAAACAAAGAAAATAGTTTCGATTTAACAAAAGGAAAGTATCGATACCAATCGATCCAACCAATCGCTTCATAAGGAATTTCAATGGAGCTGTTTTATAACTCAAATCATTAACTACGTCGCAAGTCTTTGATTTTGAAGATTTAGTGATAAAAATAATTGTTCTTTAACAACCAAACGTAGAATAAATCAAGTTTAGAATCATAGATGCATACCATTGACTTGTTGCCAAGCATAATCAAATATCTAGGTTTTTGTAAATATCTACCCTTGATTCCCGAATCTTATTTTACAATAACTTGCTTCAAGTTTCCATACCATCAATTCAAGTTACTATAATCGCAAACCCTAGTTTGTGTATTACAACTTAAGAACTTAGTCAAGAACCCCTTATTTTCAATAGGTCAAGATTATAAAGAATCAAGAACTTTCAATTTAACAAAAGATTTAAACATTGAAAACTAATTTATCCTCATTGTTCATCCAAGATCTTCAATTGATCTTCACAATTGATCCCAAGATAGAATTTAGCTACTCATCAGAATTATAGATACATATATATGTAAATTTATTAAAAGACTGAGTAGTCTGATTACACGAATTGAAAACTAAGTGAAAATTATGAAAACTTCTACTTTAAACTACTTCAAAAACCTAGAAAAAAACGTCATCATCTGTTTTAGGGTTTAATTACAAGTATATATAATTAAGTCTAAAGTCCTAAACCAAAAAGGAAACATAAAAATTCGAAGCTAGGTTGGGTCGTCGTCTGAACGACCAAACTAGTGTATTTTTAAACATCCGAACGATGAGATATGAAATCTTGAGAAATCCTTCATCCATCATCCGAACAACCAAAACAAGGCATTTATCATCTTCTGAAAGACCATCTTTCAACGTCTGAACAGCATTCAGATGACTATGCAGTGACTAAAACAATTCTCGAAATCTCTAACCATCGTCCGAACGGCGTCCGAATGATGAGTTCAGTAGTCAACTTCTAGGCACCTTTTCAGCTTCATTTCTTATAGAAATCAAAATAGATTTAATTAGTACTAGAATATAACTAAAGAGGTATATAGAATCCTAAATTAAGGATAACAAAGCACAAGTTAAGGTCTTATAATTTCACTTTTAGAGCGCAATCAATGACCCACCCCTGACCTCCTAAACAACTTTGAATCAACCTTTTTTTAAACCATGAAAACTGGGGCAACACCGTATCCTACACCTCCCTTCCAAACCAGTTGATCCATTAAAAACAAACTGGCTAAAGGTGTCGATCTAGGTACCTCGAACAAAACAAAAGAGATCTCACTCTTCCCAAAAGTCAACTCAAGAGAAGCATTACATGTCAACAAAAATCATGCCATGTCGAGTGAAAGTGGAACTCAACAACCAAGCACCAATCATTCCAGTCTCCAGATATCTCAGTCCAAGAAGCCACCAACGTTTCCTCCTTCAACAGGCATGAAGAAACCTCTTATGATTCCCCAATCGCAACTCATCTCCAAAGCCTCTTAACAAAGTAAAGGTATGATTCTTACTAAATCAAAACTTTCAAAAGAGAAAGCACTTGTTCAAATTTTAAAATTTAAAAAAAAAAAAGATTGCAAACCTTTTATATATCATAAGTTTCGATTTCAAATTCAAAATCCATTTCAAAACGGAGGCTCATGCTTTCTTTCAAATTCAAGAGCATTTTCAAGTCCAAACGCTTTCATATATTTTCTACAAAAAAATTTAGGTTCAATTTCAATTTCAAAATCAATTTCAAAGTTAAAAGCTCTAGGTTCCTGTCAATTCCAAAAATCATTTCTCAAAATTGCAAAAAGTTTTCAAAGTTTGTCTACAAAAAGTTTCAACTTTCAAATTCAAAGGATCGAAGCTCTTACTTTCCTTCAAAAGTCAAAATCAATCTTCAAATCCAAAAGTTTTCATTACTTTTCCTACACAAAGTTTCAACCTTCAATTTCAACTCAATGTCAAAACGAAAACTATTGCTATCTCCCAAAGTTTGAAGACCAATCAATCTTAAAAGCATTCAAACATACACGTTCGAAGTCAAAATAAATTCTAAACACATTTTGTCTTTCAAAATCCAAGTTTCAAGTCTCAAGTCAAAACAAATTTTCTAAACGTTTTACTTCCAAAAGTTTTCAGTCTTGAGTCAAAATGAATTTTCTACACATTTTGTCCAAATTTCAAATCAAAATGGTTTTCAAACTTTTTTCTTTAAAAATTTCATTCAAATCCAATTCAAGGTTTTTTAACTTTTCCCTTCAAAAAGTTCGCTCAAATCAAATCAATCGGTTTTAAAACGTTTTCCTTTAAAAAGTTAATTCAAATCCAATTCAAGATTTTCTTAACTTTTCCCTACAAAAAGTTCATTCAAATCAAATCAATCGGTTTTAAAACTTTTCCTCCAAAAAGTTCATTCAAATCCAATTCAATGTTTTCTAACTTTTTCTTTCAAAAAGTTCAAAACACATTCCAGGTTTTCTAAACTTTTATCCTTCAAAAAGTTTCACATTCAGGTTTTCTAAATTTTTATCATTCAAAAAAAAGTTCCAATTCAAGGTTTCCTAAACTTTTGCCTTCAAAAAGTTTCAACTCCTCAATTTTCTAAAACTTTTTCTTTCAAAAACTTTAATTAATTGGAAATCTCGGTTTCCTAGGCTTTCTCCTTTAAAAACCCCCTTTCAAGTCAAATTTCAAGGTTTTCAAACTTTTTTCTTAAAAGTTTTGTTCCAAAATTCAAAGGTTTTTCAAAACTCTTCTAATTCAAATCCAAATCAATCTATTTCAAAAAGCGATTTCAAAATCATTTCAAAACAATCAACTTCAATTTAAAAATCATTTCAAAATCAAGTTTTCAAAATTTCAAATTTCAAAAATTCAAACAATCCTATTTTCAAACTCAAAACTTTCCAACTCCAATCCCTCTGATCACCTCGCGGTCACATGGGACCCTTACTTTATCATTTTCTGCCTTTGATAAGAAAAGACAGAAAAAGAAGGGTAGTTGTAAGCACCCTATTTTTGCCGGCTCAACAATCTCCAGCCTAACCAAACTCACATTCAAACTGACACAAATACATTCAAGTCTAAACTAATTTTTCAGAGTCAATCTAGTCAATCAATTACTTTGCAGGCCGGGCAAGCCTAATAGAGGCAAAATAACCAAAATGCCCTTACGGTATTGCTCGATCCAATTCCAATTGGCATATTTTCCCAAAGATGGTAAGTTTATATTTCAACTTCAATTCCAGTTTAATTCCAATCTAGACCAGTCAAGCTTAATTTGGCACATCTTTCGAGAAAGTTAATCCTTCAAACAATAAGTCCATCCAGTCCAACACGTTTACCGAAAAAATTTCTCGGAACGATAAGTCCCTTCAAACTTGTCAATCATGACAGAACCCAAGTCCCCGAGATGGTAGAGCGGTTCACTTCGGTGCCTGCTAGCCCGCCAATGTAGAATGTCTACTATTTGACATGTCTTTCAAGAAATTTGATCCCCTAGACGATAAGACCATCCTGGAACTTCCTGAGATCAGGTAGTCTCCTGAATGAGTGCACACCATTAAAGTGATGGAAATACTCACAAACACTGCAACCGCAAGAGTGGCACAAACACTCATAAACAGGTTTACATTGGGAATTGCTAACAAAACTCTTATGTCACAGGATCGAACACGTCTCTTAGCTGTGATACGTTTATCGAAAGATGAGATACTTTTGGAAACCAACTCGTCACACACCATCAGAGTGATGGAAGCAATCAAAACCCAGGTCAACACTAGTGCCTACTAGCCCACTCCGGTGAAAAATGACCAAATTGCCTCTTAGGCTTTTTTGACACACTTCTAGAGAAAAGTACCAAAGTCCTCAGAGTAATAAATCCACCCTTCTAGGATTGCCCCAAAGATAATCCGGTATGTTCAAGTCACTTTTTATCGATTCTGAATCAATTCCAAGACCATCCAATCAAAATGACTATTTTGCCCCTAAGCATCTAATCATCTCCGAGAACCACACTGGCTCTAAGTATCAAACTGGTTACCTCTTGAGGATGCTTCTCATTAGTATTCCTAATCTTTCAATGCCTTTCTGACTCATTCTGAGTCTATTCCGGCAAGCATGGTACAAATTGACTCTTTTGTCCTTAATGGGTTGGTTGCCTCTTCTAACTACACCGGCTCTGGGCATCAAGCCGAAAAACTCTTGAAACACTCTCGATAGTGTTTCCAACCTTTAAGCCTCCTCACGGGTCACTCCAGGTCCATTCTAGTGTTTTTTCAGTTTAAATGACCGTTTTGCCCTTAATGGGCCGGTCAGCCTTTTCAAATATTCTGACATTGTTTCTTAACTCTGTTACCACTGGGACACTCTTTCAACGGTTCCTGTCTATCCTCGACCTTTCGAATCATTTCCAGACCTTTCGAAATCACTCCTAGTGGAGCCAAGCCAAAAATTGCATGGTAGTTGTAAGCACCCCATTTTTGCCCGCTCAGCAGTCTCCAGTCCATCCAGACTTGTATTCAAGTCAATATGGACATATTCCAATCTAAATCAACTTTCCAAGTCTAATCTCGTCAATCGATCACTTCATAGGCCCATTAGGCCCAAATAAAGGCAAAGCAACCAAAATGGCCTTGAGGGCATTGATCGATCCAATTCCAATGGGCACGTCTTTTCGAAGACGGTAAGTCCCCTTTCCAATTCCAATTCCAATTCCAATTTTAATTTCAATTCCAATTCCAATTTCAATTCCAATTCCAATTCCAACTAAATCTGACACACCTTTCGAGAAAATTAATTCCTTGAGGTGGTAAGACCATCCAATCCGGCACGTTTCCGAAGAAACTCTTCGAAACGATAAGTCCCTTCAAACCTATTGACCGGGATGAGACCCCAAGTCCCCGAGATGGTATAACAGTCCACCTTTGGCACCTGCTTGCCCACCAATAAAGAAATGTCCATTTCGGCACACCTTCCGAAAAAGTTAATTCCTCAGGCGCTAAGTCCACCTAGTAACTTCTAGAGATTAGGCAATCTTTGGAATGATTACGACCTGTTAGAGTAATGAAAATACTCGTAAATATCGCAACCGTTAGAGTGGCGAAAACACTCGCAAATAGGTCGATATAGGAAATTGCCAACAAGCCCCTATATCACGAGACCGCCATCAAAATGACAGAAACACTCAAAACCCAGGTCAACACCAGTGCCTGGTAGCCTACTCTGGTGAAAAATAACCAAACTACCCCTAGGGCCATTTCTGGCATGTTTCTCAAGGAAGTACCTAAGTCCTCAAAACGGTAAGTCCACCCTTCCAAGATTGTCTTAAAGACAATCCGGCATGATTAGGTGCCTTCTAGTCAGTTTTGGGCTAATTCCGAGACATTCCAATCAAGATGATCATTTTGCCCCTAGGCATCCATGCACCCCAAGAACCACACCGGCTTCGGGTATCAAACCGGTAGTCTCCTGAGAATGCCTCTTATAGTATTCTCGACCTTCCATTATCTTTTCGGATCATTCTGAGTTAGTTCTGGCGAACCCGGTGCAAAATGACCGTTTTGCCTCTAGTGGGCCGTCGCCCCTTCCAACCACACCGGCTCTGAGCATCAAACCGGTAACCTTCTGGGACATTCTAAGTAATGTTTCCAAATCTCGAGTCTTCTTTCGGGACATTCTGAGTCCATCCCGACAGCTTTCCCGCCCGATTGACTGTTTTGCCCCTAATGGCTCGGTCAACCCATCCAACACATCCTGTCACAATTTTTCAAGTTTGCTACCCCCGAGACACTGTTTTAGGGGTTCTCGTCCCTTTTTAGCCTTCCGAGCTATTCCCGACCCTTTCAAATCATTCCCGAACTTTCCGAAGTCACTCCTAGTGAAGCCAAGCTAAAAATTACATGGTAGTCACTAGTACAGGCGCCCAAATCTTCTGAAGATACGTTGCTTGCCGACCTTAAAATTTTCCTAAGTGGCTGGCGCCATTACAAAGCTAAATTTTGGCCTAGCGCCACTCCTTGTAGCACCAATGTAAACTTTTGCCTAGCGCCATTGCAACAAGCGCCAGGTCAATCCTCTCTTTATAAATACAGAGCCTCTCCCAACATGAAAAGAGTCTGCAAACTAAGTCTAAAAACTCTCCTCTTCGATATACAGAGCTCGTAGCCTCCCTAAACCCTAGTCTTCTTTAAGTTCTCCAAACCCTAGCCCCCATATACAAACCCTAGCTCTCATATACTCCTATACACTCATACACACTCCTATACTAGCTTCCAAAGCCTCCATTGAAGACTTAAAGTGCTGCAACCCGAAGCTCTCGAAGATCAAGACAAGCCCTTGAAGACTGACGCAAAGCGAAGCGAAGATCGAAGCAAAGCAAGAAGAACAAAGCGCATAAAGCAAAGCAAATAAAAGAAGACCCATGGTAGGCTTCCTATTTATGTTTACACAACTCCCCCTCTCTTTTCTCTCTCCTAACCCACTTGGGTTTTCTTCTATTTTAATCCCCCATTTTCTTCCCCCTCCCTTTCTTGCATGCTTGAAACAAGGGACTTCCCGATCTATGTGTAGGATTAGGCTATTGAAGGTCACCGTGTCGGGGGCTTCTTTTAATCTAACCAAAGACCACGTAGGTTCGGCCCCCTTGATTATGTGGTGAAGCCTTAACCTTATATGTTCACGACCCCAACTTGCATTGTGCATATCATGATCTTGCATTCCTCCAAAATTCGTTTTCCAACTTGTTTTCAAAACTTGTATCAAAACCGTTTTCAAAACTTGCATTAAATCTTCTTCTTCAAAACTTGTTTTTAAAATCGCCATCCTAAGGTGATTCTAACCTTTTCACGGCTAGGGTTGCTTTAGGAAAGTGTTACATTTAAAGTGACCAATATGGTCCATATTTTCAAATCCTTATTGTTTTCAAAACCACTATCTTAGAATGGTTCTAGCCTTCTTATTGTTAGAATCGTTTTAGGAAATTGAGATATTTTTATGAAAATTCCAAAAACTCTTTTTTCAAATCTCTCCTACTAAAAATCTCTTTTCCAACATTCTTTCTAAAAACTCTCTCCAATCTCCTTTCCAAAATTATTTTCTAAAAACTCCCTTCAAAAATTTATTTTTCAAAACTCTTTTTCAAGCTTTTTTCCAAAAAAGCTCTCTTTACAATTCACTTTCTAGAAACACTCTCTAAGCTTCTTTCCTAAAAAAATTTTTTTTTTTAAATCTCATTCCTAACAATTCTTTCCAAAAATTTCTTTCCTAAAAACTCTTTTCAAGTCTCTTTCTAAAAACTCCTTTCTAGGATTTCATTTTGAAAATCTTTCCTTCCAAAAACTCACTTTCCAAAATTCTCTTTCCTTGGAGCCCAAGTCAACCCCTAGAGCCAACGATTAGGAAACCATAATTTCCTTTCTTAAAACATGATTTTCAATGTTGCCTTAAAACCTAGATTTTCAAAATCTCCCTCTTTACATCAAAATCATAAGTTTCCGAAACCTATTTTCTACATCAAATCTATAGTCTTTAAAATCTAGGATTTTCAAAACTTCGCCTTCCAATTCCATGCCAAATCCAATTTTCTCTTTAGGAAACCAAATCCAATCTCCCCATTTAGGAAACTAGATACAATCCTCAGTTTTTGAAAACAAAACCAAAACACCTCTTTTAGAAACAAAATCCAATCCGCTATTTTAAGAAATATGAATCTCAATCCTTCCAAATCCAAATCTTTCCTAATTCAAATCCTTCGTAATCTCGTACTTTCCTAAACCTTAAGTCTCCAAAACTTAAACTTTCAAATCTTTCCTTAAACTTTAAGCTTCCAAACCTTTCTTAATTCCACATCTTTCTAAATTTCAACTTTCCAAATCTAAATTTTCAAATCTTTCTTAAACTCAAACCTTTTCCTAATTTCAATTATTTCTAAAACTCAAATTTCAAATCTTTTCAAATTCAAAACTTCCTTAAGTCAAAACTTTCTAAAAATGAAACATTTCCTAAGTTAAAACTTTTCAAATCCAAAACTTTCTTAAATCAAAACTTTCTAAATTCGAAACTTTCTTAAGTTAGAACTTTCTAAATTCTAAACTTTTCAAATTCCAAATCTTTCTTAAATCAAACTTCTCCTAATTCAAATCTTTCCAAAAATTAACTTTTTTCTTAAGAAGGAAACTTTTCTAAATCTTAAACTTTCCTATTTCAAAACTTTCCAATGTTAATTCTTTCCTAATTTGAAACTTTTTTAATTCAAAACTTCCCTAAAACGAAACCCTTCCTATTTCAAAACCTTTCCTAAAATGAAACTTTCCTAAAATGGAACTTTCCTATTTTGAAACTTTTCTAATTCGAGCCTTTCCTAAATCCAATCTTTCCCTAATCTTCTAAAGTCTAATATTCGAGTCAAATATTTTCCAAAACCCTTCCAAGTCCAACATTTGAGTCAAATCTTTTTTAATCTCAAGTCCTTCCTAAATCTTATCTTTCTTAAACCTCAATCTTTCCAAAACAAGTCCAAATCCTTCTTACAAGTTCTATCTTTCCAAATTGAAGTCCAAATCTTTTTAATTTCAAATTCCAACTTCCAATCTTCTATTCTGAGTTCCAAATCAAAACCTTCTATTTTCTATTGGACTCTTATCCGAAGACTCTTGTCCGAACTACGACTGACCTAATTCCTCAAAAAGGATATGTAGGCAACCCTCATGAGTGCGGTCACAACCTTTTCAAATCTTCAATTCCATAACTCTTTTCAAACTTCCAATTCCAAAAATCTACTTTCAATCCTCAATTTGAATTTCTAAAACCTTCTTTCCAATTTCAAACTTCAATTCTTCTTTTCAAATCCATTTTCATATCAAATATTTCTATTACACTTGCATATCATGCATCATATCTTTTTCTTTATAAAAATTCTTTTCTAAAGTGGATAGTTTTGGACATATATTAATTGAAGACTCTAATGGGTGAATCTAGGGTGAATAGACATGTAAGTACCGTAAAGGCGGGGTAAGGTGATGGCTTAGTACATCTTCTCTACACGTAACTAACCTCCGAACCTAGAACGCTATTTTCGAAAGACCAAAATGGAGTTATTTTCAAAAAATGGCTTAAATATTTTCCAAAGGTTGCCAAATAACCTATTTTCTTAAAAACCCTGTCTTGAGGAGGTATTTTCAAAAACCCTAAGTGTAGTCTTCGGATTGTGCTTAGTTTTAGGTGACTTAACTCACCTTAATCAAGTTAGGTGGCGACTCTGAATTGTTTTCCAAAAGCCCTTTATTCAAATCACTTTTCAATTCAAACCTAGTCGCACTCATTCTTCTAGGACGATGAGTTCTAATGAGAGAGTACGGTATTTTTTCCGCTTGTATGTGTATTCTCCGAGTCTAAAAAATCTGGGCGTGATAGTAGTCACTAGGACAGATGCCCAAATCTTGTGTCTTGTGTCTCAAGGGTCAAAAGATACGTTTCTTACCACCTTAAAACTTTCCTAAGTGGCTGGTGCCACTACTAGTGGCGCCAAGTCAATAAATGGCCTAAAACCACTCCTCATAGTGACAGGGTTAAAATTGCACTAGCTCCACTGCAGCAGGTGCCAGTTCCTATTTCAGTTGCCTATAAATACAAACCCTCCTTCTATATAAATACGGTCCGCAAACTTAGTCCAGAAACTTTACCTCTCTAAAAATATAGCTGGAATTCTCTCAAAACCCCAATTCTCTCAAGCCTCCTCAGACCCTAGCTTTCACACACTCAAACCCTAGCCTCCATACATTCTATACACTCAAACACCAGCCTCCAAGCATCCGTTGAAGATCAAAAGTTGTATCTTCAAAGTTTTCTTAAAGTTCAAGTCAAGTAAGGCAAACAAAGTAAACAAAGCAAAAAGTACACAAGGTTGATTTTTTATTTACTTTTATGTAATCCCCCTCTCTCTTCTCTCTCCTAACCCACTTGAGTTTTCTTCTGTTTTAATCCATCTTCTACCTCCTCTTCTTGCATACTTGGAACAAGGGACTCCGCGATTTATACCTAGGAAGGATTGTTGAAGGTCACCGTACTGGGGGCTTTCTTCAAGTTTGATCTAAGAGGGTGTGGGTTCGGCCCCATTGATTATGTGATGAAGCCTAAGCTTGTATGTTCATGACCCTATTGCATTGTGATTATCATATTCATACATTGCATTCAAAATTGTATTCAAAGTTGTTTTTAAACTTGCATCAAAGTTCACTTTTAAAACTTGCATTCAAAATCCCCTTCTTTCAAACTTGTTTTCAAAATCACACTCCTAGGATGATTCTAGTCATTCCAAAGCTAGGGTTGTTTTAGGAAAGTATTATATTCAGTGTGATCATCAATGTCCAAATTTTGGGTTCAAACCCTAAATTGTTTTTATCAAAACCACAATCTCAAGATGATTCTAGCCAATTTATGGTTAGGGTTGTCTTAGGAAAGTGTTATATTCAATATGATCATTATGATCCATACTTCAAACTCTATTTGTTTTCAAAATCATGACCCTAGAATGGTTCTAATCTTTTCATGGTTAGAATAGTTTTAGGAAAGTGAGATATTCAAGAGACTTGGAAAAATCCATATTAAAATCTCTTTCCAAGTAATTTTGTAAATTTATTTCCTAAAAACTCTTTTTAAAGATCTGCTTTCCAATCATTTCTAATCTTGAAATCCAAGTCAAAACCCTGGAATCCATGATTAGAAAACCTTAATTCCTTTCTTAAATTCATGACTTCCTATTTTGCCTAAAATCATAGATTTTCAAAACCCTTTTTTTTACATAAAATCATAGATTTCTAAAACCCAAGCTTTCCAATTGCATGTCAAATCAAATCCTTTAATTTAGGAAACCAAATCAAATCCTCCAATTTTGAAAACCAAATCAAATCATCTATTCTTGAAAATAGAATCCAATCTTAAACTTTAGGAAATAGAAATCAAATCTTTCCTAATTTCAATCTCTCTTAATTTCAAATCTTTTCTAATTTCAAACTTTTCCAAATTTCAACTATCTAAATTTTACACTTTCAAATCTTTTCAAATTTCAAATCTTTCTAAATTCAAATATTTCCTAAATCACATTTTAATCAATTCATTCTAAATTTTAAATTTTTCTAAATTAGTTCTTTTAGGGATAGTTTGTATTTAGAGAGCATTGTAGACAGAGAATAGATTTTCCTTAACTTTTTTTGTACTTTCCTTTATTTTCCTAGCAACCAAACACTCCTTTTTCATTCAATTTAATACAAGATTTATGGATTCCCATGTCTTCTTTATATTTCTACATGCTTTCCATGATGAATTCAAGTAGCTAAACTTTTATTTGGATGCAATTGTGAGGATCTACCAAGGATCTTCAAGGATTACCATGGAAGTATATGAATTGCATTGAATTATCCTATGATTTCTACTTCTCTTCTTAATTGGTTTTAATTTCGTAAGAACTCTTAGATTCATAGCACAATTTGGCAACTTCTATGCACAATTTTTAATTGGTATAGGGATTGCACAAATCTAAAATTTGTCTCTAAGAATTTATAAATTGGTTACAAATTTAACCCCAATTAAGAGAAAATTCAAGGTTCTATTGCTGTCTTTCGAAGTTTGAAGCACCAATCAATCTCAAAAGCTTTCAAACGTTCAAGTTACAAGTCAAAATAAATTCTTAACACATTTTGTATTTCAAAATCCAAGTTTCAAGTCTCAAGTCAAAATGAATTTTCTAAATATTTTGCTTTCAAAAGTTTCCAGTCTCGAGTCAAGATGAATTTTCAACACATTTTGTCCAAATTTCAAATCAAAATGGTTTCCAACTTTTTTCTTCAAAAATTTCATTCAAATCCAATTCAAGATTTTCTAACTTTTTCCTTCAAAAAGTTAGCTCAAATCAAATTAATCGGTTTTAAAACTTTTTCCTTCCAAAAAGTTCATTCAAATCCAATTCAAGATTTTCTAACTTTTCCCTTCAAAAAGTTCATTCAAATCAAATCAATCGGTTTTAAAACAATTTCCTTCAAAATTTCATTCAAATCCAATTCAAGGTTTTCTAACTTTTCTCTTCAAAAAGTTCAAATCACATTCCAGGTTTTCTAAACTTTTATCCTTCAAAAAGTTTCACATTCAGGTTTTCTAAACTTTTATCATTCAAAAAAAATTTGAATTCAAGGTTTCCTAAACTTTTGCCGTGAAAAAGTATCAACTCCTCAGTTTTCTAAAACCTTTTCCCTCAAAAAGTTTAAATTTAATTCAAAATCCCGACTTCCCAAGCTTTCTCCGTCAAAAGCCCCGTTTCAAGTCAAATTTCAAAGTTTTCAAACTTTTTTCTTAAAAGTTTTGTTCCAAAATTCAAAGGTTTTCAAAACTCTTCTAATTCAAATCTAAATCAACCTATTTCAAAAAGCGATTTCAAAATCATTTCAAAACAATCAACTTCAATTTCAAAATCAAGTTTTCAAAATTCCTAATTTCAAAAATTCAAGCAATCTAGTTTTCAGACTCAAAACTTTCCAACTCCAATCCCCCCGATCGCCTCGCGGTCATATGGGACCCTTACTTTATCATTTTCTGCCTTTGACAAGTAAAGACAAAAAAAAGAAGGGTAGCTTCAAACACCCTATTTTCGCTTGCTCAGCATTCTCCGGCCTAACCAGACTGACATTCAAACTGACACAGATACATTCAAGTCTAAACTAATTTTTCAGACTCAATCTAGTCAATCAATCGCTTTGCGGGTTCAGCAGGATTTATAGAGGCAAAATGATCAAAATGCCCTTATGGCATTGCTCAATCCAATTCTATTGGCACGTCTTCCTAAAGATGGTAAGTTTATATTTCAAGTTCAAGTCTAGTTTCAATTCCAATCTAGACCAATCAGGCTTGATTTGGCACATCTTTTGAGAAAGTTAATCCCTCAGACAGTAAGTCCATCCAGTCTAGCACATTTACCCAAAAAACTCCTCAGAATGATAAGTCCCTTCAAACTTTTCAATCAAGACGAAACCCAAGTCCCCGAGATGGTAGAGTGGTTCACCTCTGGTGCCTTCTAGCCCGCCAATATAGAATGTCCGCTATCCCGCACGTCTTTCAATAAAGTTGATCCCCCAGACGATAAGACCATCCAACAACTTCCCGAGATCAGGCAATTTCCTAAATGAGCACACACCATCAGAGTGATGAAAACACCCACAAACATCACAACCGCCAGAGTGGCAGAAATACTCACAAACAAGTCGACATTGGGAATTGCCAACAAAACTCCTATGTCACAGGACCGAACAAGCCTTTTAGTCGTGACACGTTTACCGAAAGACGAGTTACTTTTGGAAACGAACTCGTCACACACCATTAGAGTGATGGAAACACTCAAAACCCAAGTCAACACCAGTGCCTGCTAGCCCACTGGATGAAAAATGACCAAATTGCCCCTTAGGCCATTCTGACAAACTTCAATGAAAGTACCTAAGTCCTCAGAGCAATAAGTCCACCCTTCCAGGATTGTCCCAAAGACAATCCGGCATGTTCAAGTTGCTTTCAGTCGGTTCTAGATCAATTCCGAGACCATCCGATCAAAATAACCATTTTTTCCCTAAGTATCTGATTGCCTCCGAGAATCACACCAACTCTGGGTATCAAACTAGTTACCTCTTGAGGATGCTTCTCATATTATTCCTAACCTTCCAATGCCTTTCTGACTCATTCCAAGTCTATTCCGTTAAACATGGTGTAAAATGACTATTTTGCCCCTAGTAGGCCAGTTGCCTTTTCTAACCAAACCGGCTCTGGGTATCAAGCCGAAAATCCCTTGAAACACTCTTGATAGTGTTTTCAATCTTTAAGCCTCCTCACAAGTCACTCCGGGTCCATTCTAGTGTTTTCCCAATTTAAATAACAGTTTTGTCCCTGATGGGCTGGTTGGCCTTTTCAAATATTCCGACATTGTTTCTTAAGTTCGTTACCTCCACGACACTCTTTCAAGGATTCCTATCTATCCCTAGTCTTCTGAATCATTCCCGAACCTTCTAGAGTCACTTCTAGAGGAGCCAAGCCAAAAATTCTATGATAGTCACTAGGATAGGTGCCCAAATCTTTTGTCTTGTGTCCTAAGAGTCAAGAGATACATTTCTTACCACATAAAAACCTTCCTAAGTGGATAGAGTCACTGCTAGTGGCGCCAAGCCAATAAATGGCCTGGCGCCACTCCTCGTGGTGCTAGGGTTAAAATTGCACTAGCACCACTCCAACAGGTGCTAGTTCCTATTTCAATTGCCAATAAATACAAACCGTCGTCCTGTACAAAAAGGGTCCACAAACTAAGTTCAGAAACTCTACCTCTCTGAAAACAGAGCTAGAATTCTCTCAAAACCTCAATTCTGTCAAGCCTCCTCAAACCCTAGCCTTCATACACTCAAACCCTAACCTCCATACACTCTATACACTTAAATACAAGCCTCCAAGCATCCATTGAAGATCAAGAGCTGCATCTTTAAGGTTTTCTCAAAGTTTAAGTCAAGTAAAGCAAACAAAGTAAACAAAGCAAGAAGAACACAAGGTTAATTTTCTATTTACTTTTATATAATCCCTCTCTCTCTTCTCTCTCCTAACCCACTTGGATTTTCTTCTGTTTTAATCCCCGTCTTCTACCTCCTCTTCTTGCATACTTGAAACAAGGGACTCCCCGATTTATGTCTAAAAAGGATTATTGAAGGTCACCATGCTGGGGGCTTTCTTCAAGTTCAATCTAAGATGGTGTGGATTCGGCCCCCTTGATTATGTGATGAAGCCTAAGCTTGTATATTCACAACCCTATTGCATTATGGTTATCATATTCATACATTGCATTCAAAATTGTATTCAAATTTTTTTTCAAACTTGCATCAAAGTTCTCTATCAAATCTTGCATTTAAAATCTCCTTCTTTCAAACTGGTTTTCAAAATTACACTCCTAGGATGATGGTAGTCATTCCATAGTTAGGGTTGTTTTAGTAAAGTGTTATATTCAATGTGACTATCAAACTACAAATTTTGGATTCAAACTCTAAATTGTTTTTATCAAAACCACAATCTTAAGATGATTTTAGCCATTCCATGGTTAGGGTTGTTTTAGGAAACTGTTATATTCAATGTGATCATTATGGTACATATTTCAAACCCTATTTGTTTTCAAAATCATAACTCTAGAATGGTTCTAATCTTTTTATGGTTAAAATCATTTTCGGAAAGTGAGATATTCAAATCTCTTTCCAAATAATTTTGTAAATTTATTTCCTAACAACTCTTTTCAAAGATCTACTTTCCAATAATTTATTATCCTAAAATCTAAGTCAAAACCCTAGAATCCATGATTAGAAAACCTTAATTCCTTTCTTAAATTCATAACTTCCTATTTTGCCTCAAATCATAGATTTTCAAAACTCTTTTTTTACGTAAAATCATAGATTTCAAAAACTTAACCTTTTCAATTCCATGTCAAACCAAATCCTTCATTTTAGAAAACCAAGTCAAATCCTCCAATTTTGGAAATGAAATCAAATCATCTATTTTTGGAAATAAAATCCAATCTTCAACTTTAGGAAATAGAAATTGAATCTTTCCTAATTTCAAATCTTTCTTAATTTTAATCTTTCCTAATTTCAACTTTCTAAATTTTAAACCTCCAAATTTTTCTAAATTTCAAATCTTTCTAAATTCAAACATTTTCTACAAACATTTTCTAAATCAAATCTTTCCAAATTTTAACTTTTTTTTAAGTTCAAATCTTTCTAAATTCAAAACTTTTTCTAAAGTAGTTCTTTTAGGGATAGTTTGTATTTAAAGAGCATTGTAGACAAAGAATAGATTTTCCTTGACTTTTTTATACTTTCCTTTATTTTGTTAACAACCAAACACTCCTTTTCATTCAATTTAATACAAGATTTATAGATTCTCATGTCTTCTTTATATTTCTACATGCTTTCCATGATGAATTCAATTAACTAAACTTTTATTTAGATGCAATTGTGAGGATCTACTAGGATCTTCAAGGATTACCACGGAGGTATATGAATTTCATTGAATTATCCTATGATTTCTACTTCTCTTCTTAATTGGTTTTAATTTTATAAGAACTCTTAGATACATAACACAATTTGGGAATTCCTATGCCTAATTTTCAATTGGTATAGGGATTGTACAAATCTAAGATTTGTCTCTAAGGATTTATAAATTGATTATAAATTTAACCCCAATTAAGAGAAAATTCAAGGTTCTATTGCTGTCTTTCAAAGTTTGAAGCACCAATCAATCTCAAAAGCTTTCAAATATTCAAGTTCCAACTCAAAATAAATTCTAAACACATTTTGTCTTTCAAAATCCAAGTTTCAAGTCTCTAGTCAAAATGAATTTTCTAAACGTTTTGCTTCCAAAAGTTTCCAGTCTTGAGTCAAAATGAATTTTCTACACATTTTGTCCAAATTTCAAATCAAAATGGTTTTCAAACCTTTTTCGTTATGAATTTCATTCAAATCCAATTCAAGGCTTTCTAACTTTTCCCTTCAAAAAGTTCGCTCAAATCAAATCAATCGATTTTAAAACTTTTTCCTGTAAAAAGTTCATTCAAATCCAATTCAAGGTTTTCTAACTGTTCCCTTCAAAAGTTTGTTCAAATCAAATTAATCGGTTTTAAAACTTTTTTCTTCAAAAATTTCATTCAAATTTAATTCAAAGTTTTCTAACATTTCCCTTCAAAAAGTTCAAATCACATTCCAGGTTTTCTAAACTTTTATCCTTCAAAAAGTTTCACATTCAAGTTTTCTAAACTTTTATCATTCAAAAAAAGGTTCCAATTCAAGGTTTCCTAAACTTTTGCTTCAAAATGTTTCAAGTCCTCAATTTTCTAAAACTTTTTCCTTCAAAAAGTTTAAATTTAATTTGAAATCCCAGTTTCCCAAACTTTCTCCTTCAAAAGTCCTGTTTCAAGTCAAATTTCAAGATTTTCAAACTTTTTTCTTAAAATTTTTGTTCCAAAATTCAAAGGTTTTCAAAACTCTTCTAATGCAAATCCAAATCAATCTATTTCAAAAAGCAATTTCAAAATCATTTCAAAATAATCAACTTTAATTTCAAAATCATTTCAAACTAAAGTTTTCAAAATTCTTAATTTCAAAAATTCAAACAATCCAGTTTTTAGACTTAAAACTTTCCAACTTCAATCCCTCAGATTGCCTGGCAATCACATAGGACCCTTGCTTTATCATTTTTTGCCTTGGATAAGAAAACACAGAAAAAGAAGGGCAGCGGTAAGCACCCCATTTTTGCCCACTCGGCAATCTCTGATCTAACTAGACTCACATTCAAACCGACACAGATACATTCAAGTCTAAACTAGTTTTTCAAACTTAATCTAGTCAGTCAATCACTTTGCGGGCCCAACAGGGCTAATATAGGCAAAATGACATAAATGCCCTTACGGCATTCCTTGATCCAATTGCAGTTGGCACGTCTTTCTAAAGATGGTAAGTTTAAATTTCAACTTCAATTCTAGTTTCAATTCCAATATAGACCAATCAAGCTTAATTTGGCGCATCTTTTAAGAAAGTTAATCCCTCAGACGGTAAGTCCATCCAGTCCAACACGTTTACCAAAAAAGCTCCTCAGAACAATAAGCCCCTTCAAACTTATAAATCGGGATGGAACTCAAGTCCCTGAGATGATAGAGCGGTTCACTTCTGGTGCCTGCTAGCTCGCTAATGTAGAATGTCCGCTATCCGGCACATCTTTTAAGAAAGTTGATCCTCCAGACGATAAGACCATCCTATAGCTTCCCAAGATCAGACACTCTCCTGAATGAGCGCACATTATCAGAGTGATGGAAACACTCACAAACATCATAACCACCAGAGTGGCGGAAACACTCATAAACAAGTCAACAATAGGAATTGCCAACAAAACCCCTATGTCACGAGACTGAACTCGCCTCTTAGTTGTGACATGTTTTTTGAAAGACGAGATACCTTTGGAAGCCAACTCGTCACACACCGTCAGAGTGATGGAAACACTCAAAACCCAAGTCAACACCAGTGTCTGCTAGCCCACTCCGGCGAAAGATGACCAAACTGCCCCTTAGTTCCTTTTGGCACACTTCTCAAGAAAGTACCAAAATCCTCGGAGCAATAAGTCCACGCTTCCAAGATTGTCCTAAAGACAATCCAACATGTTCAAGTAGCTTTCAGTCAGTTCCGGATCAATTTTGAGACTATCCAAACAAAATGGCTATTTTACCCTAAGCATCTGATCACTTTCGAGAATCCCACCAGCTCTGGGTATCAAACTGGTTACCTCTCAACGATGCATCTCATAGTATTCCTAATCTTCCAATGCCTTTTTGACTCATTCAGAGTCTATTCCAACAAGCATGGTGCAAAATAATTGTTTTGCCCCTAATGGGTCGGTCGCCTTTTCTAACCACACCGGCTTCGGGCATCAAACCGAAAACCCCTCAAAACACTCTTGATAGTATTTCCAACCTTTAAGCCTCCTCACAGGTCACTCCAGGTCCATTCCAATGTTTTCCCAGTTTAAATAATCATTTTGCCCCTGATGGGCCAATCGGCCTTCACAAATATTCCAACGTTATTTCTTAAGTCTGTTACCTCTGGGACACTCTTTCAAGGGTTCCTGTCTATCCGCGGCCTTCGAAATCATTCTCGGATCTTCAGAGTCACTCCTAGTGGAGCCAAACCAAAAATTGCATGGTAATCACTTGTACAAGCGCCCAAATATATTTTCTTGTGTCCTAAGGCTCAAAAGATACGTTTCTTGCCACCTTAAAACCTTCCTAAGTGGCTAGCGCCACTACTAGTAGTGCCAAGCCAATAAATAGCATAGCGCCACTCCTCGTGGCGCCAAGGTTAAAATTACACTAGCGCCACTACATCAGGTGGCAATTCCTGTTTTAATTGCCTATAAATACAAACCCTCCTCCTGTATAAAAAGGGTCTACAAATACAATCCAAAAACTCTACCTCTCTGAAAATAGAGTTAGAATTCTCTTAAAACCCCAATTCTGTCAAGCCTCCTCAAACCCTAACCTTCATATACTCAAACCCTGCTCTCCATACACTCTATAAGCTCAAACACAAGTCTCTAAGCATCCATTGAATATCAAGAGCTACATCTTCAAGGTTTTCTCAAAGTTCAAGTCAAGTAAAGCAAACAAAATAAACAAAGCAAGAAGAAGACAAGGTTGATTTTCTATTTACTTTTGTGTAATCCCCCATTCTCTTCTCTCTCCTAACTTACTTGGGTTTTCTTCTGTTTTAATCCCCGTCTTCTACCTCCTCTTTTGCATACTTGAAACATGAGACTCCCCGATTTATGCCTAGGAAGGATTGTTGAAGGTCACTATGTTGGGGGCTTTCTTCAATTTAGATCTAAGATGGTATGGGTTCGGCCCCCTTAATTATATGATGAAGCCTAACCTTGTATGTTCACAACCCTATTGCATTGTGGTTATCATATTCATACATTGCATTCAAAATTGTATTCAAAGTTATTTTCAAACTTGCATCAAAGTTCTCTTTCAAAACTCACATTCAAAATCTCTTTCTTTCAAACTTGTTTACAAAATCACCCTCTAGTTATTCTATAGTTCGGGTTGTATCAGGAAAGTGTTATATTCAATGTAACCATCGAAGTCCAAATTTTGAGTTCAAACCCTAAGTTGTTTTTATCAAAACCACAATCTTAAGATGATTCTAGTCATTCCATGGTTAGGATTGTTTTAGGAAAGTGTTATATTCAACGTGATTATTTTGGTCCATATTTCAAACTCTATTTGTTTTCAAAGTCACAACCCTTGAATGATTCTAATCTTTTCATGGTTGGAATCATTTTAGGAAAGTGACATATTCAAAAGACTTGCAAAAGTCTATTTTCAAATCTCTTTCCAAATAATTTTGTTAATTTATTTCCTAAAAACTCTTTTCAAAGATCTACTTTCCAAATTTCTTATCCTGAAATCCAAGTCAAAACCCTGGAATCCATGATTAGGAAACCTTAATTCCTTTATTAAATTCATGACTTCCTATTTTGCCTCAAATCATAGATTTTCTAAACTTCTTTTTCTATATAAAATCATAGATTTTCAAAGCTCAACCTTTCCAATTCCATGTCAAATCAAATCCTTCAATCTAGGAGACCAAATCAAATCCTCCAATTTTGAAAAACAAATCAAATCATCTATTTTTGAAAATAGAATCTAATCTTCAACTTTAGGAAATAGAAATCGAATCTTTCCTAATTTCAATCTTTCCAAATTTCAACTTTTTAAATTTTAAACTTCCAAATCTTTTCAACTTTTAAATCTTTCTAAATTCAAACATTTCCTAAATCACATTTTTCCTAAATCAAATCTTTCCAAATTTTAAATTTTACTATGTTCAAATCTTTCTAAATTCAAAACTTTCCAAATTCATATCTTTCCAAAAATCAATACTTTCCTAAAAAGAAAACTTTCCTAATTCAAAACTTTCCGAATTCAAAACTTTTCTAATTTGGAACCTTCCTAATTTGAAACCTTCCTGAAATCAAGGCCTTCCAAAATCAAACTTGTCAAGATCAAATCAAGTGTTCTCCAAATTCAAGTGCACGTTTAAACTCTAGGAGGCAAAAGCCCTAGTTTAACCCTAATCCTATGTTAGGAAGCTCCAACTCTTCTCTAAACTCAAGTCTAAACCAAGATGGTTTTCAAATTCTAATTCAAGTCAAAGATGATTTCAAAATTCAACTCAATCTTTCCAAATCAAGTCCAAGTTTACGTCAAAGTTCAATTTCAAATCATCAAGTTTAATTTCAAATCAAAGTCAATTTCAAATCATCAAGTTTAATTTCAAATCAAAGTCAATTTCAATCATCAAGTTTAATTTCAAATCAAAGTCGATTTCCAAAGTCAATTTCAAATCATCAAGTTCAATTTCAAATCAAAGTTCAATTTCCAATCATCAAATCAAGTTCAAATTAAACTCTTTTCAAATCAAACAACACCTCAAAGTGTCTTTTCAAATCAAACAAGATCTTAAAGTGTCTATTTTCAATCAGACTCCGAGTCCGAACGACAACTGACCTAATTCCCACAAAGGGATACGTAGGCAACCCTCATGGGTGCAGTCACAACCTTTTTCAAGTTTTCAATTTCACAATCTTTTTCAAGTTTTCAACTTCCACAACCTTTTTCAACTTTTCAATTTTCACAACCCTTTTTCAAACCTCAAATCTCCTTTTCAAATTTATTCTCAAAATCAAGCTCTTTCCTTGTACTTGCATGTTATGCATCATATCAAACCTTTTTCTAAGATTTTTTTCAATGTGGATATTATTAAACATTTATTAATCAGTGATTCTAAATGAGTAAACCTAGGGTAGAAAGACATGTAGGTACCGCAAGAACGAGATAGGGTGATAGCCTAGTATATCTTTCCTATACGTAACCAACCTCCGAACCTAGAATCACTATTTTTGAAAGACTAAAAATGGAGTTATTTTTAAAAAAAGGCTTAAACAATTTCAAAGGTTGCCAAACAATCTGTTTTCTCCAAAAACCCTCTCTCAAGGAAGTTTTTCAAAACCTTTTCAAAAATTCTAAGTTTAATCTTCGGATTGCACTTAGTTTTAGGTGACCTAACTCACATTAACAAAGTAAGGTGGCAATTCCAAAACCTTTTTCAAAAGCCCTCATTCAAATCAATTTTTAATTCAAACCTAGTCGCACTCGCCCTTCTAGGAGGATGAATTCTAATAAGAGAGTACCATGTTTTTTTCACTTGTGTTTTCCCAAATGTGAAAAATTGGAGCGCGACAGGCACCTCTCTTACTCCTAGTTTAACTGGACATGCCACAATGTTATGTTCCAACGTATCACAGAATAAACATGGTGAATGTTATTCAACCCCTATCGTGTTAACCTTAGAGGTCTCTAAAGCCTCTAACTTGTGAAAAGTATTGTGACTTTAATTTGAAGGTCTTCAACTTTGCTAAGTTGATGTTTAATCACAACGTGTGTTATAGGTCTATTGAGGGGATTTTGAGTCCCCATTGTGGCCTAATATCTAGCTAAATTGGCCAAATAATCAAAGTAATTATACACCTCAGTGGGGTTTTTGTCAGGATATGTCCCCGCGCACATAGACTCTACAATATCTTCAATTGAGGAGTCAATGAAGAATAAAAGGTGCTTATGGCTAATCATTAGTCAAAAACATGATGGCGGCAAGCATGCAACAATTCTTTAAACCTTTCCCAGCATTGAAAAAAAGTCTCCCCATTCTGTAAAGAAAAGTCTCCCTTGAAGTGTGCACCATGAGTGAACAGACATAGGCATCAATGAATTGAATCACATCTTAGCATTGTCTTTAAGAATGAAAGGGAACAGTTTTAAAAGTAAAACTTTCCTAGGACATGAATTATCTTGAAATATTAAGCATACATCCTCAATGTCTTTAAGGTAGGTGTATGGTCTCTTAAAATCTAAACCGTGAAAAGTAGGCGGGGCTTGTAGCATTCCCGGCTTTAGATTTATCGTAGCTTGGGTGCACGGGAAGTACTATGCAAGATGTGGGTGTTTGCCTTAAGGGATTCATATAATCCCACTATGTCCCCTAAATTACTCCCTCACTCAGGATCTACTTTATTAGGATTGTCATTAGGGTTACGACCCGGTAGGATCACCCTATGATTAATTTTAGTCATAAGAATAGGTCCTAAGTCAACAATAAAGGAAAAACAAGGTAAGTTGGTCGAAAGAGAACGTATGGGTAATGGACTAAGGTAACCACGTGGAAGATTACGCAAAAGGTCGGCTCTCACTAATCGGTTATGACTGTCTCTAAAATAAGACGACATACATATGCAACGCACACATAAGAGACTATCCACACCTCTACAACAATCAATTCACAATTTCTCCTTCCTTTCCTCCAATCTCCATAGAAATAATTCCACCGATTCAATCAAAAATTAAAGCAACCCAGCCGAACCAGCAATCTCCACATGCAAAGCAATACCACCAATATGAATTTAGTACAAAAGCATATCCGCCACTAGTAATCCACCCTCCTAACTACTTATACGCCTAGATCACAAAAAGAAAGAAAAAACACAAAAATCCTAGATTTCTAGCACGTACAAGGATGGAACAAAGTTAACAGTTGGCCTTAGCCGACAATTTCCTCCTTGTTGTAGATGATGATGAAGCAACTCAATGATTTTGCATTGACTAAGGTTTGTGTTCTAGCACGCCTTTTGCAGTCACTTGTGCAAAATTTTGCTCCCTCGCAATGGCGCCAAAACTTTGACTTGCACCAAACAGTGTCTTTGGATAATCCTAAGCATAGGATGGCAAAGCAATATAAACCCAGTGAGTCCGGGCTCGAATCCTCATGGAACAATTTGACGAGCTGAAGAGACTAGACTACTCTCTCAAATCTCACAAAATCTCGCTTATTACTTTTAAAAAAATCAAAAATTATTACTTGAAAATTAGATTGTTTATATTAAAATAAACTAAGGAAAATTATTTGTATTTAATAAAAGAAAGGTCACAAAACCAATTAATCCAACCAATTGCTTCACTCAGAATTTCAATGAAGGCTTTTGCTAACTCAAATCATTGATTGCATCGTAAATCTCTGATTCAAAAGATTCAGTGATAAAATAATTATTCTTTAACAATTAAACATAAAATAAATCAGGTTTAGAATCAAAGATGTATATCATCGACTTGTTACCAAGCATAACCAAACATCTAAGTTTTCGTAAATATCTACTCTAGATTGAATTAATTTTAGAATAAAAAATATATACCATCGATTCATGTAGTACATATACTGAATATAGATTCACGTATAACTATTACCGAACATGGTCAAACATGTAGGTTTTCTTAAGAATCTAGGGTTTGATCCTAAAGATTTAAGAAGAAGAATATTTAAACTTTAAAACACAAGTTACCTCCATTGTTCATCCCGAGATCTTCAATTGATCCCAATGGTGGATTTAGCTACTCATCTTCATAGTAAAGATACAATTGTATAAAAATATATTGAATTGAATGAAAACCTAAAAATCTGATTATAGGAATTGAGAAGAAAACTATGAAAACCTAACTAGAAGCAAGAATAAAACTCTCTTTCTAGCTGCTACTACTCCCAGAACAATAGTGAAAAAGCTAACCCTAAAAAAAACAACAACAACCCCAGCTTTTATAGGCTTCTAAAAAGTTGCAATCCCGAAGTACCATTCGAACGCCTGTGATACAGTTCGAACATTGAACGCACTTCAAAAAAATTACTCTCTGAATCTATCGAATGGACTTTGGACCTAGTTTTAACATGACACAATTTGACGAACTGTTTGAACTCTATTATTCATCGTTTGAACGCAAGGCTCCACCGTTTGAACGATCTATGTCATGCTGACGTCATGCATTCGAGCGCATTCTTTAGCCATTTGAACACCTTTATGTACTTTTGCTCAAATTTGTCCTTTTTAGCATGGAATTCCTAAAAAGATGCAAAAAATCAAGTTAGTAACTAAATAGGACTAAAACAATGTAAATAATCCTATTCCAGGTCTAACTATAAATTAGTTAAAGTCTATAGCTTGTACTTTTGGAGTAAAATCGGGCAGCGATCTAATAGTCTTCTTTGAAGGCCCCATTGAGAGCATTTCCACTTATCTATCTAGTCATTACACAATAAAAACCTATCAAGCCTGCTCCATTTCTCATTGATTTTCTTATTTGACCATGCAATTCTTTTGCCTTCCATAGGTAAGTCAAACAATCCAACATTTTTAATAAAATTCTTGAATAGCTTCATACCTTCTGTTAGAGCAATCGAACTCTTCCTTTCTCCAATCTTAAGGACTTCATTAAAGTCACCACCAATGCACCATGGGAGGGAGGTTGAGTTTCTTAGAGTAAGCAGCTAATCCCAAATAATTCCCTTTGTCCATCATCAGAAGGTCCATAATAGTTGATGAGGATATAGTCAAAGCTAGCCCTAATGGTTCCCTTTAGTAAAATGAAGTTGTGTTCTACAAGATATGACTCTAAAGAGGAAAATGACTTATCCCACACACTTAGCAGGCCACCTGAATTGCCATTTGAGTTTGATGCCATCCATTCAAAATCTCTGTCTCCCCATACTAACTTCACCTTCATATGATTGCACTCTTTCCATTTGGATTCTTGATAACATTCCAAAAGTGTAATCATGTTGCACGATTTAGTTGGTTGTTAGCCCTAGATTAGGTTTAATATTGCTTTATTAGTTAGTTTTATTCCTAAAACTGTTTTCTCAAAGTTTGTGCAAAAATGGAGCTTAAAGGGATCAAATTGACCAAAATTGCAAAAAAGCATTCGAACAGAAGAGTCCACCATGCGAACGGGCATTCGAATGCCCAGTCCAACCATTCAAATGGACCCAGCATTTGAACAGTCATTCAAACGGTCATTAGAGATTCAGAGGGCTCATTTTACAGTTCGAATCAAAGTTTGATAGTGTGCAATAGAAAAGAGGAGATTCAGGGAGGTGCAAAACCTGTTCGATAGTCATTCACTAGAGTACGAATGGCCGTTCGAATGGTCGACCAAGGCGTTAGAACACTTAACGGCACCCCTATTTTGTATTAGCTATATAAGGCAATTTTGGCCGATTTTGAGGGAGTATTCAGTTTGTAGGGTTTGTATATTTCATTTTTAAGGTTTGCAGGAGTTGTTTTAATGTTAGATAATCTATATTTCATTGTATTTCTTCACTTTCCTTGTAATCAAACATTTACATTTACATTTCAATATAAAATCTTTCCATTTTTATGCTTGTCCCGCCCGATTTTCAGCCCTAAGTCTGGGTCTTGACTCAAGCGATACCCAATACTCTCTCTGTTAGAACTCACCTTCTTAAGACGACGAGTGCGATGGGGTTTGAACTTGACATTAATTTGATTAAGGGCTTCTTGGAAAAGTTTTGGAGTCCCCACCTAACATGATTAAAGGTGTGTTAGGTCACCCAAAACTAAGTGTAATCTAAAGAACAAAGTTAGGTTTTTGTAAATGGTTTGAAATGTCCTCTTACAAGGTGTTTTGGAAAATAAAGTTGTTTGGCAACCTTTGAAAATATTTAAAGCCCTTTTAAAAATGTGACTCCAATTTTGACCTTTGAAATAGAAATTTATGGTTCAGGGGTTAGTTATTGTCGCGCCCAGATTTTTTGCACTCGAGGAATACTCACACAAACGGAAAAAATGTTGTACACTCTCGTTAGAACTCACCCTCCTAGAAGAATGAGTGCGACTAGGTTTGAATGGAAAATGGATTTGAATAAATGGCTTTTGGAAAAAGATTCGGAGTTGCCACCTAACTTGATTAAGGTGAGTTAGGCCACCTAAAAACTAAGCATAATCCGAAAACTACACTTAGGGATTTTGGAAAACGATTTTGAAAATATCTCCTCAAGAGAGGGTTTTTAAGAAAAAACAGGTTGTTTGGCAACCTTTAGAAAACATTTAGCCCTTTTTTTGAAAAATAACTCCGTTTTGGTCTTTGAAATCAGTGATCTAGGTTCGGAGGTTGGTTACGTGTAAGGAAGACGCACTAAGCCATCACCCTACCCCGCTCTTTCGGTACCTACATGTCAATCTACCCTAGATTCACCTATGAGAGTCTTCAACTAACTATAGTTCAATCCTATCCACCTTGGAAAACAATGCTTGAAAAGAAACTAACATGATGCATGATATGCAAGTGCAAGGAAAGAGAATTGAAAAATAGATTTGGAAAGAGATTGATTTGAAATTGATTTGATTTGAAAATAGATTTGAAGAGATGGAATTGAAATTGGAAATTTTAAAAATTTGGAAATAGAAATTTGAAATTGGAAGTTTGAAAATAGATTAGAGATTTGAAAAGATTGTAGAATTTGAGATTTTGAAAAATGTGGTGGAATTTGAAATTTGAAAGAAGTTGTGACCGCACCCATGAGAGTTGCCTACGTATCCTTTTGGAGGAATTAGTTCAGTTGTAGTTCCGACAAGAGTCCGATTAAAAAGAGATTGATTTGAAAGAAAGAAATTGAATTGAAAATTGGATTAGAAAATTGAAAGATTGAACTTAGAATAGAAGATTGAAAATTGGAATTTAGAATTCAGGAATTGAAGAGATTGGATTTTGATTTGAAAAGATAGAACTTGGAAGAAAGATTTAGACTTGACTTGGAAGGTTTAAGAGATTAGGAAAGATTAGATTTAGGAAATGTTTGAATTAGGAAAGGTCCGATTTAGGAAAGTTTTGAATTTAGAAAAGGTTCGATTTAGGAAAGTTTCAAATTTGGAAAGGTTCAAATTAAGAAAGTGTCATTTTAGGAAAGTTTTGAATTTAGGAAAGTTTCAACTTAGGAAAGTTTTGAAATTAGAAAGTTTCATTTTAAGAAAGGTTTTGAAATAGGAAAGTGTTGAATTTAGAAATGTTTTGAATTAGAAAAAATTTAATTTAAGAAAGGTTTAGAATTTAGAAAGTTTCAAGTTAAGAAAGTTTTGAATTTTGGAATGTTTTAAAATAGGGAAGTTTTGAAAGTGGGAAAGTTTAGAAAACAAGGAAGTTTTGAAAATAAGAAAGTTTTGAGTTTAGAAAGCTTTGGATTTGGAAAGATTTGAAATTTAGAAAGTTTAAGATTTAGAAAGTTTTAGAGTTTTAGAAAATCTTGAGATTAGGAAAGGTTTGAGTTTAAGAAAGGTTTGAAAGCTTAGATTTGAAAAGCGGAGATTTGGAAAGGGGTAGAATTAGGAAAGAGTGGAGTTAGGAAGGGATTGGATTTGATTTTTAAAAGAGAAAGTTTGATTTCGTTTCCAAAAACGGAGGATTGGATTTGGTTTCTAAAAGAGAAAGTTTGATTTCGTTTCCAAAAACAGAGAATTGGATTTGGTTTCCTAAACGGGTAAATTAGATTTAGTTTCCTAAAGGGAAGATAGGATTTGGCAAGCATTTGGAAAGGGAGATTCTAGAAACCCTAGATTTCAAAGTGAAGAATTTTAACGTAGAAAAGAGGTTTTGGAAATGTGTATAGTTTGGATGTAGAAAAAAAGAAATTTTGGAAACCTAGGTTTGGGGCAAAGTTTGAAAACCATGTTTTTGGGAAGAAAATTAGGGTTTCCTAATGGTTAGCTCTAGGGCTTGATTTGGGCTCTAAGGAAAGGGATTTTTTGGAAAGTGCGTTTTTGGAAACGAAGGTTTTCTAGAAAGGAATCCTAGGAAGGAGTTTTTGGAAAATGAATTTGAAGAGAGAGTTTTTTTTTTTTTTTTTGGAAAGAGATTTTGAAGACGAGTTTTTGGAAAGTGTGTTTTTGAAAACAAAGATTTTAGAAGGAAAATCCTAGAGGGGAGTTTCTAGAAGGAAGATTTTGGAAAGAGAGTTTTTTTTAGAAAGATTTTTTTAAAAGAGATTGTTGGAGAGAGTTTTTGAAAAGATTTTTAGGAAGCGTTGTCAGAAAGTGGATTTTGGGGAGAGGATTTTGGAAAGGAGTTGAAAAAGGGAGTTTTGAAAAATAGATTTTCAGATGGAGTTTTTGAAAACAACTTTGGAAAGGAGAGTCTTAGGAAAGTATGTTGAAAAAGAGATTTTTAGAAAGAGAGACTTTTGAAAAGAGAGTTTTTAGAAGGTATAAAAATGTCTCACTTTCCTAAAGCAATTCGGACCATAAGAGGGCTATGACCACTTTGGGAAAGTGGTTTTGAAAACAACAAGGGTTGAAAATATGGATCATGTTGGTCACTTTGAATTTAACACTTTCCTAAAGCAACCCTAGCCATGGAAAAGCTAGAATCACTCTAGAATTGTGATTTTGGAAAACAAGTTTTTGAAAAATAGGATTTTGATGCAATTTTGGAAACAAATTTGAAAATGATTTTGAAAACAACTTTGAAAATGATTTTTGGAAGATGCAAGATCATGATATGCACAATGCAATTTTGGGGTCGTGAACATACAAGGTTAAGGCTTCACCACATAATCAAGGGGGCCGGACCCACGTGGTCTCTGGTTATCCTAAAGGAAAGCCCCCGACACGGTGAATTTCCAATAGTCTAATCCTACACATGGACCGAGACTCCCCTTGTTTCAAGCATGCAAAGCAAGGGGGGGAAAGAGATGGGGGATTAAAATAGAGAAAACCCAAGTGGGTTAGGAGAGAGAAGAGAGAGGGGGAAGTGCGGAAATTTAAATGGAGAACCTACCTTGTATCTTGTTTATTTTGCACGCTTTGCTTTCTTCGGTCTTTGTCTTGATCTTCGTCTTCAATCTTCAGGAACCGTATTCAATCTTCAAACTTCATATTGCAACTCCTCAAGTCTTCGAAGGAGGGTTGAAAGTTAGTGTATGAGTGTATGCGGGTGTATAGGAGCGTATATGAGGCTAGGGTTTGTGTATGGTGACTAGGGTTTGGAAAACCTAGGGAAGCTAGGGTTTAGGAGGTGCTCGAGCTCTGTATATCGAAATATAGAATTTTTAGATTGAGTTTACGGACCTCTTTCACGTTGGAGGAGGCTCTGTATTTATAGAGGTTGGACAAACCTGGCGCCTGTTGCTGTGGCGCTAGGGCAAAATTGCTCTTGGAGCCACTAGGAGTGGCGCCAGGCTAATTCTTGGCTTGGCGCCACTACTAGTGGTGCCAGCCAGTTAGGAAAGTATTTAGGTCGGTAAGCAATGTATCTTTGACTAGATTTGGGCGCCTTTACTAGTGACTACCATGCAATTTTTAGTCTGGCTTCACTAGGAGTGACTCCGAAAAGTTCGAGAATGATTTTAAGGGACCGGGAATGGCCCGGAAGGCTGGAAAAGAGCAGAAACACCTAAAATAGTGTCCTGGAGGTATTTGACTTGAAAAATGAGGATAAGATGGGTCGAAAAGGTTGACCGGGCCTTTAGGGGCAAAACGGTCAATCGGACCGGGAAACTGTCGGGACAAACTCAGACTGTCCCAGAAGAAGACTTGGGATTTGGAAACATTATTTAGAATGTTCCCAAAGGTTGCCGGTTTGATACCTAGAGCCGGTGTGATCAGAAGAGAAGACCGGCCCACCAAGGGCAAAACGGTCATTTTGTACCGGGTTTGCCGGAACTTACTCGGAATGATCCGAAAAGATAAAGAAGGGTTGAGAGTACTATAAAAATCAGTCTCAGAAGGTTACCGGTTTGATACCCAGAGCCGATGTGGTTCCCGGAGCGTTTGAATGCCTAGGGGCAAAATGGTCATCTTGACCGAAAAGTCTCGAAAAAGGCCCAATGGGCAGTTTGGTCATTTTTCACCGAAATGGGCTAACAGACACTGGTGTTGACCTAGATTTTGAGTGTTTCCGCCACTCTAACGGTGGTGTCATGACACAGGGGTTTGTTGGCAATTCCCTATATCGACCTACTTGTGAGTATTTCCGCTACTCTAACGGTTGTGATGCTTGCGAGTATTTTTGCTATTTTTGCTAGTCGGACCGTCTCGAGGAATAAATTGTCTCGAGAGAGGGATTGGAAAGGGGACTTACTGTCTTCGAAAAGACGGGCCTGAATTGGAACCGTCTCAAGGAATAAACTGTCTCGACAGAGGGGTTGGAAAGGGGACTTACCGTCTTCGAAAAGACGTGCCTGAATTGGAACCGTCTCGAGGAATAAACTGTCTCGAGAGAGGGATTGGAAAGGGGACTTACCGTCTCCAAAAAGACGGGCCTGAATTGGAACCGTCTCGAGGAATAAACTGTCTCGAGAAAGGGATTGGAAAGGGGACTTACCGTCTCCGAAAAGATGTGCCTGATTTGGAACCATCTCGAGGAATAAACTGTCTCTAGAGAAGGGTTGGAAAGGGGACTTACCGTCTTTGGAAAGATGTGCCAAATTGGAACCGTCTCGAGGAATCAACTGTCTCGAGAGAGGGGTTGGAAAGGGGACTTACAGTCTTCGGAAAGACGTGCCTGATTGGAACTGTCTCGAGGAATCAACTGTCTCGAGAGAGGGATTGGAAAGGGGACTTACTGTCTTCAAAAAGACGTGCCTGATTTGGGACCGTCTCGAGGAATAAACTGTCTCGAGAAAGAGATTGGAAAGGGAACTTACCATCTTCGAAAAGACGTGCCTGATTGGAACCATCTCGAGGAATAAACTATCTCGAGAGAGGGATCGGAAAGGGGACTTACCGTCTTCGAAAAGACGTGCCTGATTTGGAATAGATTTACCGTCTCGAGGAATCAACTGTCTCAAGAGAGAGGTTGGAGTTGGAATTGGAAAGAACAATGCCCCTAAGGGTATTTTGGTCATTTTGCCTCTATTTGGGCCTGGTGGGCCCGTGAAGCAATGGACAGACGGGATATGGACTTAGAAAGTTGGTTTCGGTTGGAATATGCCCATATTGACTTAAGTACAAGTCTGGACGGAGCGTAAACTGCCGATCGATCAAAAATGGGGTGCATACAAAACGTATAGGGAAGATATCCTAAGATCATCACCCTACCCCGCCCCTAGGGTACCAACATGTCTATTCACCCTACACTCACTCACCTGAATCTCTAATTCCTAATTGTCCAGCCAAGTCCACTTAAAAAATATTTTGAAAAAGGATTTTGTCATCACTTTTGGAATGAATGAGTACATGATGAAAAAGAGTTTGAAAGAAACTTGGGGTTGGATTTTGAAAAGGGACATTTGAGTTTGAAAAAAGGTTATGACCCCAAAGGCTACCTATGTATCTCGTTTTGCCGTGAATTAGGTCAGTCATAGTTTAGACTCATAATCCAATTGGAAATAGGCACATTAGGGTCTTTGAAAAGTTTTGAAGACTCATTGGGGTCTTGTTTTGAAAAAGAGAACTTGAGAATTTTTTACTCAAAAATTGAAAATAACCCTAGGGAGTTTGGATTTGAAACTAGAGTGCTTTTAAAATAGAACTTGAAGATTTTTTCAAATACTTTTGAAATGGGATTTGAAATATTTTTGAACATAACTCAAGAGAGTTTTAGAAGTCCTAGAAATGGGATTAGGGATTTTAAATGCGATATGGACTTATAAAAGCTCTTGTGAACTTGTCTTAAAAAAGTTTTGGGAAATGGTTCATATGTACCTTATAAAAGATATATTTGATGTTTCATTGCCTATAAGAGGTTAGTTTATTTGAGAGCTAAACTCCTTCAAGGTTATTAGTTTTGAAAAACATTTTAGAAAAAGGGACTAGACACTTCCCTCAGGGTTTTGAACTTTATGGTTATGGAACTCTTGTTTGCATATCTCACTTTACCTTGAATAACTCTAATCATAGAAAGGCTCAAAATTGCTTCAAGAGCGTGATGTTTGAAATAGTTTTTTGAAAGAGGTTTTGCAAAACATTTAGGGTTTGGAACCCCAATATGAACCTTATAGGTTTCATTTGATGTATCACTTTACTTAAGAAACTCTAACCAAGAAAGGGTTAGGATCGCCTTAGGGTTGTGTGTTTTTGAAGTTGTTTTAGAAATAGATTTTTGAAAATGGTAAATATTTAGCCATTTTGGATTGAGACAAGTTTGAAAGAGCTTTTTAAAACATTCTTGGGTTGGAGTTTGAAAAAGGATCCCAAAGTTAAAATCTTGCACCTAACCTCGGTTGGGCAAACTAGGGTTAAGGTACCTAGGGTTAGGTTAATCTGTTGGCACACCTAGGGTTTGATTGACTGACTAGGGTTAGACTAAACTAAGGTGGGATTGACCTAAGGTTGACCAACTAGAGCTAGGTTGACCTAGGGTTGGGCCACTAAGGTTAGGTTGACCTAGTATTGGACTAACTAGGGTTTAGTTGATCTAAGGTTGGACCGCTAGGGTTAGGTTGACCTAGGGTTGGACAACTTAGGGTTTAGGTAACCTAGGTTTGGAGATGACTTGGGGAGGAAGCTAGGTGCACACACTTGACAAGGAAATTTGGAAAATCTACGAGTTTATGTGAAAAAGGAAAGACATGATTTTATATTGAAAAAGAAATTTTTGATTAATTTGAAATCAAAGATTTGATAGAGAATGATTTTGTTTCAAAAAATAAAAGATTTGATTTTGTTTCCAAAAATAGAAGGTTGGATTTTGTTTTCTAAAATAGAAAATTTGATTTTGTTTCCAAAGATAGAAGATTGGATTTGATTTCCAAAATGGAAAGATTTAATTTGATTTTCAAAGTGGAAAGATTCAATTTTGTTTCCAAAAGCAAAAGATTTGATTTGGTTTTCAAAAAGAAAATATTTGATTTGTTTCCAAAAGTAAAAGATTGATTTGGTTTCCAAAAGGAAAGATTTTATTTTATTTCCAAAATGAACAAATTTGATTTTGTTTCCAAAATAGAAGGGCTAGAGAAATCTATGATTTTGTGTGATGCTTTTTGAAAACAACTCTAGAGAGTTATGTAATTTTTTAAAATGTAATGCATCAATGATTGTGAAAATTATTTTGATGCAATGTGTGCAAAGATGCAAGAATGAAGGTTAGGAGACAAAGCTAGGGCTTCCTAAGACATGAACTCCCAGGGCTTCAAGAAAACAACTCTTGGACTAATTTTGGAAAAAAAGCCTTTGAATGTGAAATTTAAAGAGGTTTAAAACAATTAGGTTTTTGAAAGAGGTTTTTAGGGTTCGACATCCGAATGTGGCCTTTGGAGGCCTTTTTGAATATATTACTTTCCAAAAGCAATCCTAACCATGAAAAAGCTAGAATCACTTTAGGGTTGTGATTTTGAAAACAAAATAGGGTTGAAACCCTAATATGGACCTTGGTGGCCACTTTGAATATGTCAACTTCCTAGAAAAATCCTGACCATGAAAATGTTAGAATTACATAGAATTGTGAGTTTGAAGGCAAACCAAAGCATGAACATTACAATTATAACAATGCAAAGGGTCGTAAACATACAAGGTTTGACCACATTGCAAGAGGCCTTAAGACCATACCATAATTAGTTAGGCCAATGGAAGACCCATGACACGGTGATCTCCCTGAAACTTCCCCTAGGCATAGACCTAAGGTTCTTTTGTTTCAAGTATGCAAGAAGGGGTGGGGAGAAGAAGATGGGGATTAAAATAGAGAACAGTCTAAGTAGACTAGGAGAGAGAAGAGAGAGAGGGGGAGAGCATAAACTTAAGGAGAAAACCCTACCTTGTCTTCAAACTTAAGGAGAAAACCCTACATTGCCTTCGAACCTTCTTGAAACTTCAATGGGGGCTTTGACTTGAACTTGGAGAAGACTTAAGAGGCCTTCAAGAGCTTAGAAGGGGTTGGAAGTGACTTTTAATGGAGTTTGGAGGCTAGGGTTTGATGGAGGCTCCCTTAGAGGCTTAGAAGTTATGGTTTTGGGAATTTTTAGGGGCTGCAGAGAGTTTGGTAGAGATTTGCTGTGATTTTTTAGACCTAGAATACAGTGGAGGGTGGTCTGTATTTATAAGCCAAAATTTAAAGGAGGTGGTGCCACTAGGAGTGATGTCTAGCCAATTTTTGGCCTAGCGCGACTAGTAGTGGCTCCACCTTGGTATGGAAATGATCTTGAAGATTTGATTCGCCTTGGGCTACAAACCAAAGACTTGGGCGCCACTTCTAGTGGCTCAAAGCCATTTTTTGGCTTGGCTCCACTGTAAATGACTCCACTCTTATCTGGAAAGCCTTCAGGCTATGGTTCCCAGCTAGAAAAGAGATAAAGGCACCTAGGAGCGCCCCAAGGATTGCTAGATTAATACCCAGAGTCGACATGGTTGAAAAAAGATGACCGGTCCACCTGAAGCAAAACGGTCATTTGGACCAAAAAATACAGGAATGGATCGGGATGGCACTTGAAGATTGGGGATACTCGTGGGAGTGCCTCGGGAGGTTACCGGTTTGATACACAGCGTCAGTGTGATTAAAAAGGATGACTGGCCCACTAGGGACAAAACGATCATTTGAACCAGGAAACACCGAAATTGGTCCAAAGTCGACTGGGATGAGATTCAAAGGTCGAAAACACTATCAAGAGTGTCCCAGGGGTTGCCAGTTTGATACCCAGGGCCGGTATGGTTGAACGTGATGACCGGCCCACCAATGGCAAAATGGTCATTTTAACTAGGAACACCAAAATGGGTCCAGAATTGACTAGAAGGGGATTGGGAGGTTGGGGATACTCATAGGTTTCCCTTAGAAGTTTACCAGTTTGATACTCAGAGCCAGTGCAGTTGACAAGGGCAATCGGGATGCCCAAGGGTAAAATGATCATTTTGACCAGGAACCATTGAAATGGGTTTAGAATTAGTTTGAATGGCATTCTGAGCATGCTGGATTAATTGGGACAATCGTGGAAGGGGTGGAATTATCGTTCTGAAGACTTAGGTATCCTTTCAAAGAGCTTGCCGAATTGAATTGGACTGCAATGATACCTTGGGGGCATTTTAGTCATTCAGCTTTAAGTGGGCCTGACGGGCCCGGGAAGCAACCGATTGACTAGATTGGAGTTTGAAAGGTTGGTTGGGGTTAAAATGTGTTGTGTTATTTTAAAATGAATCTGATCGGGCTGGAGATTTCCTAACGGGCAAAAATGGGGTGCTTACAATGCTCTTTCCCATGAATTTTAGTAATTAAGCTTCCTCTTGGATGCAAATGTGAAGATTGGCTAAGGGTTTCTAAGCTTTCATGAAAGTATAATGTTTTTCATTGATTTCATCTCTTATTGCTTGAGTTTATTGCAATAGAAGCCTAGATTCGTTAGAAAATCTAGTTTCAAGATTATATTTGATAACTTCTATGCTCAATCTTAGGGTTGGTATAGGGTTTGCACAAATCAATGGCTTAAACCTATGGAGTATTAATTTGTGGTATATTTAGCCTTTATTGCTAATAAACCCCAATTTCTACAGTCAAAATCTTCTGAATCAAAGGTCCATGGAGATTATATTGAAATTTTGGAGATTATATTGGCCAATTGAGGCATTTGTGTCCAAACCCCCTTTCCCTTACTCCTCAAATTTAATTTAATTGTTGTTAATTGCTTTAATTAGTGTAATCAAACCAATTTTTCAAAACCCAAAAGATTTTTGGTACTTTTGTTACTTAGTTTTGATTTACCTAGTTGCTATTCAATTCAAGATAGTTTAGTATTCTCTAAGTGTTGGTAGTGTCACGCCCAGATTTTTCGCACTCGAGAAATACACACACAAGCGGGAAAAATGTTGTACTCTCTCGTTAGAACTCACCCTCCTAAAAGAATGAGTGCGACTAGGTTTGAATTGAAAATAAGTTTGAATAAGTTTGAATAAAGGGCTTTTGAAAAGGATTCAGAGTCGCCACCTAACTTGATTAAGGTGAGTTAGGTCACCTAAAAACTAAGAATAATCCGAAGACTACACTTAGGGTTTTTGAAAAAAAGTTTTTTTTTTTAAAATACCACCTCAAGAGAGGGTTTTTTAAGAAAACAGGTTGTTTGGCAACCTTTGGAAAACATTTAGCCCTTTTTAGAAAAATAACTCCTTTTTGGTCTTTGAAATCAGTGATCCTAGGTTCGGAGGTTGGTTACGTGTAGGGAAGACGCACTAAGCTATCACCCTACCCCGCCCTTTCGGTGCCTACATGTCAATCTACCCTAGATTCACCTATGAGAGTCTTCAATTAACCCATGTCCAATCCTGTCCACTTTGAAAAACAATGCTTGAAAACTAACATGATGCATGGTATGCAAGCGTAAGAGAATTGAAAAATAAATTTGAAAAGAGATTGATTTAAAATTGATTTGATTTGAAAATAGATTTGAAGAGATGGAATTGAAATTAGAAAGTTTGAAAATTGAAAGTAGAAATTTGAAAATAGAAATTTTGAAATTGAAATTTTAGATTTGAAAAGATTTTGGAAACCGCACCCATGAGGGTGGAATTGAAAGTTTGAAAAGTATTGTGACCGCACCTATGTAGGTTGCCTACGTATCCCTTTGGGGAAATCAGGTCAGTCGTAGTTTGGACCGGAGTCCGATTGAAAAGAGATTGATTTGAAGAGAGAGATTGGATTGGAAGAAAGAGATTGAATTGAAAATTGGATTTGATTTCAGATTAGAAAAGGAGATTGGAAATTGAAATTTTGGAAAAGATTGACTGTGGAAAGACTTGGTTTTAGAAAGATGGAGGTTTAGGAAACCTAGACTCAGGAAAGATAGGAGACCTAGGAAAGACTTGAGATTAAGAAAGATTGGATTGGAATGTTGGATTTGGAAACTTGGAATTTAGGAAATATTAAATTTAGGAAATGTTCAAATTAGGAAAGGTTCGATTTAGGAAAGTTTTGAATTAGGAAAGTTTTGAAATTGGACAGTTTTGAAAATTGGAAAGTTTTGAATTTAGAAAGTTTTGAAAGTGAAAAGTTTGAAATTTGGAAAGTTTTGAATTTGGAAAGGTTTGAAAAAGGGAAGTTTTCGATTTAGAAAATGTTTGAATTAAGAAAGTTTTGAGTTTAGAAAAGTTCTAAATTTGAAAAGATTTTGAAGTTTTGAAAGTTTAGAATTTGGAAAAGATTTAGGTTTAGAAAGATTTAACTTGAGAAAGTTTCAAATTTAGAAAGTTTTGAATTTGAAAAGATTTGAAATTTAGAAAGTTTAAGATTTAGAAAATTTTAGGGTTTTAGGAGATCTTGAGATTAGGAAGGGTTTGAGTTTAGAAAAAGTTTGAAAAATTAAATTTGGAAAGTTGAGATTTGGAAAAGGGGTAGGACTAGGAAAGAGTTGAATTAGGAAAGATTTGAAAGTTGAGTTTTAAAATTTAGGAAAGATTTTTATGTTCAAGTTTTGGAAACTTAAGATTTAGGAAAGTGGAAGTTTAGGAAGGATTTGAATTAGGAAAGATTCGGATTAGGAAGGGATTGGATTTGGTTTCTAAAAGAAAAGATTTGATTTTGTTTCCAAAAACGGAGGACGGGATCTAGTTTCCTAAACAGGGAGATTTGATTCGGTTTCCTAAAGGGAAGGTAGGATTTGGCAAAGATTTGGAAAAGGAGATTCTAGAAACCCTAGTTTTGAAAAATTATAGTTTTGACGTAGAAAATAGGTTTTGGAAACATGTATAGTTTTGATGTAGAAAACGAGAGATTTTGGAAACCTAGGTTTGGGGCAAAGTTTAAAAATCATGTTTTTGGAAAGAAAATTAGGGTTTCCTAATTGTGGGCTCTAAGGCTTGACTTGGGCTCTAAGAAAAGAGTTTTTGGAAAGTGCGTTTTTGGAAACGAAAGTTTTCTAGAAGGGAATCCTAGGGAAGAACTTTTGGAAAATGAATTTGAAGAGGGAGCTTTTGGAAAAAGATTTTAAAGAGAAGGAGTTTTGGAAAGTGTGTTTTTAGAAACGTAGATTTTAGAAGGAAAATCCTAGAGAGGAAATTTCTAGAAGGAAGATTTTGGAAAGAGAGTTTTTTGGAAAGGTTTTTGGAGAGAGTTTTTAGGAAGGTGAATCTAGGGAGTGTTTTTAGAAAGTGAATTTTGAGGAAAGGATTTTGGAGAGGAGTTGAAAAAGAGAGTTTTGAAAAATAGATTTTTGGAGGGAGTTTTTGAAAATAATTTTGGAGAGGAGAGTTTTAGGAAAGTATGTTGAAAAAAAGATTTTTAGGAAGAGATTTTTCAAGAGAGAGAGTTTTGGAAAGTATGAAAACGTCTCACTTTCCTAAAGCGATTCTAGCCATAAGAGGGCTAGAACCACTTTAAGAAAGTGGTTTTGGAAAACAATAAGATTTGAAAATATAGACCAAAAAGGTCACTTTTAATGTAACACTTTCCTAAAGCAACCCTAGCCATGGAAAAGCTAGAATCACCCTAGAATTGTGGTTTTGAAAACAAGTTTTTGAAAAAGAGATTTTGATGCAATTTTGAAAATAAGTTTGAAAATGTTTTTGAAAACAAGTTTGAAAACGAATTTTGGAAGATGCAAGACTATGATATGCACAATGCAATTTGGGGTCGTGAACATACAAGGCTAAGGCTTCACCACATAATTAAGGGGGCCGGACCCACGTGGTCTTTGGTTAGACTAGAAGAAAGCCCCTGACACGGTGACTCTCCAATAGCCCAATCCTACACATGGACCGGGAATCCCCTTGTTTCAAGCATGTAAAGAAAGGGAGGGAAAGAGATGGGGGATTAAAATAGAGAAAACCCAAGTGGGTTAGGAGAGAGAAGAGAGAGGGGGGAAGTGCGGAAATTTAAATAGGGAGCCTACCTTGTATCTTGTTTATTTTGCGCGCCGTGCTGTCTTCGGACTTTGGTCTTCAGTCTTCGTCTTGATCTTTGTCTTCAACCTTCAAGAGTTGACTTCAAGCTTTAGGTTACAGCTCTTCAAGTCTTCAAAGGATGGTTGAAGGCTAGTGTATAAGTGTATGGGGGAGTGTATAAGTGTATAGGAAGCTAGGGTTTGTGTAGGGTGGCTAGGGTTTGGAAAACCTAAGGGGGCTAGGGTTTTAGGAGGTGCTCGAGCTCTGTATATCGAAATATAAGATTTTTAGGTTAAGTTTGCCGACCCCTTTCACGTTGAATGAGGCTTTGTATTTATAGAGGGAGGAATACACTGGCGCCTGTTACAATGGCGCCAGGCCAAAATTCCTTCTGGCGCCACTAGGAGTGGCGCCAGGCCAAATATTGGCTTGGTGCCTCTACTAGTGGCACCAGCCAATTAGGAAACTATTAAGGTCGGCAAGCAACGTATCTTTGACTAGATTTGGGCGCCTGTACTAGTGACTACCACCTGGCTTCACTAGGAGTGACTCCGAAAAGTCCGGGAATGATTTGAAGGAGCTGGGAATGACCCAGAAGGCCGGAAAGGAGCAAGAACACTTAAAATAGTGTCCTGGAGGTATTTGACTTGAAAAGTGCGAACAAAATGTGTCGGAAAGGTTGACCAACCCACCAGGGGTAAATCGGTCATTTTGTACCGGGTTGGCCGGAACTGACTCGGAATGATCCGGAAAGGTAAAGGAAGGTTGAGAACACTATAAAACGTAGTCTCAGAAGGTTACCGGTTTGATACCCAGAGCTGGTGTGGTCGAAGAAGGAGACCGGCCCTCTAGGGGCAAAACGGTTATTTTGTACCGAGTTGGCCGGAACTGACTCGGAATGATCCGAAAAGGTAAAGAAAGGTTGAGAATACTATAAAAAATTATTCTCGGTACATTACCGGTTTGATACCCAGAGCCGGTGTGGTTCCCGGGGCGTTCGGATGCCTAGGGGCAAAATGGTCGTCTTGACCGGAAAGTCTCGGAAAAGGTCCACAAGACGGTTTGGTCATTTTTCACCAAAGTGGGCTAACAGACACTGGTGTTGACCTGGGTTTTGAGTGTTTCCGCCACTCTAACGGCGGTCGTCGTGACACAAGGGTTTGTTGCCAATTCCCTATATCGACCTATTTGTGAGTATTTCCGCTACTCTAACGATTTTGTGAGTAGTTTTGATACTCGGACCGTCTCGAGGAATAAACTGTCTCGAGAGAGGGATTGGAAAGGGAACTTACCGTCTCCGAAGAGACGTGCCTAGGTTGGAACCGTCTCGAGGAATAAACTATCTCGAGAGTGGGATTGGAAAGGGGTCTTACCGTCTCCGAAGAGACGTGCCTGGATTGGAACCGTCTAGAGGAATAAACTGTCTCGAGAGTGGGATTGGAAAGGGGTCTTACCGTCTCTGAAGAGACGCGCCTGGATTGGAACTGTCTCGAGGAATAAACTGTCTCGAGAGTGGGATTGGAAAGGGGTCTTACCGTCTCCGAAGAGACGTGCCTGGATTGGAACCGTCTCGAGGAATAAACTATCTCGAGAGTGGGATTGGAAAGGGGTCTTACCGTCTCCGAAGAGACGTGCCTGGATTGGAACCTTCTCGAGGAATAAACTATCTCGAGAGAGGGATTGGAAACGGAAAGGAAAGGATAATGCCCCTAAGGGCATTTTGGTCATTTTGCCTCTATTTGGGCCTGACAGGCCCGCGAAGCGATAGAAAGACAGAATTTGGACCTAGAGAATTGGTTTTGATAGGAATATGCCCACAATGACTTGAAAACAATTCTGGACGGAGTGTAGACTGCTGAGCGGTAAAAAATGGGGTGCTTACAGGTAGCCTATATTTGGCTTGGTCCTCGACGAAATCAACTTTGGTACTCCCAGAATTATACTTTAATCGCGACACCCGTTCTCTTGAGGGAGCTTAACATACAACCATCTTTGGAGTGATTCAATTCTTGAATGAACAAAAAGTCAATTTATCTTTCCATTTTCAATTTCTTCACCATCCTTCTCTTTTCAAGTTTGCTCATACCCCTTACATTCCGTGAAAGAATCTTCATAGAAGTACCCCTGCTGTCAAGATCTCAATGCTTCAGCTTAGCTACTTTTTTCTTTCTTTTGATATGCTTTTCCAAATTTTCCCAATCTGCTTTGGCCAGTGCTTTTATAGAAAACTCTTCTATTCCATTGAAATTCAAACCCAAGGCCTTTCCTAACTACACAATGTTAATAGCCTCATTTGTGAAATCATCTTCCAGCTTTTGCAAAATGAGTTTGCTTCTGTTCATGATGTTTTACGTTGGAGGTGCTGATAAGCAAGAGGAGATGGCATCATTCTTTTTTGCTACCCTTGATTTTGCTTTGAACTATTTTGCAACTTTCTTGTGACCAAGATCATTAACTAATGATGATCTCTTTTTCTCCTTGTTAACTATCAAAGATTTATTAATGTCCTGAACATACCTGTTAGGTCTTGGAATACTGATATCTGAAATAGTGTCTTCAACTAATTGTATTGATGCCTTCAAGGCGTCCAATACATTGTCGGAGTTATTAGGGCAGTTGTTACTGTGGGGCTTTAATGGAGAGATCTAGGGGAAGGAACCAACATCCTTGATCCCAGAACCTTCCTTCTCATAAGCTTCAATTGTGGTATTTCAACTTGCCAACTGTTTTCATTAAATCTCTGCTTTGAATTGGAATTTAAATTTTCCTTTGGGTTTTCTGATTAGGATGATTTTGAATTGTAAGAGTCTTCCACCTGGCTTATTAAAGCCCAATCATCATCTTTGTGGGATGCATCAACTGAGCATTTGATTTTTTCATCTCCATGTTGCTAATATTATGGCTAGAATTTCTCCATGAGAATTGGTTGCTTCTAAGTTCAATATCTGCTTTTACACTCTCAACTGAATTTTCTAAGTATTTTGACATTTATGAATCTGAATTGTTTCCCCCACGCTGTAGTTGATAGTCAAATATTTCAAACTATAATATGTCCCTCAACAACTAGCCTTCTTCACAGTAATAATTGCAAACAGCAAAAGTGCAAACATCCATTCAATACATCCAAAATGAAAAAATAAAAAATAAAAAAAGAATATGTACATATGTCCATATTCATCAGTTGTACTATTTTTGTGGGGTTTCATTGCGCAACTCCCTTCAATCTCTTGTAGTTCTAGTGGATGTGGTTCTGTAGTTCTTCTTACCTTCTTTCATGTCATAGATGCAATATGTAGTTGTTATCATCCAAGTCACACTAATAGATTTCTGTTTTGTTTTTTTAGTTCAACGGTCAGATGTGTCTGGGCCAGCTTGCTCACACCTCAACTAATCCCCTCCCCAATCCAGTCAAATTCATATTATCCATGCTGGGATTAGAGTATTCACAAGGGATAAATCTTTTACTTCCAACTCTTGCACTTGAGAAGAGTCGGACTATTGACTTTGCAAAGGGAGACCAAAAGCCTTGGCCAACTAGGCTACCTCATACAGTGATAGATCAAAATGTTATGTCCTCACAATCCCTTGCAATTTTTGCTTCCTTTTCATTTTTGGTTGTAGCCTTCAAGTTGATGTCCCTAACTTGAAATATCTACCAATGGCTTTGTTTCTTTTCTTAACTTCTTCCCGTACAATCATTGAAGGTTGGGTCTTGTTTGTTTGGCTAAAGCTCCATTGAAGGACGTCTCCTTGGCCTTCCGTTGAAAATCTCTACTTTGAACTCTCTCTCTCTCTCTCTCTCTCTCTCTCTCTCTGTGATATGGAATTGAGTTTCTGCAAATCTATGGATTACTATCGTAACGTATATATCATATTCAAAAGTAATTTTGTACCAGCATGTATAAGTGATGACTGACAAACCAACATAATCTCTAGATATACGATCTGCTATCAAGTTAGTCTTCTTTTCAATACATGTTGGGTTGCATTGTATTATCGTACCGAACTTCACAGGAAATAAGACTTTGATACCTAAACATAGCCCATCATCCTCCCCTATCCAATTAGGTGTGTGAGCAAAATCCCCGATCATTTGACTACAAAGACCATGACCTCCATAATGCTCTTGAGTAACTCTCAACTTTCAAGTTGGTTTTCAAGGCTGAGTTACGCCTATGGGTTCTTTAAAATGGGCCTTCGCCGGGATATGATTGGATTTATCAAAAAAAAAACTAAAATAAAAGGGAAACAAAATTACTTATATATATACTTTTTTTGACAATTAATATTCATTTTCTTTTCATCATTTTTCTAATATAATCATATAAAAGAAATATATATATAGTTTCTTTCACTTTATTTTTTTCTTATCTTTTTATTTCCCTCCATAAATTCAAGATGAAAACATAATATATAGTGAATTTGTATCACTTGGGTAGTGATTATACTCTAAAAGTGTAATCCTTAGTCCCAAAATAGTTTTAGTTAGCCCAATTAGATTGCTTATATTGTTGTTGTAGCCAAATAATGCCCCTAACAATGTTTAATGGTTTAATTTTCAGGTTTTGAGCTTAAAAAGGATCAAAAGGAGCTTGGGGGACAAATCGGTTATTTGACCATGAGCACGGGTTAGTTAACCTTTCACATAGTTAACCAACCGCGTGCACAATAATTCCACCCGCGCACACGCCTGTAGAGAATGGGCAAACTTCAGCGAAAGTGTTTAGCGTAAAAACATCTGTAGGATACCCATTCGCATGCATGCTCAACAGAGCGCACAGTCGGCAGAGCCTCTGTTCTATTTTTGCCTATAAATTAGATTTTGGCTGATTTTGGAAAGGTTCTCAACTTTTGTACTTAGTTCTTTTAGGGATAGTTTGTATTTAGAGAGCATTGTAGAGAGAGAATAGATTTTTCTTGACTTTCATAGCAACCAAACACTTCTTTTCATTCAATTTAATACAAGATTTATAGATTCTCATGTCTTCTTTATATTTCTACATGCTTTCCATGATGAATTAAAGTAGCTAAATATTTATTTGGATGCAATCGTGAGGATCTACCATGGATCTTCAAGGACTACCATGGAGGTATATGAATTTCCTTGAATTATCCTATGATTTCTACTTTTCTTCTTAATTGGTTTTAATTTCATAAGAACTCTTAGATAGATAACACAATTTGGCAATTCATATGCACTATTTTCAATTGGTATAGGGATTGCCCTAATCTAAGATTTGTCTTTGAGGATTTATAAATTGATTACAAATTTAATCCCAATCAAGAGAAAATCCAAGGTTCTATAATTGAAATCCTCCGAATCAAGGATCTATGGAGTGATCCTTGATTTAAGTTAACAAACCTCCATTGGAATTCTTGTAGAACTTGGTGGATTGGAACAATTGCATTCAAATCTCCTTTAATTGCCTTAGAATCTCAATTACATTGCTTAGTTGATAATTTAGTTGTTAATTTCATTTAATTTCATTACATAAGTAGTATAGATTGTTGACTCAAGATTGATCCCCATGTTGATTTTGATGATAACCAAACCTTATGTTATTTTACTAATGCATTTACTTAGTGTGCAGATTAATAAAGTTTATAATTTAGACTAAAAGTTAAATTATAAGTCTAATACATGTCAAAGTGAATGCACAACAAGCTCAAGATCAAGCAACGAATACCAAGAGTTATGCAATGAACCAAACAGAGCATTGACGCCTATTTCTACTTAAAACAAATTATTTGCATTCGAAGAGATTGAAGGTGTTCAAATAAGGTTTTCATCAAGCATGCATAGACTCAAAGAAGTTGTCTTACACTCAGAATGATAGAAAACTTCATAAGAGTGTGCAAAAGACAGTAGAAGATAATCTGATTATGAAAATATTGAAAATGCTCAAGAGAAGACTTCATCAAATGTGCAAAAGGTCAAATTCAAGAAAGTGTGATTGGAAATTGCTTAAGAAGGAGATTCACATTGATTGCCTAATCTCTACATAGAATCCAAGTGAAGAATTCTTCTGAGATATGAAGAATCAATGAAGACAATGAGTATGAAGAAATTTCATTAAGCTTACAAAAGTCTCATTGAAGTGATTTTAAAGAAGAAAGAAGAGTTGATGGCAAAGAGAAGAAATCGGCAATGAAGCATTGTGAAGCTCTATAGAGAAAGCTTGGCTTTGAAAGAGATTGTCCTACAATGAAAAAGGAAGCTTTGCTAACAAAGAAGAAGAGATCAAAGTCGATTTAATAAAACTCTAACAATTTGGAAATCAAGAAGAAATGAATACCAAATGAATGATTCAATCCAAATTGAATAGAAGTTATCTCTGATGAGTTAAAGAGTTTGATTAATCATTGTCGCGCCCAGATTTTTCGCACTCGAGGAATACTCACACAAGCGGGAAAAATGTTGTACTCTCTCGTTAGAACTCACCCTCCTAAAAGAATGAGTGCGACTAGGTTTGAATTGAAAAATTGGTTTGAATAAAGGGCTTTTGAAAAAGATTCGGAGTCGCCACCTAACTTGATTAAGGTGAGTTAGATCACCTAAAAACTAAGCATAATCCGAAAACTACACTTAGGGTTTTTGAAAAACGATTTTTGAAAATATCTCCTCAAGAGAGGGTTTTTAAGAAAAACAGGTTGTTTGGTAACCTTTGGAAAACATTTAGCCCTTTTTTTGAAAAATAACTCCTTTTGGTCTTTGAAATCAGTGATTCTAGGTTCGGAGGTTGGTTACGTGTAGGGAAGACGCACTAAACTATCACCCTACCCCGCCCTTTCGGTACCTACATGTCAATCTACCCTAGATTCACCTATGAGAGTCTTTAACTAACTAATAGTTCAATCCTATTTACTTTAGAAAACAATGTTTGAAAAGAAACTAACATGATACATGATATGCAAGTGTAAGGAAATAGAATTGAAAAATAGATTTGAAAAGAGATTTGAAAAGAGATTTGAAGAGATAGAATTGAAATTGAAAAGTTTGAAAATTGAAAGTAGAGATTTGAAAATAGAAATTTTGAAATTGGAATTTTGAAAATAGATTAGAATTTGAGATTTGAAAAGATTTTGGAAACCGCACCCATGAGGGTGGAATTGAAAGTTTGAAAAGTGTTGTGACCACACCTATGAAGGTTGCCTACGTATCCCTTTGGGGGAATCAGGTCAGTCGTAGTTCGGACCGGAGTCCGATTGAAAATAGAAGGTTTGATTTGAAAAGAGATTGAATTGGAAATTGAATTTGACTTGAAATTAGAAGAGGAGATCGGAAATTAAAATTGAGAAGATTGGACTTTGATTCGAAAAGATGGATTTTGGAAAGACTTGGTTTCGGAGAGATGGAGGTTTAGGGAACCAAGACTTAGGAAAGGTAGGAGACCGAGGAAAGACTTGAAAGTTTAAGAAAGATTGGATTGGAATGTTGGATTTGGAAAGATCTTGAAAGATTTGGAAGCTTGGAATTTAGGAAAAATTTAGATTAGGAAAGTTTCGAATTAGGAAAGTGTCATTTTTGGAAATTTTGAAATTAGGAAAGTTTTAGGTTTAGGAAAGTTTTCACTTTAGAAAAGTTTTGAAATATGAAAGTTTAGAATTTAAGAAAGTTTAGAAATTGGAAAGTTTTGAAAGTAGGAAAGTTTCATTTTAGAAAAGTTTTGGAATTAGGAAAAGGTTAGAATTAGGAAAGTTTTGAATTAAGAAAGTTTTGAAAATTGGAAAGTTTTGAAAATTGGAAACCTTTGAAAACAAGGAAGTTTTGAAAATAAGAAAGTTTTGTTTTAGGAAAGGTTTGAAAACGGAAAGTCTTCAGTTTAGGAAATGTTTGAATTAAGAAAATTTCAACTTAAGAAAGTCTTAAATTAAGAAAGTTTTAAGTTTAGAAAAGTCTTAGATTTGGAAAGATTTGAAGTTTAAGAGAGTTTAGAATTTAGAAAGTTTCTAGGTTTAAAAAGATTTAACTTAAGAAGGTTTCAAATTTAGAAAGTTTTGAATTTGGAAAGATTTGAAATCTTGGATCTGAAAAAGATTTTGGAAAGGGGTAGAATTAGGAAAGGGTTGAACTAGGAAAGATGTGAAAGTTGAGTTTTAAAGTTTAGGAAAGATTTTTATGTTCAAGTTTTGGAAACTTAAGATTTAGGAAAGTGGAAGATCAGGAAGAATTTGAATTAGGAAAGATCTGGATTAGGAAGGGATTGGATTTTGTTTCTAAAAGGGAAGGTTTGATTTTATTTCCAAAAACGGAGGATTGGATCTAGTTTTCTAAACGGGGAGATTTGATTTGGTTTCCTAAAGAGAAGATAGGATTTGGCAAGGATTTGGAAAGGGAGATTCTAGAAACCCTAGTTTTAGAAAATTATAGTTTTGACGTAGAAAATAAGTTTTGGAAACATGTATAGTTTGGATGTAAAAACAAGAGGTTTTGAAAACCTAGGCTTGGGGCAAAGTTTGAAAATCATGTTTTTGGGAATAAAATTAGGGTTTCCTAATTGTGGGTTGTAGGGTTTGACTTGGGCTCTAAGGAAAGAGGATTTTGGAAAGTACGTTTTCGGAAACGAAGGTTTTCTAGAATGGAATCCTAGGGAGGAGTTTTTGGAAAGTGAATTTGGAAAGGGAGTTTTTGGAAAAAGATGTTAAAGAGAAAGAGTTTTGGAAAGTGTGTTTTTAGAAACATACATTTTGGGAGGAAAAATCCTGGAGGGGAGTTTCTAGAAGGAGGATTTTTGGAAAGAGAGTTTTTTAGAAAGATTTTTGGAGAGAGTTTTTAGGAAGGTGAATCTAGGGAGTATTTTTAGAAAGTGAATTTTGAGGAAAAGATTTTGGAGAGGAGTTGAAAAAGAGAGTTTTGAAAAATAGATTTTGGAAGGGAGTTTTTGAAAACAATTTTGAAGATGAGAGTTTTAGGAAAGTACGTTGAAAAAGAGATTTTTAGGAAGAAAGACTTTTTGAAAAGAGAGTTTTGAGAAGGAGTAAAAACATCTCACTTTCCTAAAGCAATTCTAACCATAAGAGGGCTAGAACCACTTTAGGAAAGCGGTTTTGAAAAACAATAAGATTTGAAAATATAGACCAAAAAAGTCACTTTTAATGTAACACTTTCCTAAAGCAAACCTAGTCATGAAAAGCCTAGAATCACCCTAGAATTGTGGTTTTGAAAACAAGTTTTTGAAAAAGAGATTTCGATGCAATTTTAAAAACAAGTTTGAAAACAATTTGAAAAACAACTTTGAAAACGGTTTTTGGAAGATGCAAGACTGTGATATGCACAATGCAATTTGGGATTGTGAACATACAAGGTTAAGGCTTCACCACATAATTAAGGGGGCCGAACCCACGTGGTCTTTGGTTAGGCTAGAAGAAAGCCCCCGACACGGTGACTCTCCAATAGCCCAATCCTACACATGGACCGGGAATCCCCTTGTTTCAAGCATGCAAAGAAAGGGGGGGAAAGAGATGGGGGATTAAAATAGAGAAAACCCAAGTGGGTTAGGAAAGAGAAGAGAGAGGGGGGAAGTGCGAAAATTTAAATAGAAAACCTACCGTATGTCTTCTTTATTTTGCGCGCCTTGCTTGTCTTCAATCTTCAACCTTCAAGGGTTGTCTTCAAGCTTTAGATGGCAGCTCTTCCAGTCTTCAAAGGATGGTTGAAGACTAGGGTATGAGTGTATGGCGGTGTGTATAAGTGTATAGGAGGCTAGGGTTTATGTATGGTGGCTAAGGTTTGGAAAACCTAGAGAGGCTAGGGTTTAGGAGGTGCTCGAGCTCTGTATATCAAAATATAGGATTCTTAGGTTAAGTTTGCCAACCCTTTTCACGTTGAATGAGGCTCTATATTTCTAGAGGTTGGACAAACCTGGCGCCTGTTGCAGTGGCGCCAGGGCAAACTTTACACTGGCGCCACTAGGAGTGGCGCCAGGCCATTTTTTGGCTTGGCGCCACTACTAGTGGCGCCAGCCAATTAGGAAAGGTTTAAGGTCGGCAAGTAACGTATCTTTGACTAGATTTGGGCGCCTGTACTAGTGAGTACCATGCAACATTTAGCCTGGCTTCACTAGGAGTGACTCCAGAAAGTCCAGGAATGATTTGGAGGAGCCGGGAATGACCCGGAAGGCCGGAAAGGAGCAATAACACTTAAAATAGTGTCCTGGAGGTATTTGACTTGAAAAATGAAGATAAGGTGGGTCGGAAAGGTTGACCGGGCCTTTAGGGGTAAAACGGTCAATCGGACCGGGAAACTGCCGGGACAGACTCGGACTGTCCCAGAAGAAGACTTGGGATCTGGAAACATTATTCAGAATGTTCCCAAAGGTTGCCGGTTTGATTTCCAGAGCCGGCGTGGTCAGAAAAGGAGACTGGCCCACCAGGGGCAAAACGGTCATTTTGTACCGGGTTTGCCGGAACTTACTCGGAATGGTCCGGAAAGGTAAAGGAAGGTTGAGAATACTATAAAAAGTATTCTCAGAGGGTTACCGATTTGATACCCAGAGCCGGTGTGGTTCCTGGGGCATTCGGACGCCTAGGGGCAAAATGGTCATCTTGACCGGAAAGTCTCAGAAAAGGTCCAAGGGACAATTTGGTCATTTTTCACCAAAGTGGGTTAACAAACACTGGTGTTGACCTGGGTTTTGAGTGTTTCCGCCACTCTAACAGTGGTCGTCGTGACACAGGGGTTTGTTGCCAATTCCCTATATCGACCTATTTGTGAGTATTTCCGCTACTCTAACGGTTTTGTGAGTATTTCCGCTACTCTAACGGTTTTGTGAGTATTTCCGCTACTCTAACGGTTTTGTGAGTATTTCCGCTACTCTCAACAGTTTTGTGAGTATTTCCGCTACTCTAACGGTTTTGTGAGTATTTCCGCTACTCTAACGATTTTGTGAGTAGTTTCGCTACTCGAACTGTCTCGAGGAATAAACTGTCTCGAGAGAGGGATTGGAAAGGGGTCTTACCGTCTCCGAGGAGACATGCCTGGATTGGAACCGTCTCGAGGAATAAACTGTCTCGAGAGTGGGATTGGAAAGGGGTCTTACCGTCTCCTAGGAGACGTGCATGGAACCGTCTCGAGGAATAAACTGTCTCGAGAGTGGGATTGGAAAGGGGTCTTACCGTCTACGAGGAGACGTGCCTGGATTGTGAGTGTTTCCGCCACTCTAAGGGTTTTGTGAGTAGTTTTGCTACTCGGACCGTCTCGAGGAATAAACTGTCTCCAGAGAGGGATTGGAATTAGAATAAGAAAGAACAATGCCCCTAAGGGCATTTTGGTCATTTTGCCTCTATTTGGGCCTGACAGGCCCGCGAAGCGATGGAAAGACGAAATTTAGACCTAGAGAATTGGTTTCGATAGGAATATGCCCACAATGACTTGAAAACAAGTCTGGACGGAGTGTAGACTGCCGAGCGGTCAAAAATGGGGTGCTTACAATCATCATACCCCAAAGAGCAGACTCCTTGAAAATCTTATACTATTGCTGAGATGAACTGGATCATTGCAAGTCAAAAAGCAGAGTTCTGGGCAATGAGTAGACTCATGGAAATGAAGAGTCACCTCATGGAGACAGACACAGAAAAGCTTAAAGACCAAATGATCAATGAGCCGACTCATGAAGACAGAAGCAAAAAACCTGAAGATCAAACGATCAATGAGCCGACCCTTTGAATATAAAGAATCGACTTATGATGACTGAAGCAAGATTTCTGTACAAAGAGCCGACTCATGGAATTGAAGAGTCGCCTCATGAAGGCAGAAGCAAAAAGACGTGAAGACAGAATGATCAATGAGCCGACTCATTAATATAAAGAGTAGACTCATGGAGACAGTGGATAATATCTGGCAAATGCAGAACTAGAAGAGTCGACTCTTTAAGCCTAGAGTCGACTCCTAGGATATAACGGCTAGTTTTTCTAACGTTATAACGGACTGGACGTGCATTAAATGAGCCCCAACAATCTCGAATGGATGAAATCAATACAGGGGTTTATCCACAAGCTTCCAGCTGCATTTATAACAAGTAAAGAGACAAGAAACAAGGATCTACTGATTGATCAACTGAAATTCCTAAACATTCCTCTTGTCTTCACTTTATGAGCTTTTATTATATAATCTACTCTTGTTAGAGAGTTTATGAGTTACTTGTATATCTTTATACACTTGTAAGTGAGAGTTTAAGAGTTCTCTTGAGAAAAAAAAACTCTTGTAAGTTTGAGTAGAGCTTGGACAAAACCACTTGGTGGCTGAAGAACTTGGGTAGAAGTTCTTGTGTATAGTGAGCTAAGCACTTGGTCAATCAGCACCCATTTGTAATTGGAGATTACATAGTGGAAGAAGACTTCAAGGGGATCTTAGGATGAGGATGTAGACCACGGATTGTGGTTGAACCTTAGTAAATCTTTGTGTCCTTTCTATTGCTCTATTTTCTTCTCTTCTGCTGATTACATTACTTTACATATAGATTGATCATTGTTGCATTGTTTAGATTAATTTTAATTAATCTTAATTTTTATTAATCTTTAAAAAACCCAATTTACCCCCCCCCCCACCCTCTTGGGTTGCCTTTTGGGCCAACAATTGGTATCAAAGCCTATATTCCTGTTTTAAGGCTTAACATCCTAAGAATAGATCCATGGCAACCAATTTTGGAAGCTCTCTCAGTGAAGGTCAATCCACAAATAGACCACCTATGTTTAATGGGACTAATTACAATTATTGAAAAAATAGAATGAGAATCTATATCCAATCACTAGATTATGAATTATGGAGACTCATGGTAAATTGTCCCAAAACACCTACAACTAGAGTAGATAGAACCGATATCCCTAAACCAGAATCTGAATGGGATGAAGATGGTTTGAAAATGCTACAATCAAATGCCAAAGCCATGAATATTTTATATTGTGCACTTGATCCTAATAAATTTAATCGTATCTCCACTTGTGAATCAGCTAAGGAAATATGGGATAGATTAGAAGTCGCACATGAAGCTACCAATCAGGTTAAGGAATCAAAAATTAATATTTTGGTACACAATTATGAATTGTTCAAAATGAAACCTGATAAGTCCATCACAGAAATGTTCACAAAGTTTGCTGATACTGTTAATGGTTTAAAATCTCTTGGTAAGGTGTATCCTAACAGTGAGCAGGTAAGGAAGATTCTAAGGTCTTTACCAAAAGCTTGGGAAGCTAAGGTCACAACAATCCAAGAAGCAAAGGACCTCAACACCCTACCTCTTGAAGAACTCTTAGGCTCCTTAATGACTCATGAGCTCACACAAAAGCAAAATGCCCAAGAGGATGAAAAAAAGAAGAAAAGGGTAGTTACATTCAAATCCACCTGTCAAGATGATCAATCTGCAAGTGATGAGAATGAAGATGAAATTGCTCTCATTACTCGAAAATTCAGAAGATTCATGAAGAAGAAATGGAGAGGTGGAAAGAAGCATAAAGACAAAGGAGAACCAAGTAAGGAATCCAACATTACATGCTACGAACGCAAAAAGCCTGACCATATAAAGGCAGAATGTCCTCTACTCAAAAAGAGAGGAAAGAAATATCAAGGAAAAAAGGCCATGGTAGCCACGAGGAGTGATGATGAAGAATCAAGCTCCGAAGAAGAAGCCGAACCACACGAAGTGGCTAACCTATGTCTCATGGCCCATGAGGATGATAATAAGGTTTGCCTTCAAGCAAAATTCAAGAAAGATCATTGGTACTTGAATAGTGGATGCTCAAGGCATATGACGAGAGATGAAGCATAATTCACTTCTCTCTCACCAAAGGATGAAGGTCTTGTCACATTTGGTGACAATAGTAAAGGAAAGATCATCGGTATAGGTAGTGTCGGTAAGAATTCTTCTACCTCTATCGAAAATGTATTACTTGTTAAAGGACTCAAACACAGTCTTTTGAGCATTAGTCAACTTTGTGACAAAGGATGTAAGGTTGTATTTGAATCTTCTAAATGTGATATAATTGACATTAATGATAACAAGTCAATTCTCACTGGACATAGACAAGGCAATACATATGTTTTCAATCTTAATGATTTATCTTCCTGCAAAGTAGAATGCCTTGCTGCTATAAATAGTAATGAAAGTTGGTTGTGGCATAAAAGACTTGGTCACATTAGTATGAGCATACTTTCAAAAGTTTCTAAAAATGATTTGGTCAAAGATCTTCCAAAAATAAAATTTGACAAAGATAGAGTTTGTGATGCTTGTCAATTAGGTAAGCAAACTAGAATTTTTTTTAAATCCTTAAATATGCTCACTACCTCTAGGCAACTACAACTATTGCATATAGACTTATTTGGACCAACTAAGACTTTGAGTCTTGGTGGAAAACAATATGCACTTGTTATGTTTGATAACTATTCTAGATTTACATAGACATTCTTCTTAGCTTATAAGGATGAGACAATTGTTTTCTTCACAAAATTTTGTAGAAATGTCCAAAATGAAAAAGGAATCTCAATCACTTCTATTAAGACTGATCATGGAGGGGAATTATTGTAAACCTTTTGAAACATTTGTGATGAAAATGGTTTTAATCACAACTTCTCAGCCCCTAGAACACCTCAACAAAATGGCGTTATTGAGAGGGTAAATAGAGTTTTAGAAGAAATGGGTAGAACCATGCTTTGTGAAAATGGTTTACCTAAGTACTTTTGGGCTGAAGCTGTAAACACAGCTTATTATGTTTTGAATTGAATATTATTTAGAAAGTTTTTGAACAAAACCCCCTATGAACTTTGGAAGGATAAGAAACCAAATGTCTCATACTTTAAAGCTTTTGGATGTAAATGCTCTATATTGAATAATAATAAATACAACCTCTGCAAGTTTGATGCTAAATCTGATGAAGATGTATTTTTTGGCTATTCAACACATAGCAAGACTTATAGAGTCTTTAATAAGAGGACTCTGGTGGTTGAAATGTTATTTTTGATGAATTTAACCCTTCTTTAAAGAATATTGAAAGTGATGATGTAGATGAGCTAGAACCTGAAATGGAAAAGATAGACATTCAACCAAGCTCAAATGAAGAACCACAAAAGGAAAGAGAAGCATAAGAAGCTCCTACCAGACAACAAGAAATCAATGAAGATCTACCTAAGGAGTAGAAATTTTTGCATAAACATCCTACGGAACAAATCCTAGGTGATCCTTCACAAAGAGTAAGAACTCGATCCTTTATCAAAAATATATGTAATCATCTTGCATTCTTATCTCAAATAGAGCCTAAGTATTTTGATGATGCTGAAAATGATGAATTTTTAATAAATGCAATGAAAGAAGAATTGAACTAATTTGAAAGGAATGAGGTATGGCACCTTATTCCTAGACCTAGTGATCATCCAATCATTTGAACTAAATGGATATTTAGAAATAAAATGAATGAGTCTGGAGTTGTTGTGAGGAACAAGGCAAGACTCATTGCTCAAGGTTATAGACAAGAGGAAGGCATTGATTTTGATGAAACCTATGCTCCGGTAGCTAGATTAGAAGCCATTAGATTATTACTTGCATTTGCTTGTTTTAAAAATTTTAAATTGTATCAAATGGATGTTAAAAGCACTTTCCTAAATGGTTTTATCACTGAAGAAGTTTTTGTTGAACAACCACCTAGATTTGAAGATCCAAAATTTCCTGACCATGTTTTCAAACTCACAAAAGCTTTGTATGGTTTGAAGCAAACCCCAAGAGCTTGGTATGAAAAATTAAGTTAGTTTTTTATTAAAAAAGGTTTTTCTAGAGGAAAAATAGATACTATTCTTTTTATCAAAATCAAAAACAATGATATGCTTGTAGTACAAATTTGTGTAGATGATATTATATTCAGTGCTACTAATGAATCGCTTTGCGAATAATTTGCTAAGTGTATGCAGGGAGAATTCGAGATAAGTATGATGGGAGAGCTCAACTACTTTCTCGGACTTCAAATCAAGCAATCGAAGGAATGCATCTTCATCAACCAAGCCATGTACACCAAGGACTTGATCAAAAAGTTCGGCATAGAAGATGCAAAGTTTATAACTACTCCAATGAGTACTACAACAAAATTGAATAACGATGAGAAAGGTAAGTCAGTGGACACTAAACTTTATAGAAGCATGATAGGCTCTCTATTGTATATAACTGCTAGTGGACCAGACATAATGTTTAGTGTTTGTTTATGTGCTCGTTTTCAATCCAATCCTAAAGAATCTCATGTGATTGTTGTAAAGAGAATTTTTCGTTATCTTAAGCACACACCAAACCTTGGATTATGGTATCTAAAAGGCACTTGTTTTAATCTAAACACTTACACTGATGCTGACTATGCGGGGAGTAAAGTTGATAAGAAGAGCACAAGTGGCTGTTGTCAACTCTTAGGCAATATGATTGTTTTTTGGTATAGCAAGAAACAAAATTCAGTTGCTCTCTCCACAACTGAGGCTGAATATGTAACAGTTGGCTGTTGTTGTGCTCAGGTGTTATGGATCAAACAACAATTAGAAAATTATGAAATTTTGTTTTATCATATTCCTATTAAGTGTGATAATACTAGTGCTATTAACTTGACTAAAAATCCTATTCAACACTCTCGCACAAAACACATTGAAATTAAATATCACTTTATACGTGGTCATGTACAAAAAGATGATATTGAACTTGACTTTTTGTGCACCAATATGCAATTAGCTGATATCTTTACTAAACCATTGAGTGAAGATCGTTTTTGTATGATTAGAAGAGAATTAGGGATAAGTGATCGTATATCTTAAAATGTGTTCAATTTGAGTGAAATTTGTGTTTTGAATGTTTTAGATGTGATTATCATTCATATGAAATGCATTTCTTGAATTCATGATTCATTACATGATCATATTAAGACATCTTTTATCACAAAACTTGAAAAAGGTCATTTCCTGAATTCCTTATAAGTCACATGCCCAGTCTGGTTGCATGAGTCGACACTCTATTTCAAAGAGTCGACTCATCACGATAGTGGACTCATATTATTTCACTAACAGGCATGTGTCGGCTCATTTAGTTCATGAGTCGCCTCATGAGTTGGACCTATATACTTTCATAAAGCCCACTTTACAAACATTCAAAATTTCCCTTTCTCTCTCTTACTCTCACTCTTTTTCTCTCCCGCTCCCCTATTCGCACCAAAGACCAACTGTCACTCACGAACCATCACAAATCTTCATTTTGATCCTTTTATAAACCCTAATCGATCCCACTCCATTCTCTCTCAACTCTTTTCTAATCCTACAATGGCTCCTAAAATAGAACCAAGCCAAGAAAACCCTAATGTCTCTTCCTCGCGCACTCAAAAGCGAAAAAGGGTTGGACCAGTCATTAGAGAACTAGAGGAAAGGGCACCTGAAGAACAACCTAGATGGGATACCGCACATTTCAGAGATGCATTGGCAGAGGAAAGGTACACGAATATTTTTGGTCTTTTTAAAGCTCTGAGTGGACGATGGATAAATTATGACTATTTTGAAAGTGAAAATTTCGACTTCCCCCACACCCTTGCTAGCCTAGGTTGAAAACCCTACATAACAATTAGAGAGAATGTATACCCAAAGTTGGTTATGCATTTCTACTCTAATCTCACGAAGAAGGTTGGAAGTAACGAAATTACTAGCTTTGTGAATGGAGTGAAAATCACTCTAAATGAAGCTATTCTTGTAGAGATTGTGGGCACTGGGTATGGTGGAGAAACTTACATTGAATCCATTAACCGAAAGAGACAACTTCAAGTTCTCTATGGTCATGACGTGCCTGAGTCCACCCAACCCATAGCCAATAACCTTCTTGTTGAGTTGAGATTAGTCCACCATTTTGTGGCCACCATTTTCACACCCAAAGTTGGTAGTTTTGAGCGTGTAAGTGAGAAGGAACTGTTCTTCTTATGAGCCTTCATCACAAACACCAAAATTGATGTGTCATACTATATTCTCTCCAACATGGCCAGTACTGCTACCACTGCCTCCAAAAACCTATTCTACGTTTGCTCACAAAGATTTTCAAACATTTTCAAGTCAATCTTTTGAGTGTGACCTACAGAAAGCCTGATCCCTACAAAGATGAATACAGCAAGTACACCTTGAGCAAGATGGGATATAAGAAAGTCAATGGCCATTGGGTTCCAAGGCCTAACAAAGTTGCACCTACCAGCTCTTCACAGAAAAGAGCATCTGCCTCTAGACCTAGAAAACCCTTAACCCAAACTCTTAAAGCCTCTTTCGTTGATGAACTCTTGGGAAGCATGATAGACATGCTTCAAAGCATGGACCAAAAACTTAATGAAGGGCTACTTCAGTTGAAAAATCTTAAGCAAGATGTGATTCAACTAAAAAGGGCTCAAGGCATTGTAGTGGATGAAGAAAAAAGGGAAAGAGAACCAAAAAATGAAGCGAGACATGAGGGAGAACAAGAGAAGGAACCAGAGGAAGACTTGGAGGACACAGATATCAAATCTGAGGATGAGCCTGTAGATAGTTTCTCTGAGGATGAATCTAAGGATGCTGCACCAAGAAAGAAGGTTGGTCTAGCAACGCAAGTCAAGCCATCTACCTCAGCCTCTAGATTTCTACGAAGGAGACCATATGGTTTGAGGCCTAAACTCTTTTCTGGTCCATCCAACACTGCCACGGATCCTGTTAATCTCTCACCCTCTCCATCTCCATCTCCTTAAAATCCTCCAACCTCAAAGTTTTAGTCATGGCTTTGTCACTCATATGTCCTGTTATATCATTTTCTCTTATACCCATGGTTCTGTTATCACAAATTTGTTCTTAATTGTTACTCATGGTTCTATTTATTTTGTAATTTTTGGCATAATTTTTGTGACCATTAACTCTAACAACTTTTGTAATCTTGTTTTGGTTAAATGAATGAAATATGATTCGGTTTTGGTACCTTGTTATTTCTTTGATCTCCGTGATAACTTGATTGTTTGATTGCTTTCCTGACAATTGCTTATTATCTTGTTTTCATATTTTTTTGCTATTGTACTTGTCTATGTTTTTCATTTTCTTTCTCGTTCTGATGGATTGACAAAAAGGGGGAGAAGAATTGGAGCAAAATTGAACAAGAAAACTTGAGTTTAATTTAAACCAATAACTTGAATTTGGAAAAAGAATTAAACTGTGTGTGTTTGTTAGAAAAATGAATTGTACATAACTTAGATTTGGAGAAAATTTGACAAGAAGAATTTGATACATATGGTGGAGAATAATTTGTTCAAGATTGAGTATGTATAAACTTTATTGGGGAACAAGAATTGGACAAGAAATGGAAATGAAATGAAATGAGTAATAATTGATATATATATATATAGAGCATGTTCTCAAGGGGAGTAACATGAATCATTTCCCTCAATTTGTTTTAGAATTTACTAACAAAAACTCCCTGGAAGTTGTTTTTAAAAAGTCTTCTGTCCTCTAAGCATCATTTGCTTAATTACGAAACAAAGGAGGAGTTCTCTAGTGGTATGATATTTAACTCTATTCAATTCATTTTATCTTCTATTAACTTATTTTGTAAAGGTTTTGTCATCATCAAAAAGGAGGAGATTGCTGACTCAAGGTTGATCCCTATGTTGATTTTGATGATAACCAAACCTTATGTTATTTTACTAATTCATTTACTTAGTGTGCAGATTAATAAATTTTATAATTTAAACTTAAAGTTAAATTATAAGTCTAATACATGTCAAAGTGAATGCACAACAAGCTCAAGATTAAGCAATGAATTCCAAGAGCTCAAGATTAAGCAATGAATTCCAAGAGCTATGCAATGAACCAAACAGAGCATTGACGCCTATTTCTACTTAAAACAAATGATTTGCATTTGAAGAAATTGAAGGTGTTCAAATAAGGCTTTCAACAAGCATGCATAGACTCAATGAAGTTGTCTTGCACTCAGAATGATAGAAAACTTCATAAGAGTGTGCAAAAGATAGTAGAAGATAATCTAATTATGAAAATATTGAAAATGCTCAAGAGAAGACTTCATCGAATGTGCAAAAGGTCAAATTCAAGAAAGTGTGATTGGAAGTTGCTTAAGAAGGAGATTCACATTGATTGCCTAATCTCTACATGGAATCCAAGTGAAGAATTCTTCTGAAATATAAAGAATCAATGAAGACAATGAATATGAAGAAATTCCATCAAGCTTACCAAAGTCTCATTTAAGTGATTTTAAAGAAGAAAGAATAATTGATGGCAAAGAGAAGAAATCAGCAATGAAGCATTGTAAAGCTCTATAGAGAAAGCTTGGCATTGAAAGAGATTATCTTACAATGAAAAAGGAAGCTTTGCTAACAAAGAAGAAGATATCAAAGTTGATTTAATGAAGCTCTAACAGTTTGAAAATCAAGAAGAAATGAATACCAAATAAATGATTCAATCCAAATTGAATAAAAGTTATCTTTGATGAGTTAAAGAGTTTGATTGATCATCATACCCCAAAGAGAAGACTCCTTAAAGATCTTATACTATTGCTGAGATGAACTGGATCATTGCAAGTCAGAAAGCAGAGTTCTGGGCAATGAGTAGACTCATGAAAATGAAAAGTCACCTCATGAAGACAGACGTAGAAAAGCTCAAAGACCAAATGATCAATGAGCCGACTCATGGAAGTGAGGAGCCAACTCATGAAGACAGAAGCAGAAAACCTAAAGATCAAATGATCAATGAGCCGACCCTTTGAATATAAAGAATCGACTCATGATGACTGAAGCAAGATTTATGTACAAGGAGCTGACTCATGAAATTGAAGAGTCGCCTCATGAAGGCAGAATCAAAAAGACGTGAAGACAGAATGATCAATGAGCCGACTCATTAATATAAAGAGTAGACTCATGGAGACAATGGACAATATCTGGCAAATGCAGAACCAAAAGAATTAACTCTTTAAGCCTGGAGTCGACCCCTGGGATATAACGGCTAGTTTTTCTATCGTTATAACGGACTGGACGTGCATTAAATGAGCCCCAACAACCTCGAATAGATGAAATCAATACAGGGGTTTATATACAAGCTTCCAGTTGCATTTATAACAAGTAGAGAGACAAGAAAAAAGGATCTACTGACTGATCAACTGAAATTCCTGAACATTCCTCTTGTCTTCACTTTGTGAGCTTTGATTGTATAATATACTCTTGTTAGAGAGTTTATGAGTTACTTGTATATCTTTATATACTTGTAAGTGAGAGTTTAAGAGTTCTCTTGAGAAAAAAAAAACTCTTGTAAGTTTGAGTGGAGCTTAGACAAAACCACTTTGTGGCTGAAGAACTTGGGTAGAAGTTCTTGTGTATAGTGAGCTGAGCACTTAGTCAATCAGCACCCATTTGTAATTGGAGATTACATAGTGGAGGAAGACTTCAAGAGGATCTTGGGGTGAGGATGTAGACCACGGATTGTGGTTGAATCTCGGTAAATCTTTGTGTTCTTTCTGTTACTCTGTTTTCTTCTCTTCTGCTGATTACATTACTTCACATATAGATTAATCACTGTTGCATTGTTTAGATTAATTTTAATTAATCTTAATTATTATTAATCTTCGAAAAACCCAATTCACCCCCCCTCTCTTCGGTTACCTTTTGGGCCAATATAGATCTCAAAATCAAAAGATTTTCGATTTACTTTTATTACTCTCAAATTCAATTCCATGCAATTTGCAATACAAATTAAGTAAGTCCATTGTGAGTATTTGCCTATTTTTATATTTGAATCAATCCTATGGGAAGAACGATAATCGGAGAATAGCCGGTAAGTTATAACACAAACTCGTATGCTTGCGGGGAGTGAGTCAAGTTTTGGCGCCGAATTCTCTCTTTTTGACTATTGAACCTTGAATTCCCTCTTAATTGGGGTTAGATTTGTAATCAATTTATAGATCTTTAGAGACAAACATTAGATTTGTACAATTCCTATACCAATTGAAAATTTGTGCATAGGAATTACCAAATTGTGTTATGTATCTAAGAGTTCTTATAAAATTAAACCCAATTAAGAAGAGAAGTAAAAATCATAGGATAATTCAATGAAATTCATGTACCTCCATGGTAATCCTTGAAAATCCTTGATAAATTCTCACAATTGCATCCAAATAGAAGTTTAGCTACTTGAATTCATTATGAAAAGTGTGTAGAAATAAAGAAAGACATGAGAATCTATAAATCTTATTTTAAATTGAATAAAAATGAGTGTTTGGTTGCTAGGAAAATAAAGGAAAGTACAAAAAAGTCAAGAAAATCTATTCTCTCTGTAAAATGCTTTATAAATACAAGCTATCCTTAAAAGAACTACAAAAGTTGAGAACCCCTTCCAAAATCGGCCAAAATCTTATTTATAAGCAAAAATAGAATAGAGGCTCCATCAACCATGCACACGGTTGAGCATGCGTACGAATGAGTATCTTACAGATGCTTTTATGCAAAACACCCCCCTCTGAAGTTTGCCCATTCTCTGCAAGCGTGCACATGGGTGGAACTATCGTGTGAACAGTTAACTGACCCGTGCGCATGGTCAAATGACTATTTTGCCCCCGTGCTCCTTTTGATCCCTTTTAAGCTCAAAATCTGAAAATCAAACCATAAAATATTGTTAGGGGCATTATTAGGCTAAAATAACAGTATAACTAATCTAATTTGACTAACTAAATCTATTTAGGGACTAAGAATTACACTTTTAGAATGTAATCAGGTAGTGACTGAACCTATTAATTTGGTATTGTTTTCCAGACATGACACCGGACCTATTAATTTGGTATTGTTTTCCAGACATGACACCTATAACTTCAGTCACACTATTAACTGAAAAGGAAACGATTTCGCTCAGCTACATGTATATTCTCTTTTCTAGATCTGCTAACTAGAATATATATATATACGGATGTTTGTAGGTTGTGATTGGCCTTGTGTGGGTACTCCCTTGTCCAAGTGAAGGGACTCTGTACCATAATTTTACAGCAAAACAAACAGCAACAATACCATGACAACTTTGTTGGCCACAGCAGAGCCATTCTGACAATCTATATATGCTTTCATGTCTACTTTTTTAGGCCAAAGAAAACAAGACCAAAAAGAAAGGAAACTATTCAAACATACATGTTTGTAGTTGGCAACTTTAATTCCTTGGTTGATATGGTCTTGAATTCAACTCTTTAAATGTTAGTTTTATAGTGTGCTTTTATGTGTGATTATTGAGTTTATTCTAAATTTTGATTGTTCAATTTTTCAGATTCAGCCTAACACGTTTTTTATGATGTAATTATTTCTTATCGATTGACAAAAAAATTAAAAAATTGAAAATCATTAAGCTATGAAATTAATTAAGTTTTGCGAGTTTGGATGTTGAGATTTGGCTCAATCATCTGGTTCTTAACTGCCCCATAGGTCTTTGGGTCAGAATCTTTGGTCCATTAATTACCTAATTTACATAGAAAAGGAGAACTATATAGTCTCTGAAATTAATCAAGGTACACGCAAATTAGCCCAACCACCCAATTAGCCAAAAAAAACTTGGGATTTTTTTTTTCTTCTTTATGATCAAACTTCGTTTGAATCATCCTCCATGCTTGAAGTTTATCTATCGAGTCAACATAGAGTCATTTACTGATTTACCAATTTTCGTTTTGTCAGTGCAATTAGCTCAGCCTACTCTATATTGAAGTATATTGAAGGGGAAATAGAAAATAATAGTGACCATCCAACACATCACATGGACCAAATACAGGGTATATGAATTCGATCCAACAGCTATGATGAACTTTGGACTAGGGTAAAACTTCATTGTGGGGCCCCATGAGATGGTTTGGCTGTCATTTCCATCAACTTGACGTGTACCTCAGGTTTACTCACCCCATAATTCCTCTCTTAAATTATGGCAAGACAAACTCCATTGTAATGTGCAAAACCAACCAAATTTGGTTTAGGGACAAATAGTGTTCACATTGGAAGATAACAAGTCCTTGCCATTTTGAGAAATATCAAACTTAAACAAACTGTTTTTTCTTTTTCTGTTTTTAAAAAGTAAACTTAAACAATTGGTTCTCTTATTTAAACAAACTGACCAATAAAAGTTGTTCATAACAATGAAAAATAAGAGAGATGTTATAAACTAAATGAATTTGAAGCAAGCAAAATATTCAAACACAATATATAAGAAATTAGTTCTTCTGTAACTGTCAAATAATAATTAAATAGTTCTTCTGGAACTATGGGAATAGATATTCTTGATCACCTAAGCATGTATTACTTTCATAAGACAAAATATAATTAAATAGTTCTTCAGGAACTATGGGGATAGATCTTCTTGATCACCCAAGCATATATTGCTTTCATAAGATAAAATATAAAGACAATAGAAATGTAAATAGTTTACCCACACTCTTTGCATGTTCCTTCCTTCTCTTTTCCTCTTCTTCTTTCTTTTTTTTTCTTTCTCTCTCTTCTTTCTCTCTCTCTCTCTTTTCTCTCTCTCTTCTGTGTCTCTCTCGCTTTTCTCTCTTTCGTCTGTCTCTTTATTCTTTCTCTCTATCTTTTTTCTGTCTCTCTTCCGTTTATATAGACAAATATAATGGTAGGTTACAAAACACGTGTCATCCACCAGTTAACTATTTCAGAATACTCCCCCTTGGATGACCGCCACAAGAAACCTCATAAAAACCGTAGCGAAAGAAAAATGGGTGCGCTAAAATTTGCCTCGTTAAAACCTTGCCAAGAAAAACCCTATGGGAAAAAAACTGTTGGCGAGGGAAAAAGAGTACAGTCTGCGACTCCCCCTCATTCATATATCTGGTATGAAGTTGAAGTTTATAGCTTCAAATGTTTAGAGCTTTAAGACGACGCATGCCAATGTTGTGTACCAATTTCTCAAATGTTGCAATTGAGAGTGCTTTAGTAAATAAGTCTGCCAAGTTGTCACTTGAACGTATCTGCTGGACATCAATATCACCGTTTTTCTAGAGTTCATGTGCATAAAAGAATTTTGGCGATATATGTTTGGTTCTATTACCTTTGATGTAGCCTCCCTTGATTTGTGCAATTATATAATATTGTTGAGGTATCTTTGATCGAGGATAGTCCGCAACTATCTTGAATATGTTGGATCATTGCTTTCAACCAAATGCATTCTCAACTTGCTTCATAAATTGCGATGATCTCAGAATGATTTGAAGAAGTTGCAGTTAGTGTCTGCTTCACAGATCGCCAAGATATAGCAGTGTTACCATAGGTAAATACATACCCGGTTTGTGATCGTGCTTTATGTGGATCAAAGAGGTAACCAGCATCTGCATACCCAACTAACTCTAATTCTGGTCCCTTTAAATAGAATAAACCCAAATCTATTGTTCCTCGGAGGTAACGGATTATGTGCTTCACCCCTTTCCAATGTCTCTAAGTTGGTGCAGAACTATATCTTGCCAATAAATTTACAAAAAATGCAATATCAGACCTTGTACAATTTGCAAGATACATAAGAGCCCTAATAGCACTGAGGTATGGTACTTCAGGACCAAGGAGTTCTTCACCGTCTTCTTGAGGGCGAAAAAGATCTTTTTGTACATCTAGTGATCGAACAATCATGGGAGAACTCAATGGATGTGCTTTATCCATATAAAATTGATTCAGAACCTTTTCTGTATATGTAGATTGATGGATGAGAATTCCATTTGATAAATTCTTAATTTGTAATCCAAGACAAAATTTAGTTTTTCCAAGATCTTTCATTTTAAACTCCTTCTTTAAATAACGAGCAGATGTTGTCAGTTCTTCAGAAGTTCCAACAAGATTCAGATCATCGACATAGACTGCAATAATAGCAAATCCAGATTCTAATTCCTTAATAAAAACGCATGGGCAAATTGTATTATTCATATATCCATTTTTCAATAGATATTCACTAAGACGATTGTACCACATGCGTCCAGATTGTTTTAACCCATACAGAGATCTTTGAAGCTTGATAGAATATAAGCTTCAAGATTTTGAAATATTTGCCTCAGGCATTTTAAATCCTTCAGGAATTTTCATATATATGTCATTATCTAATTCACCATACAAGTAGGCTGTCACGACGTCCATCAGACACATATCCAGTCCTTCTGAAACTGACAAACTAATTAAGAATCTGAACGTAATAGCATCCATTACAAGAGAGTATGTCTCATCATAATCAATACCAAGTCTCTACGAGAAACCTTGTGCTACTAGTCGCGCTTTATATCTCACGATTTCATTTTTTTCATTTCATTTTCACACGAATACCCATTTGTATCTAACGGATTTTATATCTTTTGGTGTTTAGACTACGGGTCCAAATACTTTGCGTTATGCTAATGAGTTTAATTCTGTCTTAATAGCTTCTTTCCATTTTGGCCAATCACTTCTATGTTGACATTCGTCAATTGTCTGTGATTCATTCTCTAGATTACTTCTTATAATTGCAAGAGCCACTTTAAATGAAAATATGTTGTCGACAACAATTTTATTTCTATTCCATTTTTCTCCTGTATTTACATAACTTATTAAGATCTCATTACTGTCCTTTACAGGGAATATCTCTTCAGGAGGTTTCTCTTCTGGAAATTCTTTTACAGGAGTTCCTTCTTCTAGAGGTTTCGATACTATGGTTTCTTCAGGAATACTAACTTGCTTATGCATTTGTACCTTCCTCTTTCTAGGAACTATGTATTTGGCACCAATAGGTCTCTCACGCTTCATGCGTGCTTAATATTCATTTGCTGCTATATTAGCAGATTGTCCTACAGGGACATCAATACGTGTTGGGGTATTACCAGCTAGTATATATGATTTTGTTATCTTCTTGGTGTCGGTAAACACATCAGGTAATTAATTTGCAATTATTTGTAAATAAATAATCCTGTGAACTTCTGATTCACATTGATTTGTTCGAGGATCAAGATGAGATACCATGGAAACATTCCAAGTAATCTCATATTATTTTTCCAGTTGCGTTTTATCTCCCCCTAATGGTGGAAAAAGTGTTTCATCAAAATGACAATCTGCAAAATATGCAATAAATACATCCCCTATTAAAGGTTCAAGATATCTAATAATAGATGGAGACTCAAAACCAATATAAATCCCAAGTCGACATTGGGGAACCATCTTAGTACGTTGTAGTGGCGCAATTGGTACATATATAGCACAACCAAAAACTCTTATATGTGAAATATTTGATTGTTGACCAAAAACAAGTTATAATGGTGAATATTCGTGGTAAGCAGTGGGTCGGACACGGACTAATGATGCAGCATGCAATATGGCATGTCCCCAAGCAGAAACAGGTAATTTTGTTGTCATAAGTAAAGGTCGAGTTATAAGCTGAAGGCGTTTGATAAAAGATTCAGCTAGACCATTTTTTGTGTGTGTTTGTGCAATGGGATGTTCAACATCAATTCTTATGAACATGCAATAATTATCAAAAGCTTGAGAGGTAAACTCACCAGCATTATCTAGTCGTATCGACTTAATCGAGTAATCTGGAAACTGTGCTCGTAATCTGATAATTTGAGCAAGAAGCCTAGCAAATGCAACATTACGAGCAGAAAGCAAACAAACATGTGACCATCGAGTAGATGCATCTATTAAAACCATAAAATAACGAAATAGTCCAGATGGTGGGTGTATTAGCCCACATATATCCCCTTGAATTCTTTGTAAAAAGGTTGGGGATTCAACTATTACTTTTGACGGGGTTAGTCTCACAATTAATTTTCCTTGTAAACAACCGGGACATGTATAATTACTTAACAAAAAATTCTTCTGGTTCTTTAGCAGATGCCCGTGAGAGTTCTTAATTATTCGACGCATCATCGTTGATCCCAGCTAACCAAGACAATCATGCCAAAGTATAAAATTATTTGGGTCAAAACACTTCTAGTACATCACTTTAGGTGATCCCAAAAGTTTTATAGTTGTATAATATAATCCAAAAGATAAGGTAGCAAGTTTTTCTAATATATACTTCTGGCATGAAACAATAGAAGTAATGTAAAGATATTCTTTATTATCTCCATTTGTTGTCTCTATTTGTTGTCTCTAGTTGAATACATAGCATCATCAATATAGAGTTTTGTTCATTTTGGCAATAATATATTGGCTCTTCCGGAACTTTCAATTAATTTTGTACAGCCAGATATTGTCTTAACGTTATTTTCAGTTAACGTTAAGCTAACAAAATATTTTTTCTCTCGAAGAATTGTATGAGTTGTTGCATTGTCTACTAAACATATATCTCCATCGTTCATTTTGGAAGCTATTAATGTTTTGGTAGATTCCATGTTTCTATACAAAATATGAAATTGCTTATTTGATAAGAAAACGAAAATATTCATATAACATGAACATGCTTAGAAAAATATTACACAAGATGACAATAAACTTAAAATGACAAAAATATGAACTAGTTAGTGTGGACATTTTCATCACCAATTAAGTGATCTATTTTTCCATTAGGATCTTCAAAGAAATCTGAAACATCAAGGTGAGTGATTTCTACTGAGTCATCAAAGTTTGTGAAATTCATTTTAATAGTTTTTCCTTTATCTTGTGTTGATGCTCGGTAAAGATCCACTAATGGTTTGGGCATACAACAGGTACGTGACCAATGTCCTTTCATACCACACTTGTAACAAACATCTTCATAATTTTTGAGAGATTTATTCTGTAAACATTTTTCCCTTTTCTTGTTTTGTTTCAGAGTTGTCCCACTGCTGGTGGTGTGGTATAGTATTCTTAACTCGAGAACTTGAAGAATTATAACTATTACAATTGTTACCTCCACGATAACCCCCACGATAACGAAAATTATTTCTGCCGCGTCCACGACCACGACCACGTTCATAAAATGAGACCGCATTCACTTTAGGGAATGTTGTAGAGCCGGTTGGGCAAGGCTGGTGGTTTTTCATCAGAAACTCATTATTTTGTTCAGCCAAAAGGAGACATGAAATCAATTCTGCATATTTTTTAAAACCCCGCTCTCGATATTACTGTTGCAGGAGCACATTAGAAGCATGAAATGTAGAGTCTGTTTTTTCTAACATATCTTTATCAATAATAGTTTGCCCACACAATTTCAATTGTGAGCTCATTTTAAATAATGCAAAATTATACTCACTAATACCTTTGAAATCTCACAATCTTAGGTATATCCAATCATAACGAGCTCTGGGGAGAAACATGATCTTTTGATACTTATATCTCTCCTTTAAATTTTGCCATAGTGTTAGTAGGTTTTTACCGTGAGGTATTCAGTTTTTAATTCTTCATGAATGTGATGACGAAGAAATATCATTGCTTTTGCACGATCCTGCTGGGATTCGTCATTTTCCTCATTTATAGTGTTTCCAAGAACCTTTGTACACAAATGGATCTCAGCATCAACTACCCAAGATAAATAGTTCTTGCCTGAAATGTCAAGAGTTGTAAATTTTAACTTTGCGATATTTGACATTTTCAGAATGCTACACTCACAAGATAACAAAGTTTTAGAATCACGATAAACTACAAATCCCACACATCCAAATCTAATAAATTTAATTTGTTAATACTATGCATAAATAGTAAAATCATTATTTAATTACTATTGCTGCATAGTATTATATATAATATGTATATATAAATATATAAATATATATATATTATTTTTTGTCCATATTATAACTTTCAATCTAGACATCAAAAAATAGTCAAGTCACATGTCTATAGAAATGTATTGCAATAAGGATTCCAGATTTATAAATATCATAGGCCAAATATTTACGATTTGGGAGAAATAAACAAACAAAGTTTTGAAAAATTACTATTCGTCACTGTTCATCAACTATGCATCACTATTCAACAACTATATAATAAATATAAATTTTGTCATGAAGAGTGAATAGTAAAAAAATCCAAAATAAAGATAAATGAACTGAAATATTAATGAAGTACCTTCCAGATATATAAGTATTTAGAGTTTCGTGCTGATAACTTGTTATAAACTAAATGAATTTGAAGCAAGCAAAATATTCAAACACGGTATATAAGAAAACTAGTTCTTCTGAAACTATCAAATAATAATTAAATAGTTCTTCTAGAACTATGAGGATAGATCTTCTTAATCACCCAAGCATGTATTACTTTCATAAGACAAAATATAATTAAATAATTATTTTGGAACTATGAAAATAGATCTTCTTAATCATCCAAGCATATATTGCTTTCATAAAATAAAATATAAAGACAATAGAAATGTAAATAGTTTACCTACACTATTTACCTTTTTCTTCATTTTTTTTTTCCTCTTCTTCTTTCTCTTCTTTTCTTTCTCTCTCTTCTCTCTCTCTCTCTCTCTTGTTTTTCTCTATTTCTTTTGTCTCTTTCTTCTTTCTCTCTATCTTTTTTCTTTCTCTCTTCCGTTTATATAAGCAAATATAGTGATAGGTTACAAATCACGTGTCATCCACTAGTCAACTATTTCATAACAAGAGAGAGTTCAGTTTGCCGTAATTTTCGGACTTGTAGCACACCTTTTATTCGTTTACAGTTGCAAATCATAATCAGATATTGTCATGCTACCTACATATACATATTATATATGTATACACGTTATATTCACTCTATATGTAGTCTTTCAAGCGTTCCCTTTGTAGGGGCTTGCATGTCTATGCATGTGGAGTTCCATGCTCCCAAAAGTCTGACATTAGGCCTGAATTCTAGACACAGGCTTCAAAGGTTATTTCATTTAATGTTATATGGTTTCCTATGTACATTCCAGTGACGTTTGACATGGACAGCTAGAAACAGCAGCTTATAAAATCTTTAAACCTAGATCTCATTCACATTTAACCTCCCACTGACTAAATCCAAAATTAAGCATTTTAATACAATAAGGGTTCCCTCGAGTTTAGTTGCGTGGCAGCTTATTTAACCACTAATAGCGATTGTTATTATATTTTTAATTTAATTCATCCCTTTTGTTTTTTGGATTTTTTCACTATAAGTGAGTAGTATGTTTTTGGAATTTACCAATTCCGAAAGGAATAACCTAGTTCATTTGCCTAGACAGCTGAGTCATATTGTGCCAATAATGGCGAGTATGCTTTGACAAAATGATAAAAGTTAATATTGACAAAACAGTGTACAATAATTGTAAGCTATTAGAGAAACTACAGTGAAAGCAACTGATACTATTAAAGAAAGGAAAGGAAGTAAGAAAGGAAGAAATGGAAAATGAAGAAAAGAGGAACAGAAAGCAACTTCATGTGGCCCATTGCATGTCAACTCACCTTGGCCCATGATGTGATTTTCATCTTCCACCACTTCTAATTCTCTCCTCCTATTCCTTTTACCTCCACCTTCAGTGTTTTGTTTTCTTTGGGAAACAGAAACTGATCAATCTTCAATGGTTTATTCCTTGTGATGTCTATCGACAGAGGGAAAGATTTGGCAGAGGGATCATCAAGATCCTCAGGTGATCAACCGGCAACACCAAGCCGATACGAGTCACAGAAGCGAAGGGACTGGAACACTTTTGGTCAGTACTTGAAGAACCAGAGGCCACCAGTCTCACTCTCACAGTGCAGCAGCAACCATGTGCTTGAGTTCCTTGGATACCTAGATCAGTTTGGGAAGACTAAGGTTCACTTACAAGGTTGTATCTTTTATGGACAGCCTGAGCCGCCAGCTCCTTGCACCTGCCCACTTAGACAAGCCTGGGGCAGCCTCGATGCACTCATTGGACGCCTGAGAGCAGCCTATGAGGAGAACGGTGGCACACCCGAGACAAATCCTTTTGCCAGCGGTGCAATTCGTGTTTATCTCCGGGAAGTGAAAGATTGTCAAGCTAAGGCAAGAGGGATCCCATACAAAAAGAAAAAGAAGAAGCCAAATCAAAGCACCGCGGATGATGAATCAGATTCTATGATGAGGTTCTCTTGATTCTGTGGCTAGCTGCTACAAAAAAAAAAAACAAAATGGTAACTTTGCTTTCAGAATGCTCTAGCTGGGTAGGTTTTGTTTATTTAAAGCTAAAATAATTCCAACAGGCATAAATTTTAACTCCATAAAAGTTACATCAGAAGTGATCATGTGTCGTACGTAAACTAAGTGCTCTATAATAGAATGATTTTATAGATTATCATTGAGATCTAAAAATAGATTTACTAAACCGCAAATGATAACAAGAACAAATAATAGGTGGACAACAAGAACCAACTGTTTTTGTATAACAGCAGTAATCCTGAGGATATCTCTTAATTTCTTCAGATTAAACCCTAGAAACACTGCCCATAACTGCAAATATTTTATTTAAACAATCACATTTTGAATCAGTTCCTAGAAAATTTATGGCCTGTACTAACTTTACCCTAGCACCCACAATTCTCAAACACTTTGTACATTGGTGACTATATACTTTTAAAATCTTTCGCTCTTGAAAACAATAGGGCTGGTACTAATGATATTAGGATGAATACTCTCTCACTCTCCTCTCCTCTATCTCTTTCTTTCTCTCTCGCTTACTCTAATTATGCAACTTCTGTGAGCAGTGTGATCCAAATTTAATATATCTCGACATTCTATTAATTTAAGGGTTTTCGGATTCTGCAGATCTTGTGCTCCAATTGATCATCATCCGAGGTAGCAAACACATTTCCTTGTTGATATCTAAGAATAGACCAATAATTAGATATATTTAAGGTTTCTTTCCAAATCTATTAAATTAAAATATTTCAGGGTCCATGCATGCTTTTCTGTATAACCTTTCACACTCTATTTTTAAATCACAGAAATCATCGTTGCTAACCTTTCAGATGTACGAGAAACCAAATGCCTTTTTAAATCTTTCTTCTTTTCTTCATGTTAACAATTACCCCATTTCAATGCCCCAATAATAGCCCTTTCTTTAGTGCATAAGGTCTTTGGAAGGGTAGTTGAGAAATTTTCTATCTCAATTATAAGTGACCTTCGTATCTTTGCTAGATTGCTCATTGTCTGTATCAGATTTTGTGGGACATTTTATTTATTCCATTTTATCACCTCTATTTAGTTTTGTGGTCTCATCATTGCACTCTATTTAGAGGGTGATCAAATGGCTGGTTTTTATCCTTCAAGAACATGCATTCCCTCTATATTCCCAGCTTACAACCATGCTTCCTATCACTGTTTTGAAAAAAGTTCATTCTTTGACTTGTAATCTGCAGATTTTCAAGCTAGAATAGTATTAGTTTATATAAATGTAGTCTCAATAGATTTTCTGAGTTTGAGGCACGGGGGTTGAAAAGTTGGATAGTAATCTGGGATTGGACTGGATTTTTTATTGCCAAACTTGAATGAGCCACGGTTATGAACTTTATACAAGTAATCTCAGGTTACGTGCATTAACAAATCCTAGGGAACTACCACTATAACTGCACCACAGGAGCATATAAATCTAAGTTCTAGGCACGAGGTTTGAAAACTTGGATAGAAATCTAGGATTGAACTCCATTTTTTTATCGCCATCATTGAATGAGCCATAGTTACGAACATTATACACTTAATCTCAGGTTACGTGCATTAAAATATCTTAGGGAACTGCATATAAATCTATGTTTAAGGCACGAGGGTTGAAAATTTGGGACAAAAATTAATCCGTTTGGTAATGTTGTTAGTTTTCATTTTTTGTTACGTGTTTTTTCTCGTCTGGTGATGGGCATTTATAGGTTACGGTTGTGTCAACAGTACCCAACTAATGTTTTGAAAACAAATAACAGACCTATTTTAATGATTTTCATTTTATATTTTTGAATTTTGTAAACAACAAAAAACCAAAAAACATTAAACAAACGCTGTTTTTTGTTTTTTTTTTTAAAAAAATAATAAACGTTACAAAACTTGAATGAGCCATAGTTATGAACTTTATACACTTAATCTCAGGTTACGTGCTTTAAACAAGTCATAGGGAACTACCACTATAACTGCACCATCCGAGCATATAGAACGTGTTGTTTATCAATATATATATATATATATATATGTTGAAGCATGCTCGAAAAAGGTGGAGACTTGATAACAATTTATGAATATGAGGATTTGATATGAAGTTTTCACCTTGCAAGTCCAAAAAATTTTAAAATTCAGAGTCACTGTTAACATTATAACGGCCCAATGTAGTTAATATAGGTCCATTAAGTGAAGTTATGACATTGTAGTTGCCTGTGTTCAGGTTGAGCATACGGCTCTGCAAAACCAAATTGTATAAAATCAATGAAACAACATTCTATAAGAGATCTGGCAAAAGATTCTATTAATAAAATTATTGCAAAACATACATTATGCTGGAGTCCTTTATTCTTTAAAATAAAACTGTTGTTGAAACCATGTAGCTTATATATCTAGCTAATGAATCATACTGCATGGGTGGTTCCTAGTTGGAGTAATGACACTCTTCCTCCATGTCATGGACAGTTTGTCGACCTATTTCTCTTCGTCATACTTTTAGTTTTGTTTATTCTTGGTTCGGCTCCCTCCAGCTCTTATACCAGGCAAAAAAATGGCCTGCCTTGTATGGGCTGCCCTGGTTTATAGTAAATATATAGTAACTTCACTCAAGTTTTGGATGTTTGATTGGGGAAGTAACTGTGTTAGTAATTATTGCGCAGAAAATTATATACAATGCAATAAAATAAGAGTAAACAAGCACAGAACACAAAGATTTAGAGAAGTTTAGCAGTCAGTACGACTACTTACGTCTTCAGTGGTAGCGGAGTTCTCTTTTATTACTTCTGAAAACAAGTATACAACTAATTAGAGTTACACACATTTAAATGAAATCTTAACTCTGGAAACAATGACAAAATCTCCAAAATACCCGTACTATACCATGAAGGGCGCACCCCCCAACCTATTATTCTGACCCAGGTGGACAAAACCGGATTGCCCATCATGGGCTCCACTCCGCTCAATGTGCTCACACTCCGTTCCGCCCATGAGCCCCATTGTCTCGGACTTAGTATCAATAATATGAGTCACTAACTTCAAGAGTAATTGGGTTTGTCCCTAGGATGAAATGGCTCTCCATGCTTGTGCAAAAGTTGCTTTTCCTTTCCAATGGTGGTGTATCAAAAGTGAACTCTTTATACGGGTGACACAGATCTTCTTTGAGTAGATTATTTGAGTCTTAAATGCAGATTATTATTTATATCTGTTTACAATCAATTGAATTCCTCTACTGACTTTGTCCGAGTGAATTGAGATATTTTGTGTCTCTTAGTTATCTTACTCTCACCTGATCATAATAGAGAAAACTTTAGACGTTTCTATGTTAATTAAATTCATGCATTCTCACTCAGGGTTGCTGGATCTGCTCTTGCCACTAACCAAAATAACACATGTATGATGTATATTGTAAGCCGTTGTTATATTTCATAAGCAAGTTATTATTCATTCCATAAGTTCGAGGCTGAAGCCATTTTAACATGTGAAGGTTACGGATAGTAATGAGTCATTTTATTAAAGTTCTCCATTCCCTTAATTTCTTGGCCATTTGTTAAGGGGATCTTTTAGAGTTCTCCACGAAATGAGATCATTAAGTCCATAATCTTTTGCAGGGCATTGGAAACGAATTCACATCTCAACTTACCACATAGAACCATTTTTGGATGAGTGGTGTTGCTATATCCTCCAACTGAACTAATAAGTCAGATAACTAGCACCTATAAGACAAAATCCCCATGATTAGTATCATATTAATTATATTTCCAAATAAAGTTGGAGCAAACAGTTGAAGCGAGTAATCTTATCGAATATAATTATTGGACAGGGAATCCAATAGATGACTTCATGTACATTTACATTAATTATTAACTCAAAACTTCTTTGGACGATTTCTTCACTACTTTCAAAATACTCCACCTGTTATTGAAGAATGCACTCTCTCAATGAATTCATCTCTTTATTAATTAATGTTTGGAAGTTGTATAAGACTTAATGTAACTGATATTTTTTTTTGCAGGATTGTGTGGCAGATCCGTGATAGCTATTGTCAAAATGGCAAAAGTCTATTGAAATTGCAGGTTGTCAATCAATTACTGCTTTCCTCTTTGCTGATAGCTTTCCTATATATAATTCTAAGGGTATGCCAGTTTTTGTTTGCTATTTGGGAATTTGTAATATCTTATCAGGTCAAAAACACTTAAAATAAGCAAGGCTTTATGCTGAAATTTGTCACTTGCATAATTCAAAATATCATCTAAGGTATCTATTTCTCCTTCATCAATATTTTTGTCTTCTAGTAAAATTACGTATATGCCATGCTTCTCCTTCATGTGCTTGTCATTTGTAATGTTTTTTCACCTAATGTTCTTTCCTACATATGCATGCATTTCTAGTGCTATCTAATTCATATTTGTTCACAATTCACATACACATACAAATATACACCAAGTAATCTGGGGCGGAATTCTTACCAATCGTCCAAACAAATAAGAATGTTATGAGACATATGAACACAATTTTTTAATGCACTACAAGTGTTATTTTTTAAGTTAAATATCTGCTTTCTAGTGACCTGCCCATTCTGGTTCCTCTTCTAGATTGAAATTGGCCATTTCTAAAGCTCTAAATGTAAATATTCAGAAGAGGTTGAAAGAAAAGTGGTGAAAAAAAAATGTACAAAATGGAGAGATTTAAGAGGTGTTTGAGAGTTGGGTTTCTCTCTTGTTCTCTTGCCATTATTCCAGGTGATGTTCCTCCAATTAGTACTGCAAGTGCACGATTGTCGCGTGTAATTTTATCCAGTAAGTTCGGATATTGTTGTCCACAAGGATCAATCTGAATTTGAGAATAACACTAAACTCACATATAATAGACCAAAATTGAATTGCAAATGAAAGTCATTCGGATCAAAAGTAAACCAAAAATATTTAGGTTGTTTTGAAAGGTTGTTAATCTAACTAATGCAAGATACTTAAGATCAATTAACAATAAGCAAGTAAAGTTCTAAGGATCAAGGATCACTCCATGGATCCTTGATTCGGAGGATTTAGACTATAAACACTTGAATTCCTACTTGATTGATATTAGAATTGTACTCAACTGCTAGAGTCATATATCCAAATCATAGATTTGTGCAATTCCTTTACCAATTGAGAAATTGTGCATGGAAATTACCAAACTAGATTATGAATCTAAGTTTTCAAAGAAATCTAGAAGTCGATCAATTAAGTAGAATTATAGAAATCTAAAGATGATTTAATGAAATTCATATACCTCCATTAATATCTTTGAAAATCCTTAGTAGATCTTCATAATTGCATCCAAATGAAGACTTAGCTACTCATATCCATAGAACACATTGCAATTGAATTGAAGATCATAAAAGAAATCTAGATCTAGTGAGAATTGGAACGAAATTGCAATTAAATTCCACAAACTATGCTATTACAATCAAATTCAAAGAGAATTACAATGGAATTTAACTATTACAAGTAATGTTCTAAGGATCCTAGTCAGAGAAATTTGTACCCTCTCTCTGCAGTTTGCTCATATTCTGTAGGCGTACGCATGGTTGGCTCTACTGTGTGCACGTTTAGGTTACCATTCGCACGGTCAACTCACCGTATGCACGATCAAAAGACAACTTTGCCCCCTGAAGCTCCAAATAAGACCTTTTAAGCCCAAGGCCTACAAATCAACCATAAAACATCATTAGGGACAATATCAGGCTGAAACAAGAATGTAAATAACCTAAATGGATTAACTAAAGCTATTTAGGGGCTAAGAATTACACTTTTCAAGTGCCTCATTATGTACGATCCATGATGTATTATTACGAGTTGTTATAGTAAAGCAAGAATCTGGGTATTCTTGTAATGCTGCCAGTGATGTTGTAATGTGTATTTGGCAATATTATTCATGTGAAGCAATAGACATCTATGTGAGTGTAAAGCTTGGGAGTGAAACAAGTTGAATGATTTTTAGAGAGTTTACATTGTTGAAGCGGATGGTTAATGGTAGTTTAGTGTTAATTTGCTAGGATGTGATAAGCTTTCTGCCCTTAGTTCATCTCCTCGTAATGTCTTCAATTCGTAGTTGAATTTCTTTTGTAAGATAGCCTTGAACAAAACCTCAATTGTTGAATCATCACATTGGTTTGTGTTTTTTGGTAATTCGGCTATGTCTATTCTTTGATATAGCTTTTTGTCAAGCAAAAACATCTAAGCTAGTTTGGGAGCTTGACTTTGGAGGATCATACCACTATACTTTCTATCAAATATTTGAGTACAGTTTGGAATGAATGCATTGCAATTCACATTGAGTTTGAAAGTGATTACGTCATTGCCTCCATGTTAAACTACTGACTGGCCCGTTAATATTTTATTCATAATGCAATTTTCTCCCATCAGCCACTGATCGCTCCAAATGATTGTTGACCGATTTAACCGCAAGTGCACAGAGCGATGTAGTTTAACTTAGTGACAACCAATATCATTTTGTCAAGAAAGCTTTCGGCAATGGTTAATTAAAGGACCAACTATAAAACGAAACCTAATACTAAAAAAATTTTCTCAAAATGAATTTGGACAAAGTAAAACCAAAAATGATCTGATGTTTAGAATGAGAATGATGATTTGAAAATGAGATTTGACTATTTATAAGTAAATTGGCCAGCAATGATCCAATTTCTAGACTAATCAATATTCACCTAAGGTAACCTAATATCTCAATTCAATGCCGTTGATTGTGGCATTGCATCGGAGGATTTAGAATTGAAGATCAATAATTGAATTGATGACAATTCTCTTAGAATAATGAGAGTTGAGTTTAGTATTTATATTAGGGATCTAAACAATTCTCATCCCAAATCTAGTTGTGTAAGATAAATCAAAGATATAATCATAATCACTAAATTTAGAAGTGATCTAATGTGAATATTCAACACATTCATATATTCTAAGGATATACCATTGAAGAACAATCGGTTACCTTTGAGAAAACATCAATTCTTAAAGCAATCTTCATATTTCTTACCAATTGGGAAGTTTAGCTTGTCATAGGCATCAATATAAAACAAATACCAGAAGAAATCTCTATGAATTGCATTCAAATCTAACGAATTCAAGTACACTTTGACTTTAGATTTACTTTCTCTCTCGAAAAAGTACAAAAAAATGCTCTCTAATCTAAGCTAAAAAGTATCCCAGTTGGAAATATTTTGCAAATTTAAGAAATTGGGGTCTTACAGTTATGGTCCCTGTCTGTGACTGATCAAGAGAAAATTCGCAGCTCTAAGTAAGTATCTTCAGTTGTCCGGACGGGGGTGCTTTCCTTCTTGACGACTGACTTTCCTTCAAAAGATTAGCTATCAGTATCTGCAAGCTCGTCCAGACCAGGGTGCTTTCTGTCCGGACGACTGTTGTTCTTCACAGCTACTTTGCTCCTTTTAAAAATCCCTTTTGGCTTCTATTCTTGCACAAGTACAAACACTTCTTTAGAGATAAAATTATGCTAAATGAAATTATTTATAACTATTCCAAGACTAACAAGGGGTAAATATAGGGAATTGTATTACACTTTTCATGTGTAATCAACCACCCGAAGAATGCGTACATTGTATACATATATGCAAAAAAAGTCACCCTACAAAGTGCAAATAACTTCTGGTTATGACACATATAGCCTACATATTAGTTAAAATTTTTATTCAATTAGTCCTTCGCAGGATTAGCAATCAAATAATTCAAAACCACGAGTAAACAAGTAACAAGTTACATTCCAGCCAGGATTATCACTACAACTAGAATTCTGTCATTCAGTTATTATTCCCTAGAACCCAACCAAAAAAAAAATAAAAATTGTTTAGATTTCAACTTGTGCATCGATTTGGCTCATTTCGTGTAATTTTTTGTTTGAAAATGCTATTGTTATCCATGTATTTTTGCATAAGAATGTTGTTTATACAACATTTTCCTTATCCAAGTGGTAGGTTCATTAAAGTTGAGCCCACTTATGAGCAAACTTCATATGTATATATGTATATGTGCATGTGTGTGTATGTTGTACACTTGAAGTCTCCAACTTTTAGAACTCAATCCCTAGCCCACCAACCAAAAGGTTGATGATTTGTGAAGTCATGTACTATTTTGTATCTTTTAATAGTGCAGCCTAATATTTTGTAAAACTATGAAACTATTATTTGGTGAGTCATCGTAGAGATCAGCCATACAAAAAACTAATACTGTTTGACAAATTTGGCCATTTGATTTTGTACAAACACATTTGACTTCAGAAATGCTTCTAAAAATATTAAATGTAAATGTTTCAAGAATCACAGGGTAAAGTTATTCAGATCAACTTGAGGTTTTTTAAGAGTAATGCATAGGGATGGCCCCTATTGGTACCGGTATGCGTTGGCGGACCCATGCAGGGCCGAGTGGCAGCAGCCGCTGCCACTGGAATTCCCATTTCAGTTATCAACTAACCCCCCTAGTATATTCACTGTCTTTTTAGTCTTTTAGGATTCCTTAGCTTTTTGGCAAAAGAAGTTATCATTTCATTGGCATAGCTAAATTGACATACCTTTTCAGAAAATGCTAAAGCTTTAAAGTTCTAAACTATTTGCATAAACTAATCGAATTTTATATTATTGCATCATTCTCTTTTAACTATATTTTTTTCTTGGAATATTTGTCTAGGATACTGTATATTCAGTAGATGATTTTAATGTTTTCTCACTTTCTCTCACTTAAATGTAAATAATTTTTATATTGTTTCGGTTGAGTATTTTGTTAATATATTTGCACAAATGCACAATAGACAATACATTTGCATCGACGCACAATAGACAATACATTTACACACGCGCACATTTATTATATATTTAAATGTATAAAATTTATTGAATTAATGATACATTGGCACAGACGCACGATACATTTATACAAGCACATATTTGTTATACATTTGAATGTGTAGAATTTGTTAAATTAGCAATACTTTTGCACTGTTTGAGTTTTTTTATTATTAATTTATTTTGATACAGTTATTGAAAAATGTTTTAAGAAAAGAACATTAGAAGAATCAAATGCTCAAGACAGTCAATGATCTATTAATAAACAAACTTCTTCAACTGGTTTATCCAATGTAGAGCTCAATGTAAATGATCTTGAAGCAGACTCTGAAATAACAAAATAATTGTTCAAGAGTATTTTCCGCTTCCACTAAAAAAAATTTCTAGGTCCGCCACTACCAGTATGGGATCATATTAATTGGGATGAGACAAGTTTAGAAACAAAGTGCAATAATCCGCCCCAACCCAAACCCACCCCGTTTATAAATATATATTTATTTATATATATATTTTTTTTATTATTAAAATATGATTATTGTAATTTTTTTTTTTTGTGATTTTATCCATTTCTTTATTTATGATATGTTTGAAAAAAATACTAAGATAAAGTAAGCGTGGCGGGGCATGCTCCAGGTATTGTCAAAGCAAAGGTTGCTGATCAAGACTTCTCATATCACTGGAGATGCAGCATAGATATGATTTACTCGTTTATAATATATGTTAGCAAAGAATACGAAGGAAATGGAACTCTAGTTAGAAACTATTAGTTTAGCTTCATGGATCGGTCAAGCGAAAAGGAAAGGAAAATGTTAAAAAAATAAAAACTAAAACCATTATCTCTTCTTTGCGTACGATGAGGGAAGAAGAATGACCAAAGAGTTAGAAGTTTTTAAATATGGATATATTTTCTCCTTTTCGTTTTTAATTTTTAATTGTCTCTTTGTTTTGAAGAGTTTTGATCTAACATTGTTTAAAATTAAGCCAGTCAATAGTAAGTCTAGCAAGCCTTTGAACTTCGACAACTTTCTTACCAGGGCAATCAAAAAAAATTTTTAGAGCCTAAAATTTTTTTTTATGGCAAGAGGAGCCCATCCCACGTATAGTTACTCACCTAGAGCCCAATTGGGTTTAAAAAAAAAAAAAAAAGCCTAAATTGATTGAAGTCCAACATTTTAAATGGAACATAAAAAAGCAAGTGTTATTAATCTAGCTTTGAATACTCAATAAATAAAATCCCTTAAAATTTGAGATTTTTCTCTCAAATTTTGGGCATACGAAGGGCCAGAACCCTCTTAGAAATAGGTCGATCAAATTATTTGATTCCTCTCAACATCTTTGGAGATTTATACATATTTATTTCCTTCACATTATAGATCAAACTCTTACATTACTTAAGGATCGCTGTGAGCAATTTGAATTTTATGAAGCAACCTTTAAATTTTTGTTTAACGCAAAATTCAAAAGTATTAATGAAGATCAATTGATGTAGCATTGTACTAAATTAGAAAATATCTTGGAACACAACAAACATTGAGATATTTATGGGGATGTGCTATTTCAAGAACTTAGATATTTAAAAACAATATTGTCAAGGGAAGTGATAAAAGTGATTGATATCCTCAATTTTATAAAGTCTTATTGGAAAAAAGGTGATTTTCCAAATGATATGGGTTGCTTGTCGAATTTTATTGATTATACAAGTTACAGTTGTTTCAACGAAGAGTAGTTTTTCTAAATTCAAGTTGATAAAAATTTTCCTTCAGACTACCATGTCATAAGAGATATTAAGTGGATTGAGTATGATCTCAATTGAAAATGAATTCTTGAATAAGTTAAAGTACGGTAACTTAATTGAAGAATGTACTTCAAAAAATGCAAGGATAAGTTTTCTTTGAATCGGATTGTGTCAATCATAAAGCACATAACCGATTAACCATGGTTACATTTTCATTTTCATTTTGATTTTTTTGATATAATTCAAGCTAACTCACAATGTTATCTTGATTTTGGTTTTTCTTTCTTTCTTTTTTTTATCATGTATGACTTTTTTTTTTGTATAATTAATTAACAGTAAGAGGATAATTATATTCGGGATCGGGATAGGGCAATTCAAATGTTGGGCCACTCTGTCTAAAGTATAGCCGAAACAATAAGAAGGAAAACGTTTTTCTCTTTCATTTTTATTTTTCTCTTATCATATTCCAAAAAATACCTAAAGCACAAAGTCAATTGCACATTAGGCTTCGTGTAAAATATTTCTCTGAAACATATTTTACTCCGCTTTCAATTGTTTGAAAAACCTTTTTCATTAAAAGATAAAAAGTAACTTATATTTTAAAATTCTGTAAATTATATTTGAGTTTTAGTCTTTGAATTCCTTAAACACCATTTCAACCATTTTGCCTTGTTTTATCGTCATTATCACCTACGGACACCCCATACACACCACCGTTGCCACTACACCCAACCACAAAGGATCGTAGATTCGTAGTATATAAAAAAATAAATTTTTCTAGAAAATAATTTTCAAATGTTAACTAAACATGGAAAAACAAAAATGGAAATAATTTTTTCAAAAATCTTTTCACATACAAAAATAATATCAAGTGTAAATATTTTACGTCAAATCAAAGGAAAAGTAGGAAAACAAAAAAATAACTTTTGCCCAAAAAACAATTGACCGATTTGAATGGATCCAATCCAATAGATATCCATTATTGTCATCTTAGTGAGCAAATACAATGTCCAGACTCCGGAAAGCAAATAATAAACATATACATAAAGTACTAAGCGGCCAGAGAGTTAACTCATAAAAGGATAAAAGATATTTATAAAAATACCTTTTAAACTATGATTCAATATCATTAAAATGTTCTTAAACTATATTAACCTTTAAATTATCAATTTATTTTAATTAACACTTTCTGTTAATAATCTGTTAGAAAGTTGATAAAAAAAATTTTTATCTAATTTGCACATATTCACAAATGTATGATTGATACAAAAAATGACCTCTTATTGTGCTTATTGTTTAATGACTTAAATATCTCTTAAAATAAAATATAAATATAAGAGCAATCCAAGCGACATTTAAGTCATTTGACAATTATTACAAAAAAAAAAAAGATCAATTTAAGTATAAAACTATACTTTTGAGATCATGTGCAAGTCATGTGACAATTTTCTATCCACTCTTCTAGCATATTATTAACATATTCCTAAAATAAGATGCTTATTGTCTTATTGATACAAATTATATTTCAAGAATTAATTTGGCAGATTTTAGAGTTTAGGGGGTTAATAATACTAAGTCATGGTTTAAAAAGAAGTTCGCAAAATAAAACCTTTTTTCATGGGGAACCATACCTTGCGTCGATCACGGTGTGATAAAATTACTCGGCTGTTTCTTGATGAGTGGCATTGTTTTAAAGATTTCGTCGTGGTGATTGGAATATTTTATTTTTTTTATTTTATTAATCATTATACTTAGGATTCGTTTGATATAATTTTTTTTTTATTTTTTTGGTTTTTCTTTTTTGGCTTATAAGTTAAAAAAAAAAGCTAGAATTTTTTTGCTTTTTTAACTTTTATAAACTAATATAAGCAAAAAAGTCAAAAAAAAAAAATTAATTTTTTTGCTTATAAGCTAAAAAAAAAAAAAAAATAGGCCAAAAAGTTCTACCAAACGGGCCCTTAATTTGAATTTCAAATTATATTTTTCATAGATTTCGTGAAAGGGATGAACATTGGCCAGACTGGGCTAGGCTCAGGCCGGGCTTATACCAAAAAAATTTATTATCGAGCCAAAAACCAAATCTCAGACCCACTCAAAATAAAAATTATCATTCTTAAGCTCGGCCAAGCCCGCCCACTTAACCTAAAAATACTTATCAATTTTTTTTTCAAAAATAATGTTAAATAATATAAATTTTAATACATAAATATAATAAAGTATAAAAATATATAATTTTTTATATTTTGGGGTTGGCCGAATTTCAAAACACAATTTTCAAACCCGGTCATTAAACTAATCAGGTCTTAAAGAAATTTAAAATCGTATAAATAATGAGTGGGCTTAGACAAGCCGAGCGGGTCATCGAGCCCATAACCACCCTTACGGGAAAGTGAAAAGCACCTAAAAATGATTGTCACTGAGAAAGCATGTATATAACTTTTTATGAATGTCTTTTAAGGATTTTTAATTTGTTTAATGAGATGATGATAACGAATGGAGGGAAATGCAAATTGATGTCTTGATTCATAAATCTATGGCTTTCAAACAAATGGAGCCCAAAAAATGATTGTTTTCACTTCTGGAAATTTTAATATGAAATTTTTTTTTTTTTTTTTTTTTGGGTACGTGTTTTGCATGTGAATCTTAGATCTGATTCTTGCATCGTTAATGTATATGAATTGGGTGGCCTTGTATTAGATTATTTATCTGTATTAAAATATTTCCATCCGTTAGTTAATTCTATTGTTGGTTCACAATCTCCTTTCCCCAACATGATAAATAATCCGAGATTGGAGGCAAAGTAACAAAATTACCTTCCACCAAATTTGTACCCCTAGGATTTCTAATCCCTCGTCTCATCTCGCTAAATGTTGTGTTTGAATGAAGAATTTTGATAAGGAAAAATAAAAAGGATAAGAATATAAAATTAAATTGTATATTTAATTGTTACATAAAGTAAATAGTAAAAGAAAATAAAAGAGGAATTTGGAATCTCTCATTTTGTTCTCTATTCTCTCACTTTTTTCTTTTTTTGATTTTTTTTCATTCATAAATTCAAATTCTAACACAACGTAAGACAATGTAACTATCCAATATAAATATGCAACTTACAAAACCAAGGAAAAACAAAGAATTTGTGGCACACGTTATAAACTTAAAGCTCTGTTTGGATAGATGGAAGAGAAGTGAAGGAGTGTGATAGTTAGCAAGGAAAGGGAGGGGAGAAAAGTACCCTTACTTTTGTTTGGCTAATCAAGGGAAAAAGAGAGGAAGACTTACCCTTCTCCTTATTTGGTTTGAAATAATAAATAAAAGAAATGAAAGTGTAAAATGCTTTTTTAAATACATATATTATATGTATTAAAAGATAATTTTTTTAGTAATAAATTAATGAATACAATTGACATTTACAATAAAATAATAACAAACACTTTACTCCCCTCTTCATTTTCTCTCCAAAATTTGGAGGAGAATGGAGGGTAACAAAAAGGTCAAAATGTGAGCCATTTCTCACTTTACAATCCCTCCATCTCTTGCCCCTTCCCTCCTTAAAAAGTTATCCAAACAAACAAGATGCATCTAAGTTTTTTCCTCCTCTCCAAACCTCTCAATCCAAACAGTGTTAATGAATAAAGATATTATAAATTTGCATTTAATAGAAAATTTCAAATAATTATGCCATATAAAATCACATTTTTCAATTATTTTCTCACTCTAAATACAAAATTGTCTGACTCATATTAATAAATTCATGTAAATTTTATTTACTTATGTCTAAAAATGAAAAAAGTAATTAAATATAATATTTTCCAATTTAAGTTCAAATAGTTTCCGAATCACACTTGCATTGAACTCTACTGTGTTCTTCTGTGGGCACAAATAATCGGATAAACGTCATTTATTATGAAAAATTATTCAATCCTCGTAAGAGGCCTTGCATACCTCGTAGCAGGGAATTTCACCGAGGACAAAGATGGTCGCAGTGGGGAGTGGAGTGGCCAACAAGCGGGGGCTAAAAGGGCCATACTGGAAGAGTGGCATAGAAGAGCTCAAGTGGCTCTTTTTAAATGTAGTGAGATTATATTAGATGAGATAACAACCCTGCCAGTCAGGAAAAAAACAGTATACATAACACTTCCAAATAAAAATTATACAACCCTTTCTGTTCATAATTCTGGGGTTTCCCAAGAGCTAAAACAAACCCAAAAACAAAAAAAAAAAAAAAAAAAAATTTGGTTCACAAATAAGCGAATACTATTGAAGGAAAATATAACATCCACACTCCACAGCCTACTACCATTCATACAATATCCTATTTTGGCAAAATTAGTATAGATACCATGTGTTTGCAGGACTAAGCAGAAATCTACCTATACCTTCCAAGAAGATTAGCATCAAAAGTGTTCTCCAACGAGACCGTCTATAAATAACTGTCTGCTACATAGAAAAGAAAACAATGTCAAAAATTCCAGTCCTTTATTAACAATATAAACAACAAAGTCCCATACAATCACCACAGGAAGCTACATTCAGTTATTATATGTAATAACATGATTCAGTATGCCCCATTACGCATTCAAGCAGCTATTATTCAGTATTCAGACTAAAGAGACCAATAATCACAACTTTCACATAAGCTACTGAGAAGCAATGAACTTATTAAGGTCGATCTGTCTTGGAAGTAGTCAAGGAAGTGTATAGTATAGCAATTGCACTTAACATTATAAATGGAAAGTGTGAAATGAAGTGAAATTCCGGTTTCAATCCCTTGCTCGAAACTGATTTCTATATTTTGTTCATATCTTTCTATATACCGTCACAGAGCATGAAAATATCAAAACATAAGTCTCTTGATCTGATGAAAAGTATGCTAAAAATTTCATGAAATTGGAACATAACAATTCATGGCACAAAGCAAACAGCGTTTAAAAATTTATAGCTAGCTGTTGCCTTACTTTCCAACTTGTATGGTACATGTAAACTAAGCATGGATTCAAACACAGGACATGGGAAGGACAGGAGAACACTACAAGAACACAGCAACTAATAAATATATATTTTTATATATACATGAAAATTATAATATTTTCTCATTTTTGTATTACAAATAAATTCATATATTGATCTATCTAAATAGCAAGCATTCATTATCAACACTCCATATACTACAAAAGTAGTATAAAAAAAAGGTCCTACTATCAATTTTATATAGCTCTATTCATACACAAAGTGGATGCTTTGGGTTTTATATTTCATAAAATTGAGTAGTATAAACGATGAGGGATTAATAGGGTATAAATCCACTTCGATTTTGTTTTGTCATTGGATTCAATTTATTTTCCTCCAACTTGCAATTTGTTTTATGTGTGTCTAATAGAGAGACGTGTGTTTCCTATGTGTCCAAAACGTGCTCATCTTTAAAATAATAATAGGATGCATTTAGAAATGTCTGCCATATTTTGGGCTGCGTTCAACCAATGTCAATGTCCGACATGAACATAGCACCTTCTTAGAAATATTTGTGTTTCTTAGAATATAAATGTCTGCACAAGGCAGAGAACAAGCATATAGGAAAAATGGATATCTTCTTTCACAACACAAATTGTGAAAATCCAAAGCATAAGCAACCCAAAAGTAAACAAGTAAACAAATGTATAATATCAACCATGAGTAAGAACATGAATACACAGTAATTGTAACCCAAATTGAAATACATCAAAATATCTAAACTCATGTCGACACGGCCTTAACCTGGTATGTTGGCCTTTTGGGTCAGCTGCGCATATCTTTTAGTTCTTTAATTTTTTTTCTAAGTAGACGTGCATTCACATTTTCTGCGAAATCAAACTAAAAATCCAATGGCATTTCTCTAGGTATTTGGAAGGGTACATAAATGGGAGCAAATAACTTCTCATGACAAAGCAGAAAGCCTATGGAACAAAGGGCTGTAATGCTCCATTAATCTAAAGTGCACTTTAACTTCCCTTTGAGCCATTCTAAAATTTTGGGGCTTTGTAGTGGTTTTGGTATGTGGAATGGGAACGGGAACGGGAACGGGAACGTGAACGTGGTACGCCACATGTTCTAAAATATGGTACATTAAGGGTGAGCTTCTATAAAGTATACTATTAGAATTAAAGTACCTCTAGAAGAATTTTCTTTAACAATCATGCATTTAATAAAATATTATTTATGTTTTTTCAAATTAATCATTTAAAAACACATTCTAGAAGTATTATAACCCATTTTCTTGCATATTGTTATACTAAAATTCTATTCTTCCTATATTTTGGTTCACTATAATTGATTTTTTTCCTCTGTTAGGTGACCTTTAAACATATGAATAGAAAAAAAAGTTTAGGATCGCTTTGGATCGCTAAATTCATCATTTTGAAACGCTAGAATATCATGTTTCGAAACGCTATTTCAAAAACGTAATTAACTTAGGTAGTAGAGTATTATGGTAACACAGGGTTTGATTATCGCCATAGGCCTTGTATATTAGTGTTTGGGTAGAAAGTTTTACATTACTGTTGTACATGCCTTAAAGGGCAGTCAATTTTTCCCCAGTCAACCATGGAGGACCACTTCATGTTTGGAATTTTGGGTTTGGTTGGTTATCGCAATTGGCTTTGTATGTTGTTGTATGGGTCTTTACCAACTCAATAAGCCATTTTACGCTTTCTTGTCCTCAACTCCATGAAATCATCCCAGTAACTTAAGGTCCACGGTCCACCAAGCAAACCATTGTTTAATCATTCATCTCTATCAAGGCCATACTCTGTGTTGAGTCACAGATTGTCATGCCCTTTCTCCTATTCACCCACATCCTTTTTTGTGGTCTTCACGACTTTGTGGCATCTCTCAAGTTAAATCAGTCGACTTTGACAACACAGTTGCTAGTCATTTGAGGCACATGGCCAGTAAGCCACACCATCTTAATTGACTTACTGTCTACTTGTCATAATGCTTCGTCCACCACCTCTCCATGCTTCATTTGTTATTTTATCTTTTGTTGTACAACCGTTTTATACTCTCACCATCACCTTTTCAGCAACACACATTTCACGACTGCATAGATGACCGAGTATTTGGTACCTTAATCAACAGTAATTCTCATAATATTTTGCCTAAAATTCAAAGACTTGAGAAAAAGCAAGCATTAATGGGCCTTCATGCCATGAAACAAGGATAGAATGAATACAAGAACAATGAACAACAAAGGAATTACCTGTTTGTTTGCCTTGGGATGAACAGAAATCATCAACTGATAAATAAGAAATGCCTTTACTGAGGAGAAATCAAGGCACAAGCTCACTAAGCAAATATCCGTTGGGCATCATCAAGTAAACATTGTCATCTATTATATTTGTCCTTACTTATCCAAAAACCTTAACTTCTCATAATTGTAACTACCCACTCAAGTTGATTCATAGCTCCTTTTTTTGGATATGCCTCAAAAGCTTAATCTATTTGGGAATGTGCCAAATAATGCTTACCAATCTCTCACAGCCTACCTACCAGCTATCCTCCCATTATAACACTGATTTCATCATTTAAACATTATTTCTCTTCTTTTAACATCCATATCTAGATAGTCTTATATTTTTTCCTAATCATGTTTGATTGCTTTGTCTATCAGCATCCATTGCTTCACTCTCTTCTGCTGGATGCATCTCATAGCACTAACAATGTTGCGTTTGAATGCATTCCCTTAGAATAACTTCAATTACTGTGTCATATTGAACTACACTTCTTGCTTCCATATATCTCTACATTTACTTTTTCTATGGCATATGTGTGTGTGGTATAGTGGGAGGTGAGTGGTCAAACCTGTAGAGGGTGACTCTCTGGGAAGTTAACGGCAGGAGCTGTCTAGGCGGAGGACCACCGGAGGTGTAGGAGAGAGAGTTGAGGCGGTCCTAGGAAAAGAGAGAGTGGCAGTGTCCCAAAGAGCTTGGAGAGATTTTGAAGAGGTTGGTGGTGAGCATTCAATGTGCAATGAATGTCTTGAATGTCTTGTCAATGGAGAATGAAGATTCCCTTTATATAGGTGAGGGAAGTACTTCATGATTGGCCATTCAGTTGTCGAGATTTTTGGTTATTGGCTACTCAGACCTGAGACGGAGCCTTTCGTTGATTGGCTCCTCAATCTGGAGCTCCTCGAAGACCGACATTCTGAATGTCAACTCTGTACCTGTGTAAAAACAGTGATTCAGTGATTCAGACGTTCAGGTATTACATATGCTTTGTCGTTTGCTTGGAGATCCCTCTCTCTCTAAGACCGGCCGAAGGGGCAGGACAACTCGGCGAGCCCTCAAATTTAGCCTCCAATCCACTTGTCTCCTGGTGATCCCGCGCGGAGGTCCCTAGATCCTGCTCCCAACCTACGTTATGGAGAATAAGTCATGGAGAATTATGCTAAGTATGGAGATGCGCTCGGCGGCGAGATTCCATGGCCGAGCCAGGAGGTGCCGAGCGCGAAGTCATGACGCGGAGGAGGTGTCCCGAGGTCACTTGTAAGCGAAGGACTCTTGATGTCTTATCTCGGAGGAGGCGCTCTTCGCGCTATCCTCGGTGAATGAGCTGTCTTGGTACACACGTCGCCTCGATGGGCTGCCACGTGGAGCCAAGCGTAGGAGAAGGAATGGTGAATTGCTGGAATGTCCTCCTACAGAGCAGAGCTGGACACTTGTACCTACAGCATATACAACAAATATTTCTCCAAAGGATCTTTAAGTGACAACAATAACTCTTTTGTAGGTCTTTTAATACAAGCAACCATCTAATTATATAAATAACGGTTTGATCAGCTAAATCCAGTTTTTCTTCTTTCAAAATTTTGTCCTTGTGTAGTGTAATTTTTTTTCCCTAGTCAAGTTTGATTGTTGTGTCCTCGACGTCTACTTTTTACTCTCCTGCTAGTTGCATCACAGGGCACAAACCTATGTTGTCTGATTAAGCACCCCCCAATAATACCATTACAATTCCTAGATCTCATTCATTATATCCTCTTATTAACTAAAAGGTTTATTTGACTATTATTTGATATACTTCTAAAGATTGTCAAATTTGAATGATATCACACCTCATCCATGCATTTCAAACTTTGTTGTGCATAATTCAACCATCTCAGCAACTTCGTTTGTTCCTCAAATTTAACTTTCTCCATAGCACCTGTAGCCAAAATATGTCTTATCTAAAGTTCACCAATTTCACCAAAAGGGTTGAACATCATTTTCAAGATTTCTAAAAGAGCAAGAATAAAAATGAGGCTATTATCAAGAAATAACCTCCTCAATCTTTGATTTGTCTAAAACATAACTCTTGGAACATTATGAGAAGGTGAAAAAGTTCTTATTGCACAGTCACAGAAGTATTTTCAAATCATCCCATGGAAGTAGTTTTATTAGCACTCGTAATGCTTATCTATGCTGTCATGCCAGAGCACCTTTTTTCTTTTGTTTTAGGGGGGAGTTATTGTAAATGTAACACCTCTTGAGCAATATAATTTTGGTAATTATCAACTAAAGCAAAAAGAATACAAAAGACAAGAATATTGAAACACAACTGTAAGTCAAATTTTGCTAAAGTTGTGGACATCAACTACCTTGTCAGCCAATGACATTTGCCAATAATGTACCAATATCTCACATCATCGATAAAAGTCTAGGACAAGAGGATGTATTCACTAATTCAAGAAATAGACATATCCCAAGAAAGAAAAACCAAAACTAGTGACGTAACCTTATCTAGCTAAGCAATTTAAACTCATAAAAATTATTTGGAGAAGTCCACAGAGACATCTGGATTTTTGCAAAAGCATAGTAGTGGATACAAAAATGCCCCCCAACCCCCCTAAAAAAATTTTAAGATAATAATAAAAATTAAATTAAATTAAACTAAATTAAATTATACATCAGGCTAACTGAGGGACATATAAGGAGCAGAAACAGCACATTGTGAGATCTACATTCATGTGTAAAGATATTAACAGGAAGCGTTATGGTCAGGCACCTTGAGGCACATGTTCAATGCCTACATTGCATGTCAAAGCCCTAAACCTTTAGGGTCTGTTTGATATTTGTGAAAGGGAAAGGAGATGAGAGAGAAATGAAGAGAAAATGATTTTCTTTCCTTTGTTTGATTTGCAAAGAAAATGAGAGGAAACTAAAAGGAAAATCACTTTCCCTTATTTGGAATTGAAAGGGACGAGGAAGAAAAAATAATAGGATACCTATTAAAAAAGAAGGACGAAGGAAATGGAGGGATAGTAAGAAGAAAACAATTTTCTCTTCCCTTTCTCTTCTCTTCCATCCTAGATTAGAAACCAAACAAAGGAAGAGAAAGTGCACCCTTAAGTCAAAGATTTGCATTATATCGGGCAAAGGCGGTTTAGGGAAAGGAGTAACCAATGTTAAAATTGCTTAAATATTTATGTTTGAAATTACTGATTAGGATTAGGCTTACATTGCGTTGTCAAGCAGGGATCAAATACCCTTTAAGTTGGTAAAGGGAAAAACAAGCATCTGCATATATACCTATATATATAATTATATTTAAGTTCACAATCAAATGTTTTGTTCGTCACTAAAATGAACAAAACAATACTGAAAAAGCACCATCGCAAGGAAAAAGTTTTTCCATAGGGAGTTTTTTGCATAACCCATGAAAGAAAAAAGAGGGGGAACTAAAACATAAAAAGCCCGACAAATTCAGAAGAAGAAGAAAAAACAAGAACTACCAAAATCCCACAACACAAAAATTCAGATATTAGAATAATTATAGCAATCCCTCCAACATTTTAACATTTCAACAGAATGGTTGATGATTCCATGTAAAAACATTGTTATGGATCAATCCAGGCCTTGGATGATCAATTATCAACTCCAAAATTCCTCTCCAATAAGAAAGCACAGGCCTTAAAAAAAGCAAATTATCAAGATAAGAAAAAAGACATTATTTCCTATGGCACTTTATTCATGCATAGTGGAAAAGAGAACAAATTTTTTGTATGGCACTCTATTCATGCATGGTGGCAAAGAGAACAAATGAAATTTGCAAGTACATAATATTATACTAAGAAAGGTCTACTGGACCTAGTCACCAGTAAAATACACATAGATTCATGAAAGAAATAAGGACAAGAAGGCCACAAACACTTCCACACTTGCTACTATCCAGTGGCTTCATCCCAACTTTTCAAAAAAAAAGACAACAGAAGCTCTAATTTTGTATTTCAGTTGGTCAAAAGTCATGGCTGCTATTCAGGCATATAGTAATCACCAAAGAGCAATAACAACATTAAAATTTAAAAACACTCTCGTTCAATATCTATGGAAATGGCCTCATAATACCCAACAGCTAAAAAGGCATAAGCCTCAGTTGAACTAGCCAGCTATGCACTACATTTGACTCCCTCACAATCAAACCATACTAAATCTCACATCAATATACACCCCATCGCTCTTTATTTTATTGACCTAATAATTTGTAAATCGACACTGGACCTGATAGGCATACTCAACACCAAAGAAACTATTCTCTTTTTTAATTAAAAAAAAAAAAAAGTTTACTGGTGTTTAAGTAAACATAACAAAAAAACCAAAGGCAAAGAGAAGCCTGTGAGATTTTTCACGAACCCATTCAAACTTAAAAGAGAAAGAAGAACTCCATCCCTTGATGATATTACGACCTATGCTATCCGGATTCGGGTACAAATATTAGACACGGGTATATATCTAGATGTCGGATTCGCCTCTCCTTTGAGTTATAAGATACAGAGACTCAGCAAAAAAGTGTTCAAAAATTAAACACAGGTACAAGGATACAACAAAAAAGGGTCCAAAAAGTGCCCAAAAAAGTGCCCCAATCGTCTTCCCGACACGAGCTTTATTTTTTTTTCTCTCACAGATGTCACTGGGGCATTAGTTATTGTATATATATAACAGAATATACAACAGTGTAAAAAATATATGAGCCTTGACAATCGATGGAGGTAGTTAATGTACTCTGTGATGAAGCTCAACCAAGCTAGCCGTGTCGAAGAGAAAGAGAGCAGCGTCCGACACGAATCCCATAAACACACCCGTGCCGTGTCGTGCCGTGTCGTGTCGACACGTGTACTTTGCTTCAAAATGAAGAGTCCGAGTAACACAGATTACAACTTTAAATAATAAATTGACATTTATGAAAGCCTAGAAATAGAGAGTAACAAGGCCCATGTCCCATATGTCCCTATAAGTTAATCAAGGTCAGAAGCGGTCCTTTAAAGAATTTTCAATTCAAGACGAGACTTAAGTAATTCTCATATACTATTTTAGCTTTAATTCATAACCTTCAGCCAGGTTAACTTTTTGTAAGACACATATGGACACTAAAATTGGAACTTTATTCATCTCTTTGAGTAGCCTTTGTTTAAGAATTGCATGGCTTGAGATGAATGCCTTATTAGATGGCATAAATTACCAAGCAAGTTTTGACCATTGTGAACATGAATAGGATAGTTATCAACAAATTACATATGAAATTCTACTACAAGAACAACATCAAATGAGGCTTTGGCATACCATTGGCTAGATGTAGCTTTCTACTTCATTACTTAAACTCGAGTACAGGTGTCTGGTGCTAGTACGTGTCTAAATGTCAAATTTATTTAATTCTCAAGTTAATAGAAACTTTGACACAACTAAATTTTATATTTTTTAATTACTTATTTTGTTTTTTAAAGTAAATGATATTTACTAACTAATATAGCTTTTCATGCAAAAAATATAGCATTGCATCTAACAAGCTATATCAAACACATATCTCATACTCTTGTCCAAATATCAAGTGTTTGAAATCGATATTTTTCAAATTTAAAACAATTCAGGTAACATAGGCTTTCTGAAACACCTAATGGAGTAATGAATGGAGTCTTCAAAAGTAACAAAATCCTTGATCCTTCAATATGAATGTTTTCTATTTACGAAGTCTAACATCCTTCTTTTACATATAACCAAATATTCCATGGCCAAGAACAACCATCATACAAATACCGAACAAATTATCCAACAGCAATAACATCTTTTAATAAAAGACACAAAGAAAGCTCAAAAATGCTCCTTTTAAGGAATAGTACTTATCTAGATGTATTTATGATCTCTCACCAACATGTCAGCACTTCATTGACAATGTTTCAACCACCCAAAGTCTCCAACCCAATTGCATAAAAATAACAGGTTTCACAAAATTCTTGAATGAGAAAATTTTGAGTACGCCAACAGAAACACACAAAAACATGTTTGCAAAGAAGTAAATTAAGAGAAACATCTAATATAATTAAAGTGCATAATTCACAGTGAAACATGTTTTGTTCAACCAATCTATATGTATTTAAATGTTGAACAAACAGGAGAAAGATCAGTAAGAAGTCTCACCAGCTTCTGAATTTCGCTTTGCCCGCTTAATCTTTTCAAGCTGTATCTGCGAATCCATGAAAAGCTTCATCCTCTGAATCTCCAAATCCTTAGCAAACTGCATCCTCTGCTTCTCCAGCTCTATCATCTGCCTCTGTTTAGCCTCCTCCACTCTCTCGTATCTCTCTCCCAACCTCACTATTGCCTCCGCCAGCTGCCGGTAACCCTCGGCCCCGTTCCCGTCACCAACCCGCCTCTGGCTCCCCGCGCTCGACCTAGACCTTGACGTCTCTGACTCCCCCGCCTCCGCTGCAGCGGCGGCAGCCATCGCCGAAAAGTTCCTCCGGAAGAAAGAATCGTCGACCACGGCCGGTGACTGAGTTGCCGACGGACGCTTGGACCGGGGACCGACGGGAACTGAGGACCGCGGGGGAGGGAGTGCCGGCGGCGGCCTGGGAGCGGGCAGTGTTTTCCGGTGAGCCGCGGTCACAGGCGGGGAGGGCTTGTAGGAGGAGCCAATCAGGGCGTCGAGGCGGGCGAAGAAGGGCCACTCGCTGGTGTAGCTGCCGTTGGACTCGGAAACCCTAGCCTTCTCGATCTTGTACTTCTTCTTCAAGGTGTCGATGCGGTTCTTACACTGAACGTCGGTGCGGCGGGCCTTCTTGACGTGGCCGTGGCGGGCGTTGACGGCGTCAGCAACCTCCTGCCATTGTTTTTGCCGGAGGTTGCCGCGGTTCAACTCAAGGTAACGGTCGCCCCATGCCTCGACGAGCGTGTCGGTGGCCTCCTCGGACCAGCAGTCCTCCCGCACGGGCATCGATGGCTTGTGCGTGGCCGGCGCGTGCCGCAACGACGGGGGTTCCGTCGCCGGAGGAGTGGAACTGGAGATGCCTCCGTCTCCGTCCTCCATTGAAGCTGGTAGGGGTGTGGGTGAGGTGTCGGTTACTAATTGGTCACTCACGGTGGAGTTTGGGTTCGAAATGGGGGGAGAGTGGCGCGGCAGTGAGAGTGAGAGTGAGTGCGAGGGGAGTGAATGCAAAAGGAGCGGCGAAGGGGGAGAGCGACGAGGAATGCCGTCTGTTTTGACAGTCGCGTGAGAGGCATGCGAGTGAGAGCTTTTTGGCTACGGTCGGATCGACGGACATCTTTTGCGTTCGTGTGCGCGCCGACGAACGTGCGAAGGAGGCCTTCTAAAAATATTTTGAGTTTTACAGCTCGGCTCGGTTAAGAAAACCAACAAAATTCCTTTTTTGCCCTTTTTTTAACCCAAAAGTAAAAGATAAAAGAAAAAAATGTTTTCGTAATCCTTTCATGAGTTCTGTTTTTTTTATTGGTTAACAAAAAAGTAGTGCAGATAATGTACTTGAATACCTTCGCCAATGCACATTGTTTCTTGGGTCACTCAAAGCATCTAGACCTTAGCAGGTATACTAAATGTCCTCTAATTAAAAAGTGTGATAGGAAGTTGAGGTGGTTGAGTTATTCTCAACGTGTCGCTACATATTCGTATTAACTCATCAAGTTTGAGATTTCACCACTAAATTAATGATTCGTTGGTAATCTTTTCATGAGTTTATTACAAAAATAGAGTTGTTTTTATATTTATTTTCTTTTCTTAGGTAGCTTTGAACTTTTTTATTAAACTTAAGTTAGTTAAGAAGTTGTGTTTTTATAGTTTAAAGTTTAATCCAAATTCTAATAGAAGTTGTGCTTTAAAAATATGATTTCAGGTAGCTTAAAGTTTGTTTCATATTTTCATAAAAGTAGTATTTTTAAAACAATACTTTTCGGACAACTTGGGCTTAGTAAATTTTTTCCATATCAAAAAAAAAAAAAAAAAGACAAAAAGAGCTTAGTAAATTTCCTCTTTTTGAGGTTTGATGGGGGTTGGTTTCAACCGTCCCCTGCTAGTGCCGTTTTGTATCACACCCAAAAATATTTAGCGGCGCCAGTTTGACCTTGACCATTTTCTAATAAGCTCCAAAATTATCATTAAAGATTCATAATATTATTAATATACAAAAGCATAATCTCGTTTTAGGAAGATCCAATGGAGTCCTACGAGTTCCAAATTCATGATGTCAAGTTCTATGGGTAGAGGATTTGACAGCCTGTTAGTGTACTACTCTTTTAGATAAGCCACAGAGATCAAATTTTGTATCCATTTTAGGAGATCTCAAAGTTATCACTAGCTTCAAGACTGTAAGAACTATGGATATTAAAAACCATAATCCCGTTTTAGAGAGAGATGCTGGATCAATAATCCTTGGAGTTTCCAATCAACAAAGTATGTAGCTAGGAAATACTTAATATGAACGTTGTCCATAGTATTTTGTCCATTCATGGAGCCATGGCTCAAGTATTTATGTAGAGTTGGAATCCTTCCTGAGTTTGAGTTGAACAGTGGATCTTGTATGGTTACATTTTTCACAATTTTTCAAACACCCTACAAAACAAAATTGACTTTTAATAAAAGCCACTATGGTGGTGGATGGCGGTGGGCGGTGGAGACTGTAGCAACAATGGTGATGGATGATGGTGGGCGATGATAGTGGGTGGTTGGTGTTGGTGGTAGTCATTAGTGGTGATTGGTGGGCATGGTGGTGGTGATGGGTGGTACCAGTAATGGGTAGTAGGCAGTGGTTGTAGACAGCGGTGTCAATGGTAGGTGGTGGGTGGAGGTGAGCGATGGCAGCAATGGCCCAGTGCCAGTGGGTGCTGGGGGTGGTGGGTGTCACTCGCAAAATGGTTGATAGTCTCAAAGGGCTTAAAAGCCAAAAATGACTTGTTGAAAAATATTTTACATCAAATCAAACATACCCTAAATTACATACTTTTGTTTAGTTCAGAATTGATGCTTTATTACATTAAGCAAAAGAGATAAATAAGGGGTTTTTGGAGTTTGAACCGTCCCCAGATCTGGTGAGTAAGATATAGTAGTTCTAACTTAGGGACGAAGCTTATGGGGCTTCAAAGCCACAATGGGGAAAAAATAATTTATGGTTTTGAAATTAGAAAAACAAGTATGTCACCTGCAGATTTCACAGGTCTTGAAGCTAAAGCTGATCTGGTATTCGGGCCTCACCTACTTCAGCCTTGTGTCATAAGTATAGATTGGGCTTAGGTTTTGTACATGCGGAGCAAACGATGGCATGTTTGGAGATGATCGATTTTTAATTAGTATTGACTTGGGCTTGCCTTCAGCCCTAACTCATTTTCTGCCATTTTCTAATGTCCATTTTCGCGTGGTTCTTTTCAATGCCCTCACAGTTTGGTATTACTGTAATTTTATTGAACAATTTAAATTATTTTCACGTTGTTGTCTGATATCATTTTAAGTATCCTGTTTGTGATATAATCTAGAAAACTTGTCAAATTTGCGTATGGGCCAAGATTTTGCAGGGATAGTCTATTGGTTTAAATACTAAAAAATACATGGCCGAGCCTCCAGAGCTCCCAGTGGCGGGTGCAAAAACAATCAACTGCGACCGTCACACATGGGATTTCCACGTGTGGATTTGATTTTAGAGAAGCTCGTTTAATGATATCCCTCCCTCAGGTTTTACCTCTCTAATGTACTAAAAATAAATAAATAGCTTGTATTTATTAGGTAATAATTTGGGCCAATTGGGTAGGCCCAAACTTGCCCGTTATTGTTAAATGGCATTATTTTTGGGGGCCCATATCTAGGACCAAATTCATTGAACAAGAATAGGCCCCACCTTCTTCATAAGATGGCATTGCAAGTAGAACAGTGCTCTGATAAAAGTAATGACAAAAGAAAAATGATACAGCTATTGGCTTTGTTTATCATATTTTCATCACAGATAAACATATGTAAGTAAATCCTAGATGCATCACTATGTTAGGGCTATTCAAAAAACTGCCCGACCCTACTCGAATTTGCTACTCCACTTGTTAGTTTTGGGTGGATGACTGGTAGATTTCGAACAATCCAAGTATCTTTGATTAGGGTGGTAAACCTTTATTACTCCAATACAACCTGATCAATCCGACATTTTTACACTACAATTTTAATTTTTTTCATTCGACCTGACTCAACCCGATCACCCTATAGGTTGAATACGGTTCTAAAATTCTTCAATCCGATCTGGTTGGGTAGGGTCAGGTGGTGGATGACTCTTCAATCCGACCTATAAATATCTTTACTTTGTATCTATTCGTAATGAAAATCTAATAAAAAAAATCGATTGCTCTAGCATTACTTATGACAAAAAAAATTTCATTGGCAACTCTAGATGGTTTATAGTAGACTTCCAATGAGAAAATTAAAGGATGACAAGATTTACAATGAAAGAAGCAGTACCTGTATCGGCTCCTCATCATCTCAGCCTTTGACATGTTCTCAACCTGTTAAATCCTCGTTTTGAAAATTTTAAGTGTTCAAACGGTAGTAGAATTTCCGCCTACTTGTATAATTAGCTGTAAAGCATTTTCGAGTACCTACAAAAAATTAATTAGCTGTAAAGCTGTTGTTCCAAGTGATCTAAATTCTTATCATTGGTTTGGAAAAACTAGTCAAACAAGGATGCCTCGGGAGTCAAGAGAGAGCCTGAATAGGAAGACTTTTTTTTTTTTGGGTGCTAAAAATGAATATGTAAACATATTCATCAAGTAGTATTACCCAACCACTATATAACCCTCTATGGAAGATTTTTACCGTACTTATATCGCTGCTAAAATTTTAATCTCACCACATACTTTGCATACTGAAAAGTATATTTAATCTTACCAAATAATTGTAAAGACTCAAATCGAAGCGTTGAAGATGAAAATTCGAGTACTTAGCCATTATACTAACCACTCGCGTTGAGTGAGGAAATAAAATTAAAAAAAAAAAAGACTTTTGCTTAAAAAGATAAGGCAAACAAGGAATTGCCAAGGACCCACGCGCGCATATAGCATGTGAGTGTCAAATGTAAATGTGCTCTGTTTTTCTCTTATGATGAGTAGATCTTTGTTTGTTTGGTTGGTTGTCTATTTGCGTGTCTCTTTTGCTTTTGGATTTTGGGATAAAAACCTAAACGATAAATCATCAAGTTTGTTATTTAGCACTTACTGAAAAATTATTACCAAAATTTGCCTCACCCATTGCAAGTAACCATTTATTTAACATGTATAGTACTTCACAATAATCAATTTTTAAAGGAATCAAACATCGGTTAACAAATTTAAAGGTAAGTATGGTTCGTATTTTGTTTTAAAAAGTTTTGAATACACAAAACAGTAACGTGTTTTGTGTGGGTGATTTTTTTTTATTTTTTATTTTATGATATTTCAAAAGTTGTATTTAAAAAAAAGACTCCAACGTAAAAGTCCCAAAAAAACAAAACAATGTTTTTACTTGTTACCAAACTAAGTGAAAACACCAGATAAATAATCAAACGAAAGCTCATTTCCATTTAAAACTCTCCTGGAAAAAAACTCAAAACACGAGAATTGCTAAGGGGGGAAACAAGGGTAATCTTTCTTTGAGAATATTTACCTCCTGAATCCCCTTCTTAATCCCACATTCCCAAGTATGAAGTCGTTGTCATTGTATCACAAGTAACTAACCCCCTAAGTTCACTGTTTTCAGAGAGTTAAGATGTCTCTTTTTGCTCTTAATAGGCCGACTGTCAAGAGTTAGTAATAGAAACAATGTTGAAATCGCCGATTTACTTCTAAACTTTAGTTTTGACTTGACTCATAAAATATAATTCCAGTTTTTCTTAGTCATGGGCCTCAATCAAAATGATACTCAGACAAGGGTAAGGATGGTTAGATCTTCACAACACAACTTTTTCAGAGGTTTTGTTTATTAAAGGTACTACTCAGATATCTAATAATTTTCTTGTATTACTTATACAATAGTGTGACATGCCGGAAGTATATACACCCGGCTAAATAATCAAACGAAAGCTCATTTTCATTTGGAACTCTCTTGCCAAAAAACAAAAACGTGCTTTTAGTTTTCTTTAAAATCACAAACAGAGAAATGTAAAACAATCAAACGAGCCAGAGTTTCAACATTGACCCCCAACTTGAAATGTAATTGGATTATATACGAGATCAAACTCCTTTATCTATCAAACATAAGAACAAAAACAGAGAGAGATTAAATCAAATTTAACAACACATAAAATCGAACATATGGCATTGGTTTGCCTTCTCACTTATGCCACTTGGCATTTCCACTGGCCAATGGACTGTGTGATTGTTTCTTTCAGCAGTTTTGGATCACAAGTGAGTGACTTCATAACCAGGTAACCCACAAGATCTATTGCCCAGCACAAAAATGGAGCTGGTAAGAGTCAGGAGAAAGTGAAATTTGAAGAACGTACAGATCTAAAGTATAAAAAGCACCCACCTCTCCTTTCAATTTGATGAGGCCTACTGTTGATAGGGTACTAACAAAGGTTTACGCTCGGCCACGGGTTCAAACGTCTCTGTCGGTGGGGTCCGTTTCTGGGTCGTAGACTCGTGGAACAAATATATACATAGGGTACACTTGGTACATTGGGGGGTGATATTATATATATGGTCCAGCGAAGGACAAGTGATGTATTTATTCAATGTGGTCCTTACAAGATGAAAACAAAGATTCATTTGTGTATGCTCTAGTCATGTGGCTATCGAGCAGATTGGAAAAGCACAGCCTGGTCCATGGTGGTTAGATATTCCACTTAAAACTGCGTCTTTTTTCTTTCAAATATTTTTGTACAATCAGTAGAATTATAGATAAGAAGACTCAACAATTCCCACCGGCCAGCGCACGTTAGCTGGTTTGATGGGAGGAGGGAGGAGGGAGGAGGGAGGAGGGAGAATGTAGAGTTGGTTTTCGAGATTTTGACCAAACCCAATCGGAAAAGAAAAAACCCATTTATTAAACTCAATTTATTTTGAATTTATTTATCAACTCTAGCTCATTTTTAAAGTCACGGTTTCAAATCACAACTTTAATGAAATCGTGTTTTTAAACACGATCTTGTTTTACATATTTTAAATGAAAATCGTGAGACTAATCTATAAGTTCAACTTAAAGTCGTTGGTTGACCCTACAACTTCATTGAAGTCATGGGTTTAAATCACAACTTTAAGTTGACATTATTTGATAGATTTTATATGAAATTTGCACAAGTTTAACTAAAGACATGGTTTGAAAACAAGATTTTAAAAATGAGTTAGGTTTGGTAAATAAATTCAAAACAAGTTAGGTTTGATAGATAAATTTTTTTGGGGCTGAGTTTGGTTTAAAAGAAAAACTTGGTGGTTTTTCAAACCATGCAAAAATGTTGTTTTACCCTTCATTTGGTAGAGCCACCTCTTATGCTCTAGGGTGAAATCTCCAAGTAATTCAAAATCTACTCTTCCTACCTCTTTTCCTTTTCACTCGACCAAACAAAATGTGGGAAACCCCCCAATTCCCTCCCAAGACATCCACAACCCTTCCCCTTTCTTTTTCATCCTTCTTACCAAACATAGGGTGAGTCCATTAGTGGGATAAGTGGCTTGTAGGCCAGGAGGGTGGCTCCAAGAGAATCTACTTAAGTTGCCTTTGATTGATGAAAAAGGTAAAAAGTAAGAGAGATTAAAAATATTCTCATTTATATTCTATTCATTTGGATTTCGTTCAATGTTATGATCTCTACACCACTATTTTCTCTGGCTGGATTTATTGTGCGATAAAATGGACGGCATTGAGCTTAAAAAGCCGGATCATTATTCAGTTTGAGAGCATAACATGAGACAAGGTTGGCACAAAATTCAATGACGATAAATATATGGTGCTTACTTCTGAAAATAAACGACTGCCACTAGACGTGAGTGCAAGAGAAGTAATTCCTCACTATTTTCCTGCTCGAGAGAAAATACTCTTTTGACTATCAAACTTAAATACTCTTAAGCCACTAGATCAAAAACTTAAGAATATTTGTTAACATTTATATGTGGTTACAACAATTTGTTAGTTTAATATCCAATTTTGTACCATAACTCTCATGCTATGCTTGAAATTTAAATTTATGAAAAGAAAAAAAAAAGAGTTCGAAAAAAAAAAATTTCTTTCTTTTTTCTGTTATTTGATTGGGTTTTAAAAAAATGAGAAAAAAATAAAGAGGCTTTTGTTAAAAAAATATTTTTTAATTTGGTTATTCATAAAAATATAAATATGTTTAAGTAATTCAAGATCAAAGCATATCTAATAACGTTTAAAAAAATCTCAATTTTTCTAAAATAAAAATTATATTTTTTACTTTTTAGCTAGAACTTGAAGGCCAATATCAGGATGAGGAGGTGGAGACTAAAAATCTAGCATCACTGTGTCAAATAAATGCCACGTGGCAGTGCATGATGTTGACATACCATGGTGTATTCCAATTTGACAATTGGACTTTTGTGATTGTCATTGTTATTCCAAATAAAAATGGAAGAATTATCCCTTCACACTCCAAAAACTCATTGTCAATCGACACCAATTGACAATCCTTGTGGGACCCAAACAAACCAAAAACCTAATCCAAAGAGAATCCTCACTCTTTGGGATAAGATAATGTAACTTCCAAAAATACCAAAATGTCTTTTTGTTTTTATTGGTATGGCTTGTAGGAAGAAATTACAAAAAATGATACAATAAGGCATGGCATGGATGCCTAGCCCTCACTATAGTTAAAATAAATAAAATAAAATAAAAAATAAATTCATGACTAGCTTTTTTTGAAAGATGATTGTAGATGATTGAGTGTACTATATAATTTGGACATTTAATTCTTGATATTGGATCTTTTTCTTTATTCTTTTATTCTTTTTTTCATGAAGATATTAGAATTAAATTCGGCCTCCCTTTTAGAAAAAATTTGGTGTTTCTTTCTTTATGTTTTTATTTTTTGCATAATTTTGTGTAAATTGTAATGGTTGTGATCAATAAAACTTCCCTTGGGGCTCTCCAAGACTACCACTATTGGTGTGACAAAGTGGAAAATTTTAAGTGCTTTGTTGATCAAACTTTATTATCCATTTGCAGCCCATGATCTACCAGACATGACCAACCAGACCTTGCTTGCGAGGTGGATTGTTCTTGTTCAAAGTACAAGTTGTCCAATTCATGATAAATTATTCAACACTCTTAGAATACCAGTTGTCCTGCTCCTCCACTCACATAGGGGTGAGTTCCTCACTTATTAGGCTAGAGGATTATGTGAGTGATGAATAGCTAGTACTCTAAGAGCACTGAATAATTTTTTCCAATTCATAGTTAATGAGAAACTCTCTTCTCCATAAGAAATTCATTTTCATAGAAACATGTTTTAGGAATGCCAAAAAAAAAAGAACTCACACAAAATTTAAAGAGAAATTTCTAAGAAACGATATAAATGGATGAAAATTCTTAAAATTTCTAACACTTTTAAAATTCTTAAAAATATTTTAAAAACTCCCTAAAAAACGCTTTTCATAATTTATACTTTGTTTTTTGCTCTAAAATTTTATTTTTTTACAATTACATATAATTGTACTGATAAGTTTCTATGGATATTGTAAATCATTATTATTTTAATTGAGAATAAAATTATTCTAATATTTTATATTGCTACTTATAAGATTCTTAATAAAATTTTCTAATATTATCTTACGTTTCTTGTTTGTTTCCCACAACATTTTGGACCACGTCTCGCATTTCTATTTTCTGTGTCGTATCTCACTACTCCGTATTGCAACCATATATGGTGCAATTTGCACATGATACGCACGTGGCATGACTTATTAATTCATCCATAGCAGTGGCCTCCTACATTTTTCTTTAACACAACAAAATAAATATCTCAGTGCATTATAAGAGAAAATCGTTTTTCTTCTAGAAGAAGAAGAGAGCGGACATATCGGGTCACAATATGTGGCACTTTAAAATGGATTTGAACTCAAAGGGCCCGACCGGTATAATTTTTTTACTTTATTTTTTTGACTTGTAAGTAAAAAAATTAATTTTTTAAAATTTTTTTACTTTTATTAGCTTGAACTAGCAAAAAACTAAAAAAATAAAAGCAAAAATAAAAAGCCTGAAAAAATTAATTATTTTATATTTATAAGTCAAAAAAATTTAAAATAAACTCTATTAATCGAACTCAAAGGCTTCGTAATTAAACCAAATAACTAGATGTTATAAAACCATATGATTGGCTGGATTCCTCCTATACAATCACCTGGCTTTTCTCTTTCTCTCTGTATTCCTCTTCTTCTTAAATTCTCGGCCGGAATATCCTCTCACATACTCGATGGTGTTATGTGAAAGTAGGCAAAGATCACGTAATCCTACAGTAAAAGTAAATAATTTTTCCTAACTTCAATGGAATTTTGCTTGAGAACTCTTAGAGCCTGTTTGGAGCTTGCGGGACGGAAGGGACTAGAAATTTTTAAATTTTTTTTTTTCTTGTTTGATTCTTTTTCTAAGGAAGAGGAAAAGAAGAAAAAAGAGAAAAAAGCAAGGGAAAAAAAATCAATCTCTCTGTCTCTTTCTCTCTCCAAGTTTCAGACAAGCTGTTAGTACAATTAGGGATGATAAAATAATTTGAAATCTCCAATCCTTACACGCCCAGCCTCTATTAGAATGGATATGGGGTGATACTAATTGAGATGAAACGAGTTTGGAGACAATGTGTAATAACTCGTTTCAATTCAAACTTGCTTCATTTATATATATATATATATATATTTATTTATTTATGTACATATTTTATTAAGATATAATTATTATGATTTTTCTCTTATATTTTTTATTTTATCCCTTGATTTGATCATAAAATATTTTAAAAAAATTACTAATATAAACAAGGCAATGCAAGATGAAACAGAGCGTTGAGAAGGGTTAAGACGCGGTGAAACAGAAAGAAAGAAAGAATACGAAACAGAAATGGGATAGGGTTCCGACCCAACCCTCCGTTGCCATTCCTAAGTACAACCATCACTTCCAGTGCGAGGTGGATGATGGAATTGCAATTAGGTCCCATTAATCCTATTCCTTATACTGCGCTCATAGCATGACTTATCACTTATCCAAATCATCCATGATTAAGACGTTTCAACACGTGTCGTGTGTGTTCCCTTCAGTTTCTCTAAATTCTTCTTCGCTTTGTGGTTTATAATCTCATATTCTAAAACCAAACGAAAATTTACAAATGAAAAAAAATTATATTTCCCTTCCAATTTTTCTTACAAAAAAAACCCCATATTGTAAAATAATCTGATATCTATCCTTTAATTTTAATTTTTTTGTTTTTTTTGGTGGTGTCACTCTAGTTAAGTTTAGATTTTGAAAAGAATTTTACATGAACTTTTCCAAAAATAAATTACTGGCTACCCCTAAAATGATATTGTTAGGGCCCTAATATGAGCGCATGCAAACTCAAAAATCTTGTTGAGGACTTCAATTTTAACGAAAAAAGTAAATGCTAATACAGTATTTATGATCATAACTACTCAAAATAATAAAATCTAAATAGAGTTTTAATAATTTCTAGGAGTAGTAAAAGAATTTCCCAAAAACAACAAAATCATTAAATAGTATGTTTGGATTTTAAATCTATCAAGAAAAAGTAAAAAGAAAATAAAAAAGGTAATGAAATTATTTATACATATTCATCAATAAATATTCATTCTCTTTCCAATTTCTTAGACTAACTAAAAAAATAATAAATTTAACTTCTTCATATTATTTTATATTTTACTTTCCTTTTTTTTTTTTCCTTCACAGATTGAAGATTATAACCTTTTAAAAGCAAATAGTCCTTAGATTATGCATGAAAATTGGAGCACGATGTACTTTTAGGATAGGAACCAATTAATAATATCTATGTTTTTACAATTTTTTCACCTATATCCTACTTTTGTCCCCTAGTAATGCTTTTCTTAGCTGTAAATTTTAAAATATTGATAGAGATAGAGCACAAGTTTCTCGCATCATTGACTTTCATAGCCACTATATTAATCATGCAGTTCTTATTTTCTTACATTATCAAGGCAAATCAACTTTAATAGAGCCAGGCCTGATCAGGTGCGACGAGATACTTGACATATCAAAAAGAGCTCATTATTAATTGGTGAGGTCCATCTGAAGTATCAAGTATCTAATCGTGCGTGACTGCTCTTAGCAATTTTTAATTTAATATGATATTCAATTTGAAAAGAATCTTATTGAGATTTGAAACTTAAAGAATGGCAAATAGACAATTCCTTTTTCTTTTTAGTTTTTTAAGTTTGCAGGAAGAATATTAATCACTTTATAGGGTTTCTATCCAGGAAGGAGTAAAAATGGTAGCGAGGTAGGTTTGGGTCGAGGACCCTTATTTCATTCTTGTCCCGCTATAATAACTCCTCCTCCCATACACGCTCCACCCCACTTAACCGCTCTCCAAACCCGTCTTGCCCAGTTTATGTTAGTAATTTTTTTAAATATATCATGTACGTAAGGGATAAAGTCACTAAAGTAAAGAAAAAATTACAATAATAGGATTTTAATAAAATATGTACATATAAAAATTATATATATATATATATATGTACGTATAAACGAGACGGGTTCGGGTGGATTATTGCACCTTGTTTCCAAATTCACCGCAATTAATATCATTCTATACCCGTTCCAATAAAGGTGGGGTGGGTAGAGATGGTAGTGGACCAGAGAAAAGTGAAGATCCAACCGTACCCATCCCATTTGGAAAGGGTATGGAGGATTCAAAATGAGGATGGAGGCGGGGATAGAGATTAAAATGAAAATCCATACAGGTATGGAAGCGGGGATGGACCAAGGTTTTCCCCCGCCCTACCCCTCCCCGCTCCATCCTCACCTTGTTTCCCCGCGTTAATTTTTTTTATTTTTTATTTTTTATATGGGTAATTTTTTTATTTTCTATTAGATAGTGTATTTATTCACTTCCTTCTATGTTTCTTTTTTTCGTTTTTTTGTTGTGGAAAATATGTATAACTTTTGAAAATTAGTAGTTTGTAAACAAATTAAATGGTAAAAAACAATTGGGCTTGGGATTGGGCTTGGACTTGGGGCTTGGGCTCGAGGTGGGGGTGGAGGCGGGGATGGAGTCAGGCTTGTACTCGTGGAGGCAGAGATGGAGGTCCCGCTTTCATTCAAGCGGGGATGGAGACAAGGATGATGGTAAATTTTTCAGGTGGAGGTGGGGATGGAGACCTCAATCCCTGCCCTGCCTCGGTCCATTGCCATCCCTAGGGGTGGGGTGGGGCCTGAAATGTCGAGTTATCAATTGGGTTGGCCCGACCTAGGCCGTGGCCGATAGGGTTTGGGCCAAGTTTTGCGTGCTCCCACCAAATTTCGAGTTGGGCCGGGCCAAGCCAAAATTAGAAATGCTAAGCCCAAGTTAGTCCACGGCTCTAAAGGCGAGCTTGAGCTCGGGCTCGGGCTCGGGCTTGGGCTTAGGCTTTAGAGCGGGCCTTCGAGCAGGCTTGATCATTTTTTTTATTAAATTATAGTTTTTTTTAAAATTAGTAATTAATAAGTAGTAATCAGTAATGGTTAAAACTAAATTAGAGAATTAGTCAACTTATGAAAATCATACAAACAAATATAAATGATTAAACTTATAAAGTATTGATTCATGTAAACTTATATAAACTATTGAATATATAAGACATACATTTTTAATTAGTAATTGATAAACAATAATGATTCAACTAAGTTAGAGACTAAGTCAAACTTATAAAGATTATACAAAAATATAAATGATTAAACTTATAACGTATTGATTAATGTAAATCAATATAAATTATTAATTATATAAAAATATACTATTACTTATAACTTTATAATTTGGCTGGACTTTTGGAGGGACCGGGCTCTGGCTACCAAGAGTAAGGCCTAGGCTAGCCCATGGCCCAAGTCGGGCTCCGACGGCCCATGGACCTTGGGCCAAACTTAGATTCCTACCTACTGGTCAAGACTTAGGGCATGGAGTTTGCTCCCTCCAAGGTCTCAAGTCTAAAATCTCTTAGGTGTTATTAATTCCTTGGACCCACCTCAAAGTCTTTGATCTGGTAATTACCGAGTTATCGTTAGGGATTTATACTAAAAGACATGTTTTGTGTAATGGCTTTAGTATCTATTAATAAATTAGTTATTCTGTTTAATGAGAATATGAGTAAGTAATATTTGCCTTACATTATTTATTTAATTATTGTGCATGTGTGTTTTTTTATTCTATATAGTATATGACCTGGTGTGTAAAATACTGCTTACACACAGAAGATTAGATCATCAGTTCTTATGAATATAAGCTTATTCTTCATAGTCTTAAATGAAAGTGGACACACCATCAGTAGGGCTGTAGTACAAGATTTTAATAGGTCTATCTTAACTATAATGAACTGTATAGTTCTAATTTCTTGGACTACTACACTTTGTGTGTATTGAATAAGACCATATTGATGTAATTCTTTTTATACTTACTATATAAAACAATAAATGCCTCATGATTGTTATGAGTGCTTATACTCTTAAAGCTAATATAATTATTAGACACATATATGTAGTGTTTATTGTTTTGATTAATAAAAAAGTGAGATTCTTTATAGGTCAATAAACTCAATGAGTTGGATGTAAGCACTCTATTTTTGCCCGCTCAGCAATCTTCGGCTCAACCGAGTTCGGTTTCCAACATCATAACACATGCAAGTTCAAGATGAGCCTTACAATCTCCAATCCAACCAACTGGTCGCTTCTCGGGCCCACAAAGATCCGCTGGAGCCATAAGCACCATTATTCCAGGCAACTTTTTGGACCGAGTGGTCCCGGAAACCAACGCCATCTTGGTGGCTTCTCAAGATCGGGCGATCTTGGGGACTAACACCTCATCAAATTCCAAATGGTTCACTTTTGGCGCCTGCTAGCCTGCCAACGTAGAATATCCGTCATTTGGTAGTTCTCCGAGACCGGGCGTTCTCAAATACCAACACCACCCTTCCAGGTAGCTTTCTAGGACCACGCGTTCTTAGGAACCAACACCACCCCTACAGGTAGTTCTCTACGAACGGGCGTTCTCGGAGACCAACACCGCATAGGTAGTTTTCTAAGATCGGGCGGTCTTGGAAACCAACACCTAGGTCGACACCGGTGCCCGCTAACCTGACTCGGTGAAAAATGACCAAATCCGCCCTTTGGGCCTCCAGGCACGTTTTGGGAAAGTTCAAAATCCCTCAAAATAATAAGTCCATCCTTTCAAAATGTTGTTAAACCATTAGGTGTCCCCCGCACACCATTTGGTCTGAATCTGGTCCTATTCTAGTCCACTCCCGCCAAAATAACCATTTTACCCTTGAACACCTCAGCACTGCACAAACCCTGCCGAATGGTAAAAGACTCTCCCAAAACCACCCCTGAACAACCCTACACGCTTAACACAACACACCAAACCATTCTTGACCATTTCCAGCCAATCCCGGTCAAAATGACCGTTTTGCCCCTGGAAATCCAAATATGCACCGAAACAGCACCGGTCTTGGGATTTCGAGCAAAGGGTTTCACCATACACCCTTGTTTAATCCGAGGAGGACCCTGCGACACTAAACTCACACTACTCGATAAAAGTTCCTAGGAGCGTCTCGCAGACGCTCTGCCTAAATTGTCCTTTCTCTCGATTCCCCGGTTATAACGCATCGTCAACTGACTTGAGAAATGCGTAAATCAGGAAATTCTTGAAAACTCATTCATAGATCTTTCCATTAATACGCCTTGATTGGATAGATCGCTTCCCGAAGCCCTTCATCGTATGGCCCAAACATGGCTACTTTCGACAACCCCTGGAGCGTCTCGCAAACGTTCCGCCAAGGTTGACTTTTTCTCCGATTCCCTAATCAAAACGCACCGTCAAATGACTTGAGAAACGCGTAAATCTGGGAATTCCCGAAAGTATTTCCAAAATACTTTCCATCTGTATGGTTAGATAGAAAAGATTGCTTCCCGAAGGCATTGATCATGCTATACAAAAATGGCTACTTTCGAACACCCACGGAGCGTATCACAGATACTCCGTAAAATTGTCCTTTTATGCACATTTTCCAAGACGATATCTCACACTTCCAAACATAATTTAAACTTTTCAAAAACATAAAAATTCATCGGAAGCCCTGAGAGAACATCCCGAGTGCGACCGATTCCCCCGAAACCTTCCCGATTGACTCAATTATCGAGGCAAAGTTTGGACGAACCTTCCCGGTGATGGAGCGTATGCTACATGCGCTCAAATTTTGATCAGATCAACCAACTTTCGATCAACAGTCGAGATTTATCCAGTACATGGGGTGCCACGTGTCATTCTGGCAATGGAACAGTACCTGCGCATGTCCTACATGCGCAGGGTCAAATTTTGGCCAGGCGCATGTAGTACATGTGCCAGGCCTGTTCCAGAATCTCTATAAATACCAGACCACCCTTTGCATATTCCAACTCCGATTTTCTGATGCGAAGCTCTGCTGAAGTCACTCCAGAACTGCGAGTCTCTATACACACTTCATCCCTCCAACACTTAGCTTAGATTCCATCATCCCCAAGCCTATATACTTCACATATAAAGCCTTATACACCATCAAACACTCCCCACTAGCCCTCTAAGCTTTCTTGAAGTCATTCAAGCTCCAATTAAAACATCTTTGGAAGACTATAAGTGTGTTGAAGGCAAAAGGTGGTATCCCTTTTACATTTATGCCTTCCCCCACTCTTCTCTTCTCTTCTCCCTCCAAGCCTACTTAGACTATTCTCTATTTTAATCCCCATCTTCAACCCCCCTTTCTTGCATGCGTAAGTCAAGATGGCTCTTAGATCATACCTAGAGAAAAGCAAGTGAAAGCCACCGTGTAGGGGGACCTCTCACTAGCTGCTTTATGATGGTATGGCTTAGGAGCCCCTTGTTTATGTGGTGTAGCTTAAAAGCCTTGTATGTGATCATGACCCCTTGCATATTGCTATTTTAATCATGTCTTGTGTGCTTGGCTCCATTTTTATGCTTATTGCTATGTTCTACAATGCTTACATTACTCTTAGCTCCATGTCCTTTCCAAACTCTATATTTCGTTCAAAAATTGTTCCAAGAGTTGGCTCCTTAAAGCTTAGGATGAGACTTTAGAAATCATGCCTTAGAAGATCCCCTACTAACCCCCTAACTCTCACTTTGGCATCATGACATTTTAACTTGCATAAGGTTGCTTTCCAATTCTATAATTTCCAAGATTTCCATTCTTTTAAGTGTAGTGGTTGGAATGGCCCCATGGAACCCTCTCTTGAGTGGTCTCTCTTTTGTTTGGCCATATGAGCCCTCTCTTGATGGAATGGTTCCCTTAAAAAAATGGTTTTCAAAATCCTTCTCCAAAGATGATTTTCAAAAATGCATTCTCTCCATCTTTGCATTAAAAATGATGCCTTAAAAAGTTGTCATCACCATGTTGATTTTTTGGACCCCTTACACTCTTGTCAAGATTATGGTTATAATGGCCATGAGGAAACCTTCCTTGGAATGGTCTCCAAACACCAACCATATAAACCATACTCTTGGCTAGAGTCAAAATTTTCATAAAAATGATCTTAAAAAAGGTTATCCACCCAAGTCCATTGTATAGCATGTTTTGTTTTTCAAAACTCTTTCCAAAATGCATCAAACAACCTTTCAAAGATCATTTTTCAATTCAACCCTAGGTTAACTTGACCCTAGTTGTCCAACCCTATGTTAACTTGACCCTAGTTCACTCACTTTAGGTTAACCTAACCCTAAGTCATCCTAACCTTAGGTTAACCTTACCTTAGTTAGTTAACCCTAGGTCACCTTAACCTTAGGTTAACCCAACCTTAGTTAGTTAACCATAAGTCATCTTAACCTTAGGTTAACCTAACCCTATGTCATCTTAACCTTAGGTTAAACATACCCTAGTTAGTTAACCCTAGGTCACCTTAACCATAGGTTAATCCAACCTTAGTTAGTTAACCATGGGTCATATTAACCCTAGGTTAACCTAACTTAAGTTAGTTAACCTTAGGTCACCTCTAGCCCTAAGCTGACCCAATCTAGGTTAATACACTTCAAGATTCCAACTCTTGAACCCTTTTCTAAACAATCACTCAATTTTAAACTATTCTCATAACCCATTTTTTTTCAAAACCTCCTACTCTCTTGACTTAAAAAAAAATCAACTCCATAAACTCTTCAAATGTCCTTATGCTCCATCTTTAAGATATTTCCAAAAATGCTTTCAAAAGATTACAAACCTAAGGTGTCCCTAACCCCCTCATGGTTAGGGATTCCAAGGACAAGTGATAAATTAAGAAGAACCTCTAAGGTTGTTCATATTAGGATTCCAAACTCTTAGCCATTTCCAAAATCCATTTTCAAAAACTAATTCATCAAAACATTCTAAAATCATGCCTCAAAGATTTTCAAAACAAGACTTCAAAAACACTTTCGAGTTCTCTTGAGTCATGCCAAAGTATTTTTCCCAAACTCCCTTAAATTGATCTAAAAACGTTTTCAAAACACTCCATCATCCAATTCCAAGTCAAAACTTCCAAAGACCTCAAAGTGTCTTAAACTTTTTCAAGGATCTCAAAGTGTCTTAAACTTTTTTCAAAGACTCCAAAGTGTCTTCAAACCTTTCCAAGGGCCCTAATGCACTTATTTTCCATCAGGCTCTTGCCCGAGCTATGAAAGACCTGATTCTCGTCAAATAAGATATGTAGGCAACCTAAAATGGTGCGGTCATAATTTTTATTTCAACTCCAATCTCTTTTTTAAAAATTCCAATGAATTCAAAGTTTCTATTCCAAACTCTTTCAAAACCCCCATTATTTTCAAACTTCTTCCAAAAACTAGCATCATGCATCATCCATCCAAAAAGTGATGACTAAACCCTATTTTTCTAAAGTGAATATTAAGTGGACAATGATAACCGGTTATTCTAGTGAGTGAACAAAGGGTGATTAAACATGTAGCTACCAAAAGGGTGGGGTAGGGTGATGATCTTAGGATATATTCCCTACACGTAACCAACCCCCAAACCATAGATTTCTGCTTTCAAATGACCAAAATGGAGTTATTTTCCAAAAGGGCTTAAATCTTTCCAATGGTTGCCAAACAACCAATTTTCTTAAAAACCCTCTCTTGAGGGAGTTTTCAAAACATTTTTCAAAAAATCCTAAGTTTAATCTTCGGCTTTACACTTAGTTTTAGGTGCCCTAACTCACCTTAATCAAGTTAGGTGGCGACTCCTATCTTTCTGAAAAGCCCTTAGTCAAACCAATTTTCAAACCTAGTTGCACTTGTCCTTCTAGGAGGATAGGTTCGAGTGACAGAGTTCCATACTTTAGGGTCTCCGAGCCGAAAGGACCTTGGACACCCAAAAATCGGGGCGTGACATTGGGCGATAACATTACGTGTATGGTGAATATTAATTACTGATGGATTCTACATTTCAATGTAGGGATTGATAATATCTCTTTAAGGAAGCTTATAAATTTTGATTATGACATACCCTGCTGGTGGATTATGAATTTGACATATCAAATAAGTTAAGTAGAAGGTCTCAAAGAACTGAATAAGTTTATTAAATTTAAATTCTCAGTAATTTAATTAAATAAACTGGTATTTTTTATCTTAACATGGGAAGATAAATAAACATTTAATAATATGGAGCTCGAAATATAATTCTTAATATGATAGGGAGTACAATTATAATTCTTTAGTGACATAAATTATAATTTGCGTAGGAGGCCTAGTCATACTAATTATGTGGTCTCTGCTATAACCTCTATATATATACACTATGCGAATAGTTAGGATTGCATTTCTCATAATCATAGATACATGCTTTTGTGTGTGAGAGAGAAACCCTAGTAACTGCGAGCTTACTCTCTTTGAAGTAAGGCGTGTATGAGATATATAGCAGAAGTTCGAAGGTCGAGTTAAAGCAGTTGATTCGTACTTGTTGCTGCTCAAGATCAAAATAGAAAGATGTCAAAAATCATACATGTTGTTATTCGAGATCAAAGCAAAGATCTCGAAGGTATGATACTAATAACGTAGATTAGTTTATGCTAATTAGATCAGAATTTTTTTGGTATCATATGTATGTACCATAGTCGAGTCCAGGGCTATTCTGCAATCTCCAATAATTGTGTAGGACTGCCCGGGGGGAGGGGGGGTGGCTGCATAGGTGATCACTCCAAAAATGTGCAATATTCCTCTACAAGAGAACAATTGTCGCGATAAAGTATACTTCCAGAAGTCCAAAGTCGAATTCCTCAAATACGAAGTCAAAATATAGGTTAACAATACTCAAGTGAACACTAAACTCTCTCGTATTCGAATAACAATCACCAAATTGTATCTAAAAAGAGTAGCCCAAAAATGTGTTTGATATGGGAGTTTGATTTGTTAAACCACTAATGACAGCAATTCAAATCTAAGTTTAAAAGCAAGGGAAAGGATCTTGAATCCGATTGATCCAACCAACCAAGGTCAACAAGCCATCAATTGAGGTGTTTATAACTCAAATCAAAGGTCTTTCCGTGAACCTTTGATTCGAAAGATTTAGACTTTAGAAACTTGAATTCATTAGCAATTAAATATAGAATTGAGTTTAATTTGAGAATCATAGATGCATATCATTGATTTGTACAATTCCTATACTAATCCTAAAATTGTGTATAGAAGTTACCAAACTTAATCAAGATTCTAAATTTTTTTAAGGATCTAAGAATCAATTGCTTAGAATTAGAAAAATTAGAAGATAAATCATTGAAATTCAATATACCTCCATTGATGCCTTGAAGATCCTTGGTTGATCTTCACAATTGCATCAAAGATATGAATTAGTTACTCATTTCCATTATTGAATGCAAATAATATTGAAGAGACATTGAATTAAATGACATAAAGGTAAAATCTATTGATTTCTATTGTTTCTCTCTCTACAAAACTATATCTAACTATAATGAAGTACAAAAACACAGAAATAAAAGCTAGATCCCCAATTAGAGTACAAAATTGCCTTATATAGCAAAGAAAAAAACTGCCTTACATGCTCTCTGAATCTCCACCCAGCTATCAAACCTTATTCAAATGGTACAATGAGCTTATAGTGTCTCATCGGCCGTTCGAACTAAGGGATTTTGTGTTTGAACGGTGTAAACACGCGTTCGAACGCTCTTCTAAACTTTTGCTCCTTTTCGCTCCTTTTAAGCTCCATTTCTATATAAGGCCCAATAAAACAAGTTAGAAGCAAAATATAACTAAAAAGACAAGGTTAAACCTATAGTAGAACTAACAATCTATTAGTTTAGGCAATATGATTAAACTTTTGGAGTGTAATCACAACCCCCAAACTAGCTTTTTGCTAGTTCCTAGCAAAATCTATAAACTAAAACATACTAAAAATAAAGAGATAATCTTCATTTTTGTAGGAGTTATAGATTCATTTAGCATATGCATCGAGTCTTTAAACTCCTAGGTTACCTCTAGTGGACAAGTAGTGTCTTATGAGAGTTTTCAGAGATAGTATCTACAAACATTCTCTTTGTGAATTGTAATTGAAGATATAAGAATAAGGAGAACATGCATGATCTAACTAAAGAAAACATTTGATATCAATCCTATCTCCTAATACATGCACGAGTCATTACCATTACATACAAAAAAAGAGGTTCGAGTGAGTGGGTGCAAAGAAATCATGCTATATAACTCAAATGAAACACACCCACACATTCCCAATCCTTTAAGCTTTGATTCTAAAACTTACAGGTCATACACTCACAAAGAAACATCCACATGATTCTCATAATGATATGCTCATCATAAGAGTAAATGTAAAGGAAAGTAAGAGAGCATACCAATTACAAAAATCGAAAAGATTTAAGTGTATCAACCTAGTATAGGTTCATAAAAAAGAACTCCATAGTTGAGCATTGAATTAAAGAAGTTGAAAAATGATGACTTATACTCCATTGAAATCTCAAATCAAGCACTCTTCGAATCAATTAGGGCTTTCTAAGGTGAAAGTGTAGTTAGGAAGTATAAAAGGCAAGGAAGAAGAAGGATAAAGAAATATCAAATCATGTGTGATCAAGGCATGAAATGAAGAATGGTCAAACATATCCAATTCTCTCTTTGTGATTCTAAGATGCTTTTCTCAACACTTTGCTTCTAATTTCAACTTTTTTTTTTTTTCTACTTTGTAGCACTTCTTTTTCTTGCTTTCACTTTTTAGGTTGACCTTTTCATTTAACCTTTTCATATTTCTCAGTTTGCTCTTTTTCTATTGAACTTTTCTTATCAGTTTATTTCTTTTCACATTGCCTTAAGATATTCTTTTCACTTTTAATTAACCGAGGCATTACTTACAAATGGAAAACAATAGCATCTCTCACTCAAGGGAGAATTTTTTAACATATTCCAAGTTGCATAAGAATTAAGAGAAATAATGGTATCAAAGGGGATCAAAGAGGACAACACCTTTCATGAAAAAACTCATGGATTACAAGAACAACAATGGCCTAGAATCATGTCTGAAGTACACAACCATAGAACTCAAGAGAGTATAAATATCAACATTATTAATCAATACTCAACTCATGAATCAAATGCAAACATAATAAAGCTATTGAAGAAAAAGAAGATGAAGAATTAATCCTTGAGTAAATATATTCGCTCCGAATGATGATAATGGCATAAAATCTTTACTTTTGCAAGGATGAAAATGCACAAGTGAGCAGCATAAAATGTCATATAACATGATGGTGCACAAAGGTGTAATCCCCATATACTCATGCATGTATGATGCAACCCCATAATGTAATAAGAGTAAAGAATAAATCTATATTGACTTGAGCAAAGAAACATGCATATACAACTACCCTCTTATCCAAAATTGCATTTCACAAATGTTGCTATGGTTCCCGAAAATGAATCATCAACACACCCACCATGAGTAATAAAGGGTAGATCGTAAAGAATACATGAACAAATATGCTAACATCAATACAATGTAATATGCCGAGACTATACAATACTCAAACCTCTACCAAGTGCACGAGCGATCAAAAGATATCCCAATAATGCAACACTTGTGACTATACAATCAATCTATAAAGAGATATGAGATAACTAAAGAAAGATATACAACAAAGCTCAAAATGGCATCCACTATATTAAAATCAAGATTTTAGATACATATGATAAAATGAAATATGTATACAACATTGTAAGCACCCCATTTTGTCCGCTCGGCAGTCACCAGTCCGTCCAGACTTGAGTTCAAGTCAATATAAACATATTCCAGTTCAAATCAGCTTTCCAAACCTAATTTAGTCAATCAATTGCTTTGCGAATCCACTGGGCTTAAATAAAGGCAAAATGACTAAAATGCCCTTGGGGCATTGTTCAGTCCAATTTTAGTGGGCATGTCTTTTTAAAGACGGTAAGTTCCCGTTTCAGTCTCAATTCTAGGATTAAAATCCAATTCCAATCCAATTCTAGTCTAAATTAAATCTAGCACGCCTTTCGAGAAAGTTGATCCCTCAAGGCGGTAAGTCCATTCAGTTCAGCACATTTTGGAGAAAAATCTTTGGAACGATAAGTCCCTTCAAACCCGTCGATCAGGATGAGACCCTAAGTTCCTGAGATGGTAGAACGGTCCACCTTTAGTGCCTAGCCCGCTAATGAAGAAGACAAAAGGTAGGCTTCATATTTACATTCAAATAATTCCCCCCTCTCTCTTCTCTCTTCTAACCCACTTGGGTTTTCTTCTATTTTAATTCCCATCTTCTACCCCCTTTTCTTACACGTTTGGAACAAGGGATTCCCTAATTTATGTGTAGGATTAGGCTATTGAAAGTCACTGTGTCGGGGGCTTTCTCTTAGTCTAACCAGAGACCATGTGAGTTCGGCCCCCTTAATTATGTGGTGAAGCCTTTAACCTTGTATGTTCACGACCCCAACTTGCATTGTACATATTATGATCATGCATCTCTCCAAAACTTGTATTCAAAACTTGCATCGAAAATTATTTTTGAAACTTGTATTACATCTTCTTCTTCAAAAATTATTTTCAAAATCACAATCCTAAGGTGATTCTAGCCTTTCCATGGTTAGGTTGCTTTAAGAAAGTGTTACTCTTAAAGTGACCAATATGGTCCATATTTTCAAATCCTTTTTGTTTTCAAAACCATAATCCTAGAATGGTTCTAATCTTCTCATGATTAGAATCGTTTTAGGAAAGTGAGATATTTTTAAAGGCTTGCAAAAGTCCACATTTAAATCCTCTCCAAAATCTCTTTTTAAACTTGCTTTCTAAAAATCTCTTTTCAAACATGCTTTCCTAAAAACTCTTTCCAAAAACTCTCTCAAAGTTTTATTTTCCAAAACTCTTTTCAAGTTTACTTTCTAAAAACTCCTTTCCAAGATCTCTTTCCAAAAATCTTCTTTTCCAAAAAAGTTCTACTTTCTAAAAACTCATTACCTTGGAGTCCAAGTCAAGCCTTAGAACCATGATTAGGAAACCCTAATTTCCAACTTATTTTTCTACATCAAACTTTAGGTTTCCAAATCCTATTTTTTACATCAAAATCATATATTTTCAAATCCTATTTTCTACACCAAAATCCAGTATTTTCAAAACTTCATCTTTCTAATTCCCTGTCAAATCAAATCCTCCGTTTTAGGAAATCAAATCGAATCCTCCATTTTTAGAAACAAAATCAAATCACCTCTTTTAGAAATAAAATCTAATCCTTTATTTTAGGAAATAGGAATCTAAATATTTCCTAAATCCAAATCTTTTCTAATCCAATCCTTACTAATCTGATACCTTCCTAAATCTTAAGTTTTCAAAACTTAAACTTGCAAATCTTTTCTTAAACTTTAAGCTTCTTAATCTTTCTAAATCCAAACTTTTCCTAATTCTATACCTTTCCAAATTCAAATCTTTCTTAAACTCAAATCTTTTCTAACTTCAAGTATTTCCAAAACTCAAATTTTGGATCTTTCTAAACTCAAACCTTTCCAAAATTCTAAACTTTCTAAATTCAAATATTTTCAAAATCAACTTTTTCTTAAAAAGGAAACTTTTCAAATTCGAAACTTTCTTAAGTTGAAACTTTCTAAATTTAAAACTTTCCAATTTCAAAACCTTTCCTATTTTAAACTTTTCCTAGCACGAAACTTTCCTAAAATAAAACTTTTCTAAAACGGAACTTTCCTACTTTGAAACTTTCCTAATTTCAAGATTTTGTAAATTCAATCTTTCCTAGACTCCAACTCTCCATGTTTTCTAAATCAAACTTTCCAATTAAATCTTTCTTAAAACCTCAAGTCCTTCCTAAATCCTATCTTTCCTAAATCTAGGTTTTCCAAAACCAAACTTTTCAAAATCAAACTTTTCAAGTTCAAAACAAATTCAATTCAAACCTAGGTTACCCTAAGTCCTAGGATGTCTAGACCGTAGTTCAACCCTAACACTAAAGTTAGGAAGCCTACAACTCTTCTCCAAAAATTCTTTTCTAAACCAAGATGGGTTTTCAAATGTCAATTCAAGTCGAAATGTTTTCAAAACCTTATGTTTCCAAATCAAGTTCAAAGTCAATTTTGAGGTCTATTTCAAATCCTCAAGTTCTATTTTAAATCAAAGTTCAATCTTTCAAATCTTCCAAGTCAATTTCAAATCAAAGTCCAATTTTCAATCTTCAAATCCAAGTTCCAAATCAAACTCTTTTCAAATTAAATTTTCTATCGGATTCTTATCCGAACTACGACTGACCTAATTCTCAAAAAGGAATACGTAGGCAACTCTCATGGGTGCGGTCACAACCTTTTTCAAGTTTCCAATTTCATAACTATTTTCAAACTTTCAATTTTGAAAATCTATTTTCAAATCTCTGTTTCTAATTTCTAGAACTTTCCAATTTCAAATCAAGTCTTTTCAAATTTATTTCTAAAATCAAATCAAGTTCTTTTCAAACTCAAACCTTCTTGTTGAACCCATTTTCAAAATCAAGTCTTATTCTCTCACTTGCATATCATGCATCATGTCAATTCTTTTCTAAAAATTCTTTTCTAGAAGTGGATAGTATTGGACATTTATTAATCGAAGACTCTAATGAATGAACATATGGTGAATAGACATGTAGGTACCGCGAGGGCGGGGTAGGGTGATGGCTTAGTGCGTCTTCCCTACATATAACTAACCTCCGAACCTAGATCACTGTTTTCAAGGATCAAATGGAGTTATTTTCAGAAAAAAAGGGCTTACACTTTTCCAAATGTTGCCAAACAACCTATTTTCTAAAAACCCTCTCTTGAGGAAGCTTTCAAAATCATTTTCGAGAACCCTAAGTGTAATTTTTTGATTGTGCTTAATTTTAGGTGACCTAACTCACCTTAATCAAGTTAGGTGGCGACTCCAAATCTTTTCCAAAATCCCTTATTCAAAATCAATTTTCAATTCAAACCTAGTCGCACTCATCCTTATAGGAGGATGAATTCTAACGAGAGAGTACTGTGTTTTTCTTACTTGTCTTTTTTAGGTGTGAAAAATGGGGGCACGACAAACATGATATCTAAACCCTATCTCCTAATCATCATCATCATCGGGAGGCTGTTGCGATCTTAAGTGTCTAACTATCTCCTCTAAGAAGCAAGTATGCTGTTGTTGGGCCTGCCTAGACTCGGTCAACTGTGGAAAAATGGCCTCCAAAGCAGCATCCTAAGCTGTCTGGCAAGCCAACATAGTTGTCTTCCATTCAGTCTGGGCAGTCTGCATAGCTGCTAGAGTTTGCTGAGCAGTCGTACTATGCTCTTGAAGTTGGGCCAAAGCCTGAGCATGCAGCAACATCAACTAACTCTGCTGATAAAAAATATCCATCACCATCTAAATAGTGGGTCCCTACTGTGCCTGCTGCTCCTCAAGCGGCTGCTGCCAAGGTGGAGGTCATGGTGGTGCTTGAGGCTAAGCTACTACGATAAGCTGTTGCTACTGAACTCTCCTCCAAATCTTGTCAAGCTACCTCGCTGATGGATGCTTGGTCGACAAGTTGATGGGCTTCTTGGGAGTTGTGGTGATTGCTGGCTTTATAGGGGCCAACAATCGAATTTTGACTTGGTTGGGTCTTATAAGGGACCCACGTGGAGTACATGACTGGTCAACCCGTGGTGCTTACATGGCGTAGACCCTTATGCCCACCTACCACTTAGTGCGGGGCTATGCGCAGCTAAAGTATAAGAAAATAAAGTTGTGCATTGACTAACAGTAATTGCTTTTGGTATAATTGTAAGCGCCTGATTCTGAACTTAGTATTAGAGCGAGGTCATGGGTTCGAGTCCTAAGGTCATTGCTGGGGGGGAGATTGTTGGCTTTATGGGGGCTAGCAATCGACCTTTGACTTGGTTGGGTCTTATGGGGGACCCACATAGAGTACGTGACTAGCCAACTCGTGGCGCTTACATGGCGCAGACCCTTATGCCCACCTACCACTTAATGCGGGGCTCTGGGCTGTTAAGGTATAAGAAAATAAAGTTGCACCTTGACTAATAGCAATTGCTTTTAATACAGTGGTAAGCGCTTGAAGAGCATGATGGAATGATACAAAAAGATCATCTCATAAGTCTTGGAAGCTTTCATAAAGATTTAGTAAAGTCTTGGATCAATGGAAGAAGCAATGCTAATTAAAGAACCCTGCAAGTAATCAAATTAAAATGATTCCATCTCAAAGAGATTAAAGGTGTTCAAAGAAGACAAAGATCAGGTGAAGGTGTTCATAAGTTTTGGAAGCTTTCTTGAGTATTTGAATGAAGACTTGGAAGAATGTTTGAAGCCATGGTGATTGAAAGTTTTCTTGAGTATCTACATGCCTTGGAGAAGATGTCTCAAACCTTAGAAGTCCCAAGTCGATGATCCTTAAAAAGCTTGAAGAGTTCTATAAAGAATTGAAGAAGTCTTGCAAAGTTAAAGTCTCTGAGCAAAGGGTTGACACATGCTTTAGAAGAGTCAACACATTGAGACAGTGAGCTGAATTAGAATTGTAAGCACCCCATTTTTGCCCGCTCAGTAATCTCTGGCTAGACCAAACTCCCTTTCAAAACTCCATAAGCACATTCAAGCCCAAATCAACTTCCAAACGCCTATCCAATCAGTTAACTGCTTCTCGGGCCCACTGGGCCCAATAGAGGCCTAATAACTAAACCTGCCCCTTGGGCCTCCAAGCACATCTTGAGAAAGTTTAAAATCCCTAAAGATGGTAAGTCCGCCTTTCCAAAGTGTTACTAAACAGTTAGGCGTACTCAACACGCCATTCTGTCCAACTCCGGCCCCATTCCGGCTAACTTCGGTCAAAATGACCATGTTACCCCTGGACGCCCTAGCACATCACAAATCCCGCCAAAAAATTAAAAACTCTTTCGGGATCATCCCTGAATGACCTGACACGTTTAACATAACACTCTAATCCATTCCTGACCTTTTTCAACCAAACCCGGCCAAAATGACCATTTTGCCCCTGACGACTTAAACGTGCTCCAAAACAACACCGGTCCTAGAATATTGAACGGCGAGTCTTGTCATACACTCTTGTTTAACCAAAGGAGGACCTTACAACACTAAACACTCTCGACTCAATGAAAGCCCCCTGGAGTGTCTCGCATACGCTCCGCTAAAATTGTCTTTTCCCCCGATTCCCTAGTTATAACGCTACATCAAACGACTTGAGAAATACGTAAACCAGAGAATTCTCAAAAGCTTGTTCATAGGTCTTTCCATCGATACAACTCGATCAAAGAGATCGCTTGCCGAAGCTTCTTATCCTGTAGCTCGAAAACTGCCACTTTCAACAACCTCTAGAGCATCTCACAGACGCTTCGCCAAGGTTGACTTTTTCTTCAATTCCCTGATTATAACGCACCATCAAACGACTTGAGAAATGCATAAATTAGGAAATTTCCAAAAGTATTTCTAAAGTACTTTCCATCGGTACGGTCCGATCAAAGAGGTCGCTTTCCGAAGGCCTCGATCATGCGGCACAAAAATAGCTACTTTTGAACCTCCGTGGAGTATATCACAGACGCTCCGCTGAGATGCAATTTGATGCACACTTCCCAAAACGATATCTCATACTGTTGAACACCGTTCAAACTTTTTGAAAGCTTAGAAATTCACGAGAAACCCTAGGAGAACACCGTGGATGCAATTGATTCCTCCGAAACCTTCCCAACTAGCTCAATTATTAAGGCAAAGTTTAAACGAACACTCCCGGTGGTGGAGCTTATGCTACATGCACTCAGATTTTGATCAGATCGATCAAATTTTGATTAACCGTCAGGATTTAGCCAATACAATGGGTGCCACGTGACATTTTGCCAGTGGAATAGTTACACAGGCCCATGTCCTATATGCGCCAATGTCCAAAATTTTGCCTATAAATATAGGCCTCCCCTTTACATATTCTAGAATCGAAAATTGAAGTGAAGCTCTGTAGAAACTACTCCAGAACCTTGAAATCCTATATACATCCCACCTCTCAAACACTTAGGCTAGATTCCACCTCCTCCTAACCCATACACTTCACCTACATAGTCTCTCATGCCATAAATACCTCCTTCCAGCCCTTCAAGCACATTTAAAGCCCTCCTAGCTCAAGTCAAGACATCCATAGAAGATTGCAAGAGTATTGAAGGCAAAAGGTGGTATTTCTTTTATATTCTTGTCTTCCCCCACTCCTCTCTTCTCCCACCTAGCCTACTTAGGCTATTCTCTATTTTAATCCCCATCTTCTACCCCATTTTTTTGCATGCTTGAAGCAAGAGGGCTCTTAGCTTATGCCTAGAGGAAAGTTAGTGATAGCCACCATGTAGGGGGATTTCTCACTAGCCTACTCTAAGATGGTATGGATTTGGAACCCCTTAATTATGTGGTGTAGCCTAAAGCCTTGTATGTATTCATGACCCATTTTGCATATTGCTATCTTGTTAATGATTTGTGTGCTTGGCTTTATTTTCATGTTTATGACCATGTTTTGCAAAATCTACACTATTCTCATTTTCATGACATTTGTAAGCTCAATATTCCCTTTAAAATGGTTCTAAGAGTTGGTTCCTTGAAGTTTAGAATGAGACTCTAGGAAATCATGCCTTAGAAAATCCCCTATTAACCCCCTAACTCACACTTTTGTATCTTTGCACACTAACTTGTATAAAAATGGTTTTGAAACTCTCTAATTCCTAAGGGTTCTATTTTCTCAAGTTTAGTGGTTGGAATGGCCCCATGGAACCCTCTCTTGAGTAGTCTTCCTTTTACATTGGCCATAGGAGCCCTAAATTTGTTAGAATGGTTTCCTTCTCTTTTTAATCTTGCACAAAAATGATTTTCAAACTCTTTGATTTCTAAGGTTTCTATTCTCTCAAGTTTAGTGGTTGGAATGGCCCCATGGAATCCTCTCTTGAGTGGCCTCCCATTACATTGGCCATAGAAATCCTAACTTTTTGGAATGATTTCCTTTAAAAATGGTTTCCAAAATCTTTTCTCAAAAATAGTTTTCAAAGATTTATTCTCTCCATCTTTGCATCAAAAATGGTTTTCCTAAAGTTGTCATCATTGTATTGATTTTTGAAATCACTACTCTTTTCAAGATAAATGTTATAACGGCCCTAAGGAAACCTTTTTTGGAATGATTTTCAAGCACCAACCATATAAACCATATTCTTGACTAGAGTCAAATTTTCATGGAAATGATCTCCAAAAGGGTTGTCAACCAAAGTCCTTTGCATAACATGATTTGTTTTCTAAGACCCTTTTCAAAAATGCACAAAACCACCTTTCAAAACCATCTTCCAATCCAACCCTAGGTTAACTTGACCATAGTTGTCTAATCTTAGGTTAATTTAACCCAAGTTAGTTAACCCTAGATCACCTTAACCCTAGGTCAACCCAACCTTAGTTAGTTAACCCTAGTTCAATCCATCCTAGGTTAATTTGACCCTAGTTATCCAACTCTAAGTTAACTTGACCCTAGTTTTCCAACCTTTGGTTAACCTAACTTTAGTTAGTTAACCCTAGGTCCCCTTAACCCTACATTAACCCAACCTAGGTTAGTTAACCCTAGTTCAATCCAACCCTAGGTTAACTTGACCCTAGTTGTCCAACCTTAGGTTAACCTAACCATAGTTAGTTAACCTTAGGTCACCTTAACCCTAGGTTAACCCAACCTAGGTTAGTCAACCCTAGTTCAATCCAACCCTAGGTTAACTTGACCCTAGTTGTCCAACCTTAGGTTAACCTAACACTAGTTAGTTAACCTTAGGTCACCCTTAACCTTTGGGCCAACCCAACCTAGGTTAGTATACTTCAAGGTTCCAACTCATGGACCCCTTTTAAAGGTTCTTCCTATTTAAAACTACTCTCATAACTCATTTTTCCAAAACCTCCTACTCTCTTGAGATTTGAAAAACCAACTTCATAACCTTTTCAAATACTCCTATACTCTATCTTTAAAAACGTTTTTAAGAACTCACAATCCTAAGGTGTCCCTACCCCTTTTATGGTTAGGGATTCCAAGGGAAGGTGATATATTAAGTTCAACCTTCAAGGTTGTCCATATTAGAGTTTCAAAGTCCTAGGCGTTTTCAAAAACCACTTTAAAAAACTTTTCGAAGACCAATTTACTAAAACACTACAAAATCATACCTCTAAGGTTTTCAAAACAAGACTTCAAAACATTTTCAAAACTCTCTTGAGTTATCTCAAAGCATTTCCAAAACTCTCTTGAGTTGTTCCAAAAACATTTCAAAACACTTCAAAACCCCCTTTTGAGAACTTTAAAGTTCTATTTCAAAATACTCCACTATTCAATTTTAAATCAAAACTCTCAAGTTCTCTTTTTTTAAAGACCTCAAAGTGTCTACACGTCTTTCCAATTCCCTTTTCAAAAGTTTCTATCAATTCAAAATTTTCATCTCAAACCCCTTCAAAACCTCCTTATTTTCAAACTTCTTCCAAGACTTGCATCATGCATCATTCAATTGAAAAGTGATGATTAAACCCCATTTTTTAAAAATTCTAAAAGTAGATATTAAGTGGATAATAGTAACCGATTATTCTAGTGAGTGAACAAAGGGTGATTAGACAGGAAGATACCGAAAGGGCGGGGTAGGGTGATGATATCTTCCATACACGTAACTAACCCTTGAACTATAGATTTCTGTTTTTGAAAAGACCAAAATGGAGTTACTTTCAAAAAGGGGCTTAAATCTTTCCAAAGGTTGCCAAACAACCTATTTTCTTAAAAACCCTCTCTTGAGGGAGTTTTCAAAATCTTTTCCAAAAACCCTAAGTTTAATTTTCGGATTAATACTTAGTTTTAGGTGCCCTAACTCACCTTAACTGAGTTAGGTGACGACTCCTATTTTTCTAAAAAGCCCTTAACCAAATTAATTTTCAATTCAAACCTAGTCGCAGTCATCCTTCTAAGAGGATGAGTTCCAGTAACAGAGTTTCGTGCTTTGTCTCTAAGCCTAAAAGACTTGGACCCAAAAACTGGGGTGCGACAAGAATCTGCCAACGAGAAAGGAGACGACCCCTCTATAAAAGAGTCGACACATTGGTCCAGATTAGAAGTCATAGAGATGGTCCAAAAAGAGTCGACTCCTCATTCTAAAGGGCTTGACACATTGGGACTAAATTTTGATGACCAACACAAAAAGGTCAACACATTCCCTAAATGGGTTGACACATTAAGGCAAATTGTTGAGAAGCTAAAGACAGAACAAAAAGGGTCGACACATGCAGAAAAGGGTTGACACATTGACTATAACGGCTACTTTTTTACACGTTCTGCTCGACTGATCTTACATTATATGCTTCTCCAACCACCTCCAATGTCCATATTGAATGCAAGACTATGAAACTAAGACCCTCACAGTATTTATACATAAGAATACAAGAGATTCATATGCTATACATGTTATTGAGAGCTAAAATTCCTGACCTACATCAGAAACATTCTCCTTGTTGGGAATTTGGGACATTTATTGATCTTCCACTTCCAAAACTACTCTTTAAGAGAGTTATACTTTGTGTAATCCTTATTCATTTCATTTGCAAGGGTTTGTAAGGTTGAGTGTCCTTGGGGAAAAACTTATAAGTTTGAGTGAAACTTGAAAAAAATCACTTGGAAGGGTTAGAGCTTGGGAAGAGCTCTTGTAAAAAGTGTGCTGAGCACTTGGGAAAACTAGCACCTACTGTGTAATCTATTTTTGCATAGTGAAAGACTTTCAAGGGGGACTTGAGGGTGAGGACATTGTGGTTAAACCTCAATAAATCTTGGTATTATTCTCGTGCTCTGTTTTTCCTTGCTTTCTTTTCCTTCCTTGCTATTGTACTATTGGTTTACACACACACACACACACCCCCTTGATTCATTGTTCCATTGCTTAACTTGATTTTGATTACATTACTTTGTGATTTATTTTAAAAAACCCAATTCACCCCCCCTCTTGAGTTACATCTTTGGGCCAACAGTGACCACATCCCTTTGAGGCCCAACTTCCGCAAGCTGGATCATAGAAGTAATGAAACACCCAAATGGGATGCTTGCCAAGGGTGGTGGTCAACCTAGTTCCAACAAAATGAGCTTTGAACATATAATGGGGTAGGTTTATCGACTTACCCATATCGATAGCCCAAAGTAACTAACCTCTATAATGACTGACCTTGGTGACCCGACCACTAGGGAAGGTAGAACAATAGGTAAACACAAAGAAAGGCCTATATCTAACAACAAGTGCCTTCCTAGGCAACTGCGAGGATAAGTAAACTGAGGATCGGCTACCCTAGGTAACTGAAAGAATGTGAAAAAGTAATCTGGTGTAATGTCGACCTGGTGGCCTTTCACCTATGAACGAATGTTCTTAAACCCCAGAGTGTCGGAGCTATATGAAATGTTGGCCATAAACTCAGCGATGAGTGTAGCTCTACACTCCCCTTTGAATCTGACCAACCCGAGCACTACCTTTGAGTAAGCGCATCTAACCAAAAGTAAGGCTCCTCTGCGAACTGAGTGAGAGTCCATTGCCTCTTGGGCACAGTGCCCATCTGGCTCCATAAATCCTTAAAATAGGTTTGGATCTCATGCCCAATGAGCCTCGTCTCATCATAAGGTGGGGGCCCACAACCTTGACCTTTACTACCCCTACCCGAAACAATAGCTGGGCCTGACACCTGTCCTCTACTAGCCATGGTAAAGAATAGTGAACAAGACAATGCTAAGCTACCATAACCCCTCCAAAAAGTAAAAACAATGAAATGAAAAGGAAGGAAGCAAGGGAATACCTAGGCGCAATCGGGAATGCAAGGCTTGGAGGGTCAGACCGGCAGTCGAACTCCGGTAAGGCTTCTCTGCTTCTTGAAAGCTCTCTCCCTCACAAAACTCTCGTGTTTTTAAGCATTCAAACAACCTAAGTGAGAGTTCAAATGCCTATATATAGAATTTTAGAATATGTTCGAACGGCCATTAATGGGTGTTCGAACGGTGGCACGGGTGTTAGCAGGCTTGCGCAAAATTCAAACGATTGTTTGAATGTTGTGGATTGATTCGAACGCTCGCAATGGTCATGTCAACGGTGACGTTTGAATGCTTAAGACCTCATTCAAATGCCTGTTCGCACGGAAAAAGACCCCATTCGAACGCTTAGTGCAAATTTTTATACCAACTAAAACTAAGAAAAAGAACAATAAACTAAGAAAATACAAAACAAAACCTATCCTAGATGGTGTCCTCCTAACTTGAACAATACAATGTCCCTATTGCATGCAAATCAAGACAAAAGATAAGGAGAAGTGCAAAGCAAAGAAGAACAACCAAGGGCTACGCCCCCCAAATTAAGACAAAGAAAAAATAAAAAAAAACACTAAACCAATGAAGCAATACTACTCCTAAACTAAGATGAACCACATGCATTAAGCAATCAATGGTGGATCAATGAGATCCACATAATCAAGGTCGCCCCGGAATGCCTCAAAATATGATTTCAACCAGTTCCTATTTACTTTGAAAGAAGTCCCATTGGTGGAGTTTTGAACCTGCACTACCCTATGCGAGAACACAACCTTAATCAAGTAAGGACTCGACCATTTGCTCCTCGACCATTTGCTCCTCGACCATTTGCTCCTAAGTTTTCCCGAAAACATATGTAAGTGTGAATCATAGAGCAAAAATTTTTGACTGACTTTAAAGTATTTGCAAAGGATGTGTTAGTCATGGAAAACTTTCATTCGCGCTTTAGAGAGTTTAGCATTCTCATAAGCGTAATTCCTAAGCTTCCCAAGCTCATTAAGTTGGAGCTTCCTATGGTGTCCCACCTCATCTATGTTGGCATTGCATTGACGTATCGCCTAATAGGCTTTGTGCTCAATTTCCACAGGGAGGTGGCATGCTTTTTTAAAGACTAGACTGTAGGGAGAAATGCCAAGGATTGTATTATAGGCCTTGCAGTATGCCCATAGAGCACCAACCAACCTAAGGGACCAATCCTTTCGATTAGGATTGACCATCTTCTCTAGAATGCCCTTAATCTCATGGTTGGCCAACTTTACTTGGCCTTAGGTTTGAGGGTGATAGGGAAGTCCAACCATATGCACTATACCATATTTGTTCATCAACATCCCAAATGGCCGGTTGCAAAAATGGGAGCCCCCATCATTAATGACGGCTCGAGGCATGCCGAAGTGAGAAATATATTCTCCTTCAAAAACTTGACAGCCACATAGTGGTCGTTGGTTTGTGATGCCATGGCTTCAGCCTATTTTGATACATAGTCAATGGCCACTAAGATAAAGAGGTAGCCAAAGGAACTAGGCAAGGATCCCATAAAGTTAATCCCCCAATAACCCAAAATCTTGAGTATAAGGATAGGGTTAAGGGCATCATGTGCTGCCTAAAAAGGCTCTCTAGTCATTGACACCTTGTAAGCACCCCATTTTTGCCCGCTCAGCAATCTCCGGTCTGACTATACTCACATTTAAACTGACAAAGACACATTCAAGTCCAAACCATTTTCTAGACTCAATCCAATCAATCAATCGCTTCGCGGGCTCATCGGGTCCAATAGAGGCAAAATGACCAAAATGCCCTCAAAGCATTGCTCGGTCCAATTCTAGTTGGCACGTTTTCATAGATACGGTAAGTCCCTTTTTCAACCTCAATTCTAGTTTCAATTCCAATCCAGACCAATCAAACTCAATCCAGAATGTCTTTCGAGAAAGTTGATTCCTAAGATGGTAAGTCCATCCAATCCAACATATTTATCGAGAACACTCCTCAAAACGATAAGTCCCTTCAAACTTGTTGACCGAGAATGAACCCAAGTCTCCGAGATGGTAGAACGGTTCACTTCTGGCACCTACTAGCCTGCCAATGTAGAATGTCCGTTATTCGGCATGTTTTTCAAGAAAGTTGATTCCTCAGATAATAAGTCCATCTAACAGATTCCCGAGATTAGGCAGTCTCTGAAATGAACGCACACCATCAGAGTGAAGGAAACAATCGCAAACATCACAACCGTCAGAGAGGCAGAAACACTATCAAAACAGGTCGACATTGGAAATTGCCAACAAACCCCCTATGTCTCGGGATTGAACTTGCCTCTTGGTCGTGGCACGTTTACCAAAGAATGAGATACCTTTGGAAACCAACTCGCCACACACCGTCAAAGTGACTGAAACACTTAAAACCTAGGTCAACACTAGTGCTTACTAGCCCACTCCAGTGAAAAATGACCAAACTATCCCTTGAGCCTTTTTCGGCACACTTCTTGAGAAAGTACCTAAGTCCTTAGAGCGGTAAGTCCACCCTTACAAGATTCTCTCAAAGACAATCTGGCATGTTCAAGTGCCTTCTAGTCGGTTCTAGACTAATTCCGAAACTGTCTAGTCAAAATGACCATTTTGCCCCTAGACATCTGATCGCCTTCGGGAACTACACCGGCTCTAGGTATTAAACCGGTTGTCTTCTAAGAATGCTTCTAATAGTATTCGCAACCTTTTAACACTTTTTCGGATCATTCTGAGTCTATTCCTGCAAACCTAGTGTAAAATGAACCGTTTTGCCCTTGGTGGGCCTGTCGCCTTTTCCAAACCACACAGGTTTTGGGTATCAAACTGGTAACTCACTGGAACACTCTTAATAGTGTTTTCAACCTTCAATCATTCTCGCGGATCACCTCGAGTCCACTCCAGTGTTTTTTCGGTTCAATTGACTGTTTTGCTCTTAGCGGACTGGTCGACCTTTCAAACAGTCCGGCATTGCTTCTCAAGCTATTATCTCTGAGACACTCTCTCGATGGTTTCCTATCCATTCTTGGCCAAGTCTAGTTACTCAGAACCTTCTGGATCATTCCCAAACTTTTAAGAGTCACTTCTAGTGGAGTCAAGCCAAAAATTACATGGTAGTCACCAGCACAGGTGTCCAAATATTTTTCCTTGCATCCCAAGGGTCGAAAGATACATTTCTTGTTGCCCTAAAAACTTTCCTAAGTGGCTGGCATCACTCTTAGGGGCACCAGTGGAAAATTTGCCTTGGCGCCATTATAACAGGCTTCAAGGTGGTTATAGTTGCCTATAAATACAAACCCTCCCTTTGTGTGAAAAGGGTCCGCAAACTCAGTCCAAAAACTCTGTCTCTCAAATTCAAAGCTCGAAGTCTCTCTAAACCCTAGCCCTCTCTAGCCTCTTCAAGCCCTAGTCTCCATACACTTAAACCCTAACCTCTATACACCATATACACTCAAACACAAATCTCCAAGAAGCCATTAAAGAATCAAGTGCTACAACTTCAAAGTTCTCAAGATCCAAGATAAATCAAAGCAAATCAAGCAAGCAAAGTAAAAAGAAGACAATGCAGGCTTTCGATTTACATTTATGTAATCCCCCCCCCCCCCCCCCCCCCCATCTTCTTCCCCTTAACCCACTTGGGTTTTCTTCTATTTTAATTCCCATCTTCTACATCCCCTTGTTGCATGCTTGAAACAAGGGACTCTCTAGTTCATGCCTAGGAAGAATTGTTGAAGGTCATCGTGCTGGGAGCTTTCTTCAAATTTGACCCTTGATAGTGTGGGTTCGACCCCCTTGATTATATGGTAAAGCCTAGCCTTGTATATTCATGACCTTTTTTGTATTTTGCATATCATATTCAAACATCTTTTCAAATTCATTTTCAAAGTTATTTTTAAACTTGCATTTAAAATCTCTCTTTTCAAACTTGTTTTCAAAATCATAATCCTAGAGTGATTCTAACTATTCCATGGTTAGGGTTGTTTTAGGAAAGTGATATAGTTAATGTGACCATCAAGGTCCAAATTTTTAGGTATAAACCCTAAATTGTTTTTCATCAAAACCATAATCTTAAGATGATTCTAGCCATTCCATGGTTACGGTTGTTCTAAGAAAGTATGATATTCAATGTGATCATTATGGTCCATATTTCAAATCCTTGTTGTTTTTCAAAACCACCAACTTAGAATGGTTCTAATCTTTTCATGGTTACAATCATTTTAGGAAAGTAAGACATTCAAAAGATTTCAAAAGTCCATAGTTAAGCCCCCTTCCAAATTGCTTTTCAAACTTCTTTTCAAAAACTCTCTTTAAAAATCTACTTTCAAAAAACTTTTTTCGAACTCCTTTCCAAAGTCTCTTCAAAAATCTACTTTCTAAAAACTCTCTTCAAACTTTCTTCCTAAAATTTTTTTTCAAAAGATTCACTTTCTAAAAACTCTTTGTCTTGGAATCCAAGCCAAGCCCTAGAATCCGTGGTTAGGAAACCTTAGTTTCTTTCTTAAAATCATGACTTCCTCTTTTGCCTCAAATCGTAGATTTCCAAAATTATTTTCTATATCAAATCCTAGGTCTCCAAAATCACTTTTTCCACTAAATTATAGATCTACAAATCCAAGATTTTCAAAACTCAACCTTTCTAATTCTATATCAAATCCAATCGTCCAATTTAGGAAACTAGATCAAATCTTCCCATTTAGGAAATAGATCAAATCCTTCAATTTTAGAAACCAAATCAAATCATCTATTTTTTAAAATAAAATCTATTCTTCTACTTTAGGAAATAGAAATCAAATATTTCCTAATTCCAATTCTTTTGTAATCCCAATATTCCCTAACTTCAAACCTTTCTAAATTCAACTTATCAAATCTTTCCTAAATCAAAACTTTTCAAAACTCAAATCTTTTCAAAATCAAAACTTTTCTAAGTTGGCACTTTTCTAAAATGGAACTTTTCTATTTTGAAACTTTTTAAATTTAAAACTTTTCAAAATCCAATCTTTCCTAAACTCTAACTTTCTAAATTCTTTCAAGTCCAATACTCAAGTCAAATCTTTTATAACCATTCCAAGTCAAGTGTTTCTAAATCAAATCAAATTTTTCTTAAGTCCAACTTTTCTAATTCGAACATTTCTTAATTTGAAACTTTCTAAAATCAAACCTTTCAAGTCTAAATCAAATCTTTCCAACCCAAGTATATGCTTCAACCCTGGGTTACCAAGGTCCTAGGATATCTAAACCCTAGTTCAACCCTAACCCTAAAGTTAGGAAGCTTCAACTCTTTTCAACTCCTTTCTAAAAAACTCTTTTCTAAACCAAGATGATTTTCAAAGTTCAATTCAAGTCAAGATGTTTTCAAATCTCAATCTTTTCAAATCAAGTCCAAGTTCTTCTTGCAAGTTCAATCTTTCCAAATCAAAATCAATTTCAAAATCCTCAAGTTCTATTTCAAATTAAAATCAATTCCAAGTTCAATTTTAAATCTTCTATTCAAAGTTCAAATCAAACTCTTTTCAAATTAAACCTTTTCAAGTTAAACTTTTCAAAAACTTTAAAGTGTTTACTTTCAATCGAACTCTTGTCCAAACTACGATTGACCTGATTCCCAACACAGGGATACGTAGGCAACCCTCATGGGTGCGGTCACAACCTTTGTCAAATTTTCAATTCCACCATCTATTTCAAATTTCTAATTCCATGATCTCTTTCAAACTTCAAATCCTCTTTTCAAATCTATTTTCATAATCAAAATCTTTTTCTTGCACTTGCATGTCATGCATTATGTCAAATTTCGTTTCAAAATTATTTTCAAAGTGGATAGTATTGGACAATGGACAATCGAAGATTCTAAATGAGTAAACCTTGGGTGAATAGACATGTAGGTACTGCAAGGATGGGATAGGGTGATGGCTTAGTGCGTCTCCCTTATACGTAACCAACCTCTAAACCTAGAGTTACTATTTTCAAAGACCAAAATGGAGTTATTTTCAAAAAGGGCTTAAAACTTTTCAAAGGTTGCCAAACAACCTTTTTCATAAAAACCCTCTCTTAAGGAAGTTTTTGAAACATTTTCAAAAACCCTAAGTTCAATTTTTGGATTGTATTTAGTTTTAGGCAACCTAACTCACCTTAACAAAATTAGATGGCGACTCCAAATCTTTTTCAAAAGCCTATATTCAAAATCAATTTTCAATTCAAACATAGTCACACTTGTCTTTCTAGAAGGATGAGTTCTAACAAGAGAGTATCGTGTTTTTTTCACTTGTGTGTATTTTCCTCGAGTATGAAAAATCGGGATGCAACACACCTATCACAAGCTAGGCAAAAGGTATGGACATCCTTAAACGTCGAAGGCCAATACAACCCACATTGGAGGATCTTAGTCACGGTTTTCTTGGAAGAGAAATGTCCACCGCATGCGTGGGAGTGATAAAACTCCATGACACTTCTAAACTCTGCATCGGGAATGGACCTACAAATGACTTGGTTAGGATAATACTTGAATAGGTAGGGCTCATCCCATGCAAAGCACCTCACATTCCTAAAGAACTTCCTCTTGTCGATGAAGGACCAATGAGATGGAATCTCACCTGTAGCTAAATAGTTTGCTATGTCCGCATACCAAGGGATTGAAGGTTGCTCTAGGGTTTAGACTTGGAAGGGATATTCATCCAAAAAATATTTGTTGATGAGGAGTGACTCGGCTGCTCCCCCTCCAAAGGGAAGCCTAGACAAGTGATCTGTAATAACATTCTCTTCCCTCTTTTTATCTCTAATCTCAATGTGAAATTCTTGTAATAAAAGAATTCACCGAATGAGGCATGGTTTTGCATCCGCCTTGGTAAGCAAATACTTAAAAGCGGCATGATCGATATAGATGATAACAAGTGAGCCGATTAAGTAAGACCGAAATTTATCTAAGGCAAATACTACGGCTAAAAGTTCCTTCTCAATTGTGGTATAGTTGACTTGGGCTTCATTTAGGGTGTTGCTTGCATAGTATATGACATAGAGTTTCTTATCTACCCTTTGCCCTAACACTGCCCCCGCTGCATAATCACTTGCATCGTATATAAGCTTAAAAGATAGGGATCAATCGGGCAAACGTATGATTAGAGCTGTGGTTAAAAGCCCTTTAAGCTTCTCAAAAGCTTCTTGGCTAGGAGATGTCCATTCAAATGGGAAATCTTAAAACAATGCACATGGGTCGGGAGATAGTACTAAAACCCGCAATAAATCACCAGTAGAAACGGGCATGCCCAAGGAAAAACCGTATATCCTTTACAGTGCTAGGGGTTGGCAACTTTTGAATCAATTCAACTTTTGCTTTGTCAACTTCAATCCCCTTATGAGACACTATATGGCCTAACACTATACCTTGAGTGACTATAAATGACACTTCTCCCAATTAAGCACAAGGTCACTTTCTTCACATCTCTCCAACACCTTTTTAAGATGCTCAAGGTATCTTCATATACCAGAAATTTTCCATAAATACCTCAAAAATCTTTTTAATCATGTCGCTAAAAATACTCTTCACATCCCTTTGAAAGGTGGCAAGTCATTGCACAAGCCAAAAAGACATGTGAATGTGGTTTTCTCTTGATCTTTTAAGGCAATTTCTATTTGGTTTTAGTCAGAATACCGGTCTAAAAAGTAATAGAATGATCTACCCGTTACCCTATCAAGGATTTGGTCCAAGAATGTAAGGGAAAAATGGTCTTTCCTTGTAACCACATTAAGCCTATGATAGTTGATGCACATTCTCTACTCGGTTTGGATCCTAGTGGAAACTAATCCATTCTCCTTGTTCTTGACTATCATGACTCCCAATTTCTTAAGAACCACTTAGGTTGGACAAACCCATTTTAAGTCAGAGGTGGGGTAGATGATACCTGCATTATGGAGCTTCAACACTTCTCCTTTAAGAACCTCCTTCATACCGGGTTCAAGCATCTTTGCATTTGATGCACCAGCTTAGACTCTTCCTCTAGGTAGAAATGGTGAGTGCAAACTAGGGAGTTAATGCCATGAAGGTTAGCTATAGTCCAACATAAAGCTTTTCTATGGAATTTCAACATAACAACCAAACCTTCCTCTTAGCTTGAAGATGAGCTTGAGCAGCTGATAATGGGGTAGGACTCTCCCTTACCTAAGAATGCATACTTCAACGTAGATGGCAAAGGTTTCCTTTTCGAAGTAGGGGGTTTCTCTTCTAAAAGGATTAGCTTTATGGTGCTTGTGTGTAAAGGGTCAAATGAAGGACTCCATTGATCTACTTGCATGCATTGAGCATTACCCCTTTGTTAGATGGTATTTCTAACTCCACATTGTCACTCTCAAGCGAGTCATGAGGCTAAGTTCTCACTAAAGCTCTCTCTAAGGAATCCTCAAAACACTCACTCTCAAAATAATCTTGGACAGTGGCTTCAATAAAATATACTTTCTTAATGTCCTCTTACTCACTTTGTTGTTTAGCAATCGAAAAGATGTTCATCTCAAATGTGGTATTCCCAAAGGTCAACTTCACTAGATGACTCGACTGCAAAGGTGCCCTTTTTATCTGCAAGTACACGGTTGACAGTTGTAGTTTTATCTGTGAAGTTCGGAATCATATTTCCTTAATAACCAAGCCCAATATAGGCTATTGCACTCAACTCATATTAAGCTAACTCGGATTGAATGGAAATTGTGTGAATCAAATCTAAAATAAAATAAAATAAAAAATAAAATAGACGAAAAATCTTTTGAGTTTTGATGAGATTTTTGAATTACTAAACTATTGCAATGAAAATAAAAGTAATTAACAACTAGACAATTAAATTAAAGCAAATTGAAATTGGATTTAAAGAAATGAAAAGAGAATTGGGCTCAATTGATCCAATCACCTAATTCATCCAAGGCTTTCAATAGGGTTTATAACTCAAATCAAACACAACATTTAAGAGTGTTTGATTCGGAGGATTTAACATTGAAAATCAATAATTCTCAAACAATTGAAATTAAATACATGGTCAATAGGGAAATAAAAGGTTAATACTATCAATTTGACTAAGATCAATACCAAATTTAGAATTTGTGCATTGAATTAGCCAAACGTAGTCTATAACCTAGGTGTTCTAAGGTATCTTGCAATCAACTGATGGAAATGATATCCTAGTAATTATGGATTAATTGTCTAGTAAAGATCCATAGATTAATACCATCGATTTGGGTGATTAAACTCCCCAAACTTAGTCAATAATCTAAGTATTCTGAAATTCCACATGCAATTACTAAGAATTAGAAATTTAGGAAAATATAGCAATTAATTCATGAAATATCTCCATTGAAATTCTACGAAAAAACTAACCTAAACTAAAAATGAAGAAAAAAAATGAAAAAACTAACCTTTTTGGAGCTTCTCCTGTGACCATTCTACCTAAAACTAACCCTAACTATACAAAAAAAAAAAAAACCTTCAAAACTACCTTAAAAACTTAGCTTTGGAAGCAAAAAAATGCAATCTGAAAGTCGAAATAGCATCCGAACGGTCTTTGGACGGTGCATTTGACGCACGTCTGAAATGCGTCCAAACGGGTACTATTCACCTTTTGGACGCACTATTTACCAACCAAACGGTCACTGTTCACAGTTCGGAAGGTCATTATTCACTGTCCAAACGCACTATTTAGACAATTACTATTCACCATTCGGACGGTGAGCAGTAGCCGTCCAAACAGTGAACAGTAAACGTTCAGACGCATTGTTCATGGACAGTTTATGTCACGACCAGTAACCCAGTCTATACGGATATAGGGTACATGACCGGCCAGTAGCAAGGTTACCAAAGGCCATATTACATAAACTGGTTGATCACGCATGCATATTCATTTAGAATGATGCATAATTACGAAAAATAAAACTTTTGATAACTTGAAAACATAATCCGTATCATACATGGTAGAGCTGTGCCTAATCCAAAACGTCACATACATAAGGACCAAATCAAGTCCACCAAAGCTATAGTATTCTATCATTAAAAACATTGGGTCCAGCCCTCAAACATTATACAAAACATAGACCCATGGGTCGTAGCTCAAAATTCACGTATGCCTTTGCTCTAGGGCCTCTCGGATTGGCTACCTGAAAATCATTTGAGAAAACGTAAGTTAATGCTTAGTGAATAACAATAATGCATGAGTATAAAATACCATAGACTACCATTTATATTTAACGTCCATGATCATAGGACTACTTTTATGCATATGTGGCATCAATTTAGAAACGTATAGGTAAAATCTTAAATTCACATGAGGCATAGGCTTTTGTATTAAAACACTTCATCATTTCTAAAACATAATAATTAAGAAGAGAGGCAGGTGTGTTATAGCATGAATTATTTGAGCGTAACATAACTTGTCATGAGCATAACATACCATATCCTGTAAGCGTACAACTTGGCTCGCCATATAATATAAGATACATCAAATATTACCATCCATAATAACTTATAAAGCATAGCTTTGGAAACGTAGGTAACATAAATATCACATTGAGATACTATAGCGTTTCGAACATTGTATCATAGGAGTGAGGCATAACACATAACATGATTTCATAAGGCATAGCGTAGCTGTCATAAGCATGCCATGGTATTATATTGTAAGGCATTTCATAATATCGTAGAAAGGAGAGATATATTGTGACATTAGAATTTATGGAAACATACGTAACTTTTTGGGAAATATTAGAACAAATTATATTTCTCATTTTAGAGTATAAGTATGTTACGTCTCTATATCAGAGCTAGGCTCCGCATAAGTAACCTTAAAGGTCACGTATAGGGCTCTTTAGGGTAAGATCTTAATCATGTACAATATTGTCCCCTTTGGCACTTCATGTCACACATGTGCTTACCTCACGGTTTTAAACGCATTGCGACGGTAACACTTCGCCATGCCTACTCCTTCAGGAGCGCTTGAGCTATCCGAGTACTCAGTACAATACTGTCTGTTTTGGCTTACACCAACCTTCCCCCTTTCGGGCACTTGGTCTCAGCCGTGTGGTACACATAAGGTCCTTTAGGCCACCATTAGATTGTCCGTTCTGGCTTGCACCTGCCTACCCCTTTCCTGGGTGCTTGGTCTCAGCCGCACGGTACACATAAGGCTCTTTAGGCCAATATTAAATTGTCCGTTTTGGCTCGCACCTACCTACCCCTTTTCTGGGTGCTTGGTCTCAGCTGCACGGTACACATAAGGCTCTTTAGGCCAACATAATAACCAAGAAAGTCCCGCATAGGCTCTTTAGGCCAATCATGAGAGCTAGGCCCAGTTATTAGCGATCAAAAAGGTCACACATAGGCTCCTTGCTCCAATCATAAGAGCTGGACTCAGTTATAATAACCATAAAGGTCACACATAGGCTTATCATAAGAGCTAGGCTCAGTTAGTAACCATAAGGTCACACATAGGCTTTTTAAGTCAATCATAAGAGCTATGCTCAGTTATGGTAATCATGAAGGTCACATGTAGACTTTTAAGCCATGGGACGTCTCCCAACATGGCGATAGATTATTTTGTGTTCCTTATCGTAGGACCATCGTTGCAAGTTTAGGGTCTTGCCACGAATGACCTCACGTGTCGATGATTTATTTCATGTCCCCCATCCTAGGACTATCGGGCTAGATTAAAGTCTTGCCACGAGAAGACCTTGAGTTAGAGTCGTACGTTAGGAGTCTTACATCTACTTCATGTAAACATTCTAGTCCATGGGTTTTAATTCATAACATAAGTATAGCTTGCATGCATTTCAAGGTATGAAATTTATACTTAAACATAAACATTGATGCATTGAAAACATATGAAAATCATTGCATGATATGTAATTGAACTTAAAACGTTTTGTAAGTAATAGGGTTTTACTCATGCAATATCTTTACTCACCTCTCTCCGATAGAATGGATGTTAAACAAGGTGTTCCTACACAAAATGCACATAGAAGTATGGAAATATCAATACAAGACTCCAAGACAAAGCAAAAACGTAAAAAGAGAACATAAGGTTGAGGTTTGAACATAAAAGCCGAGACATCAACTCCTTCATTGCATCTCAACCACTTCTCAAGGAAGAGTTCACACCCTAGGTTTGTTCCATTTGAAAATAGGCTTAAAGGACTTTAATTTGATAGGTCATAGGCTAAAAACACATTTCGGATGAAAAAGTTATGTCCCATAGAAATTGGACTAAAATTTTGGAAGAAGGATGTTACTGATAGAATTTTGGGTCAACTTCAAAATTTAATATCTCTCAATCTATAAGGAATTAGAGTACAAAATTTATATGAGTACAAATGTCTATGAGTCTAATTTTCAATGCTTTAAACGGTGCATTAATCTGAGTTTTCTAGAGAAAGTTATGCCTGTTTTACTAAACAATGTTTAAGTTGAAAAGTGAAACCGCGGATTAGACAAAAGTGTTGACTCCAAAGACTGGGGAGTCAACTCCTGAGCGAAAAAAATGAATCTAGGAGGTCTCTGGGCAAAAGTGTCGACTCCAAGGCTAAGGTGTCAACTCCAACAACTGAAGAAATGAATCTGTGAGTTCACTGAGCAAAGTGTCGACTCCATAGGTAAAAAGAGTAGGCTCCAGAGCAAAAAACCCAGATTTCAACCTGAAAATCCCCAAAGCTTACTCAAATCAAAACCAAACTTCATCAAAACTTTCACAAACTCTTTCAAGGCTTCTAGGGTCCAAAGATTGACCCTAGAAGGCCACAATAACTTAAAATGAAATACTTTAAATAAGTTAATCGAAGGGATCTAGGGTTTGAAATCTCAAACCCATCATTTACAAATTTGGGGGTTTTACAAACCCCACATCAAACCCTTAACATAAGCTTATGAGGCCTTAAAATCTAGCTAAGTGGGACTCAAAGGAGTCTCCTATAATAACCCAACAACACAACCCTCTAAGATAAATGCATACACATATAAAATTGTAGAAAGAGATGAAACCTTACCTTTCTTTAAGCTTGCCCAAGTCTTCTAATGGCTTCAATCTCTTCCTTCACCTCTCCTTCAAGCTCTTCCTCCTTCAATCTCCCTTTCCCTCTTTCTCCTCTCTCTTCTCCTTCTCTCAACCGATCGGGTGTGTGTATCTGTGGGTGTGTGTGTTTGTTTTATGTGTATATAAGAATATATAAGATGATACGCATGGAAATAATCCCATGTGTCTCACCCTATAGGCTTAAGCTACGACATAAGCTCTCATTGGTCATTGTTGACTCGAGTGAGGCAATAATTAATATTAAACAATGCAAATACTAGAAATTCTTATTAATATAAATAAATAGAGGTTTGGGATATTACATCCTTCCGCCCTTAAATAAGTTTGGTCCCCAAACTTGATACAAGCTATCATTCAAACAAAAAGAGATAACGCTTCTCGAATCCCATCTCCCGAGCCATTTAGAGTCTAGGTAGCTCATCTAGTGAGACATTGGGAACTCCTGGACGACATGGACATCTCCCAAGGAGGGTGAAAATTATGTTTCAATGTTGTTACACAAGGAGGTACAATTCACATTTAGTCTAAACAACGTGTTTGTATGAACAACATGGGATATGGGAGGAGGCACAAGCCCACTCCTTCAATAACAAGTCTCGGGTGGGTGGAAAAACGAAACCTAACTCACTCACGTTCACATATAATACCGGCATGATGAGGGGATGACCAACCCAATCCTAAGATGACATTGAAATAGTGCATTTCTAGGTATAGGATTTATGAGCATGAATATATTATTAATAAGATTCCCTCAACGGTTGTAAATCCTATTGCATGCCACGGAACCTCCGAGTGATAAAAGGTGAAGGAAACATAATTTGAGGGTTCCAAAGAGGTATGCAATCATTTAACAACAATATGAGACAAACATATAAGGGGAGCCATAATTTATAAGACCCTGTCACATAAGATGAATTTTTCGAGTAGCAGGAGCACACACAAACGTACTTGAGGGGGTATTGAAGACATATGCAAGCATTGAGCAATGAGATACGAGGCAATTAAACCACTTCAGAAATAATAAGATGTGTGCAGGTTAACGACAACTAGGAAGTATACTTAACACTACAGAGTCGACGACTGGGGTGTTTCCCGAGGTAAGTGTGACAACTCTGCCTTGTCGTGGTTGATTATCCCTCCCACTAGATGTAGGTAGCGGTATTGATGCTAAAACTGATGCACTAGATCCTTGCGCTTTGCCCTTCTTCGGACAGTCTTTCACTCGGTGTCCCATTTGGCCGCACCCATAACAAGCTCTACTTCCAGCATGACATAGTCCTTGATGTTTCTTCTGACAATTAGGACATGTCGGTGCCTCATTAGTCATATCGCCTCCTCGATTCATGACGTTTCCCCATGGGGTAGATGAATTCCCACTAGAAGATCCAAAACTTTGCCGCTTTGAACTTTGTCCCTTGCCTTGGTCACTTCCTGATCTCTTCTTGTTCTTCTCTCGGTATTCAAACATTTCATTATTTGCCCTTTCAGCGATCGTTGCCTATTGTACAACTTCTTAATGGGTCTCTAGTCGTAGTATGTCCACCTTATTGTGAATGTTCCATCGTAATCTTGTCTTAAACTTCCTCGCCTTGCGAGTCTCCGATGACACAATATGTGGGGCATATCATGATTGTTCCATAAATTTGGCATTGTACTTTGCCACGGTCATATCACCTTGTGTCAAACCAAGGAGCTCCATGGTCTTCTGATCCCTGACAGTCTTAGGAAAGTATTCTTCATTGAATACTTCTAGAAACCTAGGCCACAGCCATAGTGGCTCCATCGCTTTCTTCAATTTCCACTAAACAAGTGCAGCTCCTTCGAATATAAAGGTGGCAAAGGTCACTTTTTGTTCATCGGTGCAAGACAGCACCTCGAACACCCTCTCGATTCTCCAAAGCCAAGACTCCGCAGCCATTGGGTTGGGAGTCCCCTAAAAAGTTGGGGGCTTCAATTGTTAAAACTGCTTAATAGTAGTACGTGCCATTACCTCTCCTCTAGGTGCCTGCGTTGCCGGCTGCTCCAGCGCATTAGCGGTGTTGTTATGGGTGTTTTTTGGACCACTTGGAAAAGCCTGGCTAAGATCCTTTCAATATGATCAATTCGTTCTTTGGGCTCTCTGGTCCCTCTACAGCCCCCTCTTCTCGGCGGCATGGTTAACTATGCGCACATAACAAAATGTTCAACATTTAACATAACAATAAACGTATTACATCTTGGCATACCATTATACCTGTAGCATACACATACATATACACATAGCATATACTCAAGTCAAACCTAGGATTCTATCTAGACATGACTCAATCTTACGATGTCAACCTATAGCTCTGATACCATGCTGTCACGACCCGTAACCCGGTCTATGCGGATATAGGGTACATGACCAGTTAGTAGTAAGGCTACCAAAGGCTGCATTACATAAAATGGTTGATCACACGTGCATAATCATTTAGAATGATGCATAATTGCGAAAAATAAAACTTTTGATAACTTGAAAACATAATCCGTGCCATACATGGTAGAGCTGTGTCTAATCCAAAACGTAACATACATAAGGACCAAATCAAGTCCACCAAAGCTACAGCATTCTATCATTACAAAACATTGGGTCCAGCCCTCAAACATAATACAAAACATAGACCCATAGGTCATAGCTCAAAATTCACGTATGGCCTTGCTTTAGGGCCTCTCGGATTGGCTACCTGAAAATTATTTGAGAAAACGTAAGTTAATGCTTAGTGAATAACAATAATGCATGAGTATAAAATACCATATACTACCATTTATATTTAACCTGCATGATCATAGGAGTACTTTTATGCATATGTGGCATTAATTTAGAAACGTATAGGTAAAATCTTAAAGTCACATGAGACATAGGCTTTTGTATTAAAACACTTCATCATTTCTAAAACATAATGTTTAAGAAAAGAGGCAGGTGTGTTATAGCATGAATTATTTAAGCGTAACATAACTTGTCATGAGCATAACAAACCATATCTTGTAAGCGTACATCTTAGCTCGCCGTATAATATAAGATATATCAAATATTACCATCTATAGTAACTTATAAAGCGTAGCTTTGGAAACGTAGGTAACATAAATATCACATTGAGATACTATAACATTTCGAATATTGTATCATAGGAGTGAGGCATAACACATAATATGATTTCGTAAGGCATAACGTAGCTGTCATAAGCATGCCATGGCATTAAACTAAAAGGCATTTCATAACATTGTAGAAAGGAGAGATATATCATGACATTAGAAGTTATGGAAATATACGTAACTTGTTGGGAAGCATTAGAACAAATCATATTTCTCATTCTAGAGCATAAGTATGTTACGTCTCTATATTAGAGCTAGGCTCTGCATAAGTAACCTTAAAGGTCATGTATAGAGCTCTTTAGGCTAAGATCTTAATCATGTACAATATTGCCCGCTTTGGCACTTCATGTCACATATGTGCTTGCCTCACGGTTTTAAACGCATTGCGACGGTAACACTTCGCCCTGCCTACTCCATCGGGAGCGCTTGAGCTATCCGAGTACTCAATACAATACTGTCCGTTTTGGCTCACACCTGCCTACCCCCTATCGGGCGCTTGGTCTCAGCCGCGTGATACACATAAGGCTCTTTAGGCCAACATTATATTGTCTATTTCGGCTCGCACCTGCCTACCCCTTTTTTGGGCGCTTGGTCTCAGCCGCACAGTACACATAAGGCTTTTTAGGTCAACATTAGATTGTCCATTCTGGCTCGCACCTGCCTACCCCTTTTCTGGGTGCTTGGTCTCAGCCGCACGGTACACATAAGGCTCTTTAGGCCAACATAGCAACCATGAAGGTCACACATAGGCTCTTTAGGCCAATCATGAGAGCTAGACTCAGTTATTAGTAATCAAAGAGGTCACACACAGGCTCCTTGCGCCAATCATAAGACCTAGGCTCAGTTATAGTAACCATGAAAGTCACACATAGGCTTATCATAAGAGCTAGGCTCAGTTAGTAACCATAAAGGTCGCACATAGGCTTTTAAGTCAATCATAAGAGCTATGCTCAGTTATGGTAACCATAAAGGTCACATGTAGACTTTTAAGCCATGGGACGTCTCCCAACATGGCGATAGATTATTTTGTGTTCCCTATCGTAGGACTATCGTTACTAGTTTAGGGTCTTGCCACAAAAGACTTTACGTGTCGATGGTTTATTTCACATCCCCCATCCTAGGACTATCGGGCTAGATTAAAGTCTTGCCACGAGAAGACCTTGAGTTAGAGTCGTACGTTAGGAGTCTTACATCTACTTCATGTAAACATTCTAGTCCATGGGTTTTAATTCATAACATAAGTATAGCTTGCATGCATTTCATGGTATGACATTTATACTTAAACATAAATATTGATGCATTGAAAACATATGAAAATCATTGCATGATATGTAATTGAACTTAAAACATTTAATAAGTAATAGGGTTTTACTCATGACATATCGTTACTCACCTATCTCCGATAGAATGGATGTTAAACAAGGTGTTCCTACACAAAATGCACATAGAAGTATGAAAATATCAATACAAGACTCCAAGGCAAAGCAACAACGTAAAACGAGAACATAAGGTTGAGGTTTGAACATGAAAGTCGAGACATTGACTCCTTCATTGCACCTCAACCACTTCTCAAGGAAGAGTTTGCACTCTAGGTTTGTTCCATTTGAAAACAAGCTTAAAGGACTTTAATTTGATAAGTCATAGGCTAAAAACACATTTCGGATGAAGAAGTTATGTCCCATAGAAATTGGACTAAAATTTTGGAAGAAGGATGTTACTGATAGAATTTTGGGTCAACTTCAAAATTTAATATCTGTCAATGTATAATGAATTAGAGTACAAACTTTATATGAATACAAAGGTCTATGAGTCTAATTTTCAATGCTTCAAATGGTACATCAATCCGAGTTTTCTAGAGAAAGTTATGCCTGGTTTACTAAATAGTGTCTGAGTTGAAAAGTGAAACCGGGGACTGGACAAAAGTGTCAACTCCAAAGACTGGGGAGTCGGCTCCTGAATGAAAAAAATGAATCTGGGGGGTCTCTGGGCAAAAGTGTCAATTCCAAGGCTAAGGAGTCAACTCCAACAACTGAAGAAATGAATCTGGGAGTTCACTGAGCAAAAGTGTCGACTCCATAGGTAAAAAGAGTCAGCTCCAGAGCGAAAAACCCAGATTTCAACCTGAAAATTCCCAAAGCTTACTCAAATCAAAACCAAACTTCATCAAAACTTTCACAAACTCTTTCAAGGCTTCTAGGGTCCAAAAATTGACGCAAGAAGTCCACAATAACTCAAAATGAAACACTTTAAATAAGTAAATCGAAGGAATCTAGGAATTGAAATCTCGAACCCATCATATACAAATTTGGGGGTTTATCAAACTCCACATCAAACCCTTAACATAAGCTTATAAGGCTTTAAAATCTAGCTAAGTGGGACGCAAAGGAGTCTCCTATGATAACCCAACAACACAACCCTCTAAGATAAATACATACACATATAAAATTGTAGAAAGAGATGAAACCTTACCTTTCCTCAAACTTGCCCAACTCTTCTAATGGCTTCAATCTCTTCCTTCACCTCTCCTTCAAGCTCTTCCTCCTTCAATCTCCCTTTCCCTCTTTCTCCTCTCTCTTCTCCCTCTCTCTCTCCCTCTTTAACCGGTCAGGTATGTGTATCTCTGGGTGTGTGTTTGTTTTATGTGTATATAAGAGTATATAAGATGATACGCATGGGAATAATCCCATGTGTCTCATCCTATAGGCTTAAGCTACAACATAAGCTCTCATTGTTCACTGTTCACTCAAATGAGGCAATAATTAATATTAAACAATGCAACTACTAGAAATTCTCATTAATATAAATAAATAGAGGTTCGGGATATTATAGTTTAGACAGTACACTATACACTATTTGACCTAGCAACCTTGTAGATCGATTTTGACCACCTTAAAGCTCGATTCAGCCAGTGCACATTAGAGAAAAAGTTGTAACTCTTGAAGTCTTCCTTCAATAACATAAAAATCAGCTCAATCAGATGTTGAAGTAAAACTTTATGGCCAAAATACTAAGACGGGTTGGACTTCTCATCACCAGTTTGCTCGTTTTGAATCCCCTTTTTTCATTCTTTGCATCTATTTGCCTTTATTAGCTCTTATAACCTATAAAACACATGTAAAACATAATCAAGCAAATATATAAATAAAATAAGAAAATTAACAATAATCTAAGTCTAACAAGGTGCGCATTAAAGGGCTATAATTACACTTTTATGGTGTAATCATTAGACCATTCCTATAAGAGATGATGACATTAAAAGTAGGTAGGAATAGCCATCCTAGAACAACGAAAATTTGGTTGTGAGCCATACTACTCTCAATGGGTTACATATCTAGGACAATGAAGTCTATAAGGAAGTAGAAATTATCGACTTGAATGAGAACATCCTCAATAATACCCATAGGAATATCCTCACACAAGTAGGGTGCAACTCACCTAATCCAAGTTGTTTGTAAACCAAGAGAAGTAGAAGATTGACACTAGACCCTAAATCAAGAAGAGTACGATCTATCTTGTTCCCCTATAGTTCTTGAGATTGTAGGACATCCGATGTCTTTAAATTTTAGTGTAGTCTTGTATTGCAAGATAGCACTTTGGTTCTCATTTATCGTGGTCGTTTCTTTCACATGCAATCTTTTGAAAGTACACAAGTCCTTTAAGAACTTGACATGAGAATGTATATGCTTGATAGCATTAAAAATTGGAATGTTGACCTTGACTTGCTTGAAAATTTCATAAATTTTGGCATTTAGAAGTTCGTTTTTGGGCTTGGTCAACCTTTGGAAAAATGGAGCATGTTTCAATTTGTCATTCCTGTTTTCCTTGGGTGCACTAAAGACTCCAATGGGATTTTCTACATGGTTTTCCTTATTCTCTCTCTTAACTTTCTAAACTTTCCTTCTTTCTCCTTACCTTTCTCACTCTTCTCATCACACTCCTTAGAAGACTCTTTCTTAGAGGAATGGTTCTATGAATGACTTTGCCACTTTTAAGGGTTGTAAGGGCTTGGACTTGCTCATGACTATACTGAGGGTCGGATTTACCCTCGGTGGTATGCACTTGCCTTACTGCCAGATTAGTTGAGGTTGAGTCAGGAACCTTCCCAGAGCATGTTAAGTCAAAACTTGTATAAAATTAGACATTTGCTTTGCTATGTCCTCTAACAACCTAGTGTGTTGATCTAACACCTTTTCTTGCATGTCCAATAACCCCTCTTATGTCAGTTTTGAGTTGATGCATATTGTCCAGGAGGAAGATGATACACATGAGCTTGAGCTTGAAAAGGTGCTACCAATTGTGGTGGAGGTTGAAATGGTTGTGGTTAAAAAGGTGGAGGTGATGCTTGATAAGGTTAGGGGTTTTAAGGCCCCCTTTGAAATACTTGAGGGATTGAAGTACCTTCATTCCTCCACCCAAAATTGGGATGACTCTTTCATCCCAGGTTGTATGTATTAGAGAAGGGGTTACCCCCATCTATTTGGAATTGACCAATTGCATTAACTTGGCCATGTAAAGCATGTCGTACTCTCGGGATGACCAACATCAAAAGGTATCATGATCTGTCGTCTCACATACCACACAACACATATCTTTTTTAACCTCACTTTTTATCACCTTCATCTTTTGAATCTCCATAGCTTCTACCTTACGGGAGAGGTTAACAATTCTAGCATTAATGTCATCTACCTCTTTAAGTTGAAATTGCCTTGTAGATTTGGCCTAGTCTTAAGATTTTGGATCCTAGTGGTAGCCCGATCTCTAGCTAAATTTACTAAGTAGTCAAAGTAGTTGTAAGCCTCTTAGGAATCCTTATCAAAAAGGGTCCCACACATAGACTAAATAAATTGTTTCAATTATGGGGTCAAGGATGAGTAAAAGGTGTTGATGACATGCCAATCGGTAAACCTATGATGTGGGCAATAATGTAGCAATTCTTTAAACCTCTCTTAATATTGGAAGAAAGATTTGCCTATTAATCAAGAGAATTGTAAGATTTGGCGTCTAATCGCCTTGGTCATATATTTAGAGAAAAAGTGTCTCAAGAATTCCCCTTGCAGTGAAGCCCAAGAGTGTATGGACATAGGCTTTAATGTATTAAACCATGTCTTGACCTTGTCCTTGAGAGAAAATGGAAAAAGTTTTAAAAGAAAAATCTCCCTTACACAAGTGTTGTCCATGAACATTTGACCAAGCATCCTTAAATTCCTTTATGAAAGCATATGATCGTTTGGAATCCATCCTATGAAATTGAGGCAATAATTGCATTAAACCCGGTGACTTGCAACAATCGGTGCCCTTGGACGTGAACAAAAGTAATCCCAAGAGCAGAATGCCGAAGCAGTATAACCCGGTGAAGTTCGAGGTCGCATCCTCAGGAAAAGATGACGAGGTGATGTAGAATTTGTATCACTCCTCTTAGTTCACACAAACCTAATGAATTACTTCTAAAATAAACCAAAAAACGTAACTTTCAAACATGTTTGTTTATTCTAAACTAATGTATGAAAACAATTTTAAATTAATAAAAATAATTCTCGAGACCAATTGATCCAATCAATTGCTTCACCCGACATTACAATAGAGGTGTTTGATAACTCAAATAATTGATTGCGTCGTAAGTCTTTAATTCAAAAGATTTAACAATAAAAACAAGTATTCTTTGACAATCAAATCTAGATTAAATCGGGTTTAAAATTAAATATGCATACCATCGATTTGTGTAGTAAATATACCGAACTATGGTTCGTGCACAAATATTATCGAACATAGACAAATATCCAAGTTTTTGTAAACATCTAGGGTTTGATCCCAACGAATTAAGAAGAAAAGATTTAAACTTTGAAACTCAAATTACCTCCATTGTTTATCCAAAATCTTCAATTGATCTTTACAAGTGATCCCAAGATGAGAGTTATCTACTCATAGACATGATAGATATGCAAATATGTAATAAAAATTGTATTGAAAACTGAAATCCAATTACAGGAATTGAAGAAATCTATTGAAAACTAAGTAGAAGAACTAGAAAACTATGAAAAACTACTGATAAGACCTAGAAAAATGTAATAATAAAAGTTAACCCTAAACTAAACATCAATCTAAGCTTTTATAGGCCTTAAAAAATTTAATTTTCCACGAAGCTTTTGAACGGTCCAAATTGGCGTTCGAACGGTCTTCTAATGCACGTCTGACGGTGAGAACGAGCTACAATATTTTCTAACGCAATCAAACTTAATTATGATGCTTCCTTCATTTGACATAGCGTTCGAACGGTCTCCCGCCCCATTCGAACGCCTTTCTTGACCGTTCGAACAGTTGTTTCCATTTTTTATTAAAATTTATCCTTTTTAGCATGGAATTGTTATTTCAAGTAAAATAAACTAAGTTAGTGCAAATTAGAACTAAAACTAAACAATTAACCCTACTCTGGATCTAACAAAGAATAAATTATGGCATAATAATTGCACTTTTGGAGCACAATCACACCACCCAACTAGATTTTTGGTAGTTTGTAGTAAAATACTAAAAACCAAAAGAGAAAATCTCCACTTTCGTGGGAGTCACGAGTGCATTTAGCATGTGCACCAAGTCTTTACATCTCTAGGTTACCCATAGTGGACAAGTGGTATCTCGTGAGGACTTGTAGTGATGGTACCCACAAACATCTATTCATGTCAAACAATCAAAGATAAAGACCATTTTGAAGCAAATAATAACTTGCTCAAGAAAATCCTCAATTCATCCTATATCTCGACTCATGCAAGATTAAGACGTAAAAGCTCTTAAGAAGGATTCACATTAGAATGTACTATCAATGCAATATAACTCGATGTATCAAACTCATGCAATCATATCCTTCATACTTTGATCCAAGTCTCACTAGTCATACACTCTCAAAAAACATTGAACACATGGATCTCTCAATGAAAAGCTCATCAACAGAGTAAATGTATATGACATGCAACAAGAGCAATCCAATAGCAAAAACTGCAAAGATGTTAATATATCGACTGAGCATAGCTTCATAAAAGAATATCCACAGTTAAAGTGATAATCAAAGAATTGACATAGCTGACTTATACTCAGAAGAATTTTCATGTATACTTTCAGATCAATTAAGGCTTTGTGAAAGACGAGCCATGATTAGGGAGAAAGAAAAGGGTAAGAGACTTAAAACATGCATGTATACTGCATGTGATGATCAATAAGCATACATTTTTAATTTTCCAACTTTTCACACAATATTACTTTTCCTTCTTCTCCTTCCACTTCTATATTTTTTTCCTCTTTTTTTCTTTCATCTCAAATACAAACTTCATTTTTCCAACTTCCCTCCACAAATATCTATATATTTTTTTTTTCTTTTTTCTTTCTTCTTTTTTTTTTCGACTTCATACAACTTTCACTTTTATAAGCTCTCATAAGCAATGATATCAAATTCTCCATCATGAAAAATATTTCAACAATGATATGTTTTTTAAAAAAAAATTATGTACGAGGATCAAGAGAGAGAAACTAGGCATGAACGGCTCAAAAGGAATAAGATGGCTTAGCATGATATCCGAAATATATCAAGTTTGAAGTCCAAGAGAGTATAAGTGTCAATATCTCTAATTATTACCCAACATATGAATCAAAATAAAATAAAATGAAGCTACTGAAAGAATAAAATATCAATAAGCTATCCTTGAGTAAATATATTTCTGCTTTGAAAGAAGATATTTTGACTCTAAAACTCACAAGGTCAAAATCTCCACTCTTTAAGAATATGCAGGCACAAAATATCAACATAAGATGTCATATAGCATGATAGTGCACAATGATGTAATCTCCCTTTTATAGTGATTTTATGACAAAAACTTGTAATGCATCACAATAGAAAGGTGAATCAATAATTAAGCTCAAGTTTAGTCCCATGCATGACTCCAATCATTCTCAAATTTAAGATTATATTGACATAAATATAGATATGGTTCTGAAAAAATAATCCTCAACACATTCAATAATCATTAATAATGAAATGTATGAAAAAGTGTGTCAAAGTTACAAACCGTAATACTCGAAAATATGATACTCAAACCTTTACCGAAAGAATCCAAGTGTCTAAAAGATATTCAATATGAAGCAACACCTGAAACTAATCCATAAAGCATAACATAGTTTGATGTATTTAACAAGATACATAATAATAAAAAAAAATTAATACAAAACAAAACTACTTCTCCCCCCAACTAAAGTTATGCAGTGCCCTCAATACAAGAAAACAAAGCCAATAAAGCAAAATCAAGGGTAAGGAAAAAGAAAAACGAGATGCCAAAGGACACACCCCCCCCCCCCCCCCCCAACCCTAACTAGGGAAAAAAATCAAAGTCCTAAAAACTAACAAGAAACCTAAATTAACCTAAACTAAACTACTTTACTATTGTACACTACTTTACACGGATTACATGATTAACTAGGAAGTCACCCAATACCACCTCGAGACATAGCCTCTAATTAAAGTGACCTTTCCGTGATCATTAACACTTGTGATAGGTCCACCAAAGAACCATGTGCAAGTTCAGAATTCTCTTTAACTTGAAGCTCATGAAGATCAATCAAACATGCTTTAAAAGAATTAAGAAAATTCGAGAATTCAAAAGAATCAATCACAAGTGTTTAGACCACATTCACACCATAAATTTCATCATCATTTGGCTTAGCCCCTAAAAGTTTATTATTGAAGATGTTCAAGTCCAAAGTTATATTACCAAATGAAAGCTTTAAGTCATCACTCTTACAATTTGATCAAAACATTAGATGTAACAAGGAATTGGTGACCTAAGATGACCGGAACTATAGTGCTAGCATTCTCATGAGGAAGTGAGTCCAAGACAACAAAATCAACAGGAAAATAAAACTTATTCACTTGGACCAACACATCCTCCATAACTCCCTTAGGTATTCTAAGAGATTGGTCGATAAGCTGAAGAGTAATGCTAGTGGGTTTAAGCTCACCAAGGCCCAATTGTTCGTATACTAAATAAGGAAGTAAGTTCACAACAGCCCCTAAATCAAGCAAAGCTTGTCCAATTTACACTTTCCAATAATACATGACATGGCAGGACATCCGAGATCCTTGTATTTGGGAGGGACATTGTGTTGTAAAATATCACTTACTTGCTCAGTCAAAACAATCTCCATTTGTACATGAAGTTTACACTTGATTGTACACAATTGTTTTAGAAATTTCGCATAAGAAGAATTTTGCTTAATGGCATCTAAGAAAAGAATATTTATCTTCACTTGTTTGAACAACTCATAGATTTTAGAATTTAAAAGCTCATCTTTAGGTTTAAGTAATCTATGAGGGAATGGAGCATGTTTCATTAAATCAATACCCTTTTCTTTATATGCACTAAGAGGCTCTATGACTGGCTCAATTCACTCTATCTTTCTCCTTCTCCTATCTCTCTCTCTCTCTCTCTCTTGCTCTCTCTCATCCTCCACCCGCACAATCACTCTCAACTCCCTTCCCCTCATCACTAACCATAGGGAGGTCCTTCTTAGGTGGAATGGTATTATCAATGACTTTTTCACTCCTAAGGGTTGTAATTGCATTAACTTATTCATAACTAGACTGAGGATCATTCCTAGATTCAGTTATATGTATTTGTCTAGTCGAGTTAGGTTGGGGTTGGGCCAAAAATCTCCCCGGTATGGTTTAATTAAATGCTTGTGACATGATAGCCATGTACTTTTGGGTGTCCTTCAAAATCCTAGTGTGTTGGTCAAGCTTTTGTTCTGTCCTAGCCATGTACATGTTATCTTCCAAATACCTCTTGTAAAGCGATTTTTATGTATTAGCTTGAGCTTGGAATGGCATAGGTGGTTGGGCTTGATACAGTTATGGTTGTGGTTGGACTGGTTGAGGGTTTTGAGACACTCCTTAGAATGCTTAAGGGTTCGAAGGACCCTCATTTCTTCATCCAAAGTTAGGGTGATTCTGGCAACTCGGATTGTATGCGTTGGAGTAAGGGTTGGCCTTACTCCTTTGGTCACCAAATGTACCCTGGTACTGGCCAATTGCATTGGCTTGTCCATGCAAAGCCTCCTTAAATCTTGGTATGATAAGACATGCAATGGTATTATATTCCATTGTATCACACACTAAATAATTCATAACCTTAGGTGGCTTACTAACTTGATTCATCTTCATGGCCTCTAACTCTTTGGTATGTGTACTAAATTGAGCATGCAAATCCTCTGCTTCCCTAGATTGATACATTCTCCTAAGTTGTGAGTTGGGTTTAGCCATGGGATTTTGGGTCCCTATTATAGTCCAATCTCTTGCCAAATTTACCAAGTGATCAAAATAATTGTATGCCTCATCTGAGTTTTTATCATAAAAAGTCTCAGCACACACAGACTCAACAAATTGTTTTAGTTGTGGGGTCAGAGATAAATAAAAAGTGTTTATAACATGCCATTTCTTAAACTCATGGTCTGGATAAGAGTGTAACAATTCTTTAAATTGCTCCCAACATTGGAAGAAGGAGTCACCAATCATTGGGGCAAATTGAGAGATTTGTTGACAAATTGCCTCAGTTCTATGTTTAGGGAAAAACTTTTTCAAGAATTCCCCTTGCACTGTATGCCGAGAGTGAATGGACATAGGCCTCAATGAATTAAACTATGTCTTGGCATTGTCCTTTAAAGTGAACAGAAAAAGTTTTAGAAGTAAAACTTCCCTTGGACATGACTTATTCTGAAAAATCCAGCAAGTATCTTCAAAGTCCTTAAGATATGTCTAGGGGCACTCAGAATCCAGACCATGAAAAGTGGGCAACACTTAGAGCATTCCCGGCTTTAGATTTATCGTGGCTTGGTGCGCAGGAAGTACTATGCATGATATGGGGGTTTGCCTTGCTGGATTCAAATAAGGCCGTAGTGTTCTAATTTATTCTAAGCACCTACTTCCCCTAAATTGTTCCCCTTGACTGGATATATCCTATTGGGATCATCATTGTTGATAGGACCCGATGGGATCACACGCTCAATAATATTGGCCATGGGAATAGGTTCGGCTACCAAGGGAAAGTGCGTAAATTGGTCAGAGTGGATCTACAAGGTGATGGAGTAGGTAACCGAGCAGAAGATTCCATAAAGGATTGATTCTAACAAAATGGTTGTGAATATCCCTAATGTATGATGATCTACATATGCAATGCACACATAAAAGACTATCCGTGCCTTTGCAACAAGCAATTCATAATCTCTCCTTCTTTCCCTTCAATCTCCTTAGAATATATACCATGTATTCAATTTCAATTTAAAACCAACCCAGCCGAACCAGCAATCTCTATATCCAAAACAAAACCACCAATAAGCACTTAGCATGTAAGCCTAGTTGCCTCTAGCAATCCTCCCCCTAAGTACAATATGCTTAGACCCCTAAAAAAAACATAAAAGTCCTAAATTCTAGCATATACAAGGGATGGAACGAAGTTATTGTGTTGGCCTTAGTCGATGATTCCTCTGCTGTTATAGATTATGGTGAAGCAACTCGCTTGTTTTGCTTTGACTAAGGTTCGTGCTTTAGCACGCCTCCGTAGTGTGCAAAATGTCCCTAACAACGGTGCTAAAAATTTGACTTGCACCAATTGGTGTTCTTTGACGTGACCAAAGATAATTCCAAAAGCAAGATAGCAAAACAGTATAACCCGATGAAGTCCAAGGTCGAATCCTCAAGGAAAGATGACAAGGTGATAAAAAACATGTATCACTCCTTTTAGTTCACACAAAACTAGTGAATTACTTCTAAAAGGAAGCAAAAGTGGTAACTTTGAAAGGTGTTTGTTTATTCTAAACTAATGTATGACAACAGCTTTAAATTAATAAAAAAAAGTCTCGAGACCAATTGATTCACCCGGGATTCCAATGGAGGTATTGATAACTCATATCATTGACTGCGTCGTGAGTCTTTGATTCAGAAGATTTGACAATAAAAACAAATATTCTTTGACAATCAGATCAGGTTTAAAATCAAATATGCATACCATTGATTCATGTAGTAAATATACCGAACTAGGGTTCTTGCATAAATATTACCGATCATAATCAAATATCCAAGATTTTATAAACATTTAGGGTTTCATCCCAACGAATTAAGAAGAAAAAGATTTAAGCTTTGAAACTCGAATTACCTCCATTGTTCATCCAAGATCTTCAATTGATCTTCACAATTGATTCCAAAATGGGAGTTAGCTACTCATAGACATGATAGATACGCAAATATATAATAAAAATTGTATTGAAAACTAAAATCTGATTACAGGAATTGAAGAAATCTATTGAAAACTAGAAAATTATGAAAAACTGCTGCTAAGACCTAGAAAAATGTAATAATGAATGCTAACCCTAAACTAAACGACAATCCCAGCTTTTATAGGCCTTGAAAATTTTGATTTTTTTTGAAACGTTGAAGGGTCCAAAGTGGCATTCGAACTAGCGTTCAAACGGTCTTCTGACAGTGAAAACGAGCTGTAGTATTTTCTGACACATATCAAACCTGATTCTGACGCTTCCTCTGTTTGACGTAGCTTTCAAATGGTCTCCTGGCTCATTCAAACGAGCATTCAAATGCCCTTCCTAACCGTTTGAACGGTTGTTTCCCTTTTTGTCCAAATTGTCCTTTTTAGCATGAGATTCATGTTTCAAGTAAAACAAACAAAAGGGATGGAATGAGGTTACCCATGGCATTAGTCGAAGATTTTCCCGTTGTCGTAGAGTTAATATAGATCAAATTCACCAATTGCTCTTCAACTCAAGGTCCTTTACTGCTTACCTTTGAGACACTTGTTTTTGGGCAGCGGCGCCAAAACTTGATTGCTCCAAAGATGTACAATATTCCTCCACGAGAAAACGGCTGTCGTGATGAAGTATAATTCCAAAAGTTCAGAGTCGAATTGCTCAAAGACCAAGCCAAATATAGGCTAACAACACTCGAGTAAACACTAAACTCTCTTGTATTTGAAGAACAATCAACCAAATTGCATCTAAAAAGAGTAAACCAAAAATATGTTTGATGTGTGAGTTTGATTTGTCAAACCACCAATGAAAGCAATTCAAATCTAAGTTTAAAAGTAAGGAGAAGGATCTTAGATCCAATTAATCTAACCAACTTAGGTTAACAAGCCATCAATTGAGGTATTTATAACTCAAATCAAATGTCTCTCTGTAGGCTTTTGATTTGGATGATTTAGACTGCAAAAACTTGAATTTATTAGCAATTGAATATAAAATTGATTTCAACTTTAGAATCATAAATTCATACCATCGATTTATGCAATTCCTATACTAATAACAAGATTGTGTATAGAAGTTACCAAACTTAATTAGGAATCTAAGTTTTCTTAAGGATCTAAGTATCAATTGCTAAGAATTAGGGAGATTAGAAGATGAATCATTGAAATTCAATATACCTCTATTGATGCATCGATGATCCTTGGTTGATCTTCACAATTGTATCCAAGAGATGAATTAGCTACTCATTTCCATTATTGAATACAAACAATATTGAAGAGACGTTGAATTGAATGACATAAAGGTAAAATCTATTGATTTCTATTGTTTCCCTCTCTACAAAACTATACAGAAAACTGTAATGAAGTACAAAAACGCAGAAATAAAAGCTAAATCCCCAATTAGGATACAAAACTGCCTTATATAGCTAAGAAAAAATAGGGCGGCCATTCAAACGCCTATCTAATGGCTAGCTAGCGAAAAAATATGCTCTCTGAATCTCCACCTAGCTATCGAATTTGATTCGAATAGTACAATAAGCTTACCTTCCTCGGTGGATCCAACGGGCATTTGAATGCTTATGGATCTCACGTTCGAACAACTGTTAGAACGTTGTAAACCTGCGTTCGAATGCTCCTCTGAACTTTTGCCCCTTTTCGCTCCTTTTAAGTTCCATTCCTACAAAAGGCCCAATAAAATAGGTTAGAAACAAAATATAACTAAGAAAGCATGGTTAAACCTATACTAGAGCTAACAATCTACTAGTTACAGGCAATATGATTACACTTTTAGAGTATAATCAATAGGCCCCAAAATTAGTCGAGGCGAGTGTAAGTTAGGCCGGACACTCAGTTAGAAAGAAAAAAAAAAAGATCTGATTATCCTCAAATTTCTTGGGGTGTGTTTGGATGTACCATTTTGTTGTATTCTACAAAATAGACTTAGATCTTGCAGAAGTTTAATCTCAACGTTTTACCTTTGATATACAATTATTTTTGTTATGAACAACTTAGAAATATCTGTCAATAAAATTTAAAATACAATCATCATATCAATAGGTGACAATTGCGTTTCGGGTTTTGGCATCACATAACAAAATTCTAGTTCCCTTCTTGGTTACGAATATTAAGACTAAATACATTACGTCATAGTGTGGCCATGTTTAGTGCTTGACATGGTTAGGATTTAGAAGAGCCCCTAATCAAGACTGATATGCATTCATCACTAAGTGAAATTGAGCTTTCTCCACTATTAATATATACCACATATAGGATGGTTATCAACACCGACTAAAATATTAATTTTGAAAGATTGGAGTGCTTAGCATATGGTTTATCACTTGGTGAATTGAAGATTAAGCCATTCAAGTGAAAGTCAATTTCTTAAAGGATTGATTCCACTAATATAACGTTATAATATATAATACAAAGCATGGAATATCTCCATCGGATAATGAAAATTATGCCTTGAAAAATCATTGGAATATTGAAGCCCAAAAGTCATTGAGGTATCTATACTATTATTTTAATAAGGGAATACATAGGTTTGGTGTGTTATAATTTTATGTCAATATAAATGTTCATTCATTATCTTAAATTGCTCGAAATAACTAACTACAACCCACGTTTTTGTTAGCTCTCTCCCCGCTCTCTCCTCTTCAACTACCCTATTCCTCTCTCTTACAATGCAGTGATCCACTTTCTTTTAAAAATCCAAATTAAAATATTTGAAAAAAGTACAAAATTCTCAACACACCTAAGTGTTAGCAAAAGATTTTAAATGTCCTCATATAAAATTTTCATTTTTCAAAAAACTAAAACACTGTGAATAGACAAAAATACTCTCTGCATCAAGAACATATTAAACCACGAGGGTCCTCTTTATCTATTCCTTTTCTATTTACCTAACAAAAGTCAAAGTTGAATAGCACTAAAAGTTACTTTCACAACCACCTCAAACCGTGTCTTTTGTATGTATATTTAGATTTAAAAATAAAAAAAATTATAGAGTTTTCAGTAATTATTCTTATTAAATTGAATATGTGAAATTTTATTATATTAGTAACTTAAATTTGTAAATAAAATAAAGAGACTTAAAAAAAAATCATAATATAAAAATATGATAAGAATAATTACCAAAAAAAAAATATACTATATAACCACTCACTTTTTTTCCTAGTAGGCATATATATGTTGCTATGCCCATTAAACATGGATAGGGCAGAGAGGACAGAGGATTTGAAAACATACAAAGAGAGACAATTGGATAAAGCTTTTCATCACAAAAGCAGCACTCTCTCTCTCTCTCTCTCTCTCGCTCTCTCTCTCTCTCTCAGAGTATATCTCACATTTGTATGGACTTCCAAAATCGGAATTACCCCACCCGCTCTCTCTCTCTCTCCTCTTTCTCTCTCTTTAACAGGGTGTTTGGTGCCAATGACCAAATGCAGATAGGGATCTATCTGTTCCCAATATCACGTGGCCCTCATCATGTCGCGACAACTACAAACCCCACCTCACCCCCACCTCTTCCTTCCTGTATCTTCTCTCTAGTTCATCGTACTACCCTCCTCCCAAGTCGATCGAGAGAGAGAGAAGAGAAAAAAACGAGCTCACCACCTCAATGGCCGGAAACTACTCCACCACCACTGTGAACGACCTACCTGACGTTATCCTCTCCAACATAATCGCCTACGTGTCCGACACGCGCAGCCGCAACGCCGCCGCGCTGGTCTGCCGGAAATGGCTGCTGCTCGAGAGGGCGACGCGGACCTGCCTTACCCTCCGCGGCAACGTGCGAGACCTCATCATGGTCCCGACCTGCTTCCGATCCGTCACTCACCTTGACCTATCTCTTCTCTCTCCTTGGGGCCACTCTCTCCTCTCTGCCGCCTCCAACGCCTCCCTCCTTGCCCAGCTCCTCCGTCGCGCCTTCCCCTCCGTCACGTCCCTCGCTCTCTATGCTCGAAGTCCTTCCACTCTCCAACTCTTGGCCCCTCAGTGGCCCCAGTTGACTCAAGTGAAGCTCGTTCGATGGCACCCAAGGCCTCAGTTATCGCCCGGTGCCGACTTCGCACCGCTATTCGACGACTGTCAGTCCATTTCCTCTCTCGATTTGTCCTCCTTCTACTGCTGGACCGATGATATACCTCCGGCACTCGAATCTCACACAAATCTCGCGGCGAATCTCACTCGGTTCGATCTGCTCAACCCGTCGTTTGCCGAAGGGTTCAAGTCGGACGAGATCAACTCGATCACCTCCGCTTGCCCTGGTTTGAGGCAGTTTCTTGTAGCATGCATGTTCGATCATAGGTACATTGGCTTTATTAACGACGAGACTTTGCTCTCTATCTCCGCCAATTGCCCGAATCTCTCTGTACTCCATCTTGTAGATACCTCAGCTTTGTTGAATGCTAGGGGTGATCCGAATGATGAAGGTTTCACCGCCGAAGACGCGAGGATTGGCACTGCGACGTTGATCGACATGTTCTCCGGTTTGCCATTGTTGGAGGAGCTGGTGCTAGATGTTTGTAAAAATGTCAGAGACAGCAGGCTGGCGCTGGAGGAGCTGAATTTGAAGTGTCCGAAGCTGAGGTCGCTCAAGTTGGGGCAGTTTCACGGGATTTGTTCGGCGAACGAGTCGAGCCTTGAGTCCAGGCTCGATGGCATTGCGCTATGTCAAGGGCTTGAGGCCTTGTCGATCAAGAACTCCGCGGACTTGACGGATTTGGGGTTGATAGCTATCGCTAGAGGGTGTTCGAGGTTGGCCAAATTCGAGGTTCAGGGTTGCAGGAAAATCACGGTGCGGGGAATGGGGACGCTGGCTTGTTTGCTTAACCGGACATTGGTTGAGGTCAAAATCTCTTGCTGCAAGAACCTCGGCGCAGTTTCGTCCCTGAAAGCGGTGGAGCCGATTCAGGACCGAATTGAGCGGCTTCATATTGATTGCGTTTGGGACAGTGTAGAACAATCTGAGGCTCTAGAGGGTATTGAATACAATTTCGATCTCAACAAGTCAGAAGAGGGTAGTGGGGTGATGATGATGAACCAGCAGTCAGGGTTCAGTTTTCCAGACTTTGTTGACAGTAAAGACTACGAGGACAACGGCAAAACAAAGAAGAAAGGCAAATACTCTTATGACCTCAATTGTTCTTACCGGGAAGCTGATGAAAACGGCAATGGTTTTGGTGGCCGGACATGGAACAGGCTGCGCTGTCTCTCCCTCTGGATTGGTGTTGGCGAGCTGTTGACTCCCTTGGCAATGGCAGGTCTCGAAAACTGTCCTAATTTGGAGGAGATTCGAATAAAGGTTGAAGGAGATTGCAGGGAATGGTCAAAGCCATCCGAGCGAGCATTCGGATTGAGCTCCCTCGTGCGCTACCCACAGCTCTCGAGGATGCATTTGGATTGCGGAGACACAATAGGTTATACACACACCGCGCCTTCGGGGCAGATGGATCTGAGCCTGTGGGAAAGGTTTTACCTGTATGGGATCGGGAACTTGAACCTCAGCGAACTTGATTACTGGCCACCACAAGACAGCGGTGTGAACCAGAGGAGTCTGTCACAACCGGCAGCTGGGTTGCTATCAGAATGCGTTACACTGAGGAAGCTTTTCATCCATGGAACCGCTCACGAACATTTCATGATGTTCCTTCTTAGGATCCCAAATCTGAGGGATGTGCAGCTGAGACAAGATTACTACCCGGCACCAGAGAATGACATGAGTACCGAGATGAGAGTGGACTCATGTAGTCGGTTTGAGGACGCGTTGAATAGGCGTCGCATTCTCGATTGAAACAAGTTAACCTGGAAATTCTTCTGACGATGTATGAGAGAGTATTCTGAATTCGAGACTGTATTCTATTTCTGCGAGAATTAAGTTTTGATGATACTTTGCGAGGAGCTAAACAGTTAAAAGTGCATCCCAGCACACAAAGAAATGAACCCATTTACTGCTAAAGAACATAATTGAAATTTGCTTCTGATTGCACAAAAAAAAGATCAAAGTTTTCTCATTTCAAACTGAAGATCAACCACTGTTTTAAGTTTTCTAGAACTCGAAAATCATACTGAAGTTTTACAACTTGAGCCGAGAGCACAATGTAACACCTCTACTATGTTGTTTTTATACAACACAAAACAGATTAGACTAGCAGAGTGAGTACTCGCAGTCTAGCAACCGGGTGAGGATCTCCTCACAGCTTGGTCGTTCTTGCGGTTCTGCCCAGCAATCTGCAAGTAAGACAGAAAATGCTACGCTTTGAGAGGCATGAATACATGAAAATGTTCGACATATATTTATACCAGAAATTATTAAATATAGTATAGTGGACCTTGGATTAGGCTGCCTAGAGGACCTTCAGGAATCTCCAACCGCGACCTCTCATTAGCAACGGCAAAAACAACCTGCACAGCAGACAGAATTGAGCATCGGTCTTTCACTTTACAGAAAATATCAAATCAAAACACCAATACTCTTCCTCATACTGAAACACTTATGCAGACTCGCAGGCGAATGGGAAAGAAGAAAGCATAAAAATACATATGGACACAGTAGCTAATACAACCCTATGCCAGCATACCCTCTCTGGTGGAACGCCCTCCCATGGTCTATTTAGAGTGCACAGTTCCCACATTATTACACCAAGGCTGAAAATATCGCATTTCTCAGAGAAGGGTTCGTTGCGAATAAGCTCAGGTGCCATCCACTCCGGAGTCCCAGCCGATGAGGAGTCTCTCAAGGGGTTGGCAGTCATTATTCTTGACAGCCCAAAATCGCAGATCTTGACTGTCCAATGCTTATTTACAAGGCAATTTGCACTCTTTAGATCGCGATGCACTATCTTCATCCGGTGTATGCACATCAGTCCCCTTCAGTTGACAGCAGAAAACTAGAGTTAGTTGATACTTGAAATATTCCCCCACTCTGTTTTTCATGATATTAAAATGCTTTTGATTCTGGAAAACAAGAATCTTCAGGTACATCAAGGATGCCATAGTAACGCAGTAAAGGTACATAATTACAACACTAATATGGTATGGGAAGTTCAATAAATACACAATACAAATTGATGTCAGTGGCAACAATGTCAGTCTACGAAGATTGTACCGATGCAATGAATCCATACTGGTATTTACTTGTAAAATATTCTTTTGTTAGTATCACAACGCATATGCATATATGTATGTTTGTTTGTATCTGTCTACACATGACATGTGTATCCAAACTTCAAAGATCACTTTTCCTGCTCAAAATAGAGCTCCAAGTTTCTATTCAAAGCCCTGTTATGAGTATACAAACATAACTACTATTTCTGCCCTTCTCTCTCTCTCTCTCTCTCTCTCTCTCTCTCTCTCTCTTTTCTTATAGGAGTCGGCGCAGGGGAGAGGGGGGAGGTGGGGGTGTTATAGGGGTTATGAAAGACCAAAATCGACACATTTAGTATTCATGACCACAACAATCTAGAATCATGCTACAACTCAAAAATTCCATGAAGGAACTTGGGTGTGACAAGGAAATAAGCCTAGAAAGGAGAACAAACGGATTCAAAATAAGCCCATCTTTCATTCCCGTGAGTTCTTTTTTGTTCCATTGCTTTCATTCCCATTAGAACAAATAAGAAAGAAAATTGAACTGCCTTCAATATTATTCTGCCACTGCTACCTTGGCCTCTTAATCTACAACTCCTGTGAAGTCCAATAATTAATGTTGGCATGATCCAAGGGATTCCTACTAAAACAAAAAGCCAGGCATAGATATCCCAAGCTACTCAGCAAGCGAAAAAGGTCCGAGGCTAATTTTTGCACATGAAACAGTAATTGGAAGTCATCTACAACCAGACACGTCCTGGGCAGCCATCTTGCAAGGAAAGCCGCTTTAGCTGGAAGAATCTAACCCCATTTTTTTTTTGATAAGCATGGAAAAATCTAACCCCATACCATCTTCAGAAGGAAATACTCCAATTTGAAAGTGTTATCACTTATTAAATGAACATCGAAATCAAAACAAAGCATTAGAAGCTGCTAGAGGACATGCATGGTTTCTAACCTTTCAGAAATAACCAAACCATCTCAGCATGAAACTTTCCTACAAAAAAAAGATTCTAGTGCCTTGAGTTAAAGCACATTCTATCATTAACTACAATGGAAAACAAGTCTGAAAAATCCTTAAGGGAAGCAGTGTCATGATAGCCTTCAACACTTACTCTTTTTTGCTGGCTCCCATTTCAGAACTTGCCTGTTTGGACACACACTTCCAATAATTGCCTTCCATATTTCAATCTCATATCTTTCCCAGACCTCCAACCACCAATTACCACTTCACTTCTGCAATTGTCTATACTCCCAAATCACAACCTTGCTCTCTCTCATCTTCAAAGCCATTAGCCACATGAAAGCATGGTTCATCAGGAGCCAATGACAAGCCCTCAAACCACTTTTTAGTATACAAATGGGATCCAGAAGACGATACATTAGAGGGGGATTATCAACTCACAAGTGAAAACAGAACTACACTTCAACTCTCCCATTAGAACCAAAACATTTGCATTCTTTTATTAAGAACTGCATCAAGAATCTATTGTGCTCCAACAGAAGTGCTATGATTGCTACACACCAACCACTTTTTAGCCTATTGATCAACAGTCACGCAATTTTTAAAATGCTTTTGACTCCATAATTTTTCCTCAAAAAAGCTCTCCCACCTTAGTTTGTGGGCCTTTAATCCCAATCTCAACAGACCTACTTTCGGGATCAAAGAAATAAAAATCACACTTCAACTCCAATCAAACAATAGCAAGGGGAAAGTCTGCTAACCTTAGTTATATCTTATCCATTTCCACCATAGCACTTATTACAGAGCGTGAATGCCATCTTATCAGGCTCAGGAGCTTTGATCCCAATTGTTTAAAAAGAAGAGGGGAGGGAAGGTGTCAAGCAACACCTCTCAGGTTGAAACCCTAACCTGTGAAGAAATTTATTATGACAGCTGCCGAACTTCGCTTGGACTTTCAATAACTGAAAACTTTCAAGAACCGACCCTAACCACCAGAACAATCTTCAACACAAAATTCTCCTCTCAAAAAAAATTTCATCAACCACTATATAGGAGCCCAATCCCCTCAACTGAACTTGCAACCCATATGAGATCCAAGCTACATCTGAAAAAGATTTATCTCCTCTTGATCCAGATCCAAGCCACTGAACCTCATAAAAGCCATTTTATAGACCATAGATTCAAATGTCTCAGATAAGCACAGACCAACCTCTTCCTCTAAACTCCACCTCATAGAGAAATCTACCACCATAATTGGACTTTGGAACAGTCTTAATATGACTCATATACTGCTGCTTTACATATAATTATCCTTTGCAGAACCTGAACATGCTGTCTCCACCAAACAATAGACATCCAAAGAAGTTCTTGGCAACCAAACAGCAGTTATTGAGAAGCCACTCTGCCCTCCTCAGCCAACATGACCAACATTGATTAGATGTTGGCTAATAAGAAGAAAATACTTCACCTAGAATTCTTAGTTCTCCATTCTCTAGGGAACAAATGACTGTTCACACAATATTCATACTCACCCCGGACAATATATCGCATATTGCCAAAGGTTCAAGGCTGAATAAATAAAGCATTTGCAATTAAACTATATCTGCCAGGAATTCTGATCTTTTTGCAATCTAACCAGATGAAAAACCATTCATTAAAAGTTAAAGAACACCGTATGTTATGTTACTTCTATAATTCTTGATGCTTACCATTATTTTTTTCCCAATGGTGCAAAAAACCACTTATTATAGTTTCCATGTTAATTAAGCCTACTCAAATCATGTTTATCCACTCCTCTCGATTAAAGTAAGCCAACAACTTCCACCACAATATTCTTCCTCATCCTATTTAGCACTTCTATAAACCTTGAGCTTATAGCACATAGTTCTTTTTTGCATACAAAATCATTGGCTTTTCTACAGTGCTTGCTCAACCTTTTTGCCACTTTTTGCCACTTTTTGGTGCTACAAAGAGATTTTGAAAATGTATCAAATTCCAAAATCCAACGTACTACTCTTGGCGAGAGACCAATAGATCTCAAATATCAAATTTAAGGTACTCATTCCCCAGACTTGCTTTGTTGACAGACCAAGACTATATGTGCGTAGATGATGGTAATAAAAGTATATACTAATAGGCTAGCGACTAATAAATTACAATTCACATGTAATGTGTCAGCACAATAGTACCAATAGGTGTAGTCCACCTGCTTGTGGTTCTCTACTTGTACTTCACTAATGCTTTCATATGGATGTTGTCTAAGGATTTGACTAATGGTTGGAATATATTCATGTTAATTGCAAATTTGTAGTGCTCATTCCATTTGTATTGAGTACTGTATCGGTTATATCTGCTGATACAGTAACAGATAAGTTTAGTGCACATTCCATTTGTATTGGGTATTGTATCGGTTATATCCGCTGATACAGTAACAGATAAGTTTATCCGTAACGGAGTCTCCAAAAACCGATACATATCAGCTGTTTTTCAAAACCATGATATGTAGTACCAATGGCCTTGCAATAGGCTTATAAGATTCACCCACAATTTGAAGGGTATGAGATGCAGTCAAAATAAAATTACAGGCCAAGAACTAGAAGGGACTGGAATTTAATTTAATTCTGTTATTTATGAAGGTTAGAGGCATTTTTTTTCTTTTTACACTACCGTGTTCTTATTTTAGTTGGTGGCGAATAAACTTTAGTATATATTATATACCTAAGAGAGATATTTTTGTAGCTCTTGTCATGGTTTTACTGGTCGTTTATAAGGGTGATGAAAATAGGGGGTCATGTTCAGTTTTTTAGGAGAACAGCTTAAGGCCCTAACTCACATAATTCATTAGGCAGGGATCATGCACCTGCATTCAATTCGCAAATTGGCGAATTCAACTCAAATTCGCAAGAAATTCGTGAATTCAACTCATTCAGTGCGCGAACTGACAACAGTCAGAGCGTGCATTCTTGGAGTCTTCAATTTCTATCGGTTGTACAATGACTTTATGATAGACTTCTCCATATATAATCAATTCCAACTTGTACTTATAAAATTGTGGACCCGACCTCATTAACAGTCTTGCAGAATTTAAACTTGAAAAAGCATTCAATCCGGTTTTCTTTCGGACCACATGATTTTTTTTGTCAATTTGTACACTTGCAGACCCCACTGCATTAATTTACTTGCAGAACTCTAAAATTCAAAAGCATTCCATCCATCCCTAGACTTACGGATCCTACTATGGTGTGGTAACTTTGATTATTGTGATTTAGAATATTTACCTAAGAAGCACAGACACCGACACGGACACAAGACACGGACACGACACGACACGACACGACATGGATATGCCAACACGACGATTTTGAAAAAATGCAATACACGACATGGTGGAAACACAGCAAAAATATATGACTTTATATTTTTTATATGTCATGTATATACATATATATATATATTATTCAAATCTAATAAAAAATACAAGATAACACTAATTAAAATCTGAGAAAAATGTCTTCCATAACTTAATTTATCAACCATGGGCCGTTAAATAGTGCAGAAATACCTTGTGTTTCTAAGCAATTAGCTATTAAAATACTCTTAGCAATTGAAAAACAATAAGATGGGTAGAGCCCCAAAATCAATAAACCATCTTTTATTTTCAAAATTTGTGGTAGAGCCCTCGCTGTGTTCACAAAGTGTCCAAAATGAGACACGCATGTCCAAACCGTGTCCGCGGACTGTTTGCAGAAAAAAAAAAATTTGGACACGTGTCCAACGTGTGTCTGCCTCCAAGAGGTGTCTGACACGCATACGGACACCTCGACAGAGTGTCCGTGATTCCTATATATTTACTTTATATATTTAAATAATTAGTCTTGAATTTTAAAAGACATATACAAATACAATATAAAAACTATTGTAAATGTAAAAAAGAGGTATATAAATTACACATAAATAACATATTTTACGTATATATTATATAAACAGTATAGGTTTATTATTTTACATATTAATTTAGACACTCTGAAGGCACTCTCGATCATGTGCTTTTTCAAAATTGACACTTGCACGCATACGCTCGCCGAACTTGTGACTTAGTTAAGGCCTTCTCTTCATCTTTTGCTATTGCCACTTGTTTAGCTAAATTCATAAGAATTGGTAAAAAAGACAAGGTATCTCCATCACTATCTTCACTAGAAGAGAAAGATGAAGAAGAAGACGGATCAGCGAGAGCAAGACAAGGCTGGGTTGAGGAATTTTCAGATGGCTGGGCAAGAGTCTGAAGGAAAGTGGTTAAAGGATTTGGTGGAAAAGGTTGGGCGGGTGGAGATTTAACTAACGTTTGAAGATGTCGAAGGCTGAGAAGATGCAGGCTGAGAAGATGTCGGAGGCTGAGATTTAACTAACTAGATTTTTCAGGACGAAGTGCAGGCTGAGAAGATATCGAAGGCTGAGATGGCAAGGTGCCTGATGTAGTGGGAAGCTCAATCTTACGACCAGGAGTAGCTTTATACAGTTTATGAGGTGGTAAGGCAGAGCAATCAAAAGGATTTTGTTCAGCAAAAGGGAAAAAAGGGGCTAAAGGCTGAGAAAGTGTAGGTAGAGGGATGACATAGGGAGATAATGGAGAGAGGAATTCAGGGACAACAACATTTCTTCTCAATTCTCCGCCTTGTTTTGCTGTTTTCTCTCTTTTTGCCAGTGCTGCATCAATATGATTGTTAGCCATTAACCTCAAAAACATCTCACTACTCTCTGCATCTAGCTTTGACCGTGTACCATGCCTAATTCAATCTTTCCTTCTAAGTTACACAAACAACTGGTCTCTCGAAGTTTTTCTTGTCCGCCGACTAGTAGCTATGCTCTTCATCCTATACTTATCCAAAAAAATAAAAAAAATCTATTCATCCTGCCTAAACCAAGACAAAGGAGTGCCATGTAAGGTAGGCAACTGCCACAAAGTAACATGGAACATCCAGTAACACAATTTCAACAGTCTACACGAGACAATAAACAAAAAGTTCAATTTCCTTGACGCAAATAAAGAAAAAAGGACAACAAAGGAAAAGTTTAAAAAAGAGAAAAGAACAAAAGCCAACATTGAACATTACACATTGCGGTGATAAATGACAACATAACTAGGCAAAATTTGAGCTTCATAAGATAAATAAAATTTCTCTGATAATAGTTGATATTCCAGAATGCAGTAAATCATTTAAGCATTAGGACTGAGAACCAAGACGAATTTCCTGAATCACAAACAGTTTCAACGCACCTGCATATATCACGCAACATTTTTAGTCTCCTCCGCCAGTTGAGTTTCTTTTTCTGCCCACTTAAATGGATCAAATAATACAAGGATCCCATCTCCATGTATTCGGTGACCATTGACAAGTGTGGGGGCTTTGTGCAGGCACCAAGAAATAAGATAACTGCAGAAGTAAAGGCATCAACTGGTTCATCAACATCTAAATAGCTGCAAACTTTTCAGTCACATTAGTGATTTTTTATTTTTTATTTTTTTTCCTTTTGTAGTTTATATGTCCATAAACCTGAAATAAAAGGAGCATAATCTGACCAGCAACTTAACTTTTCTGATATTCGTGCCTTAAATTATTGTTTTTTTCTATTTCAGTCATTATATTATTATCCATTATATTTTTTAGTATACATTCACTATACCAGGTTATCTAAGATTTCAATCACATGGTCTCTTTAAAAGACCACATCATATACGAAAGGTGAAGTTTGACCAAAAGCAGGTGAAGAAGAATACCATTTGGGTGTCGAAGGCGGCTGGACAGAAAAGATAAATAAAATAAAACACAAGTAAAAAGGCAAAGTTAGAAAGAAATCAAAATTTATTTTAAGAAGGCAATGAAAGTCAGCCTGTCTGAAAGAAGATACCTGAGGATGGATATTTCATTGCAGAAATCCTCCATATTTTCAGCAGTCAGATCTTGCTCCAAGAAAACCTTGATGGCAACATCTGTTCCATTCCAAATGCCACGAAAAACTTCTCCAAAAAACCCTGGAGATGGCAGAAATGTACAAATAGAAAAATATAAATTTAACTAAACAGTCGGGCACAAATTTTAGAGTAACGGGATTAAAGACTACTAAAAGAACCATCACTATTTCAACGCCCGCATCCAACATCAGATAGGACTAGGAGGATGCCAAACAGACACCATTCAGCCAGCAAGTTAATTTTAGACCAATCCCCACAAATGAATCTGAAAGTCAAACTTAGGCACCATAATCAATGGCTTTCCAATGAAGTCTCCCTGATAGCCAAGTAGCCATCCTGACTAGTTTGTTGAAGCCTTCATTCTTTTGAACCAAAATAAAAAATTTAGTCAAATCTCTCAGGGAATATTCACAATGATCAGTTAATAAGAACTGTTACTCAAAGCTATATTAGCCAATGAGACTATGCCAAATGGCCCTTCCATGTGGGATTAACGACAATCTTCCACTTCACAAAATGGCTTTTGTAGAAGTCCTCAAGGATCACAAGAAAACTCTGCCTTTTTTCTAAATCATTGAAGCAACACAACCAACATAACGATAAAGAGAAGTTAATTGGGAATGTTGGCTAGGCACACACACACACACACACACACACACACACATATATATTCATAAATAGGTAAAACAATACACTTAAAAGCGTGCCAAAGTGGAACAACCCATGTTGCTAACCACTACCGAGCTGCCTCATAAGGAAATATAAGCTCTCTTGCACTTATCTAAACACTTTTGCCACATTTGATACTCAGGAATGGAATGAAATAATTATCACCATCCCATTGTTTGGTTGCAAATATGAAACAATGGGTGAGTGGAATGACCAATCCCATTCTCTTATTTGTTTTTGGGCCAACTTAAAGTTGGAATAGAATGGAAAAGATTTAAAGAGGGACACCCATCTCTCTCTCTTCTTCTCATGCACTCTTTCTCCTTCCTTCTCTCTTAAATTGAGAGATTGCTTCATACAGAAGCTGGGGGGTTGGGGGTGGCGGCGGCGTGGGGTGAGTTGGGGTGGCGGCGGTGTGGGGTGAGGCTGCTGGAGTGGGCAGAGGGGTGGGAGGGGAGGGCGGGATAGCGACTTTGGTGGCCAACCAACACCTCTGCCATCTCCTGTGTCTCCTCTCCTCTCTTCTTTCTCTCTCCTCTCTCTTATTCCATGGGGGAATGGAATGACCATTCCCTCCCATGAAAAGGCAACTTGAAATGATCGTAAAAAATGAGGGAATGGGAATGGGATGTGGTTGTGGGCATTCCATTCCAGCTCATTCCCTCATACCAAGCGTGGCCTTGATACCTAAGAAGCATAGAAACGGACATAGGACACAAGCATTATATTATGTTGCGCAAAACTTCGTTGCCGCTGTGGATGTAGTAAGTAGTCACATTGACTACTGAACCACGTTGCGCTCACGCTCCTCTCGCTACGCTCCGTTCCACCCATGAGCCGCATTGTCTCAGACTTAGTCTAATGAATATGAGCCACTAACTTTAACAATTGCATATCGCCAAATAGTATAAATGTTATAATCTAGAAAATGAAGCTCAACAAATGTCATTTCCATATTTATATTTATCTATTCTGCTACTATGCTCTATGCAAACCTTTTTTCTCTCTACAATTACATTCTTTTCCTATATTAAAAAATATTTGTTGCATGTTTATCTTGTTTGATTTCAATGATAAAAGTACTAAATTCGTAATGAACCCTTAGCTAAGAAAACCTATTTTCTCTCTAGACGACAGAAGACTGTCATTAGTAAAGCAAAGATGAGTAACTTTCAAGCCAACCTCAGCCCACCCATAAACCTTGGAGGTTGTCAACAACTTCTGCCATAGAGATCAATCTACTGGGGACATGAACCATAAGAGTGCAAAAACATAGGAGATAATTGTTCCCTCAAGGTCCTAAACCAACCTCCATCTACCCCATTAACAAGCTCAATCTTCTGCCAAGGAGATAATTGCTCCTCAGATGTATGCAATAGCCATAGCATTAGACATGACACCAAAGCGGTACACCTACAAAATTTCTGACATAACGAACCCTACATGGAATATTACGGAGAGTAATGCTTACCAATCCCAACACGAGTTCCAACAGTTAGTTCTCCGTATTCAATATTCCATTCTTGAAATGGTAATAGAGGCTTATTTTGGAACATGGGCAACTCCAATACTTTGTTCCATGTTGAGACCGTTTCATCAATTACTTTATAGTCTGAAGTCCCACCTCTTTCAGAAGTTTGACTCCTAAATTCATGTGGAGATGAAGGTAATGATATTGCCTTTTGCGAACTCATTTGCTCCCCAGGATGAACATATAAAGCAGACCTTCCACCCGATATTTCATCATGATCAGGGTCAAAATCAGATACCTGAATTAGTGCACCGGGTTATTAAGAAACAAAAGAACAAGAATAAGTAAACAATTAATCAAATCCCAACTGGAAGAAATATCTGCAATTCAATCAAGTTCAGGTATGCTGTACTTAAGGTACAAAGCGATTATAAGCTAAAAAAATAAAACTCAATTTTGCATTATTCAGGAAAGCATCAGCTATAGAACTAACCAGAGACTTATCAACCAGAATCAAAACAAAGAACTATAAGGAGCATCAAACAAAAATCAGCCAAAAGAGTCACAAATACATTCATAGTAATTGAACCAACAAAGCTTTAGAAAATGAAGGTCACTGCATTTAAAGTCATGCAGCAATATAGATGAACAGGTAACCAATACCTACTGTCACCTTCTTTTACCCAATTTGACTCTGCAGGTTTTAATTTGGAAGTAAGCTGAAATCCATGTGTTGTTTATCTGCATGTTCTCTTTGGCAACTGCATGACTTGCCCCGAAAAGAAAGAAATAGGAACAGGTTGAAGGACAATACAAATACAAAAGACCACTTGAGGATAATTGGAATTGAAACTCTGTTTGGTTGGATTGACTTGATAACTAACCTAAGCCCAACCTAACAATTGAAAAGGCTGACCTAACCTAGACAAACACAATCTGAAATGAGGATGTGATATTCAGCTCAATGTTGGTTAGGCTGGGCAACATCTGATCAGTTGAGTTGAGAGGAAACCAGAAACTTGCAAACATCTCTGAACAGTTTTTCCTCTTTAGCACCACTTTTACAAGTCAAATAACCAATCGTAGTATGAAACCTTTTTTAAAAATATAAGATGTTATTTTATGAAAAGCTAACACAAGTTGCAAGCGAAACATGTAATACAGAAAGGAAATAAAGAAAAAAAAGAGCATACAGTTATCAAGTTATGTTATGCAAAACATACACACATGTAAAAGTATGCAACCGTCTGAAATAAACACAAGCAGAATTCCATTACAATCTGATTACTCATTCCTTTCTACTCCGAGTTTCACATTGTTAATTAACCAACTGTACCTCAAAAGCATGCTTCATACATGTATCAAATAAGTTATAAATGAAGAGTTGGCATAAATTCCAATACTAAATATAAAACAAGAGAAAAGGGCAAAATGTAAAATGTCTAGAAAGATCTAGTTGTGACAAACAAATAGAACGGCATAATGAAGTGAGCATCTGGAATCAGTAGCAAGTCATAAACCATCTTAAGCAATATTATAGTCATAGAAACTTCCAAGTGCTATATGGTGTGAAAAGAAAATTCTCTCTCGTTTAATCTTCATGGCACTGTTATTCAAAACCATTTATATCTGATGTGATCTACAAGTAAATAGCAATCCAAATATGCATGACAGAGTATACATGAGATCAAGATTTAAGAAGCACGGACACTTCTAAAAAGGTGTCGTGTCCTGTCAGACACTCCTTGAAACAGGTTAGACACACGTTCAAAGGTGTCCTATTATTTTTTAATTCTTTTAGGATCGGACACTTGGGGGACACTTAGATACACATGAACACATTACAAATTTGAAGAAAATAACTTGGGATCCAACTATAAATAAAAAAAACAATGTGATTTTATATCTAATTTGACATTTAACCGATGGAGTATAAGGTTCTTAATTTTAACTAGTGTTATCTTACAACTATTTGTTATGTTTGAATTAAATATTGCTATATATGATATATTAAAATATACATGACATACATTTTTTCCGTGTCCTCACCGTGTTGTGTTCTGTATTTTTTGTGTAAATCACCATGTCGACGTGTCCGTGTTGTGTCATGTCTGTGTTGCGTATCCGTGTCTGTGCTTCTTAGGATCAGATTATGTGGCGTGTACTTGTGATTGCCTATATATGGTAGGGATTTCTCAATCCAAGCATGCTAAGTATTTAGCTTAAGCTTGTCTTCTAGCTTTCTCCGGGTTGCTTATATTAATCACTAAGGACATCCGAGTTGTCCAACTTCTGCCCATAATGCACCAAAGGGGTACCAACTTGACTGAAATGTATCCTAAAGTTGAATGTATATCATATATCAATGCCCTCTCAAAGACCAAAGCCAAGTGGAACTTGAGCGGATCTCCTAGCACATTTGTAGGTATTAGAAATGCCAAAAACTGGGATTTTTATTGCATCTCCTAAAGCGATACCCCTAATGCTATGGGTAGGTAACAGTTCATTAGGATTAAGCCAACATGGGGACACTTCCTACTAGCAGTTATGTATTTGTCGGGCAACAATCCTTGAAACATATGGGTCATTGCCCAAGCATGTCTAAAAGATTTTCATTTGAAGCTTAAGATATTACAAGTGGCTAAGACAAGTCAACCATGCAAAAGATAGTCTTATTGTTGTTGTTTTTGTTTTTTTTTTTTGGTTTGGGGGGGGGAGGGGAGGGGAGGATAGTCCTATTGTGTAGGGGACACTTTTCCAAAAGATAATTAATAATGGACTAATAGAAAGTTAGAAACAGTGCATCAGAAAGTTGTGAATTCCATACTTCAATAGTTTCTTCAATTCAAAGTTACCCACCAAATCTAAAAAGAATAAAAAAAAATCATCTAAACAATCCATTTCCAAAACATTTGAAGAAGTGGAAATCAACATAATCTTATGCATCAAGGTCTTAAGAAATCAATGTAAGGAATCAATATTTACTCATGATGACACACTCTAAACCAAAATCCAAATCTCTAGAGAAAGATGACGTCAAGTGTTGATGCAGTCCTCCATTACCAAAATAAGTACCCACATTTTTTTGATGATCTGAACCAATGCCTCTGTCATTCGAAGAATAGGAAAACGGCCTATCATCCCCCGGTTCTCTCAAAAGACGATTCTGCTTCAGTGTTTCATTCATTGCTCGCACAGCCCTAGAGTGGTCCATTAAGCACATAATAGTATCATTAGTAGTGGTATTATATATGTCAACAACATGATAAGTAATGCCAAAGAACACGGACCATAGAATGTAACAACTTCAACAATTTAATGTTCTCAAATGGACAAACCATGAAGAGGGAAAAGTCTAATTAAAACAACACAGACCACTACCAATTGCTGATGTCAAAAGGTCATGCAGACAGAATGAGAACAAATAAGCAAAAGAAAAAACTTTTTGATTAATCTCTTTTTAAAGTTCAAAAGTTATCTTAGTTTTCAAATCTTTCTGTTACATCCACTTTCATATCATCACCGCTCCCCACCCTTAACCCCCCACCAAGAGAGAGACAGAGAGACAGAGGAAGAAAGCAAAGGACAAAAAAACTTGTGAAAGATCAAGCCAACACTAGCTCCCTGTCCTGGGAATGGGGGTTTAGATAAACTTGTTTGCATCTTTCTTTTCAGTTTTCTAATAATTTCTCAAGAACTTCCTGTTTTGTTTTCTGTTCATCTGTCCATAGTTGCCTGCCTTTTGTATTTGCTATATGAATCTGCACTAGGAAAATTTTAATCTTATATTAGCATCATCATCATTAGATGAAGTCATCTTTGGTTACTAGCTGGGTTTTGCCCTCATTGGTAACACGCACATGCATACACACTATTTCCCATCTCTGTCACATGAATCCAGAAAATGTAGTTATTTGCCCATAAAGGACTGATCCTTGCTTTAGTTTCATTCGATTTTTTTCTTCAAAGCATCTCAAACTTTATGCATGCATTCATCTGCATCTTAAGTCATTCCCCCCCCAAAACAACCAAAAAAAACAAATATACATTCATACATACATAAACAAATAAATTAAAGAAGCAAAACAAAATGGGCAAACTAAATAAAAATGATAAAGTCAAGCCAAAGCTTTTCTGTTGTGTGAGAGAAAATAAACTCGGGCTGCAGTCACTCTTTCAAGGCTTGTTTCGAAGTTTCTAACTTTTTTTATTATTTTGGCATTGCATGATTCTTCTTAGCCCAATTTATTCTTCCTTTTGCATGATTCTGCAGCCATATTATGGCAACTACGGTAAAGCTTGTTAACCCCAATATCATTTCTAGCGCTAGACCGATATCACTTCAACTTCTATGCCCACGATACCTAACCTTATTAAATTGATTGATCAACTTGAGCAATTGCCAGTGATTATAGCTGTATCAGCTTCTCTTCGGCCATTACAACTATCCATTCTCAATGAAGATTTCTGAACAGATTGTTCACTTCTTCTGGTTTCTCAATAGGAGAGACACTACTTGTTCAATACTACCAGATGGCCTCCTGTTCTTAGTGCCCTTCATTCCGTATACTTTTTCCAAATCTATTTTCAATTAGTAACTTGCTGATTGTGATAGTGCTCCAACATTTGACGCTTCTCGTTGCATGCGTTTAAAAGAGTTGGTGGTGTCATCTTTAATTCTGACTTGTGGCTATGCCAACCACCTTTTGAGTTCTCAACTCTGAAATTTATTTTGTACTTCGTAGTTGTGGTGTTGGAAAACAGCAAGGCTCACCTTTCTACATTAACCATACTACCACGTACTCAGGTTTGGGGCATTCTTGAATATGGAATGAAATCCAATTCCTATTGACGTTGCTAATAGATATCCTATAATCTATGAAGATTATCCTCCCATTCTACAAGATATTATTTCATGCGTTTGAACCTCCTTTTCATTTGTGCCTGTATTCTTTTTTGTACCTGGTTTACTCTTAAGTCCTCCCAACTAGTGCATCAACTTTTCATCTCATTTGGTACATGTTTTCTTGGGATCAAGTCTGAGGGTTAAAGGAAACAATGTTATGATCTAGTACAAAAGCACTTTCTAGATCTCGTGTTACTAATGTAGAGCATGTGAAGAAGAACGAAGACAAATTTAGAATTTCAATTGCGGCATGTATTAGGCATTATGTAATTATATTGGCCATTGATGCTAGTTCTATGTTTTTATATGTTAGTGGGTTGCTTGCATGGGTTTTATGTATGTTTTATTAGGTTTTAAGAGTTGGGGCTATTTTGGTAATTTTGCAATTTGGAAGGCAAGGGTGTCAAGGTTGCTTATGTGTTGCATCATGGGTCAAGTCTTTTTTTTTTTTGGGTTTTTTACATGATTTTTAGTAGGTTTAGAATATTTCAAATAATAAAGGTTTACTAGTCTCTTATTTGTCAAAATCCTAGCAGTAATAGGAGAAATCTAGCAACCTATAAATAGGCATGTAATCTTTCTTTCAATAGAGAGTTTATGAAATTTTGAAATTAAATTTGTGAAGTCTTGCAACCTAAGAATATGTATGTAACCTTTCTTTTCAATAGTGAGTGTATTGAGATTTTGAATTGTGTTTGTATCAATTTGCCTAAACCTTGCAATCCAGGCAAAATACCTAACTATGGTTATTAAATTGTTCTATTACAAGGAACAAAAATGGGAACAGGAATGCAGTATGCCATATGCTCTAGAACATGGCATGCTAAGAGTAAACTTGTCGAAATCATACTAATAGAATTTATTAAGCAATTCCTAAATGGGGGAGCAATGTTCTATTAATAACAACACATACAATTAAACACATTTTATTATTGTTCTTCAAATTAATCATGCAAAAACATATTTCTTAGAGCATTGTAGATGTGCAAAACAACAAAGCCACTGCTCTTCGAGGCACCATTTTGTTACATTTTGTCCTGTCAAAACTCCACCCTCTCTAGATTTTAATTCCTTATATTTGATCATTTCACATGTGGGAATTATCGAGGAAACAAACAGGAAAATTTTTTTGGATCATTTTGGATTGCTAAATTCACTAATTTGATATGCAAGTGTACCATGCTTTGAACGTGCATTTCAAAATATAAATCGCTTGGGTTCCAGAGTTTCAAAACATAAATTGCTTCAAATAGGGCAGCTGCCAGTTGATATCAATGTAGAGTAAGAACAGATGGTCCTCACAAGTAAGGAACAAAATTTCCATTTGCTTCCATCAAAACAGCCGAAACGTTTTCGTTTCCAAAGAGACCGAAACGAAATACCAATGGAATGACGAAACTCTATTGTTTCCTTCAAAACACACTAGAACATATAAAAATGCACCAACACAACACACTATATACCAAAACAATAAGTTGTAATAATACAACTTTAAATTTTTTTATAAATATTGAATAATTTTTATTGAGAAAAATACAAAAAATCGTATTTTACTATATTAATATTTGTTACCTTTGAAATGTTTCCGAAATATCCCGAAACATTTCGAAATGTTTCCAGAACATTTCCATTTCTGAGCCAACCGAAACGACCTATCAAAATGAAATTTTGATCTTTGCTCACAAGACCATAAAAAGGGAAATAACAAAGACAGTACTTAGTTTTTGGAAAGAAACAAAGACGTCTTCCCAGGCAAATTTCATATCGTCATTACTAGATTATAGAGAAACCATAGATGATCTACAGCAACTCTGCCTCATGTTTTAGAATTTAATCTTTTAGTCAGCCAGCCCTAAGCCCACAGAAAGGAGGGGGGTTGTGGTAGGTTGACAAGCAAAATAGAACTTATAGTTACACCTTATGAACATGGATCCTAAGAATTTTTCAGTTTAGGCACAGAATAGAGCCAACTGAAGGAAATTGATCCTTGTAGACAGTAGCCAACCCCAAGTAGTAGGGACAAAGTCTTGTTGAATTGTTGACAGATGGAAGATCTACAATGCATGCATTGTTGTCAAATCACCGACATAAGATTAGGTGAGGCCTAGAACACACCAAAAGAGCTTTGGATGAACAACTAAGACAGATAATAACACACACACACAGATGCACTCGAATGACCCTTTTTTGTTTCTACAGGTATCTACTAAGAGATCCATATATTGAACAAATGACCCTTTTTTGTTCTTTTAGGTACGTTTCTTACTGCTTTGATGGAGATTTCAGCAATGCAGACAACTGCACACCCAAACCCTAATAGAAAAAGGGGAAATGGGGAAGAAGAAGGGGAGGAGGGTAGGTGTGGATTGGGATCGGGGAGGATCTCATGCCAGTGATGAGCTTCAGCATCTTCATTATCATCGCTCTCTTCTCTCTTCTTTCTGCTACTAGTTCCTCCACGTCTCATACTTCAAATTCTTTTCTCTCCCTCCACGCGTACGCACACATATTTAAAAAGATATTTCACTTCTATTTAAAATATAAGAAACCTGGCATTCAATGTGCCAACCAGTTTCTTTTTTTTTATATTTGTAAGTATGACCCAATCTTCCACTAACTTTACATTCCTACCCCTTGACTTTCTTTGTCATTCAAGAAAGCCCTATTTCAAATTTCGATTTGCTGTTTACTTAATCATTTATTTATATGATTTGATTTGGCAAATTGTATACATCAGGAATTATCACATCATGTTTTATAATATACAACATATAAACAACAAATGTACGAGTGTTTTATATTTCAGTCTTCTTTGCCCATTGATAATTATTATTCTCATCAATTTATTATTTCAATGCTAATAAAAAATCATATCTTATAAGGTTAGAAACATTGGAGCTTAAATATTCATATCTTCAGAAATAATTAACAAAAATGTATTAGACTCGTTAACATATATGTCAATTGATTTAACTGTTATTTATACTGTTTGATTTAGTAGTCCAACGCAAATAACCTTTTTGTACTGCTAGAACTCTATGCTAATTTGGCATATTTAGTTAGATCATATGACAAATGCAGATAAGGGATAATAGTTCAAACCCCTGGAGAATTTGATGATGCAAACCAGAAAAAGTTCTGTACAGGTGGTACAAGATTCAGCAATTTACCCTTTCAGTACTCAAAAAAACCACATATTTGTCATTTTTGACACCTATCATCCAATTTTTTTTTTTTTTTATAAGTAGTGTAAATATGAAATAAAAAGGTGCTTTGAAAGGGTAAAACTTTGTACAAGATCAAAAGCAAAAACCTCATCCCATATCTACAGGCATATAGAAGCTCCCCAAAAAGTCAACAAGAGAAGACAAGCAAAAATTTACTTTTTAGATATCCAAAACAACAGGGAAACGAGAATGATCCACTTAAGATTATGAACAGAGGACTCCACTCTGTCAAAAGCTCCATGATTCCTTTCGGGCCAAATACACCATATAACAAAAAGAGGGATGACTTCCCATATTTGCTTCTCCCTTCTCTTCGGACAAGTGCGGCCCTAGCTGGCCATTAGAGCTTCGACGAAGGGAAGCATAACCCATTCTACCCCGAAAGAGAGAATACCAAACACCACACATCCCTAGTCACCTGGCAATGGAGAAGCAAGTGGTCAACCGATTCCACATCTCTGTCACAACACCAATCCAGGATTAACTTCTTCCTTTTCCAAAGCCTTATTAAATTTTCCAAGTTATGCTTCCACTTTCCTAATTTCTCCAAATCAACATCCATATCTCAGTGCTGTTTGCGTCAACATGTTTAATCACAGTAGAAGAGAAGAGAACAATGAGGAGTTAATTCTATAAGTTTTGCTTCTTCCATCATTGGATTCATTTGGAGGGGAAAGAAAGAAGAGAAATGGAATGATTAGAAGGGAATATATACCTCCACAGGTTCACAAGGACTATTTTGAGAGTGGGGGTGATTTGAAGTGGGACTCAAAGAGAGAGACAATGTTTTTAGTCCCAAGGTACAATTCTATGAAAGAGGGCATGCATGAGTACCATTTCTCCTTTCCTTCTCTTACTCTCCACTAACACTCAATAATCAATTGATGAAATTTTCTAGCCTTCTCTTCTCTTCCTTTTTCTTTCCTTTTCATTTTCCATTCTCCTTTACATTTAAGGAACCACAGCATATGTCCTTGTTTAGCATCAGGCAGAGAGTAACAAAAATTTTACAAAATTATAAAAATTCCAAGAAAATTATGACAATCAACCTGTCAAGTCATGTCAAAGGGAAACAATATGAAAGTAGCTATCACATAGGATATTCCCACCAAGTAAAGGCTTGGTCATAATTTTTATAGATCATTTATATCTTCTACTTCTGTGCCCAAGTGAATATCTGTTTTTTAAATCAAATTCTTATTATGAAGTGATGACTACACATGAAGTTGTGTTATTTTACGCAAAAACTTGCGTCACATCCAACGACCCAGCCTTGAAGATAAGAGGCATCTAAGCAAAGCCCAAAAGCTTGGTGAGAACACACAAATATTGAGTGTCACACATTCAAAACTTGCAAGACACAATTATCCTTGAAATTAGACATCACTTCAAAAATTTTGAGCTTGGAGATGCAATAGCTAAATGTTCATTCGACTTTAGGTGGCCAATGATTCCTTAGTTCTCATTATGTGACACATACCAAACAACTTCTGATGTAGGACAGTTTTAGGATACCTGGAATGATGCTGCCTATGATTGGTTGTATGGAATGGTTGGTCAAGGAAAAGTTATAGGTTTAGGACATATTAAGGTAGAATAAAGGTCTTAAGGAGGGGTTGATAGGTTCCGTAAACTAATCACTGGAAGTTTCAGGCAAGCTATTATATCATGGCTTTCAATTGCTAAATTGAAGATCAAAAGGTAAGGGACTAGGGAAGAGGGTTAGAATTGATTCATGAGAAAGAGCTGGGATTGAGCTTCGAGCACTTGGAGGACACACATGTTCATCGCTCATACATGAAACACATTACACATTTGAAGAAAATAGCTTGAAATCCAATGATAAAATAAAACTAGGTGGATTTATACCTATTGTTCCCTCCTTTAGCCTTTTTAATTTTAGGAATTCTAAAATCCAAAACTTCCAATTTGTTGACGAATAGAGTTTTCTATAATAGATCTCAGAACTTTTTGTTCACACCTTTTTATAATATGTAGAATGTGAAGAAGGATTTATTACTATTTTGATATAATAAATATAAATATATAAAGAATAAAGAAATAGTTAGTATTTTCATGTATAAATATAAAAATATTCATTTATATGTTGTCGTGTTTCTATCCCATCGCATCCTCATTTTTTTTTTTTTTTTGAGACTGTAATGTTAGTGTGTCTGTATCTTGTCATATTCGTGTCCCGTGTTCGTATCTGTGCTTCCTAGAGAGAGGAGGAGAAAAAGAGGGGGGAATAAGGGTTTCAACTTTCAACCTCCTGATAGTAAAGCAAAACCAATATTTATCAACCAAAAAAAAAAAGGATAGTAGAGCAAAATCACATCTCATATGTTTAATTTCATTGAATAGAAAGATTAATCACATTTATAAGCTGTTAAGATTCTCCCAAGTCCACTAGGATTAATACATAAGATAGGAAACATATAAAGGATTATTTTTGGACTCTAAAAAATACCCAACAACATGACTCATGACAAGGCCCATGACCTACTACAACCCATGCCTAGCAAATCAAAAACTGTTACAAATTACCCTTCACTAATAAAACCTAAAAGCACATAAAATAACAATACTAGTATTGACTAACCCTGAGAATAAAAATAATAAGACTTAAAAATCAACCAAGACTTAATTAGATTGCCAAAAAGCCGGCATGTGAAATTCAATATTTGTCCTTTTTGTCTTTTACTTGTTAGCATACTCTACAGCATCTTCTCTAGGGTTTTGTGTGGAAGTTGTTTGTCGGACTAGGAGAGGCAAACACCTTCAAATAATTCAGAAGGATGCAAACCCTCCTTTATAGCTTCAAGATATAGTCATTGTATCCCTTAACCAAGTCTTATTGTTTCTCTTTCCTTCCTCTTTCATCTCTTCCTAACCCAGTGCTCCCTTCATCCATTGCAAGATCCCCTCCTACTTGTATTAAGCACTTCCCCCCTCCGTTTAATTTGCAATTTTGTTAAAAAGGCATATGATTATCAACTACCATTCCAAATATCAAGATTAGAGAATAAAATAAAAAAATTCAATGAAAAAGAGAGCCACAAGTAGAAAATTTTATACAAGAAATACCATTTTACTCAAGCACCTAAATGTAACAGGATACCTCAGATTTGGAAGATATAAAACTTTGAGAGAAATAAAAGGCAAAGATTGGCAGCAAGAAAAATTATCAAAATTTTTAAAAAGGGAAAAAGACAGCATCTAACACAAACAAGATAAATTTATTAAAAAAGCAGAAAATAAGACCTAGTAAGACAAACATCAACCTTACGATATCATCACCAATCTCCGGAGTAATGCTAATGCTCCTTCTTCTTATTCTACGAGTTTCTGACGTTGAGGCACCTTCTGACCTGTAGCTACATTGGAATAAGAAATTAGTATTTGATACCTTACACTTTTTGTTTCAGAAAAGAAATTACCCTATAGACTGGTTCTTTGGAAGAACGAAGAGAAACCAAAAATTAAAAAAAAAAAAAAAAAAAAAAACAAGAAGCAGCAGCAGCTAAACAACAATTCTATGAATAATAACTCCACATAATGAAAACTGACAGAAAAAACTAATAAATAAAAATAAACAAACAAAACATTATATATCATTTTAGTTGACCCACAAATAAATAAATGAGAAATAGAATACTAATATATATATATAAACAGAGACGGATCCCGCCCCCGCGGTGGGGGGGGGGGGGGGGGGCGCAGTTCAAAGTTTGGAAATTTTTCTTTATAGGCTATAAATTTTTTAATATTTAGAATACAATAAAGTGTATTGTGCCCCCCCCTTCCCCCGCCCCAAAGTTTCTAAATTTCACTTCACCCTTATAGATTTTTGAGTATTTAAAATACTATATAGTGTATTGATCCTCCAAAAATAAAAAAAAATTCCTTAACCCCCTTTTCAACCAAAAAAAAAAGTTCTTCCCCACCCCCCCCCCCCCCCCTTCCTTAATCGTAATCCTGGGTCCACCACTATATATACATATATACATATACATAGAGAGACAGAGAGAGAGGAGAGAACATAAAACGAAAAAGTCACCTCATATTGATCATCGGCTTCACCACAACTTAGATTTACATGGAGGTAACCATTAATCTTAAGATAAATTGTGATATATGACCCTGAATCTATGAATATCAAAACCTTGAGAACATTTGTTTCCTTAGACCACATGAAGCTTTCTTCCCATGCTTTTTGATTTTTTTCTCTCTTTTCTTGTGGGGTAGTAGGGAGGGTGTTTGTGCTTTGTAGTCAAGTACACTAGCACTCAACCTACAATATTTTTCACTAGAAATATTCCAAGGTAATATCCACTAATCAAACTACCAAGCTTTATTACTTAATTTGTACATTGGAATATCATCATAATCAAGTCCCAAAACATCAATATATACCAAGCAATACCAAGGTTTTAATTGTCAATATTGGTAGCCATAATAACAGTAACAGGAGCATAACAGACATAGCTTAACAAAAGTAGATGTCTGAATCACAAGTTCTTTTTTCTTCTTCTTTTTTTTTTTCCTTCACAGAACTCACCTAAATATAACCCATATACAAGTTTTATTTTAGAATTCCATATTTTGGTTTATTAAGATTTTAAACTCATTTTTGTTCAATTTAGAGAAAAAATTTCTTATAGGTAACTTATATTAATTTTAAATTGATGAAATTATATAATACTTTCTTTTTAATAATTACTTCTCTTGTGACCATACATGAACTTAAGATTCAAAACAAACAAAAAACATAAGTTAATCGAAATAACAAAGCATGTTTTTGTCTATATACAAGATACAACATTCTAATACATGTGTACATAATATGAAGATAATTTAACATAAAGGGAAGTCTATTAGTACCTAAAAAGTATAGACATTTCGTAGAAGGTGTCGTGTCCAACACAGATACAACACTCATCAAACACTCCTTAACACGTGTCAAACACGCATCCAAACGTGCCCTATTATTTTTTTAATTTCACACTTTGGGTACTTGAAAGACACAAGCGTCCATCACTTGGACACTCGTACCCATTATTTAGACACACATAAAACACGTTGTAAGTTTGAAGAAAATAACTTGAGATTCAAGTGTAAAATAAAAGTAATGTAATTTTATACCTAATTTGACATTCAAGCTATGGAATACATGGTTTGTAACTTTTATTAGAATTATTTTGCAATCTTATTTATTTTTGAGTAAAATACATATAAAAATTATATAAAAAAAATAGTTTTGTTATGTCCCCCCGTGTCGTGTCCTGCATTTTTTCAAAATGGGCGTGTCGATGTGTCAATGTCGTGTTGTCTCCATATCACGTGTCCGTGTCTCTGGTTTTTAGATTAGTCCCAATCATAATTTCACCACCGAGTAGATAAAGATGTATGACTTAGGATTACAAGATCTAACAATTTCCCACTATTTTGGAGGCTGAGAAATTCATCTCCATTGAAGAAATTGAAAAAAAAAAATTTGGTGCCTTCTATATTTCACGTGTTAAAGGACCGGTGCTATTACGTTGCCATGATAGCTACAGCTGTTACACTGCGAATATTATTCTAGTCAAAACTTTAGCCTGTATTCAGACAGAGAACAGCTGAAACCATTATATGACGGCTGTTACAAAATTATGGCTGCTTTGTAAAACCTTGGGCAACACGTCCCAAATCGACCAAATACTTCAAAATGAGGACAAATTGAAACATTTCATGCGAATGATGAATTGTAGCTTGAAGGTTACCACTTTATATCCCTCAATAAATTCTATCATATTTGGAATTTGAGTATGGGTGGGAAAAACATTTACACCATGAGTAACTATTCCCCACCAACCTCATTCAAAATTCAAGCAACTAACAGTCCAAAAGTTTCAAAAGGTTGTCTTAGAATTAACACCTTAACACAAAGAAAGTATCTTTCGTTAACATCTTAATCTTATCTTCAAAGCCATACACTTATAAAGAGACTAAATATTTTTAGGATAAAATTTGTCGAAGATCATTGGCAAAAACACACAGAAAACATTCCTTAAGTTCAAAAATATGCATGAGTGCCACAGATAAATCAAAATTAAAAAATATGTAAGCACCTTGACGTAGCTATGTCATCAGCATAACCTCTGAATGATTTCCTATCACCACTAAGCATAGATCGTCCACGTGCCTGAAATGAAGGATGCTCTGGACTGGAAAGAGAATAATTCCACACGGAAACTAAGACCATGCATAAAAAATAAGCATTTCACAATAGTTTAATGCTGTCGACCTTCAAGACCTAGACCATCTCCAAATATCATTTGACATTCAAATAAAGAAACTATTTTGGCTGTTTTCTGAGGGTGAAAGAAAGGGGAAGGTTTTGAGGTTTTAATTAGATACGAAAAGACCATTTCAGGGTTGTTCATAGGCTGTGAACAATACCCAAGAACAAAGTAGGGGCTAGTTGCTGTTCTTTAAGGTGCTAGGGTTGAACAATTGATGAAGGAAAACTGGAAAAAGATGTTAGGCTCATTTCAGAGTGCAAGGGTTGAATGGTTGAGGATGGAAGGTCGCTGAAATCCTAGTAAGGATTAGCAAAATTTTTGGCCAGGACAAATTTTAAAAGTTTTGGGATCAGATAAAAGCTTTTATTCTGAAGAGTGAATGAATAATAGGCAGCCTATGCCAAAATTGAAAATTCTGCTTGCAAAAAAAAAAAAGAAAAAAAGAAGACAGTAGCAGAATATCCTAGGGATAACTACTAGGGTCTTTTTGGCATCAGATCTATAGCATGAATTGCATTACACAATTCTAAGAAAAGCATAATTGCAGGAAAAGTCATCTTTACTAGTTCTGCATTCAATCAAAGAAATTACATAGGCACATACAGAGAAGCAAGTAATCAAAACATTAATAGACCTTGGCGACCATATTGAGAAGCTTAGAAATTTCACGAGTGAAAACCATATAAATGTTCCAAATGAAACAAAGTCCCAATAACATGACACAAACTAAGAAACATGGACCATCACGATAACCCATGTCACGAAAGTACAGAAAGTACCGAAGTACCTTAAGAGACAGAAAATGTAAATTAAACAAAACCATGAACATAGAGAAAACAAATTATGACACAAAACAATCTCTAACTTGATTCTAAAAGTTCCAAAGTGAGTCCCGCCTAAAATTTCTCTCTTGAATTTGCTTTCCCTCAAGTTTCTTATGGACATTAGAGAAAAACTTCCGAAATAAATAGCAAATGATATATCTTCAAATCAACTTCCACATTATGCTATTATTTATAGAGAAATTTAAAAACTTATTGGAGTAATAATCTTTTCTACATAATTTCCACGTTTGTAAAAAGAGTTCATATATCTCCATTCCCGCTTTATGTTTAGTCCGATTTTATAATTTGCAGTGTCCCTGTTCTGTGTCAGTGTCATGATCCCGTATAAATATTTCTATTGTTGATCCAATAACTGAAACCAAAGTTTTGAGGAGTACTAAAAATCACATTTGGGAATTTTGTACAATCTCACTCTCAAATTAATACTGATATATCTAGATGACCAGTTATTTTGTTAAAAACTTCGTTGTTTCAACAGCTTTATATATAAGTTTCTGAAATTTTTGTAGGCGATGACCCTACTAATAATGGAATAACAAATCCATGAAGCAAATTAAGTGGTCTTACACAGTATATACAGCAACTAGGTCTACTGGATATATACTTGTGTTCAAAACATGGCCATCTCCCATACTCCAACTACTCTAGTAAAGCACTTGTAAAATAAAATTTATTCTCTTGAAATCAGCAACTAAAAGTTAAGAGCGTGAACTATGTTTACCATGACTTGAATGATCTCTAAACAACATTTCCTTTAAATTCAGATTGCAAATAACTACTCTATTGTTATGGGAACTCTAACGAGGATTATGCAAATGGTTTACCAAAGTATTTGCACGCACAGCTAGGAAGACATTCATCAGGAAAATATCTAAGGGAATTTGGATACCTACAGTAGCACACAGGCATGAAAAATATTGTCATAAAACATAAACAAGTTCTAGACTACATAAAGTGTTAAAAAAAAATATTTCTCTGACATTACATGCCTAATTCCATATCATTAGCAATCTCTATAACATGGGCACTAAAAACCTTGAACTTGCAGTCCGTTGTTCAGCAATCACTTTTCTCCGGCTCCGCCGCCAAAATGTAGTCGCAATATTGGGTTCACTATGTGATAAACTGAGGCAATAAAAAAAATAGCCAATCACACAACCAACTAATAGGAAAATTTCAGTTAGTTTTTTAATCAAGTACACATTCAAACAGAATTACAGAGATAAACAAATATAGACTTATCCAAAAACAGTAGGGAAAAATATAAATATAGAACGAACAGAGGGCATTCAAAAATGCCATGGAATCCAAGTAAAATTTGTAGCACTAGTATCACCTCAATTTCCTGTCGATTGAGGTGGAAGATCGCAACATCATATTCCGCAATGAAGGTCCTGCTACATTTGAGGATGCTTCTAATCTCCGCTGGTATTGAAGGCCCTCATCTTTCTCAGTACTGCAGTGCATGGAATAGCCATAATAACTACCAACCAACTTAAAAGCAAAACCATCAATAGGAGAACTGCATAATCCCAGGTTCAATTACCCAAAAAGAAAAATCCGAAATTCCATAAGTTGTCTATGACAGTAATAAGGGATTAAAAAGTAAAATCCAAAAACTAGGAGTTAGTAACTGGTTACTCTGTCATATTGCCTAACCTGTCAGGATCAACTCTCTCTGAAAATCCATACAGAGGACTATTTGGCTCTAGGGGTGAATCACACGAATCATTTTCTGCAGAATCACTCTCCCCTGCTGCAGAGATATGAGTCATATAAATTGCCTTCGTTGATCGGGGTATCAGCTGGCCAGGAAAACGCATAAGATCGACCAAAAGTTCCATAGAATTCAACACAACTATTACAGACATATGCTTATATGAGTCTATACACTCAACAGCACCTTCATTAGGTAAACCCTGATAAGAAAAACAAAACAAATATAAAAAAATTATGTCGTATTAAAAAAGAGAGAGAGAGAGAGAGAGAGAGAAGGCATGCCATTTAGAATTAGCCATGCTGATCAGCTTTTTTTTTTTTTTTTTTTTGATAAGTCGCTATGATGACCAGCAATCAAACACATAATCAACAAATTCTGTTTATTTAACTGAAAGCAGAACAAAATTTATTTAAAGAGACTAAACAAAAGAAGATAGATATATAAGTATCTCATATATTAAAATAGAGATATAAGTATCTCATTTTTTTTTTTCTTTCTTTTCCCTTATAAGGATTAGGTGTAAATTAGTAAACAACTTACAATACAAATCAAAAATAAACCTTACCACCATGAGCCTACTTTCAAGACCTACAGTGTCTGCAAGAACTTTAAATAGTATCGCTCGAGGACGGCATGATCCATGTTTTATTTGCCCAAGCATCTGGACTCCTCGATTTTCAAATGCATGGGAGGTTTCCTCGAGTGCAGCTTTTGCTGGACTTAGCTCTAAATTTGGCCGTTTATAAACATCTGATACCTATTCAGCAAATAACATGAGTCAAATATGGAAATGTTAGAGGATATACCAGCTCAACCAGAAAAACAGCTCAGAAACCAATTGAAAACAGGAGACAATAAGATTTAAATGGTTAGGAGAGTGGAAGGACCAAAATCACCTTTAGCAAAAGAATTACAGAAACACAATCCCTCTATTTATCTCATCCCAAAAACACTCAATTCATTTACATAACTCTAATGATACCTCCAAGGGATAATGTGGACTCAATACATGATGAACACACTGAAACTTCAAGCTAACCCACACAGAGAGAGGGCAAGAAGAAGAAGCAGAAGGGTAAGGAAGAAATACAAAGCAAATTGGGCAAGAGTGAAGATCCCCAATAATGCAAAAGCAAAAGCAGCTTAAGATCAACTGCTTCTAATACAGTGCTTCAGCCCATCAAAAGGGTGCCTAATCAGCTCTTTGGAATGCTTCAGTGAAGGCATAATGCACTGGCTGCACAACAACTATAGCTTTCTTGCTCACCCTGCAAGCTTCCAACCATCGAAGACCTTGGGAACTAAAATGGACATACAGCTGTAAGACAAACCATATTATTCTAGCTTGGCCCTTGATCAGCTCAGTTAGAGGTTCAGTTCAAAGTGCTGAACAAAAAAGCCAAGCATCGTCATATTTTGAAGCACCTTAAGATAACTACTTTTAATTATTCTACATGTTTGCTTTATGGTTTGAAGTTCATGGTATCTGTTTGGGAACAACAACAAAAATCATAATCCAACATTTCAATATGACTGAAAGAATATCCAATTTTGGAGCATATATCTTTCATACCACCCCTTTACATGTTTTCACAAGTGCTTCCACCGAAATGCCTATCATACCCATTCTCAAAACACCTAGGAAAAGAACTCGTACATCCAACAGTGTTCCCTAATGGTTTCTGTCTTCCATTTGTTCATCTTAGATTCCTTCCCTCAGATATATTTGACACTTAACAGAAAAATCTTTGTCAGCTAATACCAAGAAACACAGATTTGGTCCGACTGATAGGAAGTATATTCTACAACAATCGATTTAAATCTTCTAAGTTAGAAATTCACGTTTTCTAGGTACTTATAAAACAAAAGAAAAGAAATTTTTTATTTTTGGTTTTAACATAAATGGTTTCCTACATGTATCACAATACCACCCAATGCAAAGCTTTGTTTTCAGGAAGCAGTTCCACATTGGAATTTACCTCTACATTTGGAAGAAGCACAATAAGGAGATCTTTTAATAATGAAAAGCACTTTGTTCTGAAACTTCGTTTTCTTCTTCTTTTTCCCCTATGCTTTTTCATTAAGTGACCTACTTCACAAAGAGGCACCAAAAGAGTGCGGGCACAACTCATGTATAGACAAAGTATCTCCAAAAAGCCACCCATCTATCTGTAGGAATGTTCCCAACCCCCTCACCCAACAAGAACAATACTTTACAAATGGAAAGATGAGAATATCATAAAGCGGAAAAACAAAGAACTCATGACCTAACATATGAATTGGAGCCCAAGGGGTCTCGAGTAGTAGGACAAGCTGAGATAAGCATCTCAGGAAGTGTAGGTCCGTAGTCAAATCCCTACCAAGTGCTTATCCCCTTAAGGGCCACCCTAGGCTCTCTGGCCCACTTTACTTGGTGTTGTGCGTGATGGTACTACCGTACTACAGCACCTCCAAGTTTACACCCAGCCACGGGTCCAAAGGGCTTGTTTGGTGGGTTCGGAACCTGCGTCATCCAAAAAAAAAAAACAACAAAACTTATGAGTTGGCAGCTCCAAATCCTCAACCTAGCACATATTTTGCTCCCTCAAGTTCATCAAATAACACCAAGAGGTGATGCATCCCAAGCGTCTTGAACCCCACTAAGAACAACCCCTGATCCAACTGCTCAACCAATCAAAAACAATCTACAGCACAACCCACAACCAAAAACCAAGAAGATGAGGCTTAAAATCTTTCTAGCCACATTAAAATGGAGGGACGAGTGGTTTGACCATCTCCCCATCACTCCTGCAGAAGCAATACCAACTTATCAAGACTTGACCTCTCCTCAAATTATCAAAGTGGCTTCCAAAGGTGCTGTTCATATGAAAAATGATAATATCCTTTTGAAGTTTTAAATGAAATGATAACAAGCTTATTCATTGGATGTTATAGATTATAATTTAGCAACCCATTTTGAGAATTTCAGATATGCTTTAGTTGTCTATGCATATGTACCTTAGACTTATAGGCAACTGGTTTTGCAATCCTAAATTAGTTCTTTATTTATTCTCTCCCCCTTTCTTTTTCATTTTAGTTGTGGAGGCATTGAGTAGGATGATCAGTCAAGCAAGGACGAGCAGGTGTGATTAGGGGTACAAGGTTAGTAGGGAGAAATGGTTTCTATCATGGTGTCTCATATTCTTTTTGCAGTTGGTGCTATTATTTTCTGTGATGCGAAGGAGGAGCACTTGAGAAATCTTTGGTATGAGCTTATTTGTTTGAAGGATTGAATATATTGGAAGAGTGAAATAATAGGGGTTGCAAAGGTGCTAGATATACTTCCAAGTGAAATCTCCCCAATTGCTTATTTAGAGCTTCCTCTAGGAACTTCCTTCAAGGCTACAAAGTGTGAGGCAATGTTGTTAGGTTTGAGAAGAGATTAGTGGGGTGGAAAAGGACACACGTATCCAAAGAGGCAAGGTTGTTCTTATTAAGAGCATTCTCGCCAGTCTACCAACCTACTTTTGTCTTTGAGAGAAGACTTGCCTCTTGGAAGAGGCAATACCTGTCCAAAGGAGGTAAGTTAACCCTCATCAAAAGCACCTCTCTAGTTTGCCAACGTATTTTATGTCAATCTTCACCATTCCTCTTTTGGTGGCACAAAGACTGGAGAAGTTGTAAGAGGTTTCATGCGGAGTGGCATGGGAGATGAATTCAAATATCATTTGATTACTTGGAATACAGTTTGCTTGCCTTTACAGTCAGGAGGATTTGTCATTCGGTATTTTAGCTTATTTAATAAAGCTTTTCGGGGGAATGGCTTTAGAGGTATGCTACAGAACCTAGCCGTCTTTGGAGAACAGTGGTTCAGTGCAAATATGGACCAGAGAATGGGGCTTGGACTTCTAAGACTTCTAAATAAGTGAGCAATTCATATCAGGTTTTTCACATTATTATGTTTGAAAGCGTGTAGGGAATTGAAATTGTAATATCTTCTTCAAGAGATCCATTATACAATGGGACAAAGAGCATTTAATAGAGTTTCAGTTTCTACTTCTACTCTCCATTGAGCTGGTTTCTCTCCAAATTAAGCCCTCATTCTTCAGCAACTCCTTGGGTAATTTGTTCATTTCTTCTAAATCCTCTAAGTTCAATGAGTTCAAGTTATCTTTTGTACTTCTTTTTTAATTTTCACACCTCTGATTGGCCCTTTGACCCTGCTCCTGACCCAAACATGCATCAATCATCAGCCTTCAAGTGTCAGAATGACTCAAGAGGGAAGCCAGCCCAAAGTAGAAAACCAATTCTAACCAACAATGAATAAATAAGAAGAAGAAGGACCCAGAAGAACAACTTATGTGAACATGGGCCCTTGACATTTAGAAAGTAAACCCCTCATGGGTGTCTAAATCACCAAGGCACCACATGGCCAAAACAATCGTGACAGTGCTGAACTGCATTACATGTAGGGAAATAATAAGGCAATTTCAACTGTCAACAGCAATATACTTAATTTTGGTCCAACTCAGATTATTGTTGAGATTTTTATTAATACAACTCAAATAGAATTGCTAGAACTCCGCCTACCCCCACTCCACACGGGCACAAAACATCATACTGGAAAGAGTAGACAGATGTCATAAAATGATCTACGCCTCTCCAACACATACAGCACTGTGAGTCATTTCATGAAAAACATAAGTCATCATTATATATTTGCTTCTGTGCAAAAGATGTGTGCATGCATGCTTAAGGGAAGAAATTGGGCTGTTTCGAGCAAGCAACAAGATATATGGCAACTTTGTTTAGCAATAAGCACTAAAAGAATATCTATTCACTCTTCCACATGTCTAAGGTGCATCAAATGAATAATTTTATCAAGGACATGTGATAAAAAAAAAACTCTAGAAGACAAATTGCAGGAAGAGTAAAATAACATCAATAGTTGATGGAAATCCTGATTAGATGCTACAGAGTAAAAACAGGGTGGTGGCAAATCCTCACCAGTCCAGCAATCTTTTTAATCATTGCCGCAGGATTTGAGTTCAAACCTTTGACCAGAGCAACAATCAGTTGCTTCAGCATAGAAAGCTTCTTGTCTTTCTCCATGTCTACAAGAATGCAATCAGCTCTGAAACCCTCAACCCCCAAAGCATAGAGCTCATCCAGAGTAGGAATATCATCAAAAAGCCCCTTGAGCCTCTTCTCCTGCACAAGTTACATGTCAACAATTGGATGGTAAGTATCCAATCGATACCCAACCAGTCACAAATTCAGCATGATCAATTGATAAGTAGTTATAAAAAATAGCAAAAGGAAAAGAAACGAACAAATGAAAAATTAGAGTGAAGTACAACCACAATCAAAAGCTAGAGGATACATCACTCTATACTAACACAAAAACACATAAAACAATTTACATATGTGTCCTGGCCTCAGGCACTAATTATGGTCCGAGCAAAACCCACTTCATAAGGACTTTTAAGGTCTGTATCTATGACAAAAAGAACAAAGGTTACCAAGGAGCCAACTAAAAAGGCCCATGCTCATGTGAAATTTCGGAAACAGGAGGGAAATAATTTGAAGATGGTTACTCAATCAGTCCTACAGGCGTTAAGAGTCACAACCTGGGGCTACAATCGATAGGAGGGAAAGTGCAGTGTGGAGAGCTTGTATCCTGAATAAGTGCAATATGAGAACTATAAATGGAGAGGAGCTTCCAATTTATGACCTCAAACATCTGTTGCCCAGTTCTTTGTTGTAATGGCTAATGGAGAGATATTCTCTCTTCCCACTCCTGTGCAGATCTTCCCTGGTTTATGTATTCTACAAAGTGATTTAAAGTTTTTTGTGATTTTTGTATACATACCCATTACTTTCAAGAAAATAAAAACGAAAAAGAAAAAGAAAAAGGAAAGAAAAGAAGAAGAAGAAGAACAAACATATGCTCTTTAGAACAGTACAAGGAGGTGAAAGCAACATGGTAAAAAATCTAATCCTGAGAAGTGAGGACACGCCAAAGTGGTAAAAAATATTTCTATGAACGGGGTGTGTGGAATGCAGGGAGACCCTAATATGGTATGGGAAGTAACTCATAAATGTAGGTCAATTTAATAAGAGAAAAGAGAAGCTACACAATAGCAGCAACTTCAGTACCTGGCAGCAAATGTATCAAAACACGTCTTGGAGGCACAGGAATAGAAGGTTACAGAATTTCTGAGATAAAGTTTTTTCATAGACCTTTCTGAGAAGAAAATCTCCATTCTCATAGCTTTTTTAGAGGAAATTCTTAAGCATCAAGCTTTCCAAAAGCTTGGTCGCAATCTCATTAGATGAAAAAGAAAGTTCTTACTTCAGAAATGGTGTAAAATATGTGTATTTCTTTGCAGATAACCATTTTGACTCTGCATTAACAAGGCATTTTAACATCTCATATGTGCTAATAATGATAAAAACAAGTTTCTAGACTTTCTTAGGCATGAATAGTTAATACCATTCACTACACGTAAATAAGGTTCAACGCTAGTGTATGGGATTGATGTTGATAAGCTTAAAGCCTTGACTTTTCTGGTAACAAGAAAATGACAAGAAAAAGAGCACTGACACTAATAGCTTACAAAAGATTCCATTAAGTTACGAAAACGAAGGTGACAAGAATATTGAACTTCAAATAAGAAATTTTCAACTTGCCTTACTGTCATTGACATAATTATTTTCCAGACATGAATATGAATGTTGCACTCTGGACACTGAGGAACTTGCAGAGATACTCAGTTATGGTGTAGATTCATGGAAAATCAGTAACTGTCTTCTGAATTATTTTCCCATTTTTCCATGCGGTCAACTTATTCATTCAACTCATTTGATTAGTTCATATTCATATCATGCAAATTTCATATCATTCACCTTTTACTTCTTCTCTCCATACTTCTACTCCTTAACTTTCTCTTCCTTGAACCATCCAGCTTATAGCTTTGAGGTGGGATTATATAACTCATACAGAGTCACACAACAATTGACAGACTCCACTAATGTCACCAACTACATGCTTGGTCTGATATCACTGCTGACAGTTTACTATTTGTAGAACTTCCAGAGGTTTAGAGGGGAAGAGAGAGAATAAAAGAAAATGAGCATGTTGTAAATCAAAAAGGAAAGGACAAGGGGAGGAGATCCAAACCTGAAAAGGTAAAAACGAAACAAATATGTATGGGAATAAGGTCTGTACAGAAAAAGTACATTTTCAGCCCACTCCCCCAAAAAAATAAAGAAAATAAATAAAATTTAAAATAAAGAACAAAGTAAAGAAACCTTTGAAATGACAAAATGTTTACATTCACCTTAACCACGTAAAATATTCTTCCTCTACTTCCTTCCCAAGTTGGGGACGGGAAAACACACTCTCCATTGTTATAGCAAGTACACTATTCAAGTTTTTTCCATACTGAAACAGGCTAATTGCAAGGGTTTACTGATCACTGGATGGAATGCTGGCTGCCTACTTGAATGTCCCAATAACTTCAACAATGTCTCAAAATTTATTGGTCTTCAAGAGAGGTATCAAAGAAGATATCAATCAGCTCCAACAATTTCCCCAGAATATTATGGTATCTAGAAGCCCCAGAATCATCTAAACAAGGTTCAACCTGGAACACCTAGCACCTGCTCATAGATCGCGTGGAGAATGGCCATAACAGAAAATCCTCCTCCATTCTCTTTCATATAATCACGTCATTAGCCTACATATTAGTTCCCTTAAATAAGGGCTGTTCTTCACTGAATTCTAATGGTTTGTTGTCTTTTTCCTTTAAAACATAAATAATAAAAAAAAAAAGAGAGGGAGTAGGCACTGAAACTTAAAAGCTAATAGAAGTCATAAGACAAAAATAAAAGAAAAGAAAAAAATGAAACTCAAAAGCCAAGGGAAATAAGAATTTCCATCTTTTTGACTTTCCATCATTTCTCATGGCAAACTTGAATTTTCATTTCTTTTCTGAATAAAGAATATCCAAAAGCCTAAGGACGTTTTATGAATTCTATCTTTTTTACTTTCCTTCTACTCCTTCTGGAAGACTAGGATATTCTTTTCCTTTTTGAACATGGAATATCCCAAAACCTATGGGATTTAACTCTTTACTAGTTTGCCTTTTGTTTTATCATCAAAATTCTAGTGTTGTGTCATTGATAGGACTTCAGAGTTCCTATGTATTTATCCACATTCTATAGTGAAGCCTATTCACATTCCAAACCTATTTGTGATTCTATTCTAGATGTACTGGCAGAGTTTAATAAATTGGAGTATACACACCCCCATTTCAACATTTCTAAATGATTCCAACTAAAGGTAAATTCTGCAACAGAATCAAACTGTTTAAACATTCTGAGGATGACATTCTTTACCAGTTATACTATCTCCATGCATTTCTATTATTTAAAGGAATAATATAGTAGTAGCAAGAACCGAATGACGTGTCTACAACATAGCATTTGTAACAGCAATAGAAGTTGGGGGCAAACTGGTGATAAAAAGTAAAAGTATAGAGATGATGGTGGTGCTGATGGTGGCTAGTGGGAGTGCAATTGCTGCTAATAGTTAGGTGGCAATGATCATTGTGGTGATGTGTTACAATGCTGAAGGTGACAACAGTTTGGAAGGCTATAGAATTACCATACCAACAACAACAGTGGATGGATCGCATTATGCAGATATACAGCTTCAATGGCACGCAATCAATGAAAGCCTTACTTTGCTCCCATTAAGTAAAACCCCATTTTTGGTGTTAGGTAAAACCCTTACTTTGCTCCCATTTGAAGCACAAGGCAGCCGCAAGTTCTTGATGATGGAAAATTAAAAAACATAATCAACATTATCACAATGGTGCCAAGTATGAACCAATGTGAACAAGAAGTGAACGAAAAAACACTTGGCAAACAGATTCTACCCCAAAAAAATAAAAAAAATGATCACTTGGCAACCTGTGTTACTTAATCTTCAGTAATAGGCAAAGAAATTCCCATTCTTCATCTTATGTCTTGAACTCTTGTAACATGGCATAAGGTTGAGCACAACAGCTCAAGGTCAATAGGAGCACAGATCATTCTGGTGCACTGAATGAGAATAAGTGCAAGCCACTTAGGCACATAGCAGCAAAACATGGAAGAAGATGCAAGCTTATATAGATTAGGCTTAGATTCTTAGCTAAAAGTTAGAATGCAATAACATTATCATCAAAATGCAAAATATTTCTTATTCACTTCTCAAACCATGCCTGATGTGGACTAAAAATGTCACAAACAAAACTATTTCTTCTTTATGTTGGTCTCATAATGCTACAGTTATTGTGTCACCAGAATTATACCTATTAGGTATCACTTCATTTTTGCAAATAGGAGATAATAATAGATGAGCAACCCACAAAAAATTGTGAAACTCAGGGTTCCATAATGGTAGATACCACCTTTAGGTTTGTGGCTTTGAGCAGTTTGGATCATGGACTCCAAGGATACTGGTGACTTATGGCAATAGTATCCCAGTATAAGGCCCTATCTATAGATTATCTTTTCATGTTGCAGATCGAAGCATATCAAGCAATAACTAACAATTCATCCAGTGGTCATAATTCCAAATATTTGTGCCTATGCATAGTCCTACTGCTCATTAACTAATATACCACTGTGAACAGAATTTTTTTTTTTTTTCCCCTATTTTGCTATTGACATAGTGGTCAACAGACCCGATGCACCAATGAACATTTTACATCGCAATTAATTCACATTTTACATGGCATTGTGTAAACAGAATAGCTTTCAATCTCATCAACCTTGAAATGTATGCTGAGCCCCAGATGTAAAGGCCATTCTAGCACCAATCATAATGTGAACAATAGGAAGGAATTCAAACCCTGATGTTAACCTAGCTCATCCTGGCATAGATTTGAGTTGCTAAGCTAGCTCTATTGTTCTCCAACATCACACACACAAGTGCCACCTTAGATTTTCTGTTATGTTATAGTAATCCAAATCTTAAGATCCATTCTAGGCTAAACCTATTCTTGAGCTTAACTACTATATCTGTTGGTGCAAGTTCAAACAAGGAGGAAAACCAGAGCTTGCTTACATGTAGCATTATATCAAATTTTGAATAGAATATGAATAAAGGAATCAAAAGATCAAATTCTCCTCCATAAAGCGGCTTAAAATCATAATTAAATTCCATGCCCGTCAATTATTTTCTTTGAAAAGTAACATTTATTTAAGAAAGGCATTAAAAAGGGATGCTGCCCAGGTGCCATATACAAAGAGAAGAAATGAAAGCAAAAAATTACAAAAGGCAACCTATCCACCTCCTCAAGTATCAAAAAGCTCTATGAAGTTCAAAACTTGTTTCAGTGTAGGATGTACAAACCCTAAGTTCAAACTAGACCTCAGGTTCAAAAAGCTACTCTTCAACTGATAAAGGCTCCCCTTCCCTCCCATAAATTGAATGCCCATAATAGACCTTATTTAAAAGTTAAAACATGGATATGCGAGAGTCAAACATGCAAATACGAGTTTTCTAAGTCTTTCAGACCCAAAAAATAAATCACAACTCAGTATCCAACTCCCTTCATGTGTTCTTCACTATACCAAGAGCACAACCACAACCATAGTTCTGCCTTAAATCACTGCTTCAAAATTAACTAGAAAAGAAATTAGAGAGCTTGCATCAAAATTTTTTACATATATAAAATAAATATCAAATTCTCAGCTCCTTTCTCTCTTTTAGAGGACACAAACAGAACATATATGCACATGCCTATGCTTAAAAAACTAGCCATAAGAATGCATTAATATAAATCTTCCGCTACTTTTGTCAACCAGGGTTATTGTAGCTTCGATCAAAAATATAAACTTGAAACTCAAAAAACATTGAGCTCAAAAGGATTTGATTTCCGGTACAAAACTAAAACAAACATCACAAGGCCATATTAGAACCTAAAGAAAAATTATTGAGAGTAATCTGCAGAATAGAATCCATCTGAGCAATTACCAAAACAAAACAACTGCACTGTAAAGACAGAAGAAAGTTTAATATAACAATAATAAAAGATTTCCTCAAGGCCAAATTGCTGATAATAGATCTCGAATAGCGTAGATTCTAGCAACAATCATTCTAAATATAAAACCAGCAGAAGCCATAATAACAAGAATCTATTCACAATATTTAGAACAACAACAACAATAACAACCACCAAAAAATGAAAAATCAAAAAAGGGTACTCACAGGAATGACAGAATAGAAACCATTCGGAATCGGTTCAGAAAGCATTCCAGTGCTCCAGAGAATCTGTGAGGCTGTATGTGATGACAACCTATCATGTTCAGTGTAGTTATTTGCTTCCCTTGTACTCAAAGGTTCTGATTTAGAATCCAAAGAAACAGATCCAAATTTTTCCATGAAATCTGAAGGCCACCATGTTGTATTTGGAGGCCTTTGTTCTGCTGGCACTGCATCGTCTCGCATCTCCTCCATGTCCATAAATATTTGAAATGTGAACCATTTCGCCCCACTTCTTACCCCATAAAAGACCTTCCCAATATAAAAATTATTTGAAGACAACAAATCATTCGTTTACAAACTTCTTTTGTTCCAACAGTCTTAAGCTGAAGGCCATGTGACCTGCAAAGGGAAAAATACAAGTTCAAACTCACATTCAGTTCGCATTCCTTCCATTAGATTCCAGTTTCAAATATTGAATAGAATCTAGAAACATGCTCAATGGACAAATGGCAAATAAAATCATTGAGAATAGATGTCGAAAGAAATCACAAGTTTATACAGCCAAGCAGTGTCCTCTTACAGATATAACGACATTAGATTTACAAATAAAAATATAAAACCTAGCCAGCAGATGCACCAGGAAGTCTAGCAGTCCCCTCTGACACTCCCCCCCACCCTCCCCAAAAAACAAAACAAAAATGCAGGGGCACCAATAGATGAAGCACCAAATCTAGTGTTCTAACCTTCTGAGAACTAAGAGAAGACTGACCAATGAACTACAGTCCCAGACAGAAATTGCATCAACACAAGCAAGCAACTTATATATGGCAGAATTTTCTGATCAGTGCTATGAATATTGACAAAATATAGACTGAAATTTTGACCTTAAATTAATTCTAAAGCTTGGCAAATTACAGTATCATTAATATTCATAATAAATCCTTCAACAGCATGATCATTTGGGGTTTGAAAAAAATAAAAAGCAAACAAAACACACGAAAAAAATAAAAAAAGAAAGATGGCTTCAGAGTGTGACAGATTATCACAAGCAAAAAAGGAGACATTTAAAGTAAGATAACAATGGGATATTGTCTGTGGAAAGTTGTTCCAAAGATCAGCAGCCTTTTTAATGATAAGGGACTTATGAAAAAAATAAATATGATATGGGGCTCAGAATCAGATATCAGGTGCTCAAAGTTCTCAAGCAGACAGATTCCATTTCATGTTTTGCTAAGATGGAAATTCTGCTTGACCGCATAGGATTGTAATGTTGCAAATTTGGATTTGCACTGGCCTGAAGGTTTTAATGGAACACTTGAAATTTGAAGTTCACAAGAAGCCTCAATAATGCTGAAGCAGAGGACTGTAGTTCTTCAGTTCTTATACTAGATCAGAATCAGATGCATGTTTCCAACACTACAAAAATTCTTGAGTTGGGGCCCACGAACCCAGCTGCTCTTTTAATTCCAAATCCTCCTCCGTATCACTTCAGAAGGTTGAAACCATCAGGACCTTTGCCAGCTAATTAGCACCCCTTAAGTTCAACTTAGTTCAAGGAATTTACCAAGAAGCTCCAAGGAAAGTTAACACCACTCACATATCATACAAGAGGGAATACAAGGCCCCATACTTCACAGATCATTACAAGTCAATGGCTCTTAGGGTCAACCATTAAATTTTCCATGGTCCAACTAATTCCTCCCCACTCTTTGCTCTTGAGATTCCTGGGTTTTGACTTTGGAAGCCTTAAAGGAAGTATATTTACAAGCCTACCTATATGGTTTCATATGGCTCATCTGGGATGAGATAAATATGTGGATTTGACAGAAAGACCTGCCTATAAAAACTGTTTGAACATAATCAAACCAGGTTCTAGCCTTCTCCTTAGGCTGCAGTAGCTGAAGCCTGACAAAACCAGTAGGAATCAACTAACATATTTAAGTAATAATGGGCACTCGAAGGGGTAGCTAGCGATGTGGAGTTGGCACTCAGAGACAACCATAAATCCAAATGTATCAAGTTCGACTCTCACTGGTATCAGCACTAAAATACGTAAGAGTTCTTGTCATGCAGAAATGTGATGCTTAATCTTTGCAAAACCAGAGACAGCTAGGCATTGCAAACGTTTTCAAATAACATACCAACAAAGCGGTTGTAATGTAATGAAATTAATGCAGCACTTTTATTCCTTTAGCAAAAAGAGAGATTTTTCTTTTTTCTTTCCTATAAAAAGTTTGCAGTAGGGCTATACAAAAGACACCACAATAATTAAAAAGGAAGGTAATGATAAAAATATCATTAGGGCTCACACCCTTGTAAATATGCTTGTTATTGAAACACTCAACACCATAAATAAGATGCAATGGCAAAGGAAAGTGTTTTAAGAGGGTTCGTGATCCTCATTGAGAATTCAATTGGAGTCATTGCAGACCCATATGGGGGATGGGTGGGGGCCACAACCCCCCCTAAGTTTCAAAAAAAATTCGTAGACCCTATATATATATTGAGTATTTATTATAATAATAGGTAAATTCCCCCCCCCCCCCCCCCCTTCTTCCCAAACCCCCTCCCAAAAAAAACCCATGTAATTTTATCTTTGCCCCTTCCAAAATCCAAATAATTTTTCCTTGCCTCTCTTGTTTTAAATTTTCTTCTGAGATTTTACTTATTTTAATATTTTTCATTTGGCCATGTACCTTTTAATGATTTAAATATATCCTAGTCTTACATTTACCTTTTTCCTGTACTCTCCAGTCTCCACATATATTTATTTTTACTAGTATTTATTTCAGTGACCTACTACTATTGTCTAATATGTTTTGGCATTTGCTGAAATAATGCTTATAAAAGTAATACTGAAATTAATAGTCCCTCTCTTTTTGGAAAAAGTAGTAATAACTACCTTGATATATAAGCATTTTATGCTATAACAGTCAACTTCTATTACATATATGATTAATGCGCGCTATGGTCAGTATTAAATATTTCGAACATAAAAATAGTATACTTTTTTTGATAAAATATGATATTTATGTAATAGGTAAGATGACTCTAGAAGAAAAAACTCAGTGGGAATGTAGCGTTTTTATTTTAGGTGCCACATCCATTATGATTTTTATCATTTTTTATTTGATAAGACTCGTCCTATAAAGCTTAAATCTAAGTGGTAGTGGTTGGTGGTTGGTACAATGGTACCACTAAAAAAAATTTCCTATTTTGCAAACACACACCCCCCCCCCCGGGCGCCCCCCAAAAAAACAAAACAAAATTCCTGGGTCCGCCACTGGTTGGGTTTGTACCGACCTGTCCTATTTCCTTCTTGTACCATGACTGTTTGGAGGATGTCTTGTCCTCACTCAAATTCTTCTTTTCTCTTTCTTGACAGAAATTATGTTGTTTCTTGTCAATATGAGTGCTGCTGTATTAACAATACCGCCCAGTTAAGAGTGCTACAGTAGATTTATACGGTGTGGATAGGAAATTTGTATCTCAATTGGTCTATTTATAAACCAGTGAGAAACTAAGAACAAGAGGAGTGTCTAAAACTTTATTTTTGCAAATATTTCCAAGGACATTAAAAGAAGTGAGTTTGACCCAATTTATAATCATTAACCATAGGTAAATCTTCAAATGAGAATATTTTTCAGCCCAAGTTGCACACTTTTGCAAGGCCAACCAGGAAGACCAACTTTGACTTGTACTGCATCTCATGGTCCATTTGCAATGTCATCCACAACATACGTACCAGCAATCCCAAACTAACACACATTTCTTACAAAACTATCTAAAATGATGATTTCATCTTGCCCAAAAGAAAGTTCCTTAACACAAAACTACAGCGAACGGCACTCTATCAAACTCCTTGGTGCTAAGGCCAATAAAGTAGCATGATAAAAATTTATTCATTGATTCCGCAGCTGCAATATCCTCTTCAAGAAGGTTTGTCAGTCCTTACATTCCAAACAAGTCACATGACCATAAGCATTAGATATCTAAATCACTTAAAATTGCTCACAAATCCAGTACAAGATAACTTCAACAAGCATAAGAACTTAGAAAGAGGCCTCCAAACTTGTATTCGCCAAACCAAACAAAATCCACCAAATTGAAAATAATAGCTGGGTATAAATTCTCGTGTCACCTACCTTCTATGCACATAACAGTACATCAATTTTATGTGTTCTTTTTAAGTACTTACTATAATTCCACTACTTGATAGATAAACAAAATTCAATATGGGCTCCTTGGGCTCAAATATTGGTAACCCAGGAAACATCACTTAAGCTTAGGAGAAAACGTTGAATTATCTTAAAAGAACTACCAGCAAACTAATTGGTGTAGCAAGTTTATTGTACATGTAAAATCAGGTTAAGTAACCAAAGTGGAACTCTTTCAAGATACCTTATGACAAAGAAGTTTGTTATTCAGTGCATCTTTTCGTACGGCTTGGAAATGGAAAAGTTTCAAAACATTTCAATGGAAACGAAAAAAATTTGAAAACGAAGGAAGCATTTGGAAACATGAAGCAAAGTCTATCATAGGTGTTTTTAAAGCTAATAAATTAATAATTAAACATGTTAGAGAGCTATAAAATCATTTACATTACAGCAATCTATCCATTGCACTGGATAGTAAATGCTAATATTTATAAAAAAAAATAGTTGAAAAATTAATTTAAATAATTTCATTTATCATTAAGGAATTGAGTTTGAGAGTTAAGTGTTATATTTATAAAATGATACTGAGTTAATATTGATATTGAATGATTATCAGATAATTTGAGAGTTTATGCGCTTCTTTAATGCGTTATTTGTCAAATAAGTATCTGAAAATTTTGACCTCAGTTAATTATAGTGGCAGTAATAAAAACTCCATCAAATAACAAAGCCAACATTAATTATAATAATTGTAATAGTAATAAAAGAAGCAAGCCATAAGAATCAAAATTGCCTAATTGAGTTGCTTCGATGCATTTCATAATATTCTGGTGCCTTTCAATTTGTGTCGATATGTTTTCGTGAATGTAATGGAATCTCAGTATTCCACAAATATTTCGTGTTGGTTCCTTAGGAAATAGAAACATTTTAGTTGTTTTGATGGAAACAAAATAAAATTTGTTCCTTGATTTTAGGTGTTTTGTACCTGTTTAGGGTCCCATCTTGTATGGCAGTAGGTTAGATATCCTTTGATGTGTTCAGTGCTGGAAAATAACTATGTTGAGGGTTGGGAAACAACCTATCTAAAGCCTCAAATTAGGGCTGCAAATGGGGTGACGAAATTTAAATGATAAAATTTGTTGAATAACTTTGGTTCTATCTCAAGGAGGCTCATAAAACTTTATTGAACACTACCTCTTCCTAAATTTTCTCCCTCTTCTTTCTTACTTACAAACAAGTCAAGCCCTTCCACTAATATTTCTTTACCTTTCTCCTCTACCTGCACCACCCTAAGTTTCACTCTTCTTTTCCTCCATAATAAAAAGATTTTTACCTGTTGTTAGTCAAACCCAAAGATTGCTTGACTTCTGGCACTATTTAATTTAAAATAGAAATTTCAAAACACTTCATGCATTTATCATGTGGTAATTCATGACTTGTATGTGAAGAATTTTAAAGTCTAATGAGCTTTTTCTTTTCTCTTCAATACTTCTGACTCTTACAAGGCCTGGTGGAGGTTCCATCAGCTTCAATATCAGAGCATATTCTGGTCTTTGGATTGAACTTGATTGATCATCATCAATGTTTGGACAGTCATTAAAGTATTCTTAATGATAACGAATGTCTAAAAGGGAAATTTTGTCAATTGGAGCTTCCACACCAACATGCAACGAAAAACAGGAGAACAAATATTTAAATGAATCTCCTAGCACAATTTAATGGCAAGACAGCTGAAGCAACTGAGGAGCTGTTTTGATTCCCAAAATCAATAGTTTCTGAAAATATGATTTTTATTAGATGTTCTAAAAGGATGATGGGGCACAAGTTCAACTCTTAGAATCAAAGAATGGCATGAAGATGTTGAAGGCTAAGTTATCAAAATATCTTATTCCATAAACCACATGATCAAAGTACAACCATGCTTTGATGTTGAATTTTCTTCCCGTCACAGGGAGAATGATATAAAAGTAGTGTTTCACAATAGACCCATGCTATTATGTGACGCCATTTTCATTGAGTTTCAAAATTAAGCTGGTTTACAAAGTATTTTAATTTTACAAAGTATTTTCATTTCGTTTAGATTTTTTTGGTGAGAATATTAGGAGAAGGTTACCAAGCGTCTTGGAATCGTATTACTGAAGTTATTCTAGATGTTTTATATCTCTTTTGCATCATATAACAAATTTAAGTTAATAAAAGTAAGTGATGAGGTTCGACTCCCATGGTACAAATTCAGATCACTTCACAGTTGCTTACAATTGTGGCCATGGAGATATTAAGTAGAATAGAACTGACTGAGTAGTAAAGTTGTGGAAAGAGTTGTTTCCCCAACCCATTTAACTCAGAGGTATATAATGATCGTAGGGCATAACTTTTGTTATGTATCATAGTTACCAAAATGGAAAACGGGAGCAAGAAACGAATGGGACACGTAGTAAAAATCTTATTAAGAAGCCTTGACGAAACTCAAAAGAGACTTTCAAGAGACTTAGTGGAGACCTTTGAGAAACTTAATGTAAACCTACATAAATAATTTCATAAATACTTAGTTAGAACTTAAGAGGAAAAAAATGTATATACTTCAAATTTCCAAAGCGTTTTTCCTAAGTTTCCAAATGTTTCCTCTGCGTTTCCTATATGTTTCCCCCGCATATCCCGAGGGTTTCTCAAACATTTCTCAAGATTTCCGAAACATTTTACCAAATTTCCAAATGAGTTTCGTACCCATACCGGAAGTGCGTTTCCGGAGAAACACACTTCCCCCTCCCAAGTGAATTTTCCGGTAACTATGTTCTGTATAGTAGAAGGATTAATTTCTACCATGATGTGTGGTTTTGGATGTTCCATTATCCAAGGTTTTCCCTAATCTTTATGCTATTGCCAGAGATAAAGAACCATTGGAAGCAGACTACATGAGGTTGACAGACGTAGGGTGCTCCTAGGAGCTGCTATTGATAGTTTGGGAAAAAGTGGAAAGATGATGCCCAATTGGAGCATATGCCACAAAGTTGAGGAATCTGAGCCTCATCTTCCTATTAATTGTGAAGTAGCATGGTAATTTTCAAGCATGCTTTTTGTCATTTTGGTGTTCAATTGGTCAATGTCAGACACGGTAATAGCCTTCTATGAGTTGTGGCACAAAAATTGTAGGACAAGAAATCTTTAGAAGGCTTGGGTAGTGACTCCCATGTGGGTTGTATGGTGCATTTGCCGGAAGCGTTAACAGGCAGACATTCAAGGAAATTGCATTGCCAGTACATCTTCTATCCCTTCCACGATGTTATATGTGATCTTCATTTTGGAGAGGGGATACAGTTTTCTTTTCTGTAGTACATAGGCGGCACCCCTTTTTGGGGTCTTATAATCTATTTCCTCTTATTTATTTGCCAAAAAAAAGGAGTTACGGTATTGTCTAGGACCAGTGATCATCACCATGGCCAGCTACTGACTCCATAATACTGACAGCTCAAGATTACGACACTTGCATTCAATACCTCAATCAATATGCAACGCCCACTGATCACAAGATCTTGACAACTAACACAAACAGACATCTTTCTCTAACTCAGGGATGCTGCTAAAAGCATTGTGAAACGAAAAGAATAAGAAATATATTCATCTGCAGTACCATTAAAGGTGCAAATCTGGATATCTATAAAATTTAAGTACTTCCCTTACAAAAGTGCATTCAGTTTTCAAGTATAGATGGCTTGAAATACAGAAATCTAAAAGCAATTAAGATTTGAGTTCTAAGATCCTCAAATACGCCCACTACTGTGAAGAGCCCAATAACATCAAATTATATATGCATTCCATTACCAATACCTAGAAAATTTAATGAACCTAAACCACAAAATCAAACACCTAAAAGGCACAATTCAACTCTGCTTCTAGCCAACATTCGATCTCATTACTATCGAGTGTAAAATCCAACAATCCAATACCCATTCGTTCCAAATTCATTGCCGCCGCCATTGAAAGACACTTTAAAATCAAAGTTTACTCATGAAATAAAAGAACTTAAATCCATATAGATAAAAACACTACCGTACATACACTTACAGATATCCAATATATATGATCACAGAGAAGAGAGAAAGATGAGAGGTTAGCACCAGCAGATCCGAGCACTTGAATCTCCATTCCCTCCCCCGCTGAACAATAGCATTTGAATCTTAACTTCTCCGAAAACTACGCTTCATGTCTCAATCAACGACCAGTGAGAGACTATCTGCAGAGAGATTTTTGAAAGAGAGTGACCGACCTACTGGTGATAGAGAGAGAGAGAGAGAGAGAGAGAGAGAGAGAGAGAGAGATGCAAACCGAGTAGAGAGAGGCGGGGGGTGAGATTCGATATTTGGGTTTATATGATTGTCTCATGTTTTGGAGGTGTATTAATTGATGGATCGAGAATTGAGAGAGAAAATAGATGAAAATGAAACAATAAATAAAACAAAAGAGAAAAGATAGTAAAATGTTAAGGAAATAATCATTTAGTCACTTGAAGAATCCGAAAAAAAGCATCAATGTTTTCAAAGTTATAAAAAAGTCAATACTCAATGTCGATTTTTCCGACAAATAAAAACAATATATAGGGTATACAAGTCCCTTGATCGCAATATATCATGAATTTTTATAAAAACTACTCTGTTAATATTTTTTTTATTACAAGGTGTCCAAACTTATAGCAATATATTATTTTAAACTTATACAAGATTATCATATATACCAACACTGTAAATTTCATGCATTACATGAATGAAGATTAACTTTCGTTCCATAAAATCTACGAGATAACCCCAAAATACCAAAACATCTAACCGATCATTGGATCACCCCTACATAGTAAATATAACAATAAGTATTATGTTATATAGTGCATAGGGTTTTTTTAGATTTTTTTATTTTTTTGCTTATAAACTAAAATAAGTGAAAATATAAAAAAATTAAATTTTTGACTTATAAGTAAAAAAAAAAAGTCTAATAAAAAAAACTCAAAAAAAAAAACCCTACCAAACAATTTCTCGTTAACTTTTTTTAAACTTCTAATAACTATTTTCTGTTTCCAATTCTATGACTGCGCAAACACTAACTCTCCCAAAAGAGTTTAGAGGATGTGAGTAAGTCACGTGCAGTGGGCGCGGGAGGTTTGCCTCCTCTCTCCGACAGCCAGCTGGCAAAGTTGGAGGTGGCTCACCAACATCCACACCTTCCTCCGCGTGAACCTCTTTGCCCCATTCTACCCCTCCTTTTGTTTCTGTTTTTATTTTTGTTTTTCCTTTTTCTTTTCCACCAATCAACCAATAAACAAAGCAACAACCACAAAAAAAAAAAAAAAAAAAAATTAAAAAAAAAAAAAGCTTGCAAGTTGTTAATTGGCAGGCAACAGTCGGATTAGAAGTACTAGTACTAACACTAGCTAGCTAGTTCAAATGGTGGACCATAGGGTCAAATAGAGCATGTGCATGGCGTGTGTCACAAGCCCCAATTTGACTCGGTCTCAAAACTTGCCTTCAATTAAAGAGTTTACTTGCTAAATGAGTTCAGATCGTAAAGTCAAGTCTACTCATTTTTGTCTAAAGAGAAAAAAGTAACGCAGTTTACTTTTTACGGGTTTCATTTGATAGATCAACCATACATTGACTTTGATTTAAATTGACGTTTTCAACTCATTATTATACAAATTTATGGTTTTAATGCGATTTATTATGTCAAATTCCCTTCTTTATTGTTTAAACATGGTGTTACTTGAATTAAGTACGAGAACTTAATTACGATAAACCAAATTAATTCTTACTTTATGATGGTTAAAGATTATGTCATGAGGATGAGGATATGATTCATCCATTGCCTTGCACTTTTAGATCTATACAAAAGTGATATCTTTCTAAAATGTTCTGAATGTGTTATATTCAAGGTGTAAGTTTTCAACGCCATTTTTGGTACGTGAGATTGGTTTGAAAATAATGCCTCCCATTTCGACTCTCTTATTTGGTAGTCAAATAGATCAAGGAATGCCCATTTAATTGAATAACCATTCCAACAAAAGTATGAATGGATATTCCTTTTCGTGAGGTTCAAATTTAAGATCTCTTGTTATTTTAATTTTAGAAGTCATGGGTGTATATGTGAGGGTTGATAGGCAAGGCATACATATTATTTCCTAGATGGAATCACAGTCATCTTAAAATATAGTTTATTACATTCTTTTTTTTATTTCAATAATAAATAACTTCTATTAGATTTTTAAATAGCCGTGTCTAAGTTGTATTTCAGTTACTGACAAAAGCCAATATATGTCATGGATATGAGTACACATTTTTTGTCCTTAATTATGTTTGTACTATTTGACAAATGCTTTATTTTCTTTTCTTTTTCTTTTTCATTTTTTTTTTTTTTTTTTTTTTTTTTGCTTTTGAAGAAAGCATCTAATATGAGTTGATTTTCATAATTAACCAAGTCAAAGTTTATGATACTAAAAAAATGAATTTATGTCATATCTATGACAACATATTGTCTTTGTTTTACTTCCAATAACATTTGATATTTTTTCTTCACTTTTCAAGGAAACAATTAATTATGGCTTAGAATAATGAGTAACTAAAGTAAGTTACGTGATATCATGTATACATCTTGTTTTTATTTGATACTATTTGATGAGTCACCTACTCACCTTCCATTTTTATTTTTCAAAGACACGCTCAAATCATGATAATTGTTTTCATGGGCAACTAAGTTATGTATGTTGGAAAATATTAGTATCTCGTAAGTCATGTCTTATCATGAATCTATATAGGTTTTGCACTTTATGCCGATTGTATTTCAAGGTTGGTGTAGCTCTAACTAATAGCTCAGTCATATCAATTCTGCATAAATAAATAAAGTAGTATGTACTATGTAGCACATTCAAATTTTATTTTGATTTCAACTGTTTTGATTATTTTGATCGCAGGACAAAATTAATTCAGTTTTTATAATACACAACCTCGCTAAAATAGCCTTACACATTCAAATCTTATTTTTAAAAGTATATTTAACATTCTTATGCATATTTTGTTCTCAACTCTTGTAAACACTACATGTTTTACCGCTCGACAATCTCCGGTCCACATCAGTCTTTTAGTAAAACACCATAAGACTATCAAGTTCAAGCCAGTTTTTCAAATTCCAATCCAGTTAATTGGTCACTTCTTGGACCCGATTAAAACCAAAAAAACCAAAATGTCCTTGAGCAATCCAAGCAGCTTTTCTAGAACGGACGGTCTTCAAAACCAATCGCCACTGTTAGAGTTATAGAATACTCACAAATTTTAAACGGTTCACTTCTAGCGCCTGCTAAGCTGCTAATGTAGAATTTCTGTTATGCCCCTTGACCAATACCAAACTGTCAAAGTAATAGAAACACTCACAAACCTATAAGCCGTTGGAGTGACGAGAACACTCACTTGGTCGACACAGGTTTTGCCACGAAATCACCTAGTGTCGCGGGACTGAATGCGCCTTTTGGTTGTGGCACGTTTACCGAAAAAAGAAACATCTCTAGAAACCAACCTGTTACAACTACCAGTGATGGAAACACTCGTAAACCCAAGTTAACATTGACGCCTGCTAGCTCGTCTTGATAAAAAATGACTAAACTGTCTCTTGGGCATGATGGCATATCTTGGGAGAAAATATAAACTCCACAAGACAATAAGTCCATTAAAACTTGGCACGTCTCACAAAAAAGTACAAACTTCTCAAAACAGTAAGTCCATCCAACTCAGCACGTCCTCGAGCAAATACTAAGCCCACAAAATAATAAGTCCACCCTTTATGACTACCTATTGACAATTTGGCACTTTCAAGATGCTAATCAAATTGACTCTAAACCTATTCCGGTGATCCCTGGTCAAAATGACTGTTTTGCCTCTGAGCACTCCAGCATGTCCTTTGAGAAAGCAGCAATCCCTAGAGGCGGTAAGGCCACCTTTTCAGACTGTTTCTAAACAGTCCATCATGTTTGATATGCCACTCAAATCCATTTCGGAAAGTTTCGATCAAAATAACTATTTTGTCCCTAGTGGTTCGGGCACTTCCTAAACCATGATGGCCTTGCGTACCAAATCGACATTCATTGGGATACCTCATTGAACATTGTCGTCTATTTCCAAGCGAGTCCCTTGACTCGGAATACCTCTAAGTCAAAAAAAACTTCCCACAGCGTCTCGCAAATACTCTTGTAAGGTTGACTTTTCCTTCAACGTGCTGATTAACACTCACTATCAAATGTTTTGAGAAATGTACAAATCAGGGAATTCCTGAAAGCCTTTTCATAGGTCTTTCCATTGATACAGCTCAATTAAAAAGATCACTTCCCAAAGCATCCAATCACGTGGCCCAAAAGTTGCTACTTTGAAAACCCTTGGAGCATCTCACAAACGCTCTGTCAGGGTTGACTTTTTCTTCAATTCCCTGATTAAACACACATTGTCAAACAACTTGAGAAATGTGTAAATTAAAAAATTTTCTAAAACTTGTTCGAAGGATCTCCCATCGGTACAGTTCGATTGAGGAGGTCACTTCCCGAAGGTCACTATCATGTAGCGCAAAAACTATCATTTTTAAAAACTCTTGGAGCATCTCGCAAGCGCTCCAAAAAGCTTATTTTTGTGCACGCTTCTTGATAAAATATCTCCATCATTCAGAATTCTTTAGGACTCTTTAAGGGCTCCTGGTTCATGGAAAACAGCAAGAGAACGTCATGAACGCGATCGATTTTTCTAAATCTTTCATGAATTACTCTAATATCAAGGCAAAGTCAGCATAAGAGTTCCCGAAGGCGAAGCGTGAGTTACATGCACCCAAAAAATGATCAGATCATCCAAAACTTTGCTTGCTGCCTAAGATAGGGTAGTACAAGGAGTGCCACGTGGCACACAACCATTAGAAGGGGCCTGGCTCATGTGCTACATGTCCTAGCCAATTTTTGGCTAGGCAAATGTAGGACATGCGCCCCTTGTGATATTCCGAACCTCTATTTATTTATATTAATGTGAATTTCTAGTATTTGCATTGTTTAATGTATTATTTCATCTTCTGGGTCAAATATGACCAATAAGAATGTATGTTATAACTTAAGCCCATGCAGTGAGACACATGGGATTATTCTCATGTGTATCACTCTTATACACACTCACACACAACACACACACACACACACACACACCCATCATTAGAGAGAGAGAGGGAGAAGAAGAAGAGGAAGGAGAATGAGAGGGGAAGCTTGAAAAGCCTTAACCCAAGCCAAGAGAAGTCATTTGAAGACTTGATCAAGCTTGAAGAAGGTAAGGCCCAAATATATGAAATGTTAGGGTATTGAATCTTTTCCTTAGATCCTTTTGATTTAATTGTTCTTTCTCCCCCATTTTAAGTAATTGTCATCCTTTTGGGTCAATCTTTGAACCCTAGAAGCATTTCTAAAGTTTGGTAGAGTTTGGGGTGGTTTGGGTTGGAAATCTAAGGCTTGAAGAACCCATTTTCTATAACAAAATATGTAAGGATCGTCAGGACGGCGCGTATTAGCATCCTGACGATCAATTTTGAAGCTTAGGGTAGCTTCGGGCCATCAGGACGCCACATTTGACATCTTGACGGTGGTGTTTTTGTGATGGCAAGCCTTCGAGCCATCAGGATGCATCATTTTGCATCTTGACAGTGGTATTTGTGGGAAATGTCATCCCTCGAGCCGTCAAGACGTGCTTGCTGATGCTCATGTCTGACAGCTTCAACACTGTTTAGTAAAATGGGCATAATTTTCTCAAAAAAACTCGGATTGATGCACCGTTTAAAGCGTTAGAAAGTAGACTCATAGACCTTTGTACCATATAAAGTTTGTTTTCTAATTCCTTATAGATTGAGAGATATCGAAGTTTAAAGTTGACCCAAAACTATTGCCAAAACCTTGTTTTTCCAAAGTGTTATCCCATTCTTCGTAGACCTAACTTCTTCACCTGAAATGTGTTTTCAAGTCATGACCTATCAAACTAAAGGCCTTTAAGCCTATTTTCATATGGAACAAGCCTTGTGTAAGAATCCTTTATTCGGGGTGGTTGGGATGTGATGAAAGAATCGATATTTCTGGTTTCATACTTTACTCTCAATTTTATGTTCTCATTTTATATTGGGGCCTTGCCCTAGAGTTAGTCTCGCTCTCCCATTGTGAGAGTGAGGTGTTGGTAAGTCAGGGTTGAGGGATTTATATGCTTAGTCTCGGTTTATGTATTATTGCTTGCCTTAGAACCTTATATTGATATTTCTATACTTCTACGTGCACCTTGTGTAGAAACACTTTGTTTATCACCCGTTCAATTGGAGAGAAATGAGTAACAATATGCCATGAATAAGACCTATTACTCTCTAAATGCTTTCAAGTTTGATTACGTTTCATGCATTTCATCCTATTTATTTCAATGCATCAATGATTACGTTCAAGTATAATGTTGGCTTAATATAAAGACATGGCACACTTATGTTCTAGAATGAAAAATATGACTTGTTTGAATGCTTCACAACAAGTTACGTATGTTCCCATAAGTATTAATGTCATGTGTATCGTTTCCTTTCAAGACACTATGATATGCCTTACAATATCATGCCATGGTATGCATATGACAGCTATGTTATGCCTTACGAAATCATATTATGTGTTATGTCTCACTCCTATAATACTATATGTGAAATGTTATAGTATTCCAACATGATACTTATGCTACCTACATTTCCAAGGCTACGCTTTATAAGTTACTAAGAATGATAATATTAGATGTGTCCTTTATTATACGGCAAGCTAAGATGTACGCTTACAAGATATGGTATGTTATGCTTATGACAAATTATGTCATGCTGTAATAGTTCATGCTACAACTCACCTGCCTCTCTTCTTCAACATTATGTCTCAGAAATGATGAAATATTTTAATACAAAAGCATATGCTTTATGTGTTTTTTTTTTTAAGATTATACTTATACGTTTCTAAGTTCATGTTACGTATGCATAAAGGTACCCCTATTGCCGTGTACATTAAATATAAATGTTAGTCTATAATATTTTATACTCATGCATTATTGTTATTCACTAAGCATTAGCTTACATTTTCTAAAAATGTTTTCAAGTGACCAAACTGGGAGGCCTTGAGGGAGGCCCATTTCGTGGATATTTGGATTATGGCTTATGGGCCTTATGTTATGTACTGATATAGGGGTTGGACCCTAATGTTTTGTAATATCATAATGATATAAATGTGGTGGCCTTTGACAAGCCCATCTTATGGAATGTTTGTGCTTTAGAGATTAGGCAGCCCTCTGCTATGTATGACACACGTTTTACCTTACGTTTATAAAGTTTTAATTCCGCAATTATATATTTTTTAAATGATAAATGCACGGGTGTTCAACCGGGTTATGTAATGCGACCTTGGGTAGCCAAGCCACTGGCCGGTCATGCACCTTAAATTCGTATAGGCTGAATTTGGGGCGTGACACCCCTAGTGTTTTACTTTTTCTATAAATAGTGGCTTCCCCCCTGCGTATGCTAGAGCCAAAAATAGTAGCAAAACTCTATCAAATTCACTCAAGAGCTCCGAAATTCAAGAAAATCTTAATTTCTTTAAAGCTCCAAGCCAATTTAAGCCTTCTCTAGTCCATCCAAGACCTTTCAAGCTTAAGACTACTCAACAATGGTGGATTGAAGGTGCTTAGAGGCCAAATGTGAAACTCTCTTTATGTTTATGTCTCAACCCCTTGTAAGCACCCCATTTTTGCCTGCTTGGCAATCTCCTGCCTGACCGAACCCGGTCTTCAAACATCACAACACATGCAAGCCCAAGACAGGTCTTTCAAACTCCAATCCAGTCAACTAGTCACTTCCCAGGCCCACGAGGTCCCACTGAAGCCATAAACACCATCATGCCCCTAGGCATTCTAGGCAGCTTTTCAAGACCGGGCGGTCTCGGGAACCAACGCCACCCAAGTAGCTTCCCGAGATCAGGCGATCTCAGGGACCAACACCTTATCAAATCCAAGATGGTTCACTTCTGGAGCATACTAGCCTGCCAATGTAGAATGTCCATCATTTGGTAGTTCTTTGAGACCAGGCATTCTTGGAGACCAACACCACCATCACAGGTAGCTTTCTGAAACTAGGCGTTCTTGAAAACCAACACCACCCTACAGGTAGCTCTATAAGACCGGGCGGTCTCTAAGACCAACACCGCACAAGTAGTTTTCCAAGATCGAGCGGTCTCGGGAACCAACACCTAGGTCAACACCGGCGCCTGCTAGCTCGACTCGATGAAAAATGACCAAACCTGTCCATTAGGCCTCTAGGCACGTTTTGAGAAAGTTCAAAATCCCTCAAAATGATAAGTCCACCCTTCCAAAGTGCTACTAAGTAGTTAGGCGTACTCCGCACGCCATTCGGTTCAATTCCAATCTCATTTCAGCTAACTCCAGTCAAAATGACCGTTTCACCCCTTAACACCCCAGTGCCACACAAATCCCACCGAGCAGTGAAAGACTCCCCCAGAATCATCCCTAAATGACTTGGCATACTTAACATAACACTCCGATTCATTCTTAGCCATTTTCAACCAAACCCAGCCAAAATGACCATTTTGCCCCTAACAACCCGAACGCGCCCCGAAACAACACCGATCCTAGAATTTTCAACGGCGGGTCTTGTCACACACCCCTGTTTAACCTAAAGAGGACCTTACAACGCTAAACACCCCCGACTCGATAAAAGTTCCCTGGAGCGTCTTGCAGACGCTCCGCCAAAATTGCCTTTTCTCCCGATCCCTCCGTTAAATGCACCGTCAAATAACTTAAGAAATGCGTAAACCGGGGAATCCCTGAAAAGCTTGTTCATGGGTTTTTCCATCGATACGGCTCGATTGGATAAATTGCTCCTTGAAGCCCCTCATCACATGGCTCAAAAACTGCTAGTTTCAGCCACCCCTGGAGCGTCTCACAAACGCTCCGCCAAGGTTGACTTTTTTTTTCAATTCCTTGATTATAACGCATCATTAAATAACTTGAGAAATGCATAAATTAGAGAATTTCCAAAAGTATTTTCAGAGTACTTTTCATAGGTACGGTCCGATTGGAGAGATCGTTTCCCAAAGGCCTCGATCATGCGCTACACAAACAGCCACTTTTGAACCCCCACAGAGCATATCACAGACGCTCCGCGGAGATGCAATTTTATGCACACTTTCTAAGACGATATCTCACACTTTCGAACACTATTCAAATTTTTCAAAAGCACGAAAGTTCACAAGAAACCCTAGGAGAACACCGTAGATGCAACCTATTCCTCCGAAACCTTCCGGGTTGGCTCAATTATCGAGGCAAAGTTTAAACGAATACTCCTAGTGACGAAGCGTATACTACATATGCCCAGATTTTGATCAGATCGGCCAAATTTTGATTAACCGTCAAGATTTATCTAGTACAATTGTGCCACATGTAACACCCTTAATTTTCTTGACTGCATTACATCCCTATTGAAAATGTTAGAATTGTTGCGTTTCGTTTTGATGTTTAAATTAAAACACGACGGATGAGCATCACTATTAAACTGTCTGTAGATAGTTGCTTGGTTCTTCCTTGGACCGAAGAATCGAAAATCGGCCCATTAGATACACTGGTCTAAACCCTTCCCTATGAACCAACCTAAACTCACACCGGTCCAAAAATCTAACTAAACCGGCCTGCTATAGGCAAGCACCGATTCAACTGGTCATACATACGAACTCAGCCGGTTCACTCATTTATTAAACATATCTCACTAAATATTTAAAACCCTACGTCAACCATCCTAAAAACTTTATTATTAAACCAGCTCAAGCTTGGTAACCATGCATTAGCAACCACGAGCAAACCAGTTCAAGGCTCCACCAGTTTAAAATTCAAACCAATACCCCATTAACTTTTGATATAACCACATCCATGCAAAGGTAAATGATACCAATCATACATACGCTACAAAGAAACATATATTCAGGGAGCCAAATAGATCATTCATGATGATCAACTGAGTAACCAACCTCAAAGCATTATCGCATCGGGAGTTATGCTTTACCGAGACACCTTGCAAATTTATGCACTACTGTGGCATGACACCTGGCTTCATGAAGGTTTGCAACGCTCTAAAATACATCTATTTTGTAGGCAATTCGAAAGTCTAGAGTGTTCGTCGAAAAACTGATAATAATCAACACAAAATCGAGAGCAAGGGAGAAGAAGAGAGAATTAGAGAGCGGGTTTCTCATCAACAACTTTAGGTGAGAAACTCTTTCCCTCCACCTCCCTCATTACAAACCCAGAGGAATAGGAGGAAAACCTTGGCCGGAAACTAAGAAAAATCGAAGAGAGAGAGAGAGAGAGTAAGAAACTAAGGGGAAAAAGAGAGAGAAAAAGAGAAGAGTAGAGGGTTGGACGTTGGGCCATTTGAAGTGAGGTAAGAAGAAGTCCTTCCCCATCCCATGAACTCTCTAAACCCAGCAAAACCACCCACGTTGATCCACCATAACAGCCGCGAGCGAAGAGAGAGAAATCGAAAAAAAATGCACCACCCATCCCACAGCGGCAACACCAGGGATTGAGGGCTGCCACAAGAGCTCTAGGCTTCTCAGGGACCCCTCTGGGTGTCCTGGAGAGGCCCAAGGCCTCTGTGTATGCACCGGAAACTCCCTGGGAGGCCGATCTTGCCGGAAAAGCTTCGGCAAACCCTAACTTTGGCCACTGGCCACTAAATCTGACGAGGCCAGTTAGGACCTCTTTGTCTCGACATTTCGAACAACTTTTGTGAAGGAAACTTTCCAAGAAAAACACGGGAAGTGCCCCAAAAGCTCAGTTGTAGGTCTAGAACCTTAGTGTTCCGCCATGCAGCCGAGCTTTTCTGACAAAAACGGCCACCTCCGGCCACCGTAGGTTGAGCACTGACCATGAGTGTGTAGCCCAGGTCCATAGAATTCTCTAGGCCACACATGCATGGCCAGGAGGGCCACAGATCAACGGGAATCGGCGAGGAAAGACCCCAGCCGTGCGACGAAGAAGATGAAGGCACTATCTTCCTTCCCCCGCACATGGGTGGTGGTGCGTGTGGGTGTGTCCCACACTCCCTCAGCCTAAAATTTTTATTGGATGATTGTGACACCCAAAGAGGCCTTCCCCTATTTTTTTCAAATTTAATTGAGATTTATATGATTTTCTGTTGAATTATATCTGTGTTCTGACAAAGAAAATCATATAAATTACAATATCAAAGGAAAAAATTTGAAATTTTGCCGAGATACCTCAAATAATATGAGGAACCTAGAAATGGGAGAGTATGGGTCACTGGACCTCCTGGTAAAAATTTTAGATGATCCCCTTCGATTTCGACCCCAAGCAATTCCGTTCTTGACGGGAGACGAGGAGGATTCCAAAGGATTTGTTCTACCGAACCCACCCCACTTCCCCTCCCCCCCTGGCCCCGCGCTAATAACTCTAACCTTGCTAACTCTCTAACTATTTGACACTTTCACCTATTTACAAGAATCATGGGATTCTTATGACATACAAACTCGTATTTCCTTCCTTTATAGACAGTACGTGAAACGACTATCTATTCTTACCAAGACTATTATCAAGGTAGGAACTTATGCATTTTTTAAAATACATGCTTATTTTCTTCTTATCAGATAACTTGCAAATTACTATGTTGACTTTACAGCTTCCTACTACTTATGTTGTTGACTATATTGCTACATTCACTATATGCGTGCATCGTTAGGGAGGAATAAGGGTGGAACAACTGGAAAGAAAAGACCCCAAGTTAATATCATGGGCGAACCTGATTGGGCTTGATCTGGGGCGATCATGGGTTAACTTCGCTAGGTTTGATATGGGCTAGATAATCATGGGTAGGCCCCGACTACCTTGACGAGGGGAAAGGTCAAGGGTGGGTCCACTGGGCTTGATGATGCCCTGGACAGAACATACCTGCAAGGATCCTGATATTAATGAAAAAGAAAAGAATTACAAGGGTCATATGCGTGCCATGCTATCTTTTTACTACATTGCATTTAAACATGTGTTTTATAGAATTTATGAGATTCCTACTGGGCTTCGCAGCTCACTCTTATCTTATGGGAGAAATTTTAGGAAATAAAACTTCAGTTGGATTCCAAGGAAATGATTATGAGAAATGAACCACCCAGTTAAGTTGAAACTTCCTTAATATTTAGTTTGGATTGTACATAAAATAAAGTTATGGATTTTAACTAGAAATATAATATTCCCTGGATGTAATAATCACTTTGTAAGTATGTGAATGCTGTATCTTTATCTTATAAACCCCCATGTCCAAATCTAAAAGATAAAATGGGTCGTGACAAAAGTTGGTATCAGAGCCCGTTTTAGGTCTTTTTGTATAGTGAACGTTATTACTTGTCGAAACCCTTAAGTTATATTAATTATAGATTGTGACTTGAGTGCTAACCTTAATTTTTTGGTGTAGATGAATTTATCTGTGGGGGATGATGTCCTCATGCATCAACTAGAAGTTGAAAGTGAGATGAGAGCTAACCGTAGGACTGTGACACATAATCAAGCTAAGGCATTTCTTCATGCTGAGATTATGGGGGTCGCTCAGAGATGGGGGGATCTTCCTAGAACTTTACAAGATTTTTTAGTACACCATCGAGTGACATCCTTAAAAGGAATAACTTAAGAGGTTTCTGAGATCATAAGGAGCTCTGCTGAGTACCAGCAACTAATACTCAGTATGCAGTTGTCAAGAGATTTACCATTTATAGGAGGACAAGGACAGCCTGATCCGCCATCACCTCACCCAACTTCACAGGGATAACAGACTGCCCTACCTATCGTACCACCTCCTGGGGATCACCCACCATCACCTAAATATCATCCCTTAATGCCCGAGGTGCTGATGACTAACCCCAACCCAGTAGTACTTACCACATCAGGTACCCTAGTTATAGACGTGTCGGAAAGTAAGGAAGATCCAGACGAGAATGTGAGTATGAGAACTGGTTAGACAGGATGTGTAATAAAAAGAAATAAAATACTACTTATGACTTATGTATGTTTATAGTAGTTTGTGAGTTATATCTGTTCCTCCCCATTTTGATCATTGTAGATAGGAGGAAGAGATCGACTAGTGCTATGTCATTTTGCCATCTGTACCCAGCATTGCACTTATGTATATATTGTTTTTTTAGTAATAGATTGTACTTATCTATTCGTCGCTTCTATTAAGTGATAGTACTGAATATTACGTTTAGATATAATACAGTGCTATACAATAATAGAAATCAACCTAACCATGGTACTAATTTTAGATGACAAGGACAAGAGCCGGAGCGGAATCAAATGAAAATGACGAGACCCCAACCAATAACTAGTGGAATCAAATTCTGCAAAGTCTTTAGACTATGACTAATCTGCTGCAACAACAGCAGACACAACAGGTACCGTTTGCCCCTCCTCAACCACCACCAGTAGTGACTCCTATAACAACGCCTATAATAAACTAGGAAGATAGAAAGACAAAACTTCTACTAGAATTTCAAAAGAAAAACCCTCCAGAATTTACTGGAGCACCAGATCCATTAATAGCAGAAAGATGGCTTAAACAGACCTGCAAGGTGTTGGATATTGTGCGAACACCCATAGAATTTTAGGTAGAATTTGCAACTTACCGCCTTTAAGGAGAGGCTGATTTCTGGTGGGATTACGTCAAACTAATAAGGGATGTAAGAAACATGTCATGGGAGGAGTTTGTAACTCTTTTTTAGAACCATTACTTTCGGGAAGTAGTAAAGGAGACCAAAATGGAAGAGTTTGTTCAATTGTAGCAAAACAATATGACAGTAGGACAGTACGTGGCTAAGTTTTTGGAATTATCACGATTTGTCCCAAATTTCATGTCTGTTAAAGAGAGAAAGACACGAAGATTTCTTAAAGGATTAAGACCTGCAATTCGATCATCGGTAATAGCATTTATTGGCCAGCAATTTACTGAAATGATAGATCGAGCTATGCTTATAGAATAGGAGTTAGACGGATTGCAAACTTCAAGCCAGAGGAACCTTAATCAAACCTCAAGAGGTTCCTTTAATGTTAATAACTTTAGACACTCGAATTCTCGATATCACCCTACTCCACAAGAGTCGGAGTAAACCCTCAGGGAACCCAGAATGACGGACCAATCTGTTACAACTGTCATAAAAGAGGACATCTGAGATGGAATTGCCCATATGCCATAAGGACCAGACGTAGTACTAATAATACCAATCTGGTACCACCATGAGTACAGCCAACTCGAAGTTTCCCAGTAAGCTCCACCATAACTTCCTAGCAAACTACTGCAAGGTGACCGGCACCCACCTCAACCAGTTTGAATCGGAGTAATCAAAGGGGAGTAGGAAAGGGGAAACAGACTAGTCAACCTATTGTACCTCGAATGTTCGCCCTCCTTACAACCAATGAAAATGGTGAGACCTCTAATACGGTGATTGGAGGTATGATCTTACTTTACAATTCATGGGTTCCGTATTATTTGACTCAGGAGCTACACATTCGTTTATTTCTATAAAATGCGTAGATCATCTAAATTTAGTTACCACACCGTTAACCACACCATTAGGTATCCAAACTCCTACCGGTGGGATAGTAATGGGACATGTGGGATGTCCGTCCAGTGTGTTGCAGGTAGGCACTTATGAATTTGTAGTGGATCTAATTCAATTAGATATGGATGGGTTTGATTTAATATTAGGAATGGACTGACTAACAAAAAATAAAGCAATCCTGGATTGTAGCCAAAAGATTTTAATTTTATGGCACTCAAATAACGATGAGGTGCGTTTTCCTGAGGAAAAAGATATAACCATGGTACAACCCAGGGTAACACTCTGTGAACAACAGAAGTTGACAGAAAGATGTTATTATTTCCTTAGTATGTTGAAGGAAGAGAGTGAAACTCAAACCAAGACAAAGTCAATACCAGTAGTAGATGAGTTCCCAGAAGACCTACCTGGATTACCCCCAAACCTAGAAATAGAATTCATAATTGAATTACACTATGGAGTAGCTCCCATATCCATTGCACCCTATAGGATGGCACCAGCAGAACTCAAGGAATTAAAATTACAGTTGGATGAGTTATTAGAGAAAAGGTATATCCGCCCTAGCACTTCATTATGGGGAGCATCGGTGCTATTTGTGAAAAGAAAGATGGAACTCTCCGATTATGTGTGGATTATCGTAGCTAAACAAGGTGACCATTAAGAATAGATATCCCCTTCTGAGAATTGATGATTTATTTGATCAACTCAGAGGAGCAACGTACTTTTCTAATATTGATTTATTTAACCGCCTTTAGAACTCGATACGGACATTTTGAATTTGTGGTAATGCCCTTTGGGTTAACTACTGCACCTGCTGCCTTCATAGACATGATGAACAGAGTATTTCGAGATCAGTTAGACCGTTTTGTGATTATCTTTATTGATGACATCCTTATATATTCTCTGGACGAGCAAACCCAAAGGGAACACCTAAGGATAACTCTGCAAATTTTAAGGAAACATCAGCTTTATGCCAAGCAAAGCAAATGTGACTTTTGGATGAAAGAGGTGAAATTTTTAGGGCATGTAGTGTCTAAGGAAGGAATATCAGTAAACCCTACAAAAATAAAAGCAGTAATGGATTGGAAGAAACCTTCTACATTCTTTGAAATTCGAAGCTTTTTAGGATTAGCAGGGTATTACCAAAGGTTTATGGAAAGATTCTCTAAGATAGTAAGCCCTCTTACACAACTAACTAGAAAGGGAGTGAGATTCGTATGGACGAACAAATATGAAGAAGCATTTCAGCAATTAAAGAACAAGTTGACCACAACCCCCATTCTTACTCTTCTAAGTAGTGGGAAACCATATGTGGTATATACAAATGCCTCTCGTCCAGGATTGGGATGTGTTTTAATGTAAGAATGGAAGGTTGTAGCCTATGGGTCAAGACAACTCAAAAAGCATGAAGAAAATTATCCTACTCATGATTTAGAAATGGCTGCAGTAATCTTTGCTCTCAAATTGTGGAGATGTTATCTATATGGAGAAAAATTCTAGTTATTCACTGATCACAAGAGTCTTAAGTATATTACCACTCAAAAATATTTAAATTTAAGACAAAGAAGATGGGTGGAATATATGGAAGATTATGATTTCACCTTACAATATCACCTAGGTAAGGCCAATGTTGTAGCAGATGCCTTAAGTAGGAAAAATCAAGGAAGTATGAGTAGTCTTGTGTTAGATAAATGGAACGCTATTCAAGTATTAGAATCTTATAAAAAATTTGGATACAGAAAGAAAATGCTATATGGTCTCCAAATCTGATCCCAAACACTAGAGGAAGTTAAACAAGCCCAGCATGAAAGTCCAAAAGTACAGAAGATAAAAGAAAACATAGGAAAGGGACGAAATGATCCAGAATGGATTATAGGTGAAAAAGGGAAACTTCGATATAAAGGAAGGTAGTTTGTAGTAAACAAGGATGAGTTGAAACAAAAGATACTATTAAAAGCACACCATTCTAAATTTACCATCCATCCAAGAAACACTAAGATGTATTAGGATCTTAAGCGACAATATTATTGGAAAGGAATGAAGAAAGATGTTGCACAATTTGTGGCACGTTGTCTTACCTGTGAGCAGGTAAAAGCAGAATACCAATGCCCTGGTGGATTATTGCAACCGTCACCAATCGTAGAATGGAAGTGGGAACAAATCACCATGAATTTTATAACAGGAGTACCAAAGACTCGACAAGGTTATGATATGATTTGGGTCATTGTGGACCAACTAACAAAAGCTGCACATTTCTTACCTATAAAGGCAACCGACAATTTAAGTATTTTGAGTCAATTACATGTGAAAGAAATACTTCGATTGCATAGAGTGCCCAAAATTATCGTGTCAGATTGAGATCCCAGATTTGCCTCTCGATTTTGGCAAAGTTTATAAAAGGCTTTAGGAACACAAATACACATGAGTACCGCATATTATCCGCAGACGGATGGCCAATCCGAGAGAACTTATCAAATCTATATGGATGACCTTGTCAAGCACCCAACTATTGGTTAGAACTGGGGTAAATATTCCTGTATGGACCAGAAATCATTCAAGAGACCACAGAGAAAGTGAAAACAATACAGGAACGACTTAAGACTGCTCAAAGCTGACAAAAGAGTTATGCAGATAGGCGACCCTTGGAATTTCAGGTTGGTGAATAGGTATTTCTAAAGGTAATTCCACATAAATGTGTGATGAGATTTGGCAAAAAGGGAAAATTCACACCAGGATTTATTGGACCTTTTCGTTTCTTAGAAAGAATTGGGCAAGTGGCATATCGATTAGAATTACACCTAGAATTAGATCAGATACATAACATATTTCATGTGTCTATGTTGAGGCAATATCACCCTGATCCTACGCATATACTTCATTAGGAAATTATTGACATACAACCCAATCACTCATATGACAAAGGGCCCATTAAAATAGTGGATTATCAGATAAAAGTTTTGCGGAACAAAGAAATTTCTCAAATTAAGGTAATTTGGCAACATTATGGAACAGAAGAAGCCACGTAGAAAGCAGAGTCAGATATGAGAACCCGATATCCTTACCTGTTTGAACCTAATTTTGAGGACAAAATTTCCTAAAAGAGGTAAGATTGTAACACCCTAAATTTTCTTAACTGCATTACATCCCTATTAAACATGTTAGAATTGTTGCGTTTCTTTTTATGTGTAAATTAAAATATGACGGATGAGCATCACTATTAAACCGTTTGTAGATAGTTACCTAGTTCTTCCTTAGACCAAAGAATCGAACATCGGCCTATTAGACACACCAGTCTAAACCCTTTCCTATGAACCAACCTAAACTCACACTGGTCAAAAAATCTAACTAAACCGGCCGACTATAGGCAAGCACCGATTCAACTGGTCATACACACGAACTCAGTTGGTTCACTCACTTATTGAACATATCTCACTAAATATTTAAAACCCTACGTCAACCATCCTAAAAAATTTATTATTGAACCAACTTAAGCCTGGTAACCATGCATTAGCAACCACGAGCAAACCGGTTCAAGGCTCCACTGGTTTAAAATTTAAATGATACCAATCATACATACACTACAAAGAAACATATATTCAGAAAGCCAACTAGATCATTCATGATGATCAACCGAGTAACCGACCTCAAAGCATTATCACATCGGAGTTATGCTATACCGAGACACCTTACAAATTCATGCACTGTGTGGCATGACACCTGGCTTCATGAAGGTTTGCAATGCTCTAAAATACATCTATTTTGCAGTCAATTCGAATGTCTAGAGTGTTCGTCGGAAAACCGATAATAATCAACACAAAATCGAGAGCCAGGGAGAAGAAGAGAGAACTAGAGAGCGGGCTTCTCATCAACACTTTCAGGTGAGAAACTCTTCCCTCCACCTCCCTCATTACAAACCCAGAGGAAAACCTTGGCCGTAAACTAAGAAAAACCGAAGAGAGAAAGAGAGAGAAAAAGAGAGGAGTAGAGGGTTGGATGTCGGGCCATTTGAAGTGAGGTAAGAGGAAGTCCATCCCCATCCCATGAACTCCCTAAAACCAGCAAAACCACCCTCGTTGATCAACCATAACAGCCGCGAGCAAAGAGAGAGAAAAATAGAAAAAAAATGCACCACCCAACCCACAGCGGCAACACCAAGGATTCAGGGATGCCATAGGAGCTCTGGGTTTCTCAGGGACCCCTCTGGATGTCCTAGAGAGGCCTAAGGCCTTTGTGCATGCATCGAAAACTCCCTGGGAGGCTGATCTCGCTGGAAAAGCTTTGGTAGACCCTAACTCCGGCCATCGGCCACCAAATCCGACGAGGCTAGTTGAGTCCTCTTCGTCTTGACGTTTTGAACAACTTTTGTGAATGACACTTTTCCAGAAAAACATGGGAAGTGGCCCAAAAGCTCAGTTACAGGTCTGGAACCTTAGGGTTCCGCCATGCAGCCGAGCTTTTTCGGAAAAAACGGCCACCTCTGGCCACCGTAGGTTGAGCACTGACAATGAGTGTGTAGCCTAGGTCCATAGCATTCTCTGGGCCACACATGCATGGCCAGGAGGGCCATGGATCAATGGGAATCGGCGAGGAAAGACCCCAGCCGCGCGAGGAAGAAGATGAAGGCACTGCATTCCTTCCCCCATGCGTGGGTGGTGGCGTGTGTGGGCGCGTCCCACACTCCTTGGGCTTGAAATTTTTATGGGGTGATTGTGACACCTAAAGAGGCCTTTCCCTATTTTTTTTAATTTAATTGATATCTATATGATTTTTTGTTGAATTATATTTGTGTTCTGACAAAGAAAATCATATAAATTATAATATCAAAGGGAAAAATCTGAAATTTTGCCGAGATACCTCAAATAATATGAGGAACCCAAAAATGGGAGAGTATGGGTCACTGGACCTCCCAGTAAAAATTCCTGATAATCCCCTTCAGTTCCAACCCTAGGCAATTCCGTTTTTTACGGGAGACGAGGAGGATTCTAAAGGATCCTTTCTACCGAACCACCCCCTATTAACAACTCTAACATTGCTAACTCTCTAACTATTTGATACTTTCACCTATTTACAAGAATCATGGGTTTCTTATGACATACAAACTCGTATTTCCTTTTTTTACAAACAGTACGTGAAACGAGTATCTATTCTTACCAAGACTATTATCAGGGTAGGAACTTATGCATTCTTTAAACTACATGCTTATTTTCTTCTTATCAGGTAACTTACAAATTACTGTGTTGACTTTACGGCTTCCTGCTGCTTATGTTGTTGACTATATTGCTACATTTACTATATGCTGCATCATTGGGGAGGAATAAGGGTGGAACAACGGGAAAGAAAAGACCCCAAGTTAATATCATGGGCGAACCTGACTGGGCTTGATCTGGGGTGATCATGGGTCAGCTTCGCTAGGCTTGATATGGGCTAGATTATCATGGGTAGGCCCCAACTATCTTGACGAGGGGAAGGGTCAAGGGTGGGTCCACTGGGCTTGATGATGCCCTGGGCAGAACATACCTGTAAGGATCCTGATATTAATGAAAAAGAAAAAAATTACAAGGGTCATATGTGTGTCATGCTATCTTTTTACCGCATTGCATTTAAACATGTGCTTTATAGTATTTATGAGATTCCTATTGGGCTTCGCAGCTCACTCCTATCTTTTGGGATAAATTTCAAGAAATGAGACTTCAGTTCGATTCCAAGAAAATGATTATGAGAAATGAACCACCCAGTTAAGTTGGAATTTCCTTAATATTTAGTTTGGATTGTACATAAAGTAAAGTTATAGATTTCAATTAGGAACATAATGTTCCCTAGATGTAATAATCATTTTGGAAGTATATGAATGTTGTATCTTTATCTTATAAACCCTTTTATCCCAATCTAGAAGATAAAATGGGTCGTGACACCACGTGGCATTCTGGCAATGGAACAATACTGTCGCATGTGCTACATGCGCTAGGGCAAATTTTGCCCAGGCACATGTACTACATGTGTTAGGCTTTTCCTATATTACCTATAAATACAGGCCTCCCCTTTGCATATTCCAGAATCAAAATTGATAGTGAAGCTCTGCAAAAACTGCTCCAGAATCTCGAATTCCTTTATACATCTCACACCTCAAACACTTAGGCTAGATTCCACCTCCCCCTAAGCCATACACTTCACCTATATAGCCTTCCATACTATAGAACACCTCCTTCCAGCCCTTCAAGCACACCTAAAGCCATCCAAGCTCAAGTCAAGACATCCATAAAAGATTGCAAGTGTATTGAAGGTAAAAGGTTGTATTTCTTTTATACTCTTATCTTCCCCCACTCCTCTTTTCTCCCTCTTAGCCTACTTAGGTTATTCTCTATTTTAATCTCTATCTTCTACCCCCTTTCTTACATGCTTGAAATAAGAGGACTCTTAGTTCATGCCTAGGGGAAAGTTAGTGAGAGCCACCATGTAGGGGGATCTCTTACTAGCCTACTTTAAGGTGGTATAACCTTGAAGCCCCTTGATTATGTGGTGTAGCCTAAAGCCTTATCTGACTTCATGACCCTCTTGCATATTGCTATTTTGTTCATGTCTTGTGTGCTTGGTTTTATTTTCATATTTATAACCATGTCTTTCAAAACCTACACTATTCTTATTTACATGTCATTTTCAAGCTCCATATCCCCTTCAAAATGGTTCTAAGAGTTGGTCTATTGAAGTTTAGAATGAGGCTCTAGGAAATCATGCTTTAGAAAATTCTCCCATTAACCCCTAACTCACAATTTTGCATCCTTGCATTCCAACTTGCATAAAAATGTTTTTCAAACTCTCTAATTCCCAAGGTTTCTATTCTCTCAAATTTAGTAGTTAGAATGGGCCCATGGAACCCTCTCTTGAGTGGTCTCCCTTTTATATTGGCCATAGGAGCCCTAAATTGTTAGAATATTTCCTTTCTCTTTTTACTCTTGCACAAAAATGATTTTCAAACTCTTTGGTTTCTAAGGTTTCTATTTTCTCAAGTTTAGTGGTTGGAATGGCCCCATGGAACCCTTTCTTAAGTGGTATCCCTTTTGTATTGGCCGTAGGAACCCTAACTTGTTAGAATGGCTTCTTTTGAAAAATGGTTTTCAAAATCTTCTTCTCTAAATTGTTTTTTAAAAGTTCATTCTCTTCATCTTCGCATTAAAAATGGTTTTTCAAAAAGTTGTCATCATTATATTAATTTTTGGAATACTTACTCTTGTCAAGATAAAGGTTATAATGGTCTTAAGAAAACCTTCTTCAGAACGGTTTTTAAGCACCAACCACATAAACCATATCCTTGGCTAGAGTCAAATTTTCATGGAAATGATTTTCAAAAGGGTTGTCTACCAAAGTCCTTTGTATAATATTATTTGTTTTCCAAAAATCTTTTCATAGATGCATAAAACCACCTTTCAAAACTATCTTCGAATCCAACCCTAGGTTAACTTGACTCTAGTTATCCAACCCTAGGGTAACTTGACCATAGTTGTCTAACTCTAGGTTAACTTGATCCTAGTTATCCAACCATAGGTTAACTTGACCTTTGTTGTCCAACTCTAAGTTAACTTGACCCTAGTTATCCAACCCTAGGGTAACTTGACCCTAGTTATCCAACCCTAGGTTAACTTGATCCTAGTTGTCCAACTCTAGGTTAACTTGACCCTAGTTCTCCAACCTTAGGTTAACTTGACCCTAGTTCTCCAACTCTAGGTTAATTTGACCCTAGTTGTCCAACCCTAGGTTAACTTGACCCTAGTTGACCCTAGGTTAACCTAACCTAAGTTAGTTAACACTAGGTCACCTTAACCCTAGGTTAACCAAACCCTAGTTAACTTAACCCTAGGTTAACCTAACCCAAGTTAGTTCACCTTAAGTCACCCCTAACTTTAGGCTAACCTAACCTAGGTTAATATAATTCAAGGTTCCAACTCAAAGACCCATTTTTAAATGTTCTTCTTATTTAAAACTACTCTCATAACCCTTTTTTTCCAAAATCTCCTACCTTCCTGAGATTTTAAAAACCAATTCCGTAACCCTTTCAAATACTCCTACACTCTATTATTAAATTGTTTTTAAAAATATTTTTAAGAACTCACAACCCTAAGGTGTCCCTACCCCTTCTATGGCTAGGGATTCCAAAAGAATGTGATATATCAATAACAACCCTCAAGGTTGTCCACATTAAGGTTCCACAAACCACTTTCAAAAGCTTTTCTAAAACAAGTTTATTAAAACATTTCAAAATCCTACCTCCAAGGTTTTTAAAGCAAGACATCAAAACTCTTTTAAGGTATTTCAAAAGCACTTCCAAAACTCCCTTGAGTTGTTTCAAATATGCTTCAAAAAATTACAAAACCCCCTTTCAAGAGTTCCAAAGCTCTATTTCAAAATACTCCACTACCTAATTTCAAATGAAAACTCTCAAGTTCTCTCTTTCCACACACCTCAAAGTGTCTTCAAACTTTCCAAAGACCTTAATGTATCTTCAAAACATTCCAAAGGCCCTAATGCGCCTATTTTCCATCAGGCTCTTGCCCAAACTACGAATGACCTGATTCTTACCAAATGAGATACGTAGGCAATCTAAAATGGTGCGGTCATAACTTCTACTTCAACCCCAATCCCCCTTTTCAAAAGTTTCTATCAATACAAAGTTTCTATCTCAAACCCCTTCAAAACTCCCATATTTTTAAACTTTTTTTAAAACTTGTATCATGCATCATTCATCCAAAAAGTGATGACTAAACCCCGTTTTCAAAATTCTAAGGTGGTTATTAAGTGAATAATGGTAACCGGTTATTCTAGTGAGTGAACAAAGAGTGAATAGACATGTAGGTACCAAAAGGGCGGGGTAGGGTGATGATTTTAGGATATCTTCCTTACACGTAACCAACCCTCATACCATAGATTCTGTTTTTGAAAGACTAAAATGAAGTTATTTTCAAAAAGGGTCGCTAAACAACCTATTTTCTTAAAAATCCTCTCATGAGAAAGTTTTTCAAAACCTTTTTCAAAAACCCTAAGTTTGTTCTTCGGATTATACTTAGCTTTAGGTGACCTAACTCACCTTAATCAAGTTAGGTGGCGACTCTTATTTTTTTAAAAAGCCCTTAATCAAATCAATTTCAAGTCCAAACCTAGTCGCACTTGTCCTTTTAGGAGGATGAGTTCTAATGACAGAGTTCCGTGTGTTTTCCCGAGCCAAAAGGACTCAGTCCAAAAACCGGGGCGCGACACCCCTCCTTCACTTCTCCCTCTAAGCTCACTTGAGCTTTCTCTATTTTAACCCTTATCTTCGACCTCCCTTTCTTCCATTCTTGGAACAAGAGGGTTCTTAGACCATGTTTAGAGGAAAGCCTATGAGAACCACCGATTGGGGGATCTCTCATAGGCCTACTTGAACATAGTATGACCTTAGAACCCCTTGCAATGTAGTGTAGCCTTGAACCTTGTATGCTTCATGACCCTTTGTATATAAATGTTATATTGTTCATGTATTACTTGCATTGCCTTCATTTTCTATGTTTCAAACATTTTCAAAAACACCATTGTTCCCATCTTCAAAAGGTCTCTAAAGTTTATGTTGAAATGATTTTAAAAAGTAGCTCTAAGTTGGAATTTCTTAAAGTTTAAGCCAAGAACCCTAGTTTTTCAAACCTTAAAAAGCTCTCAAAAAACCTCCAATGTCTACCATTGCATCCATGCATTTCACTTTCTTGAGTTGCATAAAAATGGTTTCCAAAACCCTCTCTTTAAAAGAGGTTATCAATATCTTCAAAATTTTCAAAAACAACCCTCCTTAGGGAGATTTCGATGATTTTACTCTATTGAGTTTTGAGGTTGGGATGGTTTTAAGAAAGCCCTTTTTGGAGTGGTTTTCATTAAAGAAAAATGCTAGGGACAGTCGCGGTTGTTCCTAGCACTCCTCTTCATCAAAACAATCATATGAACTTTAGCTAACTAGAGTGGTTTTAATACCCAATGGTGATTTCAAAACAACCCTCCTTAAGGAGGTTTTCAAAAAATTCACTCTCTTGAGTTTGCACAAAAGTGATTTTCAAAACAACCCTCATTTGAGTGGCTTTCAAGCTTTTAAATGGTTTTCAAAACTACCTATTATATTAATTTTCAAAAGTTTTACTCTCTTTAGTTAGTGGTTGAAATGGTTCCAAGACTACCCTCTCTTAAGTGATTTCCAAATACCAGCCATATAAACCCAACATTCACTTGAGTGGTTTTCATAAAATGTTTTTCAAAAGATTCTTTCAAGCTTCATGCATAAAACCACATTTTTCAACCTTCCAAAATCACTAAGTCCAAATCCTAATTTAAAACCACTCTCCAAAACCACCTTCCAAAACCCTAAGTTAACTTGACCATAATTGTTCAACCATAGGTTAACTTGACCATAATTGTCCAACCTTAGGTTAACTTAACCCAAGCTAGTTAACTCTAAATTAACTAAACCTTAGGTTAACCTAACTTTAGTTAGTTAACCCTAGGTCACCTAACCCTAGTTAGTGAACCCTGGATCAATCCAACCCTAGGTTAATATAACCTTAGTTAGTTAACCCTAGTTTATCAAATCCTAGGTTAACCTAACCCTAGTTAGTTAACCTTAGGCCCTCCTAACTCTAGTTACCTTAACTAAGGTTAGTTAAACTTCAAGCCTCCAATTTAAAGGCCATTTCAAATGATCTTTCAATTCAAAACCATTTTCAAAGTATGCTTTCAAAAACGTCCTACTCTCCTGAGTTTTCAAAAATCAATTCTAAAGTCTTTTCAAATGCTTGCATAATCTACTCCTAAACTTGTCTTGACTAAAATGGCTTGACACTTAACATTTTTTAAAAACTATTTCAAAATGCTTTAAAAAACTCACAATCCTAAGGTATCCCTAACCCTTTTATGATTAGGGTTTCTAAAAGAAAGTGATACATTGAATGTAACCTTCAAAGGTTCATAATTAGGTTCTAAACCCTAATTTGTTTTTTGAAACTTCTTTCAAAAATGATTTTTAAAAGTCACATCCTTAATGATTATAGTTTCTTAAGAAAAATGAGACATCAAGTAAAGTTCTATAACCCTAAAACTCTAAAAACCTAAGGGAAGTCTCTAGTCCATTTTTTAAAAATGTTTTTAAAATTCATAACCTTAAACGACTTAGTTTCTCAATAGTTAATCTCTCAAAGGTGGTAAAATATTCAAAATACCTTCTATAAGGTATTCAAAAACTTTTCAAAGACAAGTTTACAAGAGTTTTTCCAATCCAAACTCTATTTTCAAAAATCTTCAAATCAACTTTCCAAAAACATTCCAAAACTTTGTTGAGTTGTTCCAAAAAATATTTCCAAGCTCCCTTGAGTTGTTTCAAAAAAAATTCTAAATCTCGCTTAAGTTACTTCCAAAATACTTTAAAAATTTTCCAAGTCCTATTTCAAAATTATTTTATAAACTCTCTTGAGTTGTTTCAAAACATTTCAAATATCTCTCAAGTTCTATGCCCAAAGACATTTTCAAACTCTCAAATTCTATTTCAAGTCAAAATTCTTGAACCCAAAAGTTTCAAAAACTTTTCAAGACTTCCATGAGTTTATTTTTAATCAGGCTCTAGTCCGAACTACGACTGACATGATTTTCACCAAATGAGATACGTAGGTAATTTAGAAAAACCTAGGTGCGGTCACCACGTTCTTCAAATGGACAACTCATCCTTTAAATAGACACTTTTCAAAAATGTTTCAAACCATCCAACTTTCAAAACTTACACCACTTGTCCGAATTACGAATGACCTGATTCTCGCCAAATGAGATACGTAAGTTACTTAAAGTGGTACGATCATAACCTTTATTTCAACTAAAATTTCCTTTTCAAAAGTTTCTATCAAGTCAAAATTTTCATCTCAAATCATTTCAAAACTTTCTATTTTCAAACATCTTTTAAAAAACACGCATCATGCATCATTCATTCAAAAAGTGATGACTAAACCCCATTTTCAAAATTCTAAAATAGATACCAGTAGACTTTTAGTAATTGGTGATTTAAGTGAGTGAATTAAGGGTGAATAGACATGTAGGTACTAAAAGAGTAAGGTACGGCGATGATTTTAGGATATTTTTCCTGCACGTAACCAACCCCCGGCCCATAGATTTCTAGTTTAAAAGACCAGCCCAAAGTCATGTTTTCAAAAGGGCTTTAAAACATTTTAAAAGGTTGATAAAAACTTTTTTTCTAAAAAACATTTTTAAGAAGGGTATTGCCAAAATATTTTTGAAAAATCTAAGTTTAGTTTTTGGATTACACTTAACTTTTAATTATATTAGGTGTCGACTCCAAAATTTTTTTAAAAGCCCTTATTCAAATAAAAAATAAGTTTTCAAATTCAAACCCCCATTGCACTTGTCCTTCTAGGAGGGCAAGTTCTAATAGAGAAAGTACCATACTTTTTTCATGCTAAGAGGACTTAGGTAAAAATCGAGGCGCGACAACTCTTTTGCTATTTCTCATCAAGTTTCTAATTCTAGCATCAATTTTCCATTATATAATACCTACACTTTTTTCATTATTTTGCCCAACTTTTTTATTCTTATAATCTATGCATGCTATTTTATGGATAGTATAAAAACATAACATTCATTACATCTAAAGTACCTAAAGTACCACCTCAGGTCCGGACATGTCAGGATCGCTTATAGTTAGGCTATACATTCGGATAGGGGTGTCCATGGGTTGGGTCCTTGCTAAACCTAGAAAAGATCCGAACTTGATTGATTCCAAATTTTTGGACCTAGAACTGAACTGATCCTTCAATAGAATCGAATCTAACTAACTCGAGTCTATTCGATTCGGTTCCATGCCTTGGATTGGTTCGGGTCAAGATCGGCTTTGGATAGTTTAGGATTGTTTTTATTGTACTAAGTATAGTTTGTTTATTTAAAAATAAAAAAATATTATTAATCTTGTATCCTCAATTTTTAAAGAAATTAATAAAACAACATATAAACACAATTTAGCAATAATTAAGTTCAATAACCATGATTTAAAGACAAATATACAATATATGTAGATTTTTTTATACATGTATAGGATCAGGTCTCGGTTCCGTTCTCGAGTTGAGTTGGGTTCGGTCGGGTCAATTCTTGGTTTAGTTCGGGTCCATAGAATGCGAACCCAAGAACCAAATCGAAATGGTCGGTTTGGTCTTTTTAAGATCTAGAATCGAATAGAACCTTTGATAGATTCAAAACAAACTGACTTATAGAGATTAGGTTGGTTCGGTTCATGAATTTTCAGTTCTTTTGTACACCCCTACATCCAAAGCAATGACATTCCACTATCCTCTCCAACCTCCTATACTCCTGGTAGTTTGGCAGCATGATTAGCTTCGGCACCGCCTACTTGAAGGAGGCTCGATCAAGAGATAAGGTACACATTAGATCCACTCAACTCTCCTAGTTACATATAATATTCTCCATATCTATTCTAACTTAGCTATCAGAGCCTCCTTAAGCCACTACCACACCGATATGAAGAGTCTCTCTCTTTTCTTGTTGGTTATCAGAACCATTCCAATTTACTACATCATCACATAGCATTGAAACCTATACAAACTTTTCCGCTAAAAATAATTTATAACCTATGATTATGAATAGAATTTTTAGAATTGCATACTATTGACCTGAATTCGAGAAGCCTCTACCACACCTTTAAGAGATAATCTCATGCACTTTAGATATTGCTTCTGTGTTACAGGATGTCAATTGCCTAGCAGTTGCTTTGCTCAGTTGTGATAATATATAGGGTAAATTACACTGACCACCCTTGAGGTTTGATAAAATTTAAAATAGTACTTCTCACTTACTGACAATTACACTGAACTTCCTTACTTTTAAATTTCTGTAATAGCCCCCTCCCGTCAAGTTACCGTTAATGAAACTAACATATTTTGCTTATGTCATTTTATAACTTCTTAAAATTTTAATTTTGCCCATAGGAGGTGGTATTCAACTAAAATAATTTATATGTAATAAAACTATTAATTCATAAACTAATCATTTAATGCCACCTATTCTATTTGCTTTAGTAAAATAATTAATATAACTCTACCATATGGCATCTTACCCACCCCCATCAACACCTTAATCTTCATCACAATCTTCCTTTCCCCTTCCCTTCCAACCATTTGCCAGCACAATCATCCACACGGACCACACCCATCATCACCATAGTTTCCCTTGTCTCTCTTTCTCTCTCTCTCGGTAGACTGTCCCTCTTAATTACCATTGCCTCACCTCACTAGTCACCACCATAACTATCACCCCCAATGGCAGTGTTGCGCTCTCTCTCTCTCTCTCTCTATATATATATATATATACACACACACATTTTTAGAACATAAAACATTAAAACCTTCATGGCCAAAGCTCCAAACCCAAATCCTTTGACTGGTTCACCTAAATCCAAATCAACAAAACAAAACCCTAATTCTCCTACTACTTCACCCAAACCCAAATCACCAAAAACAAACCTTAATCTTCCCACTGGTTCACCCAAGGTCCCAAACCCAAATCAACAAAAATCTTCCCACTAGTTCACCCAAGGTCCCAAACCCAACTCAACAAAACCAAACCTTAATCTTCCCACTGGTTTGACTTTATACCTCTACGATCGCACCCAGATTCACCACCGCTATTTCCACTTCTGCAATTTGGAGTTGGGTTTGGGTCTTCATTTGGACATGAGGATAGGTATAGGTTTTGTTCCTCACTTGATTTGGTTATTCTTTTCTCTCTAAGGTGGCCACCGGAGTGGTGGCTTTTGAAAATATTGGTATGTTGATGTTTGTTAATAGCTGGTCGTTTAAAAAGGCTGGGATATGGACCATTTGATGGGGGTGGGGCTACTATTGTCGTGGGGTTGGTGGAGTCAAATCTGGGGTGTGGTGGAGTGACTGTCGACCATGGGAATGGCTAAGATGGGTTTGAAGGAGAGAGACTTTTGCTTGAAAACCATGTTGGTGACATAGAAGAAAATTTCAATGAGTTGGTAAGGGTATAAAAGTCACTTTAACATTTTCTATTAACCATCGTTCTGGACAAACTTTGACAGGGAGGTCAGTGTAATTATCAATAAGTGAAGGGTACTATCTTATATTTCATCAAATCTCAAGAGTGATCAATGTAATTTATCCTTATATATATTAATGTGCCAATAATTTTGGATTATTTATTTGACAAGGACATATTTTTTTATTTTAGTATGCTATAAGGGTGGTTTTAAACTTAATTCAGTATCCCATATAAAGCATTATACTAATAGTGTTTTTAGAAGAAGCCCTACTAGCAATAACGCTTTCTATTTTGTATTTTTTCATATAAAAAATGTGAAAAAAATACAGGATACAAGATAGAAAAGAGATTAAAAATAATACAAGATAGAAAGTGCTATTGCTAATAGGTCTTTTCATTGGTCGCTGAATTAAGTTGAAAACCACTCTTGTAGCGACATTAACTTCGCAAAAGGCTCGTGTCATGTAAACAAGCCAAGAACTTTTAAGGGAGCCACACAAGATTGTTCTATGAGAGAGCCCTTTCTTCTAGGGACACTATAACCTCCAATTTGCCTGATGGGTGCTCATAGCTCTTTTGGTGCCTAGCTCTTTGGAGGCCAGTTGGTCTTTTTTTTTATCTAAAAAAGTGCTCCTAACTTTTGACTAAGAAAAATATCACACCTTTAGATCATCATCTATCATATGTTTTCTCTCATCTTTATTATATTTCTGGTCTTTTATTGGTTAAGTTTTTTTAGTGTTTTTCTTTTTTTGGACAAAGTACAATATCATGTGGAGCTTTTACTTCTTTTATTCATACAAACTTTAGGGACTCACAGTGATAATGGCCTAGCTACTACACTGGAGATGCTCCTATGGGAGCTCAAGTCTTAAAGCATTGAACTAAGTCCTCCAATCATTCCACCAAGACTTTATCTTCTTGAAAGTTTTAAGTTTTTGCAGTATTTGAAATTATTTTAAGGTTTTTAATTGGCTTCTCCAACCAAATACGAAGGGCAATAAATTATACATTATTGGTTTAAGAAGAATGTGCAATCCCTTGATTCAACCCTCTTACTATATACTTTGATCCAATTGTTTCGACAAACTTGTTCCTTGGACTAAAGTTGTGTTTTAGGTCTTCTAGGGAGATAAATAACGAAGAAAATAGATCGTGAGCTTATTTGGCTTGATTTTAGACGAATGAAGATTATTAAAAGAATTGGTTTGATTTGAGCATAGAAAAAAATGAGAGAGAGAGAGAGAGAGAGAGAGCAGGGGCTCTGTTTGAAATATAGCTTTGGAGGGAAGAGAAAGAAAATTTAGGTCACTTTCTCTACAATTTCTTTCCTACTTTCTTTCTTTTTTCAAGTTACAAAGAGCTATTAGATCTTTGGAGAAGCTAAAATTGCTAGTAAGAGGTCGTTTAATACTAGATGGAAGCCTCTATTTTGAGTAAGGGGTCGTTTAATACTAGATGGAAGCCTCTATTTTGAGTAAGGGGTCGTTTAATACTAGATGGAAGCCTCTATTTTGAAATATCGACGTTATTATTACTTATTGTTTCTTACTATTCACGTTAATTTTACAAGACACCTTGGCACACACATTGCATTATGGCGGAGAGAGGTCAAATTATCAACAATGTTGATAGTGCCTTGTGTTGATTAGTTCCCCTTAATTTAGTTGGACCCACTTTGATGTAGTTTGATGTGTTTTTGTGGTCTACTTGCCAATGGAGTGGTCATTTGACATTTATTAAAAAAAAATGCAAATTATGTTTGTTGTTAGTAGTGGAAGCACTTTAATAAGGATTATTATTATCTCGCACAAAACAAACTAATAATAATATTACTAGTTGAATATCAAGAGAGAGAAAAAAACGTACGTTGGGAGACAAAACTATATGATTAATGCTATATATGATCATATTTTTCTTTACTTAATTTTTTTACTCCTAAACACAAAATAGTGGGATCAACACTGATAAATATATATGAAACTCACTCATTATTGTCTAAAAGTGAAAAAATAGGGTGAGAAATAAGATTATGTGTAGTATTTTTAAAACTATATAAACATTATAAGTCTTTTCAGTTTATATAAAAACTCTGACCACACACATATTTTTATGTAGATTCAACCACAAAAACCTAACAAGTAGTCAAAGAATTTCAAAATAGAAAATTCAAAAGAAAAACATAAATTAAATCTAGATAAACCACGTAAAATAATTAAAAAAACCCCAAGTGATTAAGATTTGGTTTAATCTGTAATATTACGGTCACATTATGGTACTTGAAGAGTGACATTTGCTAAACTTTGGGAAGTTTACCAGATGCTAAAGTTGGCATAAATAATCAGTTTTAAGAAAATAATTTATACATGTATGTTCAAAACAATTTTGAAGTTGGTTCAAAGCTATAATAAACTGCCACAATTTTTTTTCTCCTTTATTGATCAATGAATTTTTTTTTCCGCTACAGGGTAATGAGAACTTTAACTAATTAATCTCTTAACTACAAGATATTCAGACTTTTAACTAATTAATCTCTTAAACTCGTGTAAAGATACTGTGCACACGAATAATGTCAACTTTGGGCACGAATGATGACGTTCAAAGGGGCCGTGGAATTGAGAAAGTTTGGAGATCGTTCGTGCCAGCCAATAATTGGCAGGTCTATATATGTTACAAGAAATGTGGGGGTCTAGCTGTATTTTCGAACCCCCACATTGATTATAATTGTTTTGCTCCCAAACATTGTTTTGGGCTGATGATTGCTTTTTCTTCTATGTGCAATCCATTCTTGTGGGCTTTAGCCCCCCGGGACCCGACCCACCCCCCGCCCCGGGACAAAAAGAAAATGAATGAATATTTACCAAAAAAAAAAAATTTTGAATTGGCATTGATTTTTAGATGTAAGCAAGTAAAAAGTTTATTTAATAAAAAAATTATATCCAACTATCATGGGTGCACGTTTGGCTCGTGCATGTCAAAAGTTGATTAATTTCAAAAGAGTGGACCCAAAGGACCAAAATGGTCCTCAGATTTTAGGTACCATGGGCCATGAATAGGTAGAGCCCCCTCCTATAATTTTCCTGACTTGTAATGAAGTGATGGATTGCATGCAGGACAAATTAAAGTCCTGAAGTTGCTTTATTGTTTTCCACACCAGAACATTTTCGTGGGTGAGTTACCTGATGTGGAAGTTTCAAGTGACAAGGGGCCTGCCAGAAGTTGAGGAAAGTTGGTGCATTACATTCCTTTTAATTTGACTCGAAGATTTTATACTTATGTTTGGATGTTGAATTTATAGAGGTTAAACAAAATGATATGAAATGAACGACTAAGTCTATTTGATAATGGTTCGGTTTCCTTTTTTGTATTATCAAAAGTACCAACGTTTTCATTATCGAATGAAAATGAAAACAATTCTAAAAACCTTGGTTCCTTGAATTGTAGTGTTTTTTGAAATTTTTTTTGAAAACAAGTTTTCAAAACTAATTTACCAAACTTAGTCTCGTCAAAAACAGTTTCCCAAACTAACTTACCAAACATAATTTTAGTGAAGTCCAAAAAACATAAACCAAAACAGTTCCAATTACTCATAAAAAATTAAATATGTGTATGAAATTATAACTTTTATTTTATTTCTCTTTTTTCTTTGACAAATTCAAGATCCATACATGACATTAATGGCTAACTTAGAGGAGATGATTACTGGAATTTCAAGTGAGGCTTGCAAGGCTGCATGTATTCAAAGCCAGAGTAATTTCAATTTTCTAAATGTTTAACTGTATTTAAAATTTCCTAAAAAGTTCAAAAGATAAATCTAAAAGCCCATAAAAAGTTATATCCAAACGAGGCTATAGTTAATTTTAGATGGGTGTTGAATGTTGACTGAGTTTAGATATGAGAAAAGGGGTTGTCCCAAGTGATTACTGGCTCTTCGACTTATGCCCTATGTTACAGTTTTGACTCACCACACTAACATTAATTTTTCACTAACCCACAAATTATATCAAAAAATAAAATAAAAATGAATTTAGACATGAATAAAAAAGATTTGGTTGTTCTTGCCAATGTTTTCAAAGCTGAACCGGACAGGCTAGTTGAACTCGAAAAAGGGGAAATCGGGCCAAACAACGGTTCTGTTAGTTCTCTAAACCCGTTTTGGTTAAAACTCGGTCAAATTCAACAAGAATTGCGGTTGAACCGCGATCTAGCCAATAAAACCGATTGTTGGACTGTCCGGTTTAGTTTTTTAAGGCAAAATTTTGATTTTAGTTTCAAAATTTTAGGTTTTAAATATCAAAACTAGTGTAGAAAAACAAAATACCTTTTATTATTATTAATAAATAATTAATAACATAAATATGACATCACGGGTCAATAATGATTGAACCAATGACCCGTGCTCCAGTCTTTTTGCCAGTTCGCTCAACGGTCCGGTTTTTAAAACATTCATTCTTGCCAAGTCCTTAAATGGACTACAATTTTCTTACAGTCATTTTCAATCATACATATTTCTCTTTTTATGGTACCTTTTCATAATTCATACTTCATGGTGACGGGGATTTCCCGACCAGACCGGAAGCCCGCCTCGTACCGCCTAGTCGTATCTCGACCAGGTCTCCACTCCATCCGTCCACGAACTTCCTGATCTGAAGGGTCGCTCGCAACGGTCCCCTGATCGGATCGGCGTCCGACCGTGTCCGCGGGGCCCACTTCTGACACCGGCCTCTCTGGACTGCATCAGGGACGTGGATGTGGCATGTACCTGCAACAACCGCCACGCCCCTGACACCGCTCTGAGCACACGCCACCCTGGAGTGTGAAGATGGCGCTCTCGAGTGCTCTGACATAGTTTTGACCTTCCAACTAGAAGCCGCCACGTGGAAGGACCACCTACCTCCACTATGCAAGCATACAAGGAAAAACTTCGGCCCCTTCGAAGGTATGCATACACAGTCAACCCCTTGAATCTCTCCCTCTCTCCCACGTCGGAATCACCTTGAATCTAACTTGCACACCGGAGGGCCATTGGCTCCCATCACACCGGTGGGTTTTGGTGCAGGAGATCACCGTCCGACCATTGTGCCGTTCATCCCGGACGTGGGGGCAAGCCCGCACGAGATAGCTGCATCATCAGCTGGCGCCGTCTGTGGGAAACGACTTCTCTCGTGACAGTTCATGGTCTTGACTAGGTCTGGGATTAGTACCCTCCCCAAAGAAACCTCGATGGCCGACACCAGTGCAGATAAAATAGCTGCCTTGGAGAAGACGGTGGCGGACATGATGGCCAGCATGCAGCAGCTGGTCCGTCAAAACGCAGAGTTACTCCAACGAAACCCCCCTCTTCCACCTGAGATTCCACCGCAGCCCAACCCGGTGGCGGACGAACAACAGGAGCAGGAGGTCGACAAGGATCCATCCATCCTCCCCAATAACGGCGAAAACGGCAATGGGGGACAAGTCGAAGACCCCTTACTTCGCCGCGAGCCCTACATCGAAGAAGCACGTACTAGTCACGCCATCCCGTCGAGGACGGAGATGGTGGGTGACAAACCGGAGAGCTCCCATGTTTGGGACGAGCAAATGAAAGCCATGCAAGCCCAGATGGCTGGAGTTTTAGCCGCGGTAGAAGCCAAAGCCCCAAATGCAGTAGACACCCTCATTGGCCGAACAGCCTCACCGTTCACACAGAACGTAATGGACTACCCACTCCCCCAGAAGTTCAAAATGCCGACTTTGGACTCTTTTGATGGATCTAAGGACCCGGTAGACCATTTGGAGATGTTCAGGGCGCTCATGCACCTGCAAGCAGTGCCGGATGAGATCATGTGCAGAGCATTTCCGGTCACGCTGAAGGGTTCAGCGCGAACCTGGTTCAACAAGGTCAAACTAGCGACGGTCTCAACCTTCAAGGAACTTAGCAAGCTCTTTGTGAGCCACTACATTGGAGCCCAGCGGCAAAGGAGGCCTGTGGTATACTTGCTGACGGTGAGGCAGAAGAAGGCTGAGACGCTGAGGGAGTATGTTGCGAGGTTTAACCAAGAGACGTTAGCCGTGGACGATGTCGATGACAAGGTGGCTGTCACGGCGTTCATGAGCGGCCTGAGAAGTGGGAAACTCCTCTTCTCCCTATCAAAAAGACCGGCCCAGGACATGGCAGAATTGATGCTCCGGGCTCAGAAGCACATAAACGCGGAGGACACCATGAGCGCCAGGCGAGATAATGACGAAGGGGACGGTTCACGCTCCGAGAAGAAGCGAACGAGCAGAACATCGAACGACGAGAGGGAAAGTAAAACAAGCCGAAACACCAACCGGTCGAGGAACAGGGGCGAAGGGAGACGCGAGTACTACCGCGGCCTCGATCAAACGTTCACCCCTCTGACGACGAAGCTGAAGGATGTTCTGATGGAGATCAGAGATGACCCGGACCTGAGATGGCCCGAGCCTTTGAGGACACCTTCGGGAATGAGGAGCAAGAGGCGATACTGCCGTGACCATGGCCACGACACGGAGGACTATATCGATTTGAAGCAGCAGATCGAAGATCTAATCAAACGGGGGAGGCTGAGCCGCTACGTGGCCGGTGGAGATCGAGCACGGGCGGAGCGACGCAGCCCAGTAAGAACCGAAACAACCACCCAGCCCATTGGAGAGATAAGGGTCATTGCCGGAGGATTCGCTGGAGGAGGGGAGTCCTCTTCGGCGAGAAAGAAACATGTTCGAGACATCCGAAACGAAGCAGAAGTAATGCTGGTCGGGACGGCCAGCAAGAAGATGAAGAACGAAGGTCCCGCGATCACGTTCACTAAAGAAGAGGCCACCGAGCTACACCAACCGCACGATGACCCCCTGGTCATCTCGGCGGTGGTCTCCAACTTCAAAACTTGGAGAATCTTGGTCGACAGTGGGAGCTCGGCAGACATCCTGTTCCGAGGGGCCTTTGAGAAAATGAAGATCGGCCAGGAGAAGCTACAACCAGTCAACTGCCCGCTGGTCGGCTTCACCGGAGACCGGGTGGTCCCTCTCGGTTCCATTACCCTGCCAGTCACCCTTGGGGAAGAGCCACACCGGACGACGAGGATGGTACACTTCTTGGTTGTGGATTGCCCTTCCGCGTACAACGCCATAATTGGCCGAACCGCCCTGAACCAGTTTAAGGCGGTCGCTTCCATGTATCATCTCCGAATCAAATTCCCGACCGACACTGGGGTCGGGTGTGCAAGGGGCGACCAAAAGGAAGCACGGTAGTGCTATGTGGCTTCCCTCAAAGGAGTGCCCAGCAAGGAGACCTTGGTGATCGAAGAGCTCGAGCCGAGGGACGAAGAGGAAGTTAGAAGGGGAGAGCCGGCGGAAGAACTAGAAGAGGTCCTGGTCGGGCCACCGGGACAGGACAGAAAGGTGAGGATAGGGACCGCCGCCCCCGAAGAGTTGAAAGAGCAGCTGAGGGAGTTCCTGAGAAGTAACGCAGACGTGTTCGCCTGGTCTCACGAGGACATGCCTGGTATTGACACACGAATAGCGGCTCACTACTGGAACATCGACAATGAGGCCAGGCCGGTCAAGCAGAAGCGGAGGAATTTCGCACCGGACCGGAACGACGCGGTGGCTGAAGAGGTGGAGAAGCTGGTGCAGGCAAAGTTCGTCAGGGAAGCGCACTACCCTACTTGGCTCTCGAACGTTGTCATGGTAAAGAAGTCCAACGGGAAGTGGCGGATGTGCGTCGATTTCACCGACTTGAACAAAGCATGCCCCAAGGACAGTTTCCCACTACCGACCATCGATCTTCTCGTCGACTCCATGGCGGGGTATGAAATGCTAACGTTCATGGATGCTTTTTCAGGATATAACCAGATCCGAATGACGGCGCGCGACCAGGAGCACACAGCTTTCATTACCGATAAGGGGCTCTATTGCAACAATGTTATGCCATTCGGGTTAAAGAATGCTGGGGCAACATATCAACGGCTGGTCAACCTCATGTTCAAATCCCAGATCGGGCGTAATGTGGAGGTTTATGTCGACGACATGTTGGTGAAGAGCAAGGAGGCCGCCGACCACCTACGGGATCTGGAAGAGACGTTCCGAACGCTCCGCAAATACCGGATGAAGCTCAACCCCGACAAGTGCGCCTTCGGCGTCGCCTCGGGGAAGTTCCTGGGTTTTATGGTGTCACAAAGGGGCATTGAGGCCAACCCGGAGAAAATTCAAGCCATCATCGACATGCAGGCGCCCAAAACAACGAAAGACGTCCAGAGGCTGGCGGGACGTATCACTGCCCTGAATAGGTTCATCTCTCGGTCCACGGACAAGTGCCTACCGTTCTTTAAGATCCTGCGCAAGGCGTTCGAGTGGAACGAGGAGTGTGAAGTAGCCTTTGGTCAACTCAAACAATACCTGAGCTCAGTCCCGCTGCTCAGCCGAACCGTCCCGGGGGAGGAGTTGTTTCTCTATTTGGCCGTGTCGGCGACAGCAGTGAGCTCAGCTTTGGTCCGAGAAGAAGGGGGAATCCAACGGCCAGTCTACTACACCAGCCGTGCCTTGCATGGAGCAGAAGAACGGTATCCGAAGATGGAACTTATGGCCTTCGCACTTGTGACCGCAGCTCGATGCCTAAGACCGTATTTTCAAGCTCACACGATTGTGGTACTTACCGACCAGCCATTGAAGAGCGTCCTGCACAAACCCGAGACTTCAGGCCGATTGGTGAAATGGTCCGTTGAACTTAGTCAATTCGACATCCGTTACCGACCCCGACTGGCGGTCAAGGGGCAGGCTGCCGCAGATTTCATAGCAGAATTCACTAACCCGCCCCCGGCCACCCCTGACGCCGACCCCCCTGAGAGCCCCTGGGTCCTGAACGTTGACGGTTCTTCCACTCACGGTTCCGGCGGCGCCGGCATGGTCCTCGTCACCCCCGAAGGCTACAAAATGGAGTATGCTCTCCGCTTCAAGTTTCCTGCCACCAACAACGTCGCCGAGTACGAAGCACTCATCGCCGGCCTCCGAATGGCTCGGCGAATGGGGGCCGAGCAAATAGTGGTCCGAAGCGACTCTCAGCTCGTGGTGGAGCAGGTTCAGGGAGAGTACGAAGCAAGAGAAGACAACATGAAGCAATACTGCCAAGTGGCGAAGAGCTTGGCCAGAAGATTCCCTAAGGTACTACTGGAGCACGTACCGAGACTGCAAAACGAGGAGGCAGACCGGCTAGCCAGAATTGCCTCGTCCGAGGAGCTCGACCCGAGAGTCCCGTTCGAGATCCTTAATTCACCGAGCATCCAGAGCCCAGAGGTTGACCAGATCGAGCCAGAATCCTCCTGGATGAGCCCAATTAAGAACTACTTGGAGAGCGGATCCCTGCCTGAGGACCGAAACGAGGCGAGGCGGGTTCAGTATCGCTCGAGTAGGTACCTTATACAGGGCGGAGTACTGTACAAAAGGGGGCACACCATGCCGCTGCTCCGCTGCGCCAATGCGGAAGAAGCAGACTACATAATGTGGGAGGTCCACGAAGGGGTGTGTGGAAACCACTCTGGTGGTCGTTCCCTCGCCAAGAAGATATTGCGAACGGCCTATTATTGGCCCACCATGGAAAGAGACGCCCAGGAATTCGTCAAGAGATGTGATAAGTGCCAACGGTTCGCCAACATCCCGAGACAGCCATCTCAAGAATTGACCCCAATCCAGACTCCTTGGCCTTTCACCCAATGGGGGATTGATATTGTGGGCCCATTACCACTCGGCAAAGGATAGACGAAATTTGCCGTGGTGGCAATCGACTACTTCACGAAGTGGGCGGAGGCAGAAGCCCTCCCGACGATTATCGAGGAGAAGATGCAAAAGTTCCTATGGCAGAATATTGTGTGCAGATTCGGAATCCCCAAGGTCGTCATAACGGACAACGGGAAGCAGTTCGAGGGCAGATAGTTCAACAAATTATGCGTCGACCTGGGGATAAGTCACCACGCCTCGTCCCCCGAGCACCCCCAGGCGAACGGCCAAGTTGAAGTCACCAACAGATCACTTTTGAAGATCCTCAAGACGAAGTTGGAGAAGGCCAAGGGCTTGTGGGCAGAAGAGCTCCATAACATCTTATGGGCCTACAGAACGACGGAGAGAGTGTCTACGGGTTAGACGCCGTTCTCACTCACCTTCGGCGCTGAAGCTGTCATCCCAGTAGAGATCGGTCTCCCCAGCCCCAGAACGGTGCAATTCGACCTCGCCACCAACGGCGAGGCCATGAATGTGGACTTGGATCTGTTGGAGGAACGATGGCTACAGACAGCTGTGAGAATGGCGTCCTACCAGCAAAGGATGCGCCAGTACCACAACTCTAGGGTTCGACCAAAAGACTTCGCGACCGGGGACCTTGTATTGAAGAGAGTCAACCAGTCTACCAAGGATCCCAGAGAAGGAAAGCTCGGACCTAATTGGGAAGGACCCTACCAGGTTATCGGCAGTACTAGGAAGGGCACCTACAGGCTAAAGAACTCGGAAGGGAAGGAGCTTCCACACCCGTGGCACGCAGAACATCTAAGGAAGTACTACTCTTGAAAGGCTCCTACTTGTAATTCCCCTGAATCTCAATAAAAGCGACTATTCAGCAAATTGTTCACATGAATCGACTTTGAATTTATCTACTTGCGGGGAATCAAAATAGAATCTGCTCGGCCAAGCGCCGAGCAGAGCCAGAGGGCCTTAGGTGGCAATGGCACAGAACTAGAATCTGCTCGGCCAAGCGCCGAGCAGAGCCAGAGGGCCTTAAGTGGCAATGGCACAGAAGTAGAATCTGCTCGGCCAAGCGCCGAGCAGAGCCAGAGGGCCTTAAGTGGCAATGGCGCAGAACTAGCATCTGCTCGGCCAAGCGCCGAGCAGATCCAGAGGGCCTTAAGTGGCAATGGCGCAGAAATAGAATCTGCTCGGCCAAGCGCCGAGCAGAGCCAGAGGGCCTTAAGTGGCAATGGCACAGAACTAGAATCTGCTCGGCCAAGCACCGAGCAGAGCCAGAGGGCCTTAAGTGGCAATGGCACAGAACTAGAATCTGCTCGGCCAAGCGCCGAGCAGAGCCAGAGGGCCTTAAGTGGCAATGGCGCAGAACTAGCATCTGCTCGGCCAAGCGCCGAGCAGATCCAGAGGGCCTTAAGTGGCAATGGCACAGAAGTAGAATCTGCTCCGCCAAGCGCCGAGCAGAGCCAGAGGGCCTTAAGTGGCAATGGCTCAGAAATAGAAACTGCTCGGCCAAGCGCCGAGCAGAGCTAGAGGGCCTTAAGTGGCAATGGCACAGAAGTAGAATCTGCTCGGCAAAGCGCCGAGCAGATCCAGAGGGCCTTAAGTGGCAATGGCGCAGAAATAGAATCTGCTCGGCCAAGCGCCGAGCAGAGCCAGAGGGCCTTAAGTGGCAATGGCACAGAACTAGAATCTGCTCGGCCAAGCGCCGAGCAGAGCCAGAGGGCCTTAAGTGGCAATGGCGCAGAACTAGCATCTGCTCGGCCAAGCGCCGAGCAGATCCAGAGGGCCTTAAGTGGCAATGGCACAGAAGTAGAATCTGCTCGGCCAAGCGCCGAGCAGAGCTAGAGGGCCTTAAGTGGCAATGGCTCAGAAATAGAAACTGCTCGGCCAAGCGCTGAGCAGAGCCAGAGGGCCTTAAGTGGCAATGGCACAGAAGTAGAATCTGCTCGGCCAAGCGCCGAGCAGAGCCAGAAGGCCTTAAGTGGCAATGGCGCAGAACTAGCATCTGCTCGGCCAAGAGCTGAGTAGATCCAGGGGGCCTTAATTGGCCATGGCATAGAACTTGAATCTGCTCGGCCAAGTGCCGAGCAGATCCAGAGGGCCTCGAGTGGCCATGGCACAAGTGGAATCCCTTCGGCTATAAACGCCGGTCTATTCATCTTTGGTACGTACAAGCATTCTACAAACCATTCCAATCAAACATTCAACAAACATAACGGACACAGAATGTACGAAAACAAACCCATTCCATTAGTGAAAGGAGGAATACAGTTTCAAAAAAAAAAAAAAAAAAAAAAAAAAAACGAGAATGAACAACAAAAGATGCCCATGCGAAAGGCGGGCTCCAGCAGACGAGGGCCCAAGCCATCTTCAAGCCTGAGCGCGGTCCCCAATTTGTCCCTCAGTGGCTTCTGGCCGGTCACCGACCTGGTCACCAGCAGCGGCTTCTGGTTGAACCTCAGCGGCTTGGCCCTCTCCAGCAGTATCCGCTCCGGCCCCTTCCTCAACCACTTGGCCAGTAGCACCCTGACCATCCACAGGTGCGAGGTCATTGAGAGGATCCAGGCTCGAGAAGTCCGACTCGGGATACTTCTTGGACGCCTGTTTCCGAGCCGACTCGAAGCCCATTTGAAAGGTGGGTTCCAGCAAGGCCTGGAAGTCGCCCCCTTTCTTAAATTCCTCAACGGCTTCGACCATTGCCCTCTTGAGCTCCTCACCGTGAGCTGCTACAGCTCTTTCCAGATTGTGCCTCTTTGCCTCTTCGGCCGTGAAGCTCAGGAGTAGCTTGTTGGCTTGCCTGGCGAGCCTTTCATTATCGGCCCGAGCCGACTGAAGCTCCTCCAGAGCAGAATCCCTCTCGGCCCTAGCAGCCGAGACGTCGCCCTTCAGCGACTGAACCTCCTGGACGAGCGCCGAGCTGGCCGCCTTCTCCTTCTGGAGAGCCTTTTCCGAGCCCCCTAGGCGATGACCCAGAGCCATAACCCTGGCAAGAGACTGAAATCCGAGGGGTTAGAACTTGTATCACATGAAAAGTAGTGAAGAGCAGAGCGTTAACCACACGGGAGCACACCTTGAACAGGTCGTGGTTGGCGTCCCTGACCAATCAGGAGTTGGGATGCTTGGACAACCTCGTGATGTCTGTAGGTCTCACCGCCTCTGCCGCCCTCTCCCAGACCACGTCCGAGTTATCGATGACGTTCGCGGGGGCAGAGGCTGCCGGACCAGCACGGGCCTGGGGGTCTGCTGGAGTGACCGCGCCTCGCCTCGGCTGCGATCCCTCGGAATGCCCCGGAGGTCTGACAGCAACTGAAACCTGACCCCTCCCCTTCTGGGGTGACGCCTTCTTCGATGGAGGAGGGGGAGGAGGGAGTTCTTTAGCGACCTCGGCCGTCTTTTGGCGCTTCGACCCTAACGCGCCGGCTGCCGCGACCGTCCTCTTCCGGGCCAGGAAGTTGATGTCAAAACTCATCGTGTCCTGCTCGGCGGCTGGCTGGAGTTCTTAACAACCGGGTTGAACCGCTGTAGTATCGACCTGAGCAGCCGCAGCGACCGGGCGATCTGCAAGGGATGACCAGAAATGTCAGAGAACGATCGCCATAACGAAAGTAAAAATGTACTCACTCCTCTCACGTTCAGCGGCCAAGGCCTCTCTGCTCGGTTCGGGCCCCAAGAGATATAGAGCGAGCGCCTCGACAGTCACCAAGTCCTTGGCGTTACGAAACTCGTACTCTTTGACCGCCTCTACCGCCGCCTTGTGCTCGGCAGACAGAAGAGGCTTTACCCGACCTGACACTCGTAAGGCACCTAAGTCAAAACGGGCGACGCATGCAAAAAACATCGGGCAAAAGGGGAGGAAGAAGACACGGAGTAAGGATCATACCCTTCTTGCTCGGGTAACCCCATTGCCTGGGGATCCGAGCGGAGAAATCTGTCTCCCAGGGGCAGAACTCCCAACCCTCTCTGCTAATGAAGAAGAACCGGTCCTTCCAGTTCTTGTGTGAAGAAGGAAGCTCGCCAACTAGATCGAGCCTGGTCGACCGACCTGAGAAGTACCAGTATCCCTTCCCGTGCTCGGCCGGCCTATAACAATGCGAGAACTCCTCTGGCGTCACGTCCCTCCCATGGACGATTTGCCAGAGGATCATACAACCCGCCATGATCCGCCAAGCGTTCGGCGAGAGTTGTCCCGGGGCGAGACGCAACCTCTGCAGAATCTCTCTGACCGGCCGAGGGAACGGTACACGAAGGCCGCCAGCTAGAGCGCCCTCGAAGATAGCTATCTCCCCCTCCCTGGGCGAGCACGCCCGGTCCCTAGAGCCAGGGACCCTACACCTTACCCCTTTCGGGATCTGGTACGCTCGCCGAAGGGCGACGACCTTCTCCCTGTCAAGAGAGGAGGCGACCCTCTCTGCACCGTACCCGGGGCCATCCTCTCCCTCCCCCTCGCCGGGTTCGACCTCCATGGCTCGGGCAGCAACCTCAGCGGGTTGGTCCCGTTCCTCCCCGACTCCAGAGTAAGCGGCCCCGACTCCTTGGGACCCCCCGGAGTCCCCCACAGAGGCCTCTTCCTGGGTCCGGCGCCTCTCGACTCGATACCCATTGGAACCCGTCTCTTCCGTGTCTGAACTAACCCCCTCCGGGTTCGACATGGTCCCGAGAGGTACACAGCCCTCAATCCTATTGAACACCGGCCTAAACAACTCACGCAAATCCCCAAGAACGGATTCTAAGAACTCCGCCCTGTCAACAAACCCCGACAGGTCGGGAATTTGACCTCTCCTCTCAAACATGGACACACAGCGGGTAATAAGCCAGTACATACAATCAGAGGGCGAAGCTTACCACGTTCTGAAGCACCAGCGACGATTTTCGAAGCAAACCGGCAGTGAAACTAGGAGGATGGCACCTCTTGGCCGGCCGGAGATGACGAAGACGACGGTGGAGGCGTAGACAGCGACGACGGCAAAGTGAGTTAGGTTTTTCTCTCTCTCTCTCTCTCTCTCTGCGTATTTGGTAAAAAACAATGAGGCCGAAATTGGGGGCAACCGCCTTACAAAATTTCCCCCACGCCTTTGAAATCAACGGCCCAGATGACCCTCGGTGATGGGACATCAACGGTCGAGATGTGACACGGCTTTTCGACTTCTGACTGCTAATCCCTGGCCGCCACGTGGGGGCAGGCGAAACGACGGGATAGTGCCTGCCATAATTACGCCGCCCTTGCTATAAATGCGCTCCGCGTTCTGCGGTCGGACCGACCGACGAAATTCCTCTGACCCCGAACAGATGGCCAGATGAATTGGGGGCATCTGGTGACGGGGATTTCCCGACCAGACCGGAAGCCCGCCTCGTACCGCCTAGTCGTATCCCGACCAGGTCTCCATTCCATCCGTCCACGAACTTCCTGATCTGAAGGGTCGCTCGCAACGGTCCCCTGATCGGGTCGGCGTTCGACCGTGTCCACGGGGCCCACTTTTGACACCGGCCTCTCTGGACTGCATCAGGGACGTGGATGTGGCATGTACCTGCAACAACCGCCACGCACCTGACACCGCTCTGAGCACACGCCACCCTGGAGTGTGAAGATGGCGCTCTCGAGTACTCTGACATAGTTCTGACCTTCCAACTAGAAGCCGCCACGTGGAAGGACCACCTACCTCCACTATGCAAGCATACAAGGAAAAACTGCGGCCCCTTCGAAGGTATGCATACACAGTCAACCCATTGAATCTCTCCCTCTCTCCCACGTCGGAATCACCTTGAATCTAACTTGCACACCGGAGGGCCATTGGCTCCCATCACACCGGTGGGTTTTGGTGCAGGAGATCACCGTCCGACCATTGTGCCGTTCATCCCGGACCTGAGGGCAAGCCCGCACGAGATAGCTGCATCATCACTTCATATTAAAGGATTAAAATGCTGGTTGAAAGGTGACATTATTTGGAATTTAGGGACATATCATTTTAGAAAATGATTCAATTGTCTCCACTCCATATATATATATATTTAACTTCTCTCTTAACATCGATACAGCACACTAGCAAATGAAAATGCTGTAGTGAATGTAGGATTATACGCATCAAGGTTTCATCAGCTTTAGCATTGTCTCTATTTCGGCCATATCAAAATTTCGTCAGCTTTAGCAGCAGATGCAAGAGGCCGCTGGTATGGCTTGCATTGGCCCATTATACCCTTATACCTGTGTTTGGAATAAAAGAAGGGTGCGATTACATCTCGGCATGCGCAATTTCACATATGAGATGGTATTACACAATCCACAAGGAGGGATGAGCGTAAAAATCGGGGCTTTGCCCTTCACTCCTATATATTATATTATATATTGCAATTTAGCTTAATATGTTATATTATATTTTGTATTATTTTATAGCACATGATACTATTATAATATATTCATACATCATAATTTAATAGTGTAATATTGTTATATAAACATTATATTTTCCTATGATATAAGGCAAGAAAGTAATTTTATACACTAATTAGTCTAATTCTATTCTTTATCTCACCCTATCCAAATATGGATAATCTCCTATCACAATATTATTTATTCTCATCATCTCTTACCTAATCTCATAATATCACTTATTAATTATCACCTACAATTTAATTTCACAAATAAACGTGATTGCGTAATTGCATAAAACCTTTTAAGGAAAAGGTTTTTACATATCACGTGGTAATTGGTGAAACCTGATCCTACAAAAAAAAGCTGCCAATTATTTTCTCTTTTTTGGGAATAAAGCTGCAATAATTCAGTTCTTTTAGTAGACACAAGTGACAAAGGTGACCCATTGATCAAACCCAGTTGCCTTGTAAGAAAGAGGGTGACCCATCTAATAATGAACACACTAATCATACTTAAATTCTATATTCTACACAGCAAAGTAATATATAACTATCTATATTACAAGGAAAAAGCTATCCCGAGCTCACCTTAAGTAGTTTATCCATAAGCCGCCTCCTTTTTTTGGTATAGTTTTATACAAAAATCACAATATAACTATTTTTAGACCAAATTTTCACATTAAAATTCAATTATATTAAACCATATGCATGGACAAAAATAGCCGTATGCAATTCGATTTTATTTGATTTAGGTCCTTTGATAGGCTCGCATCCGTCTCTTTTTCTAATTTTGTTAATCAAACCATCTTACTAAGAGAAAAATATCGTTTCTTTCTAATTTTCTTAATTAAACCATCTTAGTAAGAGGAAAATAATGATGTAGCACACTTATAACATTTCCATTGCTCATGTGGCTCAATCGGAAAGAGAGCTCATGAAAAGATATATGATATGTTAATATGTATGCATATATATATATATACACACACACATATATAGAAAGATACACTGAGAAAGATTAATGGGACCATCATAGACTTTAATTCTATCACTAAAATGATAGTTTAATAGGTATATATATACATATATATGACTAATTCCATGGCAAGTTGAAGTTTATCATCGACTCAAATTATTCAATGGTCTCACACTTGGTGCATGTACAAGAATGTGCGTGGTTCACTGTGACATGCCCACCTGTCTCACTAAAAGCCTTCACATGATCCAATGCAAGTGATGTAAGAGCAAAGTCCAATATGTCACCAAACAAAGAAACGTATCTTTCTTTTGCAATACCATAATAATAAAAAATGGAATAAAAATTCGAATTTCTATTAACGGAGGGTCAGAAGCTAAGATCAAACTCAGAGCCGAAGAAATCGAAAACACAAACGTACAAAGTGGTTTATTCTAAATTCTGAACTTCTCTCTCTCTCTCTCTCTCTCTCTCTCTCTCTCTCTCTCTCTCTCTATATATATATATATATATCGCTCTCTTCTCTCTCTCTTATTTATTGTTTTGCAGCTCTCAGATGCTCAACCATTCTAGAAACCCAGATCGGTTCAGTTCAATATCCTCCATTTCTCATAGGCTCTCTCTCTCTCTCTCAAACACACATACAACACAAACCCATTTCCTCACTCTGTAAGCCACTCTGCTTCTGTATTGGTGGTGCTCTGACTTGGTTTAAGGTAGTATTTCAGGAAATACCAATTATTTTCCCACTGTTTGATCTGTTGGAATACTATTCTAGTTGTATTAATTTGAATTAGTCTGTTATTTTGTCTTGTTTTGTATTTGAATAATAGAAAAGAAAAATCCAACTTGGAGTAAAGCTTATTGGTAATTTGAACTTGAGCTAAGGTTCAGGTTGTAGGGAATTTATATAAGGTATTTGTACGAGGGAGATTGGGTTGATTATATTTTGATTTTGGTGATAGAAAGGTAAGGTATGTTGGGGTTCAATTCAGTGGGAAATGATGGATTTCATCTTATTGCTGGATTGGGATATGTTTCTTTCTATCTTATTTTTGTCTGCGAATTTTTTATATTCAATTTTGAATTCTGAATTCTTGGTGATTCACCTTCATGAAGAAGTCGGAATGCAACGGGATTGATCATTCTTTTCTCTCCGTAAATTATCTGCAAGGCTTATCTGGACAAACAAAAATGCATTATATTCACAGGAAAAGTACAAATTACATTTTTACTGATTTTTTTTTTTTTTTTGGGGGGGGGGGGGGGGGGGGGAGGAAGATTTGATTTCGAGAAAACGTTATGGTAGTAAAATCCATGAAATAAATTAGATAGGGTCTTTTAACGAATTTCTGAAATGCCTTCTGTCTTTGTTTTTGCTGAATGCATACTTGAAAAGGAAATAAAATTTTCATCAGATGTTATCCAAAGTACAATTTCAAGTTCAAGTTCAAGTTCAAGTTCTGCTCGGTGATGCAGTACAAATTTTAAGGATACGTTAAAATATAGATCAAAAGCCTAACGTAATCCCATGCCTTGGATGTTTATCGGGGGTCTTTACAAAGATGTTGCATCAGACCGACCCTACTTTGAATTGGAAATCAAGATTTGCTCACATGTTACATGGTTTTGCTCCTTTATTTGTTCTCTTGGAGAAAAGTAGGCAACATTATCCTGGGGGTTTCTTTTCATGTTAATCATAATCTTAGTAGAGATTAAGGAAATAGGCAAGAGCAGAATTTTTTGGGAAAAACAAAAGAAGAAGAAAACAACAAAGAGAGAGTACACAATAGTGTAGAAATGGAATTGTTACCAACTTATACTTCATTTTTTCCTGTATCAGTCTATTATCTATGAGTTCTGCAAAGTTGTAGCTTGTTATGCTTTGCAGGGACTACTTTGGGTTTATTTTGCTAAAGACACTGATGGAGGACAAGCAATTGGATTTTAATCAACCACTTCTATCTGTGAGGCGATTCTCATCGACAGTGGCCTCAGAGAAAGATGACAAGAGGAAGACTGATAATTCCCTCCCCAGTATACCTCCCCTTCCATTTTACAGATCAGAATTGAAATCAGGACCAGTGAGGAACCCAGGGACTGTTCCTTTTCTGTGGGAGCAGTCTCCAGGAAGACCCAAGGATGAAAGAAAATCACAAACTGATCCTCTTGAATGGGCCCCTATGATCCCCAAGCTTCCACCTGGGAGGATAATGAAATTTGAACAGCAAGCTCCTTTCAAAGTTTCTGAAGATTCAATTGCAACTGGGCGTGAAGCAGGAAAAGTTCATTCTAGCTCACTAAGTTTTTCATCTGCAGAAGAAAATATTACGAAAATTGATAGCACCAAAGTTGCAATGCAAGACGAGGAGAGTTCCGATTCAGAGGATAATGATGAAGCATACCAAGATGCTCTTGATACACTTTCAAGGACCGAATCATTCTTCATAAACTGTAGTTTAAGTGGCTTGAGTGGACTAGATGATCCAGAGACGAGACCATCTCGAACCTTTTCAACAGATCTGCAAACTCGGGAATTCATGATGGGTCGCTTTCTGCCAGCAGCTAAGGCAATGGCTTCCGAAACACCTCAACATGCTTCCTGGAAGCAACCAATGACTCGAGAGCGACCGCAACAGGTGAAGAAGGTTATAAGCGCGGAGAAGCGGTCAGCAATCTATTGCTCTAGGCCTATTATTTTACCAAATTATGCCGAGGATAATAGGGAAGAACAGAGTGACGATGAAGATGATGACTATGATGAATCTGGAAATTTATCAACTAAAGTTTGTGGGTTGTTACCTAGGTTTTGCCTTTTGAATCCAGTACCAGGGATGAGTGTGCGAACCCGGGTACCAAAGTCTCCTGTCAGTAGGATGCAGGCTAGATCTTCATCTGTTGTTTCTTGCCAACAAACTGAAAACAAGGTATACAAGTTCTGTTTTCTATCAGCTGTTCTTCAATTCATTTCTTGTTTTATTTTACATTCCGCCAAAAAGTTTTGTTGATCAGTTGAATTTTTCATTCTTACAGCGTGTGGGGGTTGCTACTCATGAGCAAAGATCAATAGGTGAACCCCGGAAAAATGATCTGCGTGAACATAAGAATGTGGTGAGGAATATGTCCAACCGAGTTCCTTACCAGAGTAATTCTCAGAAATTGGAAGGAACATATCTCTATAAGCATTTTGAGAGTAGTGGCGTGTCACCCCAGCAGAATATATTACCTCACTCCAGCTTTTATGAAGAAAAAAGATTTCTTGATGTCCCCGAAGGAGCAGAAATTGGTGAGATTAATGGCTTCAGCTCACAAAAAAGATGCTCCAACAGCTTTGAGGAATTAATGGCTGATCAGAGCACCAAAAGAGAAATAGGCTCAGCAAGTCCTATGGCTGAGAAAACTCTGTATGTAGATTCTGTACATAAGGTGGTTTCTCCGAAGTTGAATCCATTTTCTTCAGATTGGAAGGGGCTATCCATCTCAATAAATAATGATTTGGAGATTACTGCAAAAGTTAGGGGGTTGGAAGAACCTCCTTCAGTAGATTCCTTTCTCAAAGACATCAAGAACTCAAATATTGTGGATGAGGAAGTGATATTGCAACCTAAAAGACTGGACCCTGCTGATGAGGGGATGGAGATGCTGAAGGGTTTTGGACGGCATCAAGATCTTTGTCAGGAGTCGATTATCTCTGCAAATTTTAAATTGTCTAGAAATGGATACATGGATATTCAAAATCAGCAGCAGCTTACAGAAGTGGAAAATGTAGAAAATTCTCCGGAAATGAACTCACAATTTCCTCTTCCCCCGCCTTTACCAAAATCTCCATCTGAGTCTTGGCTTTGGCGTACTTTGCCTAACATGTCCTCGAGGAATTCATCTTCACGTTCATACCATGGTATCAGAATGAATTCTCGACACTAGGCTTCCAGGATGCCATCTGTTGATCCCAAGTGGGAAAGTATAGTTAAAACCACAAAAGTGCAAGTGCAACACCTGCACCAGTGGTTTTCTGAGGTAAACTCATTTGCTTCCTTCATCTTTTCACTTGTGTTTACTAGGGTGAAAGCTGAAATGCACTCACAATTTCTCTTGTTCTTTCAGGAACTAATAACGCCTGCATTAGAAGCTTAGTGCAAAAGCTCGAACTGGTCTTTTAGCTGTTGCATTTGCCTTGGATAGCAAGCCCATTATTTCAGTGGGTTCAAAGGTAATAAGATTGTATATTTTTCTCTTGCATATATTTACTCCTGAGATCTCGTTCTATTTGTTACCTCTGTGATAATGGGTTGGCAATTGTAATTTGTGATATGCCCATTTCCCCTGTAACCAAAAGCAGATATCTTTGCTTGTAAAGGCGGTCAATTTATTGAATTTCAAGTTCTGATGTGTGCTTTTGTTTAGTCAATGATAAATTAATTTAATTTTTGATATGGGTGCTAGGAATTATATTGGAAAGAAGCTTCATTTTAAACTGCCTTTCTGATTATGCAACCATAGATAGATAGGTGTTTTTTCAATCAGCTGAAGCAAATGCTAGCCTTTACACGTATTTTTATTTTTACTATTGGGCTCTAGTAAATTATTAGTTGTGATTGTTGGCTGCAACTGAATTAAGTGAAGAATGCATGCTTGGGCATGCACACGAATGGCAATGGGCATGCACGCGAATGGCAATGGGATGGGTTTGGGTTGGGGACCCCTACCTCATTTCTGCCCCCACTATAGTAACCTCTCCTCTCATACCTGTCTTGCATTCTTTATGTTACTTATATTTTTAAATATATTATAGACAAAGTAAAAAATAAAATTGCAAAAATAAGAAAAAAAAATCAACATAGTCGTATTTTAATAAAATATGTATATATATAAAATAAATATATATGTATAAACGGAGCGAGTTCGGATTGAAACAGGTTATTGCACTTTGTCTCTAAACCTGCTCTGCTCTGATTAGCATCACCTCATACCCGGGTTATTTTGCCACTCCTAGGTATGAGGCAACTTACAAACTATAGGACTACTGCTTGGTGTTCCTTTCTCTCAGTCTGCTACTTCGATCAATGCCTTTGTCTTGACGAAGAAAAACAAAAAACAAAAAACATTTTTTCCTTGCAGGGGAATGGTATGTTCCTTATAAATTTGGCGGACAAGAAGCCCTCGATTCAGGTTGTTTGGTCCCGTCTATTAGTGAACCGGGAATTAAAATCTTAATTATATGTGATTTTAGAGAGAGAGAGAGAGATTTTGTATGCTTTCCAAGTCCAAGAGGCTACAATGTTTCCTTTCCAATTAGCTTGTATGCTTGCAACCTCTTGGGATGTGAAATTTATTTGCTTTCCCATCCATTTTGGGCATGGGATGAGAATTAGGCATACTTATATTCTGTATAAATATTCTAGCTGTACAACATTACTAAAACTAAAAAGTAAAATACATCTCATGCTTCTATGAAATCAGTTGTTTAGAAACCAGGCTTCTTGGTGTTATTCAACACACCTCTCAATAATAGATTTCCTAATTGGGCCAAATTTTAATGAATAAAGATAGCTATTTGCTCCGGTATAAGTAGTCATTATCTATTCTCTCACCGCAAGAGGAGCTGATTGGAATTGTTTGAGCAATTCCCATAGTCCGAGCGATTCCCTTGGTCGTTGACCTCTTGTCAATTTTTATTCTGAATAACTTTATTAAAATTAGAAGGAAATTATGCAAAGACTTTTAATTCTGCAAATTGTGCATGTTTTAATTTTAATTTGCTGGCTGTAACTTTAATTTGAGCTGCAAATCCTATCCTAAAGACAGTGATACCCACATTAATAGCAGCGCTCTGGTTCCAACATTGAATAGATTAATGGATAAGAATATTGCACGTCAATAATAAAAATTAAATATAATCCAAAACATCTCTATATTGAATCTCAACTTTGGATAAAGTTGTTATAATTTCTCTATTGCTTTTAAGTTTACATACAACTGCATTAATTTTAGTAAAAAGTATTTTACATGCACGCGATTCCTAGTTAATGTCAGGTAAAAATTTTTTTATTTATAAACTTCTTGGTGTTATGCAACACACCTCTAAGAGGAGAGAGGTTATTCGAGTAGTTACTGGCTCCCGCCCCAAGCCACGAGTTTACTTACTTCATTAACCATAACTTCTCACTAACCTACTAACTTTATACTGTGCCTTTTAATTTAACAAAAAAAACACACACACACACCTGTAGGAGTAAGAGCACTTATTGGTCATTCAATGATAGAAGGAAAAAAGTGGAATTTTCCAAATTTTCAAACTTTTTCCATCACCAAAATTAACTTCAAGTCAAATTATGGGGAGCACACCATCACATCAATTTTAAATACTAAGACCCACTGATTAGAGCCTATTAGCTGGCCTACTCCGATCCTTCTATTATTTGATAATAATGACATTGCCCTAAAAACAAATTGAGAATTAAGTCATTGAGTGTGGAAAAAATCTAGTGGGAATGTAACGCCTTATTTTTAAATTTAAAAATTACTTATTAAATAATTTTTAACTTTCATGTATTTTACGGGTCTCCCATTGTAAAGCTTAAAATTGAGTGATAGTATTAAATATTTGTCCCATTTGGCATTGTAATAATCGACAATTTAAACTTTACAAAACAAGGATAGGAGAATCAGAAAGACATATTGTGGAGACCTACAATGTGTAATTTATTATTATTTAAAAAAAGATAATGTTACACAATCAAAATATTCATATTGAGTTTATCATAAGAATGATGTGGTTAAATAAGACTCATTCCTTTTAAAATAAAACACCTATTACAATGGCGCTTAGTTATTAAAATGTCACTGTCACATATTTTGATAAATTTTTTTTTTTGTACTTTACAAAATATCTCTCCATTGAATCCCGACTATCTATAAAGTGTTATAATTTCTGCTATTGCTTTTAAATTTACATACAACTATATTGGTCTTAGTAAAAAGTACTTTAGATACATGTGGTTCTAAGTTAATGCCACGTAAAAAGAATTTCATTTATAAACTTTTTGGTGTTATGCAACACACCTCCATGAGGAGAGGGGTTGTCCAAGTGGTTACTGGCTCCTGTCCAAGCTAGGAGTTCACTCACTCCATCAACCATAACTTCTTACTACTCTACTAACCTTATATTATATTTTTTAATTCTAAGAAAACAAAAACACACCTCTAGGAGTTAGAGGTCTTATTGGTCACTTAATGATAGAAGGAAACGAGGGTAATTTTTGAAATTTTCAAACTTTCTCCATCACCAAAATTATCTTCACGTCAAATTATGGGGATCATACCATCACATCAATTTTAAATACTAAGACCCACTGATTAGAGCCTGTTAGCTGGCCTACTCCGATCCTTCTATTATTTGATAATAATGACATTGCCCTAAAAACAAATTGAGAATTAAGTCATTGAGTGTGGAAAAAATCTACTGGGAATGTAACGCCTTATTTTTAAATTTAAAAATTACTTATTAAATAATTTTTAACTTTCATGTATTTTACGGGTCTCCCATTGTAAAGCTTAAAATTGAGTGACAGTATTGTAAAATTTGTCCCATTTGGCATTGTAATAATCGACAATTTAAACTTTTTTAAGCAAGGATAGGAGAACAGGAAAGGCATATTGTGGAGACATCTGTTTAATTTATTATTATTTTAAAAAAGATAACGCTATACAATCAAAATATTCATATTGAGTTTTCTTAAGAATGATGTGGTTAAACGAGATTTATTCCCTTTAAAATAAAACACCCATTATAATAGCTCTTAATTACAAAAATGTCATTGTCACATCATTCTGATAATTTTTTTTTTTTGTATTTTACAAATAATTTTTTGAAATAATAACATTTTTCTTGTGAAAAGGCTAATCCTATATAATTAAAAAAATTCATGCTAAACTTAGCGCCAAAAGGACGTGGTTGGATGAAGCTATTTACTTTAAAACAAAACACTCCGTCTTGGCTCTTAATTATAGAAATGACATTGCGAAGAAATGTCTCATTCAATTTCTAATTATACCTTTTCTAACAAAAATTGCGGAGGTCGGCCAAGAGGTTTCTTTTAGCAATTCACTCTCAAAATATCACTATTTGGACTTATGCAAGTTTGTGGAATGACAAAGCATATGCCATGTGTGGGGCAGAGATTGACTGTAGGGGATGAGGTGGACGAACCTGTGGTCCCTTCTAGGAATTCTGGGGGTCGTCGTCGTGGCTCGGGTCTCCCGGAGAGGGTGTGGAGAGAATCAAGGGCAACTAAGAGAGAGATGGTGAGGCTTTGTAAGCTCAAGGCTTGGAGCATTCAGCAATGGAGTTTCAAGTGAAATAACCAGTTAGGAGCTAACAAGCTAGTCATGCATTAACCAACCAATTAACCATTCAAGTCTCTCTAACCCTGGAGTCATTTATGACTTGGTATATATAGTGAAAATAGGACTGATGTGGCTGCCACGTGGCAATCGCCAATTGGAAGAGCTTTAGAGCATCATGATCTTGGGCGGCTGTGCCAGCTCTACCCTGTTCAATTCGATGGGGAGGGGCACCTCACGCCTACCATGAATGTGAGTTGCTCCTCCAGCCAATTGATGCAACGTGGCACCATATCTAATGCAATACAGGTTGCATTTATGGAGAAGATATGGGCATTAATGGCTGAATGACCTTAATTGATCTTAAAAGATTTGATTGGATCTTAATTGATCTTGCACTTAAGTGTAATCTGGGAGGTAGTCTTTTTCTCTTAACTAGTTAATAGGACAAATCCCCGCACACCAGTGGGGCGAGCGACTTAATGGTTCATCTCGATTCTAGCCACTAATCCACAATCTGTATGAGGTCCCGAGGAGTGGAGAGGAGTTACCTGGAGAGTTTCTTGAATAATAAAGGTAGGAAAACCTTGAGCATGGGGTGCTTTCTTGATCATGTTGAGAATATCCATAATGAACCCAAGCTCACGGGGTGAGTGGGTGTTGAGGCGATTTGAAAGGAACCTTAGAGAACTCATAGGGGATGCCCGGTTGGAGATAGAGAGCACATAGGATTAGACCCACTTAGAGAACTCACGGGGGATGCCTGCTTGGAGAACTTCACAGGTGTTGCTTGCTTGGAGAAGACAATCCTTTGACGTCACCTCATGAGACTGACGCGAGATTGATTGTACTATAAAAGTGCAATCTATATGTCTTAATTAGTTCCTTGTTAGACCTAGAGTAGATTAATTATTTAGTTTTAGTCCTAATTCGTACTAACATAGTTTATTTTACTTGAAACAGGAATTCCATACTAAAAAGGACGAAATTGGGCAAAAGAGGAATAACTGTTCGAGCGATCGGAAAGGGCATTCAAATGCATGATATCAGCCATTCAAACAATAGAGCTTAGCATTCAAAGGGTACATATTAGCATTTGAATGGTGCGTCAAATGAAGTTCCGTCAGGATCAAGTCTGAAGATTGTTTGAGAGATTCAGAGAGATGTTTTACCGTCCAAAGTACGTTCGACGTAGCGTCTGAACAATGGTTTGTTGCGTTCAAACGGTATATATAGGCTTTCAAATGGTGGCGTGAAATCAGCATTTTTTGGAAGCTTATAAAAGCTGGGGGTGTTGTTGTTGTTAGGGTTAACTTTTCATTATTGTTTTAGGATAGTGTAATAGCAAGTTTAGAATAGAGGAGTAGTTCATAATTCTATTATTTTTTTCAATTCCTGTAATCAGATCTTTAATTTTTTAATCTTTTTCAATACAATTCAATATATTTTTATGCACTAGTTATGTCTTTGAGTAGCTAAATCCCATCTTGGTGACTTGATCTACTTAATACACTCAAGAGCAGGTACGGTAAAATAGTGTTCAATAATAACCTAGTAAGTTCGGGGTCAAACCAAAGGGAACGATTATCCATACATGCAAAGTTGACGCTAGAATTCTCCCACGGTAAAAACTTAGATACCGACTAAGTCATGCTAAACACAATAGCATTGCAATGGCTTTGGTTGGAACCTAAGCCAACCTATTTGAATTCTATCATAAACAGTACCGATGAGATCTGGACAGTTAGTGTATAAAATAAATAAATAGTAACCAAAATATAACAGTTTGTTTTGGGAGGTTTGATAATTGTTAAACTAGACTTTAAATTAAACTTAATAAAACGGTCTTGGATCCAATTGATCCGATTACTAGATTCACTCGAAATTCCAACAGAAGTTTTGTAACTTAAATCATTAGTTTCATCTTGAGCTTTTGATTCGGAAGATTTAACGATTAAAACAAAAAATTAATAATAATTAAATCTAGAATAATAAAATTAAAGTCATAGATTCATACCATTAATTTGTACAATAACTATACCAAATTAAGATTTGTGCGTGGAAATTATCAAACTTAGTCAAGAATATAAATTTTCTCAAAGATTTAGAATTTAATTACCAAGAATCAAAATATTTTAAAGATAAAAAATAAAATCCCAATTACTTCCGTTGATATCCCAAGATCCTTGGATGATTTTTACAATTGGCTCTAAGAAAAAAAAATTAGCTACTCATGGCAATGAAAAGACTTGGATTGAAAAACAATGACTTCATCAATAATTAGAAGCTCCTATATATATCTCTCTTGCTTGCCTCCTCTATAGCTCTTTCCCTCTTGCCAAGCTCTTAGTGTTGATATTTATAGACTCACAAGATGAAGCTATCAATTCCCTACAATGATGTATTATTTTTTTTTAATTATTAATTTATTCTTTTGTCTTCTTTCCATGTCAATTGTCATGTGAGTTGCCTTCTTTCTACGTAATTTGCCTTCTTTCCATGTCAATTGTCTTCTTTTTATGTCAATTGCTATGTGAGTTGCCTTCTTTCCATGTGAGTTTGTTCCCTCTTTTATCTAAAAGCCTACAAGATGCTTAACAAAATTTATTAGGATTAAAAGTAAATTAATTAAAACTATTTATAATTATTTTAATACTAACAAATACAAAGTTAGGAACTTGTAACTACACTTTTAAAATGTATTCACATCCCCCAACTTACTTTTTTCTAGTCCCTAGCGAAACAAATAAATACACTTAGAAAGATATGCTCTACTTTCATAGAGATCACGAGTGCATTTAGCATATGCACCAAGCTTTTAAACCCATAGGTTATCCCTAGTGGACGAGTAGTGTCTCGTGAGGATTTCCAGTGATGATACCTACAAACATCAAAATGGGTCTGCAACTGAGGATTAGGAGGATAAAGGATGACATGTATCAAAACACAAGTACATTCTATCTATCCTACTCTTTAATACTCAAGCAAGATAATGTCTTAGAACAACATATGAGAGGTTTTGTGTGTGTGTGTGTGTGTGTGATTATTACATTATAAGAAAAGTATTACAACATAAAAACAAATATATATCTTTTAAGTTTTGATTCAATCCTACTGCATATTCTCTCAGAAAAATAGAACATATGCCTCTCAAACCTGTTGTCCTTACAAAATAGTAAATGTAATGTAAAATAAAAAAAGATAACTATAAAGAAATTACATGAATATATAAAGTAAGAGACGACTTTGCATAGCTCCATGAAAGAATACTTAATGTTAAAATCTTATAAGCAATTGATAAGTGAATGATTTAGGAAGTGAATAAACAAACAATATACACATCAAATCCTCAAGAACTTTGTTCATGTTGTAACTTCGCCATGAAGTATAAAGTAGGGAGAAAGAAAGGATAAAAGACTTAAAACATATGTAATCAAGGCATGAATTAATCAATAAATACATACTTTCAATTTTTCTATTTGATTTGATTTGATTTGATATTTTTTCAACAGGCAACATCTTCTTCTTCTTCTTCTTCTTCTTCTTCTTCTTTTTTTTTACTTTTACTTCCGTTTTTTCTTTGTTTTTTTTTTCTTTCCTTCATTGCTAATTTGTTTTTTTTTTTCATATTGCAAATAAATCACCCCCTTTCTCAATTCAACTTGCACAAGTGAAAATACTTGTGTTTTCATATTGAAGGACAAAACTTAAGCAATGATATATGTAGCAAGAGAGAAAGAAATAGGTTTAAAGATGGTTTCAAGATAATTATGTTAACAAAGAAATCTGTGGCTTAAAAGATCAAAGATGACCTCGATTCATTTTTGAAAGTACACAACAGCTCTATAAGTACCTCATTTTTGACCGCTCAACGGTCTCCACTCCGTCCAGACTTGTGTTCAAGTCATTGTGGGCATATTTCAATCCAAATTAACTTTCTAAGTCTAATCCCGTCAATTCATCGCTTCGCGGGCCCTACTGGGCCCAAAGAGAAACAAAATGACCAAAATGTCCTTAGAGGCATTATCCTTTCCATATTCCGAATCAGGTGCGTCTTTCCGAAGACGGTAAGCCCCCTTTCCAATTCCAATTCTAATCCCTCTCTCGAGACAGCTGATTCTTCGAGACGGTAAATCTATTCCAAATTAGGCACGTCTTTCCAAAGACAGTAAGTCCCTTTTCCAATTCCAATTCAGGCACGTCTTTCCGAAGACAATAAGTCCCCTTTCCAATTTCAATTCCAATTCCAACCACTCTCTCGAGACAATTTATTCCTCGAGATGGTCTGGCACATTTTTCAAAGCAAATCTCTTCGGAACGGTAAGTCCCTTTAAACCTGTTGACCAGAATGAGACCCTAAGTCCCTTAGATGGTAGAACGGTCCACCTTTGGCGCCTGCTAGCTCGCCAAGGCGGAAATGTCAGTTTAGGCACGCCTTTCGAGAAAGTTGATTCTCAGGCGCTAAGTCCCTTTAGCAACTTCCCGAGATCAGGCAGTCTCAGGAATGATCGCGAACCGTTAGAGTAGTGGAAATATTCGCAAACATCACAACCGTTAGAGTAACGGAAATACTCACAAATAGATCGATATAGGGAATTGCCAACAAACCCTTGTATCACGCGACCGCTGTCAGAGTGACGGAAACACTCAAAACCCAGGTCAAAACCAGTGCCTGCTAGCCCACTCCGGTGAAAAATGACCAAACTGCCTCTTGGGCCTTTTTCGGCACATTTCTCGAGAACACACCTGAGTCTTCAGAACGGTAAGTCCAACCTTCTAAGATTGTCTTAAAAGCAATCCGGCACGATTAGGTGCCTTCTAGTCAGTTTCGGGCTAGTTTCGAGACTTTTCGATCAAGATGACCATTTCGCCCCTAGGCATCTGAACGCCCCGGGAACCACATTGGCTCTGGGTATCAAACCGGTAACCTCCTAAGAATGCTTCTTATAGTATTCTCAACCTTTCTTTATCTTTCCGAATCATTCCGAGTTAATTCCAGCAAACTTGGTGCAAAATGACCGTTTTGCCCCTGGTGGGCCGGTCGCCTTTTTCTAGCCATGTCGGCTCCGGGTATCAAACTGGTAACCTCTTGAGATTGCTTCTTATAGTATTCTCAACCTTCCTCTATTTTTCTGGATCATTCCGAGTCAGTTCCGGCAAACCCGGTGCGAAATGACCGTTTTGCTCTTGGTGGGCTGGTCACATTTTTTGACCACACCGGCTCCGGGTATCAAACCGGCAACCTTTGGGAACATTCTAAACAATGTTTCCAAATCTCGAGTCTTCTTTTGGGGCATTCTGAGCCCATCTCGGCAGCTTTTCGGTCCGGTTGACCGTTTTGCCCCTATGGTTCAGTCAACCCCTCCGACACATCCTATCCTCATTTTTCAAGACAAATATCTTTGGGACACTGTTCTAAGTGTTCCTGTCCTTTTCCAGCCTTCCGAGCCAATCCCGGTCCCTTAAATCATTTTCGGACTTTCCGAAGTCACTCCTAGTGAAACCAAGCTAAAAATTACATGGTAGTCACTAGTACAGGTGCCTAAATCTGGTCAAAGATACATTGTTTTCCGACCTTAATAGTTTCCTAATTGGCTGGCGCCACTAGTAGTGGTGCTAGAAGCATTTTTGGCCTGGCGCCATTGCAACAGGCACTAGGTCTATCCCATCTCTATAAATACAGAGCCTCTTCCAGCGTGAAAGAGGTCCGCAAACTCAGTCTAAAAATCCTATATTTCGATATACAGAGCTCGTACACTCCCAAAACCCTAGTTTCTCTAGGTTTTCCAAACCCTAGCCACCATACACAAACCTTAGCCTCATATACACTCATACACATCCCTATACACTTATACACTAGTCTTCAACCCTCCATTGAAGACTTGGAGTTCTGCAACTACGAAGATTTGAAGACCAAGACAAAGCTCTCAAAGACTGAAGTGAAGACCGAAGAAAAAGCAAGAAAGCAAGGCACGCAAAGCCAAGTAAAATAAAGAAGATAGAAGATAGGCTTTCTATTTAAATTTTCTCACTTCCCCCTCTCTTTTCTCTCTCCTAACCCACTTGGGTTTTCTCTATTTTAATCCCCCATCTCTTTCCCCCCTTTTCTTTGCATGCTTGAAACAAGGGGACTCCCGGTCCATGTGTAGAATTAGACTATTGGAGGGTCACCATGTCGGGGGCTTTCTTGTAGTCTAACTGGAGACTACGTGGGTTCGGCCCCCTTGATTATGTGGTGAAGCCTTAACCTTGTATGTTTACGACCCTAAATTTGCATTGTGCATATCATGATCTTGCATCTTCCAAAAATCGTTTTCAAACTCGTTTTCAAAGCTTGCATTAAACTTATTTTCAAAATTGCATCAAATCTCCTTTTTCAAAACTTGTTTTCAAAATCATAATCCTAGGGTGATTCTAGCCTTTCCATGGCTAGGGTTGCTTTAGGAAAGTGTTACATTTAAAGTGACTTTCATGGTCCATATTTTCAAACCTTTGTTATTTTCAAAACCACTTTCCTAAAGTGGTTCTAGCCTTCTTATGGTTAGAATCGCTTTAGGAAAGTGAGACATTTTTATACCTTCTAAAAACTCTCTTTTCAAAAGTCCCTATTCCTAAAAATCTCTTTTTCAACATACTTTTCTAAAACTCTCCTTTCCAAAGTTGTTTTCAAAAACTCCCTCCAAAAATCTATTTATCAAAACTCTCCTTTTCAACTTCTCTCCAAAATACCCTCCCCAAAATCTACTTTCTAAAAACGCTCCCTAAAAATCTTTCCAACAACTCTCTCCAACAATCTTCTACCAAAAATCTTTTTAAAAACTCTCTTCCCAAAATCTTTCTTCTAGAAACTCCCCTTTAGGATTTTTTTTCTAAAAATCTTTGTTTTCAAAAATGCACTTTCCAAAAATCCCTTTGCTTGATGCCCAAGTCAAGCCTTAGAGTTAACAATTAGGAAAACCTAATTTTCTTTCCAAAAACATGGTTTTCAAACTTGCCTTAAAACTTAGGTTTCCAAAACCTCTTGTTTTCTACATCAAAACTATACATATTTTCAAAACCTATATTCTACGTTGAAACTATAGTCTTCCCAAATCTAGGATTTCTACAACCCCCCTTTCAAAATCCTTGTCAAATCCAATCTTCCTGTTTAGGAAACTAGATCCAATCCTCCATTTTTGGAAACAAAATCAAACTTTCTCTTTTAGAAACAAAATCCAATCCCTTCCTAATCCAAATCTTTCCTAGTTCAAATCATTCATAATCTTCTACTTTCCTAAATCTTAAGTTTCCAAAACTTGAACATAAAAATCTTTCCTAAATTTTAAAACTTAACCTCCACATCTTTCCTAATTCAACCATTTCCTAATTCTACCCCTTTTCAAATCTTAACTTTTCAAATCTAAGTTTTCAAATCTTTCCTAAACTTAACCTTTCCTAATCTCAAGATTTTCTAAAACTAAAACTCTAAAACTTTCTAAATCTTAAACTTTCTAAATTTCAAATCTTTCTAAATCCAAAGCTTTCTAAACTCAAAACTTTCTTAATTCAAAACTTTCTTAAGTTGAAACTTTCTTAATTCAAACCTTTTCTAAATCTTTCCTAATTTAAAATGTTTCTATAATTCTAAGCTTTCCAAATTCAAAACTTTCGTAACTTGAAACTTTCCAAATTCTAAACCTTTCTTAAACTAAACTTTTCCTAATTCAAAACATTTCTAAATTCAACACTTTCCTATTTCAAAACTTTTTTTAAAATGAAACTTTCCTAAAACAGAACTTTTCTAATCCGAACCTTGCCTAAATCTAATCTTTTCTAAAACTCTTTCAAGTCAAGTCGATTCTTTCTTAAACACTTCCGAGTCAAATCTTTCTTAAGTCTCCTCTCTTTCCTAAGTCTAGGTTTCTTAAACCTCCATCTTTCCAAAACAAGTCTAAATCTTTCTTCCAATTTCTATATTTCCAAATCAAAATCCAATCTTTTCAATTCTAAATTTCAAATTCCAATTTCCTATTCTAAGTTCAAATCAAATTCTTTTTCCAATCAAAATCTCTTTCTTCCAATCCAACCTTCTATTTTCAATCGGACTCTTGTCCAAACTACGATTGACCTGATTCCTCCAAAAGGATACATAGGCAACCCTTATGGGTGCGGTCTCCACATTTTTTAAATTTCAAATTCCACAATATTTTTCAAGTTTTTATTTCCACAACATCTTTCCAAATCTCCAATCTATTTTCAAACTTCAAATTTCAAATTTCTATTTCCAAATCTCTATTTCTAATTTTTTGAACTTTCCAATTTCAAATCTATCCTTTCAAATCTCTCTTCTAAAATCAAATCAAATTCTTCTTTTCAAATCTATTTCCAAATCTATTTTTCAACTCTCTTATCTTGCACTTGCATATCATGCATCCTGTCTTTTTAAACATTCTTTTTCAAAGTGGATAAGATTGGTCAATAGTTAGTTGAAGACTCTCATAGGTGAATCTAGGGTAGATTGACATGTAGGTACCGAAAGGGCAGGGTAGGGTGATGGCTTAGTGCGTCTTCCCTGCACGTAACCAATCTCTGAACCTAGGATCACTAATTTCAAAGACCAAAACGGAGTTATTTTCAAAAAAGGGCTAAATATTTTCCAAAGGTTGCCAAACAACATGTTTTCCTAAAAACCCTCTCTTGATAAGATATTTTCAAAAACCTTTTCCAAAAACCCTAAGTGTAGTCTTCGGATTATGCTTAGTTTTTAGGTGACTTAACTCACCTTAATCAAGTTAGGTGGCCACTCCAAATCTTTTCTAAAAGCCCTTTATTTAAATCTATTTTCAATTCAAATATAGTCGCACTCATTTCTTCTAGGAGAGTTTGTTCTGACGAGAGAGTATAGTGTTTTTTCCGTTTGTGTGTGTATTCCTTAAGTGCGAAAAATCTGGGCGCGACAAGCTTAATGTTATAAAAATATAACATATTCAATTACGGTAACAATTCAAACAATTGAGTCAAATATAAGTATAATGGAGTTATTGAAAGAGTGATATGCAAAAAATTCATCAAGAGTAAATGTAAACACTTTGAAAGGCGTGATTGGCTTTAAAGCTCACTTGGTGAAAAGTCTCCACTTTTATAAGGATGAAACTGCATAATATGTAAGAGTACTAAGCTTATCATGATATGATAATAAGTGATGTAAAATAACCTATTTCTATGTGTTAAGATAAAATCTTGCAATTGTATTAAAAAGAAAAGATAAAACAAAAATTGTGCTAAGATGAATAAAAACATGTTTCAACAAATCTAAAAAATCTACATTTTTATTTCACATAAAACTGTACAAAATTATAAAAGATACGCAAGCCTTTTTTGTAGATCTCAAGTGCATTCAAATTGTACGCTTCTCGACCTCGCACATGGTTTTTTTTTGAAAAATACAAAACATCTACAAAATAAATGTTAGTCATATTTACAAATAAAGATAAACACGCAAACAAGACACTCAAACCTAACACACCCTAAGCAGAATAATCATTACAAAGTCGAGCTAGACTTTTGACATTAAAATCAAGATAGTCTACCATTTTGGTATTTTAATGTGTCTCAATGCCTCAGCATTTACTCGCCCTTCAATAATATCTAGGTAAACCATCTGATTCCTTAACATTAGTCGGTTAGTCCATTTGTAATTTTTATCCACACACGTGTGTCTAGCACAATAGTGACACCTATTTAGTTTCTTTGCTCTTCTTTTATAGGCTAGAGTATTGCAATCAGTAAGAGATTGAGGTTGTTCCTCTTGGAGCTCAACTCTCCTCACCATCTTTGCACGATGAATTATCTCTCCCCTAATACCAAATGAAAATATCTAGAAGATGCAATATGTAAATGTAAGTACTCGACCATCTATATGAGAAATCATGACACTATCCAGTTTAACGTCTGCTGGTCATAAATACAAAGCTATTAATAACACAACTATCAAAAATACAAATGTTATCCCCCCCAACTAGAGAATTGCCAAATCCCGAGGCATAGAAGGAAACAAAAGGTAAGAATAAACAACATGTGGGGAAAAAGGCTCCCCCCAACTAAAGATAAAGTATCTAAGAAATTAAAAAGACTAACTACACAAACTGACTGAGTGATGGTTCTATTGAAACAGTGGTAGATCCATGAGATCCACACTTTTAATGAAACTTACAAAATTCTCAAGGTAGGGCTTTAGCCAATGCCCATTAACTTTGAAAACATTCCCATTACTGAGATTTTCAACTTCTATTAGCCCATGTGGTGATATTTCCCTAATAATGTAAGGTCCCGACCATCTACTTTGAAACTTACTCAGAAGCAAGTGTAACCGAAAATTGTAGAGCAAGACCTTTTGACTAATCGAAAAAGATTTTCTAAGAATGTTTTGATCATGAAGGGATTTCATTTTAGCCATAGAAATCTTAGCATTCTCATAGGCATCGTTAAGGAGCTCTTTTAGCTTGTTGAATTGCAACCTTCTATTTTGGCCTACCTTATAAATGTTCTCATTAAATTGGCGAATGACCCAATAAGCTTTGTGTTCAATTTCAACTGAAAGGTGGCATGCCTTTCCGTACACAAGTTTATAGGGAGAAGAACCTAAGATGGTCTTATAAGCAGTTCAATAAGCCCATAAAGCATCCACTAACCTCAAAGACCAAGCATTTCGGTTAGGGTTTACAGTTTTCTCAAGGACTTGCTAAATCTCCCTATTTGCCAACTTAACTTGGCCTTGGGTTTAGGGATGATAAGGTGTACCAACCTTGTGCATCACCTCATATTTTCTCATCAAGCGATCTACAAGTCTAGTGCAAAAATGAGATCTACCATCACTAACTACAACTTGAGGCATAGCAAAACATGAGAAAATGTGCTCTTTTAAGAATTTGATCCCAACACGATGATCATTGGTACGCGAAGGAATGGCTTTTACTCACTTACACATGTAGTCGATGGCTATTAGAATGTAAAGGTACCCAAACAAACTAGGGAAAGGGCCCATGAAATCAATACCCTAGAAATCAAATGTCTCGAGGATCATAATGGGGTCTAGAGGCATCATATGCATCCTCGAAAGACTCCCCAGCTGTTGACACCTATCACAAGACGTGCAAAAGATATGAACATCTTTAAAAAAGGTGGGCCAATAAAAACCACTTTACAAAATCTTTACGGTAGTTTTGCGTGAAGAAAAGTGCCCACCACACACATGTGAGTGATAGAACTCCATAACACTTTGAATTTTATCATCGGGAATACATCGACGAATCACTTGATCGGGGCAATACTTAAACAAAAAAGGCTCATCTCAAGAAAAACATCTCACATTCCTAAATAATTTCTTTCTATTAGATTGGACCAATGTGAGGGAATTTTACTGGCAGTAAAAAAGATTACTATATCCACATACCAAGGAGTAGTAGCGTGTGACAGTGCTTGCACCTGAAAAAAGATGCTTATCGTAAAAGTATTCGTTTATGGGAATGGAGTCGGGTGTTCCCATCAACAGGGAGCCTCGAAAGATGGTCGGCTACTACATTCTCAACCCCCTTCTTATCTCTGATCTCAATATGAAATTCTTGAAGCAAGAGAATCCGTCGGATGAGTCGCAGTTTTGTATCAGGCTTAGTAAGCAAATACCTTAGTGCGGAATGATAGCGGAATGATAGTTGTATATGATAACTAACGATCCAACTAAGTATGATATGAACTTATCCAATGCAAAAACTATGGTGACAAGCTTTTTCTCTGTGGTGGTATGACTCGCCCCCAAATGCGGTATTCCTACAAATGAAGTTAGCACCACGCAAGAGTACGGGAGTCACGATGAAGTATAAACCGGAAGATCCAGTATTATTCTCTCCCAAGAGACCTAGGCCAATATAGACTATAACACTCAACTCACACTAACCTAACCTAAGATCGAATTGCAATTGAAGAGGGGAATTAGATTTAAAATAAAAAGGAAAATAAAAGGACTGAAAATGTTTTGGGTTTTTTATGATGGTTTTGAATTACTAACTTAATGCAATAGAAATTGAAGCAATTAACACTAGACAATTAAAGTAAAACAAAGTGAAAATAGAATTAAAGCAATTAAAAGGGAACTGAGCTCAAATGATCCAATCACTCAATTTCATCCAAGGTTTCCAATGGGGTTTATAACTCAAATAAAACACAACATTTAAGTGTGTTTGATTCGGAAGATTTAACTTTGAAAACCGATAATTCTCAAGCAATTGAAATTAGATACATGTTCAATGAGGAATCAAATGTTAATACCATCGATTTAACTTAGTCAATACCAAATTTGTGGTTTGTGTATTAATTAGTCAAATATAATCAATAACCTAAGTTTCTAAGGTATCTTCAATCAATTGTTGGAAATGAATTTCTAGCAATTGTGGAGTATTTTTCTAGTCAAGAGTCTTGAATTAATACCATTGATTTGGGTGATGTAAATTTCCAAACTTAGTCAATAATCTAAGTTTTCTAAAATTTCACGCCTAATTATTAGAAATTCAAATTCTAAGAAAATATGGCAATTAATCCATGAGATACCTCCAATTGAGTTCCTTGGATTATTTAGGTGATTTTCACATTTAAACCCAATATAAATTCTAACTATTTGAATACATCATAAAAAACATGTAAGAATGTAAAGAAAGCATGTAGAGACTTAAATCTAAAACTTACTTGAAGTCTTCTTTCTAATGACGCAAAAATCAGCTCAATCAGACATCAAGGTAAAAAGTTATGGCCAGAATACCGAGACAGGTCTGAATTTTCATGAACAAATTATTCGCCTTGAACCCGCTTTGATTATTCTTGCTTTCTGTTTGCCTTTATTAGCTTATATAACTTACAAAACACATACAAAACATACTCAAACAAATATCTAACTAAAATAAGATAATTAATTACAATATAAGTCTAACAAAGTACAAATTAAGGGCTTATGATTACACTTTTAGGGTGTAATCATGGTACAGTTCATTTAGTCCTCATCAAAGGTTTTGCTTGCATAGTAAATAACATGTGGTTTCTTATCTATCCTTTGCCCTAAGACTGCCCTAACTGTATAATCACTTGCATCACACATCAACTTGAAAGGAAGGGACCAATCGAGTGATTGAATAATAGGGGCAGTGATTAGCAGCCATTTAAACTTCTCAAAAGCTTTTTGGCAAGAAGATGTTGACTTAAAAGAAACATATTGTGACAATAAGTTCCACAAAGGGCGAGATATGGTGCTAAACCCTTGAATGAATTATCAGTAAGAATATGCATGCCCAAGAAAAGAGCTGATGTCTTTAACGGTCTGAGGGGTAGGGAGCTTTTGAATCAATTTTACTTTAGCCTTGTCTACCTCTATCCCCTTGTTGGACACTATATGTCTAAGAATTATAGCTTGTGTCACTATGAAGTGATACTTCTCCCAGTTGAACACTAAATCACTCTCCTCGCATCTCACTAACACCTTCTCAAGGTGTTCCAAACAAGCTTTATAAGTATCCTTATATAGGGAGAAATCATCCATAAAGACATCTAAGAACCTCTCTACCATATCGTTAAAAATAGACATCATACATCTTTGAAAGGTATCCGGTGCATTACACAAGCCAAAGGGCATTATCTTATAAGCATAAGTGCCGAAGGGGCACGTGAAGGTGGTCTTTTCTTGGTCTTCTAAGGTGACCTTTATTTGGTTATAATCGAAATACCCATCTAAAAAGCAATAAAAGGCTCAGCCTGCCATTCTTTCAAGGACTTGGTCCAAGAAAGGGAGTGAAAAGTGGTCCTTTCTAGTTGAGGCATTCAACTTATAGTCATCGATACACATTCTCCAACCGGTTTGAATCCTAGTGGGAACTAGTTCATTAAGCTCATTCTTCACTAACGTTGTGCCCGATTTCTTGGGCATCGCTTGGGTTGGACTAACTCACTTAGAATCAGAGATGGGGTAGATAATACCCACATCAAGAAGTTTCAATACTTCTCCTCTCACGACCTTCTTCATGTTTAGGTTTAAGCATCTTATATTTGACGCATAGCCTTAGACTCTTCCTTAAGGTGCATATGATGAGTACACGTAAGAGGAATAATACTATGAAGGTCTGCTATAGTCTAACCTAAGGCCTTCCTATGAGTCTTAAGCATTCGCACTAAAGATTCCTCTTGGCTTTTAGACATGCTAAAGAAAATAACAACCAGATAAGATTCACCTTCACCTAAGAATACATATTTCAAGGTAGATAGCAAAGGCTTTCTTTCTAGAATGAGTGGTTGTTGCTCAGAAGGGATTGGTTTAATAGTATTAGGGGTTAAGCATTCAAAAGAAGGGATCCATTGACCCACTTGCATACAAGACTCACCTTCTACCTTTTCTACAATTACATCCCTCACACTAAGATAGTCATTCTCCAACTAGTCATGGGGCTCACTCAAAACTAGAGCCCTCTCTAAAGAATCCTAAAAAAATTCATGCTTAAAGTGCTTATGGATAATAGACTCAATGAAGTCTATTTCTCTGATGTCCTCGCATTCTCCCATTTGTTTACCCACTGTAAAGATATTCATCTTTAAGGTCAAGTTCCTGAACAATAGTTTCAATAACCCATTCTTACAATGAATAATAACATTGGCAGTTGCTAGGAAGGGTTATCCTAAAATGACAGGACTGTGCCGTTTAGCATTGGCGGCATTGATAGGTTGAGTATCTAACATAATAAAATCCACGGGATAGTAGACGTTGTCTATTTGAATGAGCACACCTTTAATAATGCCTCTAGGGACTTTAACAGATTGATTAGCTAACTCTAAAGTCACTTGAGTAGGGCTCAACTCTCCTAGACCTAATTATCTATAGACCGAGTAAGGAAGAAGATTAACACTAGATCCTAGGTCAAGTAGAGCACGATCGATTTTATGTCCCCCAATTGTGCACGAAATAGTAGGATAACCGATGTCCTTATATTTAGGCACAGTTTTGCATTGTAAAATGACACTTTGACTCTTATTCATCATAGCCATCTCTCTGACATGCAATCTCCTTTTAATAGTATACAAGTCCTTCAAGAACTTGGCATATGAGGGAATCTGTTTGATAGCATCAAAGATGGGGATATTGACCCTAACCTGTTTAAAGATCTCGTAAATCTTAGAATTTAATGATTCATTCTTAGGTTTAGTCAATCAATAGGAAAACGGGGCATTTTTTATGACATCAATGCCCGCGTCTTTAGATGCATCATTTGATTTAACGAGAGGCTCAGAATGATTCTCATTATTTTCAACTTTTGCTTACTTTCTTTCTCAGTCCTCTCTTTCTCTTTCTCTTTTCCTAACCCGATAATCTTATTACTATCCTTTTGGCTTTCTTTCTTAGGAGAAATGGTTTTATCGATAATTTTCTCACTCCTAATGGTTGTGATGGCTTACACCTGCTCATAATTAGTTTCAACTAAATTGGCAAGTTTTGGGTTTGGTTGGGGTTGTGCTGAAAATCTACTTAGTGCCTGTTGTGTCAAAGCTTGAGACATTATAGCTATGTTCTGCTAAATATCATGTAAGATACTTGTATTTTGGTCAAGATTTTGTTCAATCCTATCCACTTTATTGGTAACCCTTCTCAAATCATGAGACAATTGGTTAACATTATCATCCACAGTGCATCTATGAGGAGGTTGGTACTGTGGGTTGGGGTTGGTAAGGTACATGTGGGTTGGGTGGTACTGTATGGGTTGAGACTTAGAAAGGTTGAGCTTGTGGTTGGGGTTGGTAAAGTTGAGGGTTCTGAAACCCTCCTTAGTAAGATTGAGGGTTTTGGGGACCTTCATTTCTCCAACCAAAATTAGGATGATTTCACCAGCCCGGGTTGTATGTATTAGAGTAAGGGTTTCCCCCACTCCTTTGGTTTGTACACCCCCCTCGGTATTGGCCAACCGCATTAACTTGGCCATAGAATGCCTCTCGCACTCCTGGTATGATTAGGCATGTGACAATGTCATGCTCCGAAGTGTCACACACTAGACATCGTGAACTAGTAGACTCAACCTCTATAACATTAACTCTAGACGTCTCCATAGCCTCTATTTTACGGGAAAGTGAGGTAACTCTAGCATTCAAATCGTCAACTTTCCCAAGTTGATACTTAACCCCTTGATGTTGTGTGGTTGGTCTAGTTTCAGGATTTTGAGTCCTAATTGTGGCTTAATCTCTAGCCAAGTTAGCTATGTAGTCAAATCAGTTATATGCTTCAATGGGATCCTTATCAGGATAGGTTCCTGTACACATTGACTCCACAAACATCTTTAATTGAGGGGTAGGTAGGAGGAAAATCTTCAACTCTCACCAAACGCCTATGAACATTCCTAAAAAAGTATTGTGACATACAAGTGTATGCAACCTATAAGGAATGAACTGTTATAATCAAAGAAAACACTAAAAAGAAAATGAAAAGAATGAATGAAAACAAAGGTTAAAAAGTTACCTGCATAAAGAAACAAAAACAACAAAAGAAATACGTTAGAAATGTTAGTATTGGTAACTTTAGTGAGCGGTGCCGACCTAAATAAGTGGTGAATTAGCTCGAAATAAGGTTATCCAAAAATAACAAGAAAATAAAAAATAAAAAAATAAAAAATAAAAATAAAGACTGTAAATGATGTTAGATGGTTAGTTAGTTAGAAACTTAGATGGTTAGAAAGTTAGAAATGGAACGAAGTCAAAAGTCCATATAAATTGTCCAAATTCTTCAATTAAGGTAGAGATGCAATCAATTGTCCTTGAGGCCACAGAGATATTATTATTATTATTATTATTTTATTTTTTTTATTTTGCATGTTTTAATTAAAAGATGTTCCTTGGCAACTGTGCCAAAAATTGAGTTGATCTACTTAATACACCCAAGAGCAGGTGCGGCGAAATAGTATTTAATAATAACTTGGTAAGATCGGGGTCGAACTACAGGAAACGGTTATTCAAATATGCAAAGTTGGTGCTACAATTCACCCATGATAAAAACTTAGATATCGACTAAGCGATGCTAAACACAATAGCATTGCAATGGTTTCAGTTGGAGCTTAAGCCAACCTGTTTGAATTCCACGATGAACAGAACCTATGAGATCTGGACAATTGATGTATAAAAAAAATAAATAGTAACCAAAATAAAATAGTTTGTTTTGGAAGGTTTGATGATTGTTGAACTAGACTTTAAATTAAACTTAATAAAACGGTCTTAAATCTAATTGATCCGATCACCCTATTCACTCAAAATTCCAACGGAAGTTTTGTAACTTAAATCATTAGCTTCGTGTTGAGCTTTTAATTCAGAAGATTTAATGATTAAAACAAAAATTTAATAATAATAAAATCTAAAATAATAAAATTAAAGTCATAGATTCATACCATCGATTTGTGCAATAACTATACCAAACTAAGATTTGTGCATAGAAATTACCAAACTTAATCAAGAATCTTAGTTTTCTTAAAGATCTAGAATTTAATTATCAAGAATTAAAATATTTTAGAGATAAACAATTAAAATCCAATTATCTCTGTTGACATCCCAATATTCTTGGATGATTTTCATAATTGGCACCAAAAAAAAAAAAAAAAATACTAGCTACTCATGGCAATAAAAAGACTTGGCTTGAAAAAATGACTTCATAAATAATTTGAAGTTCTTACACATTTCTCTCTTTCTTACTTCCTCTCTAGCTCTCTTTCTCTCTTACCAAGCTTTTTGAGTTACTATTTATAGACTTACAAGATGAAGCCATTTATTCCCTATAATGATGCATTATTCATTTTTTTTAAATAAATTTCTTTTTTTGTCTTCTTTCTATGTCAATTTCATTATTTCTATAGTAATTACCTTCTTTCCATGACAGTTATCATGTGAGTTGCCTTCTTTCTATGTGAGTTTGCTCCCTCTTTTATCTAGATGCGTACAAAATGCTTAACAAAATTATTAGAATTATAAGTAAATTAATTAAAATTGTTTATAATTATTTTAATGTTAACAAATATAAAGTTTGAAACTTGTAATTACACTTTTACAATATAATCACTTGGGATCAATTGTGAAGATCAATTGAAGATTTTGGATGACCAATGGAAGTAAACTAGTTTTCAATATTTAAATCTTCTGTTTTTCAATTCTTCAGGATCAACCCCTAGATATTTTTGAAAACTTAGATATTTGATTATACTTAGTAACAAGTCGATGATATGCATCTCTGACTAGAACTGATTTATTCTAGTTTGATAATTAAAGGACAATTGTTTTTATCGCTAAACTTTCTAAGTAAAAAACTCACGACGTAGTTAATGATTTGAGTTATACAAAATCTTCATTGGAATTCGAGTGAAGCAATTGGTTAGATCAATTGGTCTAGAGACTTTATTTTATTCCATTAAACCAGTTTTCATAGAATAGTTTAGATTAAATAAATCCAATCTCAAATCTATAATTTTTTGTTTCTTTTTCAAAGTAAATGGTGAGATTTTGTGTAATTGAGAAGAGTGTTCCACATTCTTCTTCAAATTGTCAATTGTTCCACGTGGATTGATCTCGGACTTCACTGAGTAATTATTACTGCATCACAATTGCACACTAGCGAATATCAATCGCACTATTTTAGAGTGTTTAGTTTTTTGCACCGTTGCCAGGAAGCAAAATTTTGCACAAGTGACCATAAGAGGCGTTCTAGAACACGAATCTCAGTCTATGCAAAATCAAACGAGTTGTTTCATCCATCATCTACAACAACGGGAGAATCGTCGGCTAAGGCCAATCGGTACTTCGTTTTATCCCTTATACATGCTAGAATTTAGAATTTTTGTGTTTTTCTTTCTGGGAGTCTAAGTATATATTAGTTAGGAAGCGGATTGTAGAGGCGAATAGGCTTTTGTCCTAAATTTTTATTGGTGGTATTGTTTTGCATAAGGAGACTGCTGATTCAGCTGGGTTGTTTTTATTTTAGATTAAATCGGTGATTATATCTATATGGAGATTGGAGGGAAGGAAGGACAATTTGTGAATTGATTGTTGCAGAGGTGCAGATAGTCTCTTATGTGTGCATTGCACATGTATATCATCTTATTTTAGAGATAGTCATAATCGATTAGCGAGAGCCGACCTTTTGCGTAATCTTCCATGTGGTTAGTTTACTTCATCACCCACACATTCTATTTCAACCGGCCTACCTAGTTTTCTGACTAAACACCTATTCTTATGGCAAACATTACCGATGCTATAAATATTCTAGTTGTATAGCCTTACTCAAATTAAAAAGTAAATAACATCTCATGCTTCTATCGAATCAATTGTTTAAAACCAGGCTTCTTGATGTTATTGAACACACCCCTCAATAAGAGATTTTCTTACCCGGCCAATTTTTAATGATTCAAGGTAACTATTTGCTCCGGTATAAGTAGTCATTATCTATTCTTCCACGGCAAGAGGAGCTGATTGGAATTGTTTGAACAATTCCCACAGTCTGAGCGATTCCCATAGTCGTTGACCTCTTGTCAAATTTTATTCCGAATAACTTTATTAAAATTAGAATCGAATTGTGTAAAAGCTTCTAATTCTGAAAATTGTGCACATTTCAATTTTAATTTGCCGACTACTTGTTTTACAACTTTAATTTGAGTTGCAAATACTACCCTAAAGATGGTGATACCCACATTGATAGCAACGCTCTGATTCTAACATTGAATAGATAAATGAATAAGAATATTTGTCCGTTAATAATAAAAATTACATTAGTAAGAATATAATTCAAAACATCTCTCCATTGAATCTCAACTAGCTGTAAAACTGTTATAATTTCTGCCATTGCTTTTAAATTTACAAACAACTACATTGATCTTAGCAAAAAGTGCTTTAGATGCACGCAGTTCTAAGTTAATGCTAAGTAAAAAGAATTTCATTTATAAGCTTCTTGGTGGTATGCTACACACCTCTAAGGAGGAAAGGGGTTGTCCAAGTGGTTATTAGCTCCTGCCCAAGCCAGGAGTTCACTTACTCGATTAACCATAGCTTCTTATTACTCTACTAATTTTATACTGTATTTTTTAATTCTAAAAAAATGAAAACACACATCTAGAAGTTATAGGTCTCATTGGTCACTTAATGATACAAGGAAACAAGGGTAATTTTTGAAATTTTCAAACTTTCTCCATCACCAAAATTATCTTCACGTCAAATTGTGGGGATCATACCATCACGTCAATTTTAAATACTAAGACCCACTGACTAGAGCCTATTGGCTGGCCTATTCCCATCCTTCTATTATCTGATAATAATTACATTGCTCTAAAAACAAATTAAGAATTAAGTCATTGAGTGGGAAAAAATCTAGTGAAAATGTAGCACCATTATTTTTAAATTTAAAAACTACTTATTAAATAATTTTTAACTTTTCTGTATTTTATGAGTCTCCTTATCTAAAGCTTAAAATTGAGTGATAGTATTGAAAATTTGTCTCATTTTGCGTTGTAATAATCAACAATCTAAACTTTTTTAAGCAAGAATAGGAGAATAGAAAAAGCGTATTGTGGAGATATCTATTTAATTTATTATTATTTTAAAAAAGATAATGATACACAATCAAAATATTCATATTGAGTTTGTCATAAAAATAATGTGGTTAAATGAGATTCATTTATTTTAAAACAAAACACCAATTATAATAGTTTTTATTTACAAAAATATCACCGTCACATTATTCTGATAAAATTTTTTTATACTTTACAAATATTTTTTGAAATAATAACATTTTAGTTTTTAAAAGGCTAATGCTATATAACTAAAAAATTTATGCAAAACTTATCGTCAGAAAGATGTGGTTGGATGAAGCCACTCACTTTAAACAAAATACCCTGTCGTGCCTCTTAATTATAGAAATGACATTGCCAGAAATTTCTCATTCAATTTCTAATTATGCCTTTTCAAACAAAAATTGCAGAGGTCGGCCAAGAGGTTTCTTTCAGCAATTCACTCTCAAAATATCACTGTTTGGACTTATGCAAGTTTTCGGAATGACAAAGCATATGCCATGAACATGGTCTATATAACTAGAGCCGTCAGAAGTTTCACTGAAATTTCACGAGCAAAGACTACAGAATTGTCAACCAGACACTTTTCTTAATACATTTCAGTGGTCTATAAATGCATCCAACCTTCAAAGGCTAGCAATTGGGATCAGAAAAATGGCTAGACACTTGGTTTATTTGGCTGGTGGCAATGAAGATGCAATGGGTTTCCTGCTGGGAGCCTCCTGGTGCCTGTTCGCCCTCTGCGTGATTGTCATGTATCTCTCTGTTGTACCCATGGTCCTATTGGCATGTGGTGATGATCCAGATAAATCTTCGAGCAGGGATGTGTGAAGTTAATTAAGAATAAGCTTCACTGGCTTTATATAGTGAGAGTCTAAACTCTTGGGATTCGGAGAAAAACTGTCATTGAGACAGAGATGTGTGTGCTTTTGTGTGCTTTGCTGGGGAATGAAATTGCGTTCTTGTTGGTTTTAGCCTGGAATTTCCATATCCATGATTGAGTGGGCATAGCTAGCACTAACTGGTAATTGGCAACTGGGATTTAACTTTTGTGTGACAAAATTTTAGTATTAGCATCATCTGAAGCAAATTAAAAACCATGATACCGTTCATTCCGACCATGTTGTGCATAGATAATGCCAATTCTCACCATGAGACCGTGATAATTTGTTGCTCAGATGGATGATCCAATCAAGAGGAGAGCCCGTGAGAAGAGCCATGAGCTCGACCTCATGATAGACTTGCTCTACTGCAAACAGTTTCAGTAGAACAAGCTACTTTCATAAGATATTCTACGAGCATGGCACTTTAGTACTAAAGGCTGTTTAGGCAAGCAGCTAGTTTATAAGTAATTTTAAAAGGTCACTTTTTTTAAATGACTTTTCTAAATTTAAATTAATTCTAAAAAAGTTATTATTTTGGCGTGGAGCCAAACACAGTTTAGAAAAGTCATAAACTGCTAAAAAAGTCACATCTAAACACTTTTTTCAGTCCTTTTCTTCAAATAATAAAGCGGATTAAGCTTCATTGAAACTTCAAACCCATTTCAAAAGCAGAGCATGTTCCATTGAAATTTCTTGTTGGTTTTAGCGCTTGAGTTTCCATATGAAATGTTGAGTGGCATGGATCTCTAATTCTAGCGGAATTGAAGAACTCCAGTTTAATGAAAATAAGTAATTAATGGCTGTGAAAGAGCTATTTCACCAAATCTTTAAATTAAGCCAAAATCATATTAAGATATGTTATGCAATGTGCTTCAAACTCATAACAACGTGTCAATTTGTAGGCTATTGATTTTAATTTTTGATGATGTGTGCAATTTTAAGGCTCAAGCATTGAATTGAAAATCTATAGTTCCTCTCAAAACTGAAGAGGAGACTAATTGGTATTTGCTTGGGACTTGACTGGTGGGACAAATGCCAGACCCATGTGCGGTTATTGCAGCCCTTACGTTGTAATAGGTTTTAACATCATCAGCTTGCATCCATTTCCTGCATTTAGAGCTTCAAAAAAGGTATTTATACATACATGTATATACTCTTTTATATATATATATATATATATGTAGTAAACTGGTTTGGTTCTGACGAGCTCCAGTGACCTGGAAAAAAAATAAAGAAAACTCTTGCACCGGTGTGGTGCTATCCTAAGGAGGCTCCGGTCACTAAATTAAAACGGAGATTGGATATGGAGATACTATATATAATTGCGTATGGTTTGTATGTCATACCTGGTTCCTTAGCTCGTCCTCCTTAAAGTAAACTGTGTCGGAGCCAATCATGTGGCTAGTCTTTCGGGAGTATTACCCATGAGGCCATTCCTTGGGCTGAAACATTGGAGTGGATCTTGGGGTGTCGTCATTCTGGATTGATAGCCTTATGCCTATCTGTCCTGATCTGTTTGGAGCTGAAGGAGACACACAGCTGATCTGATTTCTGAGTACATATTTATGTATATTGAAATATACGTATTATTCCCATTTGTGAAGGTCTCTGGGTCATACAAACCACTGTCTGTTCTCGAATCTTAATTGATTTTTCCTAAAAGCTATTTATGTTATTTCCATAAAAATATAAGATCAGCCATGCATGATCTAGATCTCAGCCTAGTCGGTCGTAACCAATTCTCCACCCTTTGCTGAAGTCATAATACTAATTTCTTGACGGTGTTACATTCAAATGAACTTTATGTTAGAATGTATTTACTTTTTACAGGAATAATTTACCTTGAAATTCATATATATATATATATATATATTCATTTGCGACGATTTCCCTTTCTATTAGAAAAAAACTTGTATAGGATAAACCAAACTAAACAATTTTGCAAAGAGAATTGACATCAAACCAACACAAAGAGAAGCAGACAATGGATTATTATAAGCAACACAGTCAATCGTCTGCACGGCCTTAAAGGCAAGTACTTACAAGATCTCACTCCTATGCATAACTCGACATGGTCAGATCTTAAGTACTCAGCCCCAATTTAGCCTTGACATAATTTTTCTGAGAATCCCAATTTTTAAAATGGCAAGTTTCTTTCTGTTTCTCACTAGATAAATGTGCTAGCTAGTTGTCTTGATGGGGAGGGAGACAAAGAAAGAGAAAGAGCTGTGTTGATATCATTTGTGCTTTGATGATCATTCTTTTTGTCTCCTTTCTGGAAATCGTGGCTCAAACTCAACTGTAAATTTGGCTTCCAGTCCTCTTTGGCACTACAATGGGGTTGCTTTTCTTTTAGTTCTTGAAGCTGCTAGCATAGCAAAATGTCAGACTAAATTACTTCTAATGAGCAATGCGAGACAGAAAGATTTGAGAGAGAGAGAGAGAGAGAGAGAGAGAGAGAGAGAGAGAGAGAGAGAGAGAAAGAGAGAGACGGGAGGGTGTTACCTTTGGATGAGATGGGGGCTCAAACTGAGGATCAAATCTATCAGAGATTAAAAAGGCGCTGATTGGGTTGGATTGAATTGGATTGTTTTTGGTGCTAGCATCAGGTTCAGTAGCATAGCCTGCACCAACTGTGATTGTCTTGGAATTTAGCTGGTATGATAAAGGTTCAAAATCAGCATCAAGCCAAGAAAATTTTGGAGAAACATTTCCAGGAGATCCATGATTTCCAATCGTACTGTGTGGAGGCCACTTCCTATCTTCAACAAATTGGCTAGGTCTTGTTGGCCCATCTCCTGCTACTGCATCCCTTATGCCGTAATGGTTTGAGCTCAATGACTTGTCCCCATTCCGGAAGATTATAGGGTCATGGGTAGCCCGGTTTAATTCTGATTCTTTGCTCCACAGTGAACTTGATCCAGTCACAGCAGGATGCTTGAAATCCCATCGGTAGTTTCTAAAATCAGAGAGAGAGAGATCAGATGAAATTGGGAGTCATTTCTGTGCGATAAGTTCACATTTGAGAATTGGTAGCTTACCTTGAGGAGCTTCCTTTGAAATCAAATGGCTGTTTCACAAGTAACGAAGATAGAAAATGTCTTCTGTTCCCCATTCTACACTGTTCATAAGGATGGACTCTGTGGTAGTACATATCCAGAGCGCAATCTCTTCCATGTACTAGCCTGTTTGTCTGAGATAGAACTGTTGAAAAGATGCAGCAAATTTCTGCATGGTTATCTCTACAATCATATAATATAATTATATATATATATATATATATATCAACAGTAATATTGTTCGAGAATTAATTATCACTACTTGTGCCTTACGTTGTAAAAAATAATATACAAATTACTTAGAAATGAGAATTTTCCAGTGCTTCATTACAAAATTTTACTAGAAACTACTTGGTCCAACATTATTGTGAGCCATGAAGCACGGCACAAGAAGAGAAATGCATCTATCCTCTATTGACATATAAAATTAATGATTTCCCTTTAATTCAAGAAGCATAATTGAAAGAGGCTAGGGTTCAAGTTGATTCAAGTTTCTCTCATTTAGGTACAGGCTTTTTAGAGTTTGACTATATAAGGAGAGACCAAAAACACAGCTGAACTAATTTAAAGATTCTGAACTTTTTACCTTGACCAGACTCATCGAGCTTCTTACTTCGATACATCTGAATTACATACAGAATGAGTGATTGATTAGGTAGATAAGTCAAAGAATATAATTAATAGAGTTCTAGAAAAGAAACTAAAAATCCAAGGGGCATTTTAAGAATATCATTTCTCATGTTACCTGCAAGTGACTCTTCACATGAGCAATGCTAAGTCCTCTCATATTCATTAGCTGTAGAACTAACTTAGGAGTTGCTCCTGCACACATCCAAGTAAATCTTTAAAAAGGAGAAAGAAAAGAGCCAATAAAAATGTGGCCTAACTTCCTCTTATTTCCCATCCATTATCTTGAAAGATGATAATTACATATAATATGCATTAACCAAATTAATGATGAAAAGAGAAATGAACTTACTTTCCTGCCCACCAAGCCTTTCAACAGCATGCACAAAAGCCAAATGGAGATCAGGAGTCCAACGGAGTCTAGGCGCTTTAGATCGAACGTATTGCCTAACTGTTGCTATTTGCTTTTTCCCTTCCAAATTTGTGTTGTTACTACTTGAATTACCTTCTTGTGATGTCCTGTCCTCAACGTCTTCATCACCGTGGACATGATCACTTGTGCTGTTATTCTCTTCCACATCTACAGCTACCTCATTCAAGTCAAAACACGAACATTTTTTAGAAGATACCGGTGAAGAGGTATTGTCACGAGTGTCACTTCCAATGCTTTTATCTTCAGCAGAGATTTCTATCGCCTCGGCCATAGCTCTTGTAGTTATGTCCATATATCATTTCCCCATATGTCGGTGTTTCTCTAAATTTGTGGGAGCTAATTTGCTGATTGGAATAGTAGGCAGGGGAATCAGTGGATCAGTAAGTTCTTGCAAAAAGATAAGTATACACAAATCACTTTTTCGCAACACTATACTGCAGAAGCAAAAATTTATAAGGAAAATACAGATATCATGAGATTCATGAGATTGCCTATTACATAAATGATTCTTCATCCGGCCAGCTCCCTTAAATGAATTTCCCAATAACACTAGGACTTGCCAAATACCCCCTCTCAAAAATTTTCAAATCATATTAGGTTGGTCTGTCTCTTAACATACAATATTTGTGTAAGTAATTCATTTCTAGGTGTATAGGAAATCAGTCAAATCATTAATTAAAGCGTTCTATAGAGTTTGCTGTTACTAAAACTAAAAGGTTCTACTGTTGTAATATAAAGAAATTAGAAGTTAAAATAAACTCACTACTTCAGTATCCATGCATGTCTTGTGAATTAAATTAATTTTGTGTCAAAGTGAAAATATTCTGGAAGATGTTGGTGATATGACCACAAAAGTTGCTCTTGGGTTTAGGAAAATTGTTAGCTAATATTAAATTACTTTTTATTGGCATTCTTAAGCATTTTGAACCTAAAAAAAAAGGAAACATTTTCCTAAACAAGGAAAATACGAAACATTTTCCTTTTTTGCCAAAAAAAAAAAAAAAACCTCTTCGATCTCTTTCTATTTATACAGCATCAAGCCTAAAGAGTTCTCTCTATGTTGTGCACAAACTTTATAAGGGAGAGTTATGTTTTCCTATTTCGATGACCAAAGACGTTGACGAGGACAAAGAGTGCCTTCAATTTCTCTATGTCATGGGAACTCATGCTGTAGCCCCAGAAGCTCCATTAATAAATCTTCAGAAAGGTGCCAATAGAACTGTACTTCTGCGATGAACTTTACCAGTAGAGTAATATGACAGTATGGCTACCTCATCTGAAATGCACAATTTGAGTAACACAAAGTTACTACATGCAAGAGGGGGAGGGGGAGGGGTGTTTGTATATATATGTGATAATTTTAAAATGAGGTTAGGTTAGATATTTGATGGAAATAAAAAAAATTAAAAAAAATTATATTTTCTGTGAGATGACAACTTTCAAGAATCTGATAGGTTTCGGATGATTTAAGATCATTAAAATTTTAAAATTTTTATGGTTGAGTAATCTATCCCTCGGCCCATACCGCTATTGAGAGTCCTGTGTGCACTGAGCTTTAGTTTTTTTTTTTTTTTCAATTAAAAAAGTCGTAAATTAGCCTATAGAGAGGTACACTTATTGGCCTTTCCTAATTTACCTTCTTGAAAATTTATGACCCTAAGAACACAAAGGAACATCAAACAAAGGGAAAACTGTGGATGACACCTACAACTAGTTCTATGGGCTTAGATTGGGGCTTTAATCTTAGTCTACTTAGTTATGCTAGCTCCTCTTCTTGTATGAATTCTCTGATAGTAGCTGCTTCTTGTCTGTATTCTCAGTTCTGCAAACCCTTGCCTTGTATCGGCTGAATAATATTAATGAAGTTCTTTATTTTATCCCATAAAAAGGCAAACTCAAAAAGACTTGTTCAAAAGTCCTGACTTTCAGGGAAATAACTGGGGTTTATCAAAATCATGTTTTTATTTGAAAGATTAGGATCAAGTAGATTGGAGAAGTAGGAGCTGTACGAAGCCAAGCAGGTCATTACAATGGCCAACAAATATTATCAGACAAAGGAAAACACTTTCATGTGAGTGAGATTTAACAGATGCGATCAAAAGAACATCGGCCTGTTTAAAAGCATCTCAGTTATAAATATGTAACATATAATTAAGAGGAATTGTTGAAACTTGAGTTCATAATAGGAAGTAAAACAAAGACACTGCATATTTTAGTTAAATTTCAGGTTATTGACATTCCCCTAGAAGAATTTTGTAAGAATAGTAGCCAAACTATCGAAAGAAAATAGTGGCACTCGCTCTGATCATGTGAAATAACGATGCAGTACTTGTGAAATAACGATGAATTTGAGAGATGATCAAATTCATGCTCAGTAATTTTGTGGTCTTAAGAGTTCGACCAGATGAATTGTAGTGAGAAAGAAATTAGGAAGAGGCAGAAGTAGAACCATTGAGACAAGGAAAGGATAAAAACTAAAAAAACACCTAAATGAGAGAGAGAGAGAGAGAGAGAGAATGTGCTACGAACCATTGATGATGAAGAAGAGTCATTCCTTCTTTCCTCCAAGATCTTGATCACATGGATAACATGAGTAAATTCTAGCATGATGCATGTTGCTCGACACCAAGACACTGTTTCTGGATTTAAACACGATTAAAAGATCCACAAACAGCGTTTTTTCCTACCTGAATGAAAAGATTTTGATCAGAAGACCAGTAACAAGAGATGGAATTTAAACATGATCGCAATCGAAACTTACCCATCAAATATCTGCAGCCTAAGTACTCCATCAATGAATCATATTGTAATGGAAAACTTTTTGGATGGGGGAGCTCAATTTTACTATGTAACCTTATTCCTCTATGGGTAGGAAACTGTGGAAATTAAGAATTATGCCATTAGTCATCACATTCCAGATATTCTTGGACTCCAAACATATATGATAATATATGACGGAGACGATGGTCGGGCATTCCACTTGCTCTCTTTACACTGCAATTATATTAGTAATAATACAATTACAGATATGACCACTCTCTTGGACAATTGAAAATCATGTGATTTCTCTCTCTCTCTCTCTCTCTCTCTCTCTCGCATTATCTTGGTACGTAGTTGACCTCTGCTAGGAACTATGCTCATTGATCCCTCACTAAGAATAAACAAATTCCATTTTAGTTATTCTATTATAAAATGGTTGATATAAAAGTTTAGAGCTGAGAATGGTCGACCATCTTGTTCATTGAGTGGAATTCAACCATTTCTACAGATAAGACTTTGCTCTCATTTTTTAAGCACTCTTTCTTGTCACCTTCTTATTGTTGTTTTCCATAATTTTAGTTTACACATGTTTCATATATTCTTATGATCTCTATCCTTTGTCTCCATCCGTTGAATTCGTAGAAACCCTGCAACTATAGATGCCCATATTGCACTAGCATTGGTGGGTAAAAAAACGTGCAACGATTCAGTCCCTTTCTGCTTTAGACTGAACAGTGTAAGATAGCGAGATCGGATTAAAACATACATATAATTACATGTAGTATTAACGAAACAAAAGGAAAAAAAATTGTCAAAATTATAGAAAGGTGACAAGATTTATGTCTGCTTTCAGAAATTTTGCACCTGCCAAACTCTCTTCGTCAAAATTCGTTTTAGTCGGGTAAACTTGCCAGAGTTCGATGGACTATTGAGACTGTGGCAACTTACACTAATGACTAAACATGGAAATGGGTACTTAAACGCTAATTTTCTAACCCATTGTGACGACTCCAACATGCTGCCGTCAACCACAATTTTATGTATTTTTCATTTTAAATATACAAATTCTTTGGTAGGTAGTGATTTTGTTTCCCATTTAGGGTTTCTAATCGTTCCTTGAGGAGTGCGATCGAAGTAGACAAAGAACATAACATAGAGATAGTTTTAAAGATTTTTACCGTTCAAGACCATAATCTAATATTCTTGTAAATTACACTGACGAGAAACTTGAACGGCATTATGGAACCTTGTGCCACAAGAAAAAGATAATCTTTTATACTTATAGGGATCATAGGTACATAGTACTTCATTTTCATTTTGGAATTATGTAAATCAAGAGATTTAACTATATTGTTTGTCAAGCAAAGGAGGGGGCCTTCTTCGCCTGCCCTCCACCTAAGCTTTCCTAGAAGGACAAAATCAAAATTGCTCTCCTTTAGCTATCGACTTATTTTTCTTACCAACTATCTCAGTTCATATACCCCTGCCAACCATATTCTTTCGAGGAAAATGTTCATCTAAAATTCGTTTTGCTGTCTTTTCATTATGAGGTGGCCTTTGATGATTAGGCTTCTCTAAACTTTTGCATAAGTTTGTTAGCTCGGTAGGATCCTTTCTCTTTTTATATTTTAAAATTTAATTATAAAAAGAAAATCAAGTATAAGCGTAGGTTAGGTGATTCCTTACCCACCATGTCGTTAGTTAAAGAAAACTTGCAAGTAAGATTCTCATGATACACTTAAGAAATACTAGATGATCTCACATGCATAATATATTACAAAAAAGATAATATAGATCTCATTGACAGTATTTATGCAAAGAGAAACAAGATGTTGTACATAGCTTATTAACAAGCATGAAAGAAAAAGTGATTACCAAATATTTTTGTTTAGGATACATGCACACAATTTTATTTCATAATCTTTGTTATAGAGGAAAATAGTCATTCTTGCTCTTGAGGGTTTCGAAGTTTTACGTACAATAATATGGAAGTGGAATGAAATTTGAAAGAAAGGAATGCTAATCCTGACTGTTGTTGAGGTTTCGACAAATTTTGTGTACTAAACCGACACAATGCAGTTTTGAAGAAGGAAGAAAAAGTGGAGAGAAAGAGAACGATTGATGCAGAGTAAGTTAGAGTTGTCCCCTTTCTCTATCTTTTTCCCTCCTGTCCAAGGATTTACTTTCCAAGGCATTTTGAAGAGAATTGAGCTTTCTGTGTCTATTCATGAGTGAGACTATTTGTTTAATCACTTTGGAAAGACAATAGGTCCCCCATAGGAATCAATTCAAGGATTAGGTTTGGCTAAAAGACACCCAAAACTGTCTAGAAATGTGTGTGACATGTGCATGTGTGAACGAAGTCCTCAGAGAGAGAGAGAGAGAGAGAGAGAGAGAGAGAGAGAGAGAGAGAGAGAGAGAGAGAGAGAGAGAGAGAGAGAGAGATTCTGGTGAGTAAATGAAGACAAATATTCGAAGGATTAAATTTCTTAATGTGAAAGAGTATATGGGAGAGAAGGAAATTGGGTCTCGTGTAGTTTAGAAAATAAGGAATTCTCATGCACTACGTACCAATAAAACAGTGTATGTTTTGTCATCTTTTGTGCATGGGGAGTTGACATTTTCGTTATTGTATAAAATTTTCCTAGCAAACAAAGAATATCTCGGAGAATTGTGCGTTCATTATATATTTATGCCTGATTGAGTAGTTGGATAGTTGCACCACATATTTTACTATCGTATTCATATACATATATACAATTATAGATATATAAACCATGAAACTTTTGTTCTTTTTATAGTGACATAAAGCAGAAGATTAAAAATGATTTCACACCCATAAATTGTCATAATCACTATACACCAAGTTTTTTCCATGCTTTCCAGGACTACTTTTGATCAATATATAGTTACAATTGTTATTAGAAACTGAAATCTTAGAAGAAGTTGTAATATTGGAAAAAGAGAAAAAAAAAAAAGTGTGCCAGAGGATCATGCTAAGTACTTGACTTGGAATCCGAGTGAATTTCAAAAAAAAAAAATGTTCAAGCTTAACCTATTTATTCTTAGAGCCGATCTCAACAAACTTCAATCAAGTCATTCACTGGTCGAGGTTTAGTAATTTCATTTCTTTATAGTTATAAAGTGAATATAAGCATATAAAGCTGAATTCAAAAAAAAATATTGAGTTTCAAAATATGTTTTGTTTGTTTGCATATTGAACCGATCTTAAATGAGACTTTAACGAACTGAACATGAGTCGAGCTTGAGTAGGTTCATTTGTTGTATGACCCTGATTACTAAGTATTTGGTTTTCTCTCTAAGGAGTATCTCAATAGTTATCTCACTGTATGTGAGGGAATTAGGGTTCTAATTGTGGTGATTTTCTATAAAAGAAAAATCATTCTTTGTCTGTCTTTACATTGTTCCATGCAATTAATTTCTCAAATTAAAAAATAAAAGGACGTGGAAACTAAAAACTCTCCACAAAGGTGAGCACATACAGAATTAATGCAATTTATGGTTGGTTAGGGAATTTAAATTCATTAGTTTATAATCTCCAATTATGCTATTAAGACACTAAGCCCTAATTCTAACTTGCACTTACATTAATCTAGGGATTTTGAATGGAGATTAAGACATTTTACATAAATTCCCTTATTTGTAAAGCTAATGTATGTTTTTTTCCCGAAAATTACTTGCTGTATTGAAACTACTGCTGCTGTAAAATTTAAAATACGGAAATGCTGATAATTTTCCCTCCCATAAATTTCATTTACAAAACACTTGTACGGTTGTACCTTTCATATTGATATAGCAGCTAGTAAAATTCATCTGCAAATCGTAATATTGTATCTAAATTCATTTTTACAAAAAAAAAAATGAAGAAAATAACTGGTAGGTTGCCGTACATAAGTAATGAGGTCAATTTTTATTTTTTGTTATCTGCTTTCTTTGTTAGTTTTTGTGTTCTGTTTTTATTTTTTTACAAAAACATAACAATAAAAAACATGTTTGATGACCTCAAAATTGTTACTTATCTTTTATTAATTCTGTAATAAAAATATTCATTAATATTGGTGGCCAGTGATAGTGGCAGTGTTGAGTGGTGGTCGTGGTGGCTGGAGGCAATGGTGGTGGTAATGGGTGATGGCAGAGGAAAAGGTGGAGGACTTGGAAAAAACACAAAAAACACATTTTTTTTTAGTTTTCATATTCATCCCAAGTTTTTGTTTTTAGTTTTAAAAGATTTTAAAAACAGTTACTAAATACTGTTTTATGTTTTGTTTTAAAAAATTTCCAAAACAAAAACTGAAAGTGTTACTAAGATCAGTTAGTCTCCACTAGCATTTGCATGAAGTTCTTAGTCTCACCAATAAATGAATTAAGTGAATAAGTAGGTAAATATAACGTCTCCACTACTCTAAACCAACTTGCACCTACTAAATACTCTTGAGTAACTTTAAATGCTATATAGAATGCACATGCATGCAAGGTCAAATATTCTCTTGATCATTCAATTAATATATATATATATATATATTTAGAGAGAGAGAGAGAGAGCTAGGTATGTAGAGTCACTATGAATAATTCTCTGTGTTTTTCCCATTTACTTTAAGAGTTCGATATGTGAGTTTGAGAATATTGATATAACCATCTCTTCGTAATTATGTTCTGTGAGGTTTAAATATATAGAATCTGTACTGCTGGCTGCACACAGAAAGACAAATCTATGTCTGACGTCTCTGTTGTGTTGGCAAAAGAGTCGGCGTGAACATAGGCATCAAAGACGATCTGGCCGGTGTGCATATATGTGTGAGAGGGAGATAGAGATAGAGAGAGGGAGAGAGACCCACATAGATATATAAGCCTTTTGGGATAATTTTCCGTGTTGTGGGTCACATGCCAATGTTTTACAGAGGGGTTTAGCTCCCTAAGTAGGAAGTATTTGGTATCAGAATTACGTATATTATTTGTATTTGGTATTAGAGCCATGTGCTCTGCTTAAATCGCATATGTAATTTTACATATAAATTTTGTTTATACTTTTTATATCTAGTATTACTACTACTTCTTCTCTTACATTAACTATGAAACAAACGGAATATTATCCAAATCGCGCTTGATTTTGTTATCCCTTAATTCCAGAAAAAAAAGTTTGGGATGTGCCCGTAAGTCGTTGACAAATATATTTACATCATAGTTGTTTGTAAGTTTTTTAAAGCACTAGTATTTCTAGATATTCTAAGTATATATATTGTTTATATAATGAATTACATACCATTTTTCTTATGTTGAATCGATTATATTTTGCATCTTCTAGTGAGAAAATGGTAAAAAGGGCAGAGGTTAATGAATACCCAAACCAATTAGAAGCACATAATAAGTGGGTCATATCTGCTGTCAAACTGTTAAAACTTTAGAACTGTCAAACTGTTAATAAGTGGGTCATATCCACTATCTATAAGGTAGAACTTTTGAGTTATAGGATTAAAAACTGTTAAAACTTTAGAACGCATTGTAAGTCTGAATTCTGATGAACAGACCATCCATCTATTGAAAAGTCAAGATATTATTCGATATCGAGCAAAGAATAAATTTATACATATAGGCCTTATTTAGGTTGCTTTTAAGCCATTAACATTGAGTGGTCTACCAGCTAGTTTTCTAGTAGTATTGCAAGATGGTAGATGTTTCGACTGCAAATCTTCTCTTATGGGTATTATGCAATCTAGTGTTGCCCATGTACCGGTATACCTCAATGCGTATTCCAATCTTCAATTATCTCTTACAGGTAATAATTTGTTAGATGCTGTGAGTCTGTTTATGAAACTTCATAGTTACAATTTTAAAGCTAGATCTGAGCCACTATGTCTTAATTATCATATATATTATAAAGTCTTACATGCATGCATTAACTCCTAATTGTAGAATGTTTAGTTCTAATAGTAACACTGTTTTTGTATAAACTAATCTATTAAGTTCTAATACAACCACTAATCATATGATTAGTTGAAATGAGATTCAATTCCCTGAAACTTGGCGGTTACAACAAGCTGTTCCATCCACTCTCCTTGTACAAGAAGAGTTGGATCAAACACACAAACTCTTGAATGAGACACAAAAATACAATTCACCTCAAGAATTACTCGATTATCTAGATCTGGATTTATATCTCGATCCTGCTCAACTAGATCTATGATTCCTGTTTATGAGGTTTTTATACCAACTACTTCTAGAGTTTCTACTTCCAAACTTGCAGATGATGTAGAAACTGTCAGAATATCTGAACAACAAATTTCTCATAAAATTTATCAAGACAAATCTTCAATAGAAATACCTACTGCTTCTGAAGTGGACTTTCATCTTTAATAGACTTACAATCAGGAAACCAAACACGAAAAATCCTTAATAAGGAATTTTTCCAACCATATTTCCATGAATGGTACTTTTCAACTTTCAGTCCTATTGAATTAGAAAATTATAAAAGTTAATATTATCAACATTTATTTGTGTCTTAACAGATCGAACACTTTGTTCCCTAATTTCTTCATTATTATTTAGAAACCCATTATATCCATGTTTTAGAAGAAAATGTATGGAAAATAGATCAATGATCTGTTATTCATTTCATTTTTCCACCTACCGAACCATTGCAAGTACACAATTCTTCCTCTTCTCAAACTTTGAAAGCTAATGCCTACGTTAAACCTGCTGCTATTGAATTAGTAAATATTACTATAAAAGAGCTTAATAAATCTTTTAATTAGAGTAATTTTACAAATTTGTATTTACAAACACTGGGCCAACAATTGCTACATCTAGATGAAAAACTAAAAAAAATTTATACTGAACTTTATAATGTGAAGTTTCAAGAACATAATCCTTATAAAGTAGCTAAGGCTATATTATAGCCTCTTATGGCTGTTAAAGGCCTTAAACTTGAATCCACCAATAAATTTGTTTTTGATTTAATTGCTCGAACTTAACATTTGGACTTCTGTTGTATCTCTCGAACACACCTTACTTTAGAAATAGTGGTGTCACAGCTGCTAGGGTTTTTTTTATCTCATAAAAACGTATATCTCTCAATTATGAGACAGTGTAACCCTAACTGCTCTTAGAGTGCGTATATATAGAGGCTATAGCAGGGACCATAACATTAGTATGACTAGAGTTTCCTACACAAATAAAGATTCCTAATACAACCAGAATTAATTCCTATTTACGTAAATTATAATTCATACCATTAATGAATTATAATTACACTCTCGTCATACTAGAAATTATATTTTGAGCTCCATATTACTAAATGCTTTTTTATCTCTCCATGTTAAGATCACAAATATCTATCTATTAAATTAAATTACTGACAATTAAATTCAATATACTTATTTAATTACTTGAGATCTTTCATTTAACTTATTTGATATGTCGGATTCATAATCCACTTATAGGGTTTGACATAATCAAAACTTATAAGTTTCTTTAAGGGGACATCATCAATCCCTATATTGGGATGTGAATTCCATTAATAATTAATATTTACCATACATGTAATATTATTATCCAGTTTACTGAGTTTATTGACCCATAAAGAATTTCACTCTTTTGTGAATCAAAACAATAAACTCTACATGCTTTATTGTATTAGAATTAAGAGCATAAGCACTCGTAATAATCATGAGGTATTAATTATTTTATATAGTTAGTATAAAAATAATTACCTCAATACGATCTTGTTTAATATACACAAAGTGTACTAGTACAAGGAGTTGGAACTATACTATCACATCTTGATTCATCCCACTTTGGAAGAATCAACATATGAATGGTATATACACATAATAACAAAAATGAAAATATAATAAAATTCACCCATCAAACTCTCACAATACTAAATGACCTAAAAGGGAAAATCTAGTATAATAGAATATTATCCCATTACAAAACAGGTCTGAGTACCCCACCGGTACGAATACAAAACACATCATCACCAACACATATTACAAAACATGATACAAAACATAATTTTCTTCCCCTCTTAGCATATTTTGACATGATTCATGGATTTCTATTTCTCGCTAAATCACCTGGAAGTTTTCTTATAAAACGAAATGAGCTACGAAGCCCACTAGGAAACTAATTGATATCAAACGCAATAAAAATATGTATGATGTATGGGTTTTAGAACAGTTCTGCTGTGCATGAGGCAATAAGAAAAATTATTATATGCTTAAATAAATCAATGATTTGAATAATATGAGATGGATGAGTTTTATTAATAACTGGGGATTTACATTTCTTGAAAACACATCCAATTTAATGCCACCCTTACTCCAACAATAACCCTATGCTTTCCTTCCTTTACTCCCGGAAGTCCCTAGCCTTTCTTCTTGCACACTCGGAAGTAAGAAACAATACTAGGCATAGATGGTCGAACCTAGAGTGTGAATCATGTGACGAGAGGCCCTGTTAGATCATCCCCCCTTATTTCATCTCACCTATATCATGCCTGGGTGATTAGGCTGTTTTGATTAATTTTCGTAAACCATTTATTCTTCCCCAATGAATATCCTCAATTTATAAAATATCATATAGCCTTAGAATTCAACGTCTTAGAAGTATCAATTGGTTCAAAAGTTATGCATGTGCCAGATTAAATCATGATATGCTAATACTAGAGAATAACATAATCAATGTCTTAGATTATCAAAATTAGCCCATATAAGAGAATTTCTAATCATATGTCATATATAAAAAAATTTTGAGAGCAATCCACCAACTTGACATGTGTTTCACAAAATTATCATATAAAGTACTAGTGACTCTAACAGAAAAATTCCCTACCTAAAAATAAGTGTGCGTCATCGGCGGAAAAACTTTGGATTAACGAAATTAAAGGAGTTGCAATAAATATTCAAGAATAGGGTAGATTTTAGTTTAATTTTTGACAAAGTTGCTAGAAGTATAGGTCAAGTCACGGTTACAATTAGAATCCCCTTGAAGTACACAAAGTATGCTCAATGTTTCTTTTTCTTTCTTTTTTTTTTTCTTTTTGTTTTTGAAATCTAGGTCCTCCTAGAAAACAGTTCTATTTTTGGCCATCTAGACCCTGAAAATGAGCCCTTTTTGTAAAATCTACCCATGAGGAGTTGTAGAACTTTTTGACACGGTCGTTTTGATGTCTAGTGGGCCTAAAACAAACTTGTAACGAGTGAGTTATGGTTATTTAACTGAGGCACTGCAAATCTATTTGAAAATTCTATTTTAAAATAAAATTGGTGTGCAAGTTTTTTTTTCTACTTTTTCAAAGGTAGTGCAGCCCTAGGCCACTACTCACACAACAAGCCACACAAGATTTATAGAAGTAAAGAGTTTACATAAGCCAAGCTTTACATTAAATCAAAGTAAAGTATGTTCAAGCATATAATTTGAAGACTAGATGTATACTTTGAAGAAGGCTTTCAAGGAAAACTTCTTGAATCAAGATAGGTATAAAAGTGATTACCTTGAAAATAGATATTGGAAAAAGCTTGAAGGAATTGAAAGATGATTTGCTAAACTTGATTGTTCTTCCAGGAGCTTGAGAGTTTGATAGAGTTTGAAAAACAAATGAAAAAGGTTACAAAAAGTAGAAGATGAGCCTTGGTCTTCAAGTGAGATACAAAATGTGTATATAGACCATAGGATGAGAAGTGGCCACTTGGCGAGAATTGAATGGATCTTACAAAAGTAATTAGGGTTTGATTAGATTACGACAAATGGCATGAATCCAAGGGGTTGAAGAATGTAGATTTTTTGTAGACATTTTGGAGATGATGACAAGTGTCCTAAAAAGATAAGTATGCTTGCAGGATTGTAGGAGAAATAGACAAGTGCCTTATATTTTTCTATCTTACACTTTTTTGTAATATAGCACAAAACTCCCCATAGATTCTAAGAATTGCATAACTTACCCTTACTTAGTATTTTATACTCTGGATCCCCCCTATAGGGCCCACGACCTAAAATTACAAATATAGACACAATATGAGTACATTTTACTATTCAAGTTTAACAGGCATTATAGTCTAACCCCCTAACAAAAAGTTTTGACCTCAAAACTTGTAAAACACTTACACAAATAATTTTGGGTATTTACTATGCATTTCAGCTTCTGATTCCCATGTTGATTCTTCTACCCCATGATGCTACCATAAAAACTTGACTAATGGTATCATCTTAATTCGAAGAACTTGCTCTCTTGCATCTAAGATTTGTAATGGTTTCTTCTCATAGGTTACGTCATCTTGTATTTGAATATCTTGCCATTGAATGACATACGTTGGGTCTGGAATGTACTATCAAAGCATTGACACATGGAATACATTATGTGCTTGAGTTAACTGTGATGGTAGGTCTAATTAATATGTGACTTCTCCTGCACAATGTGTAATCTCGAACGATCCCACATATTGTGGTGCTAACTTTCCCTTCCTGCCAAATTTGCTTAGGCTTTTTCGTGGATTCACTTTCAAAAATACCAAATCTCTTTCATTGAACTCTAGTGCTTGTCGACAACAATCTGCATAACTCTTCTACAGGCTATGTGCCGTTCTTAGGCGTTTTCTTATTATCTTGATTTTCTCTGTCATTTCTTGTGACACCCTAATCTCATATTTTCATGATTAGTTGAATTGCATCGTAAACGTAGTTGAATTAGTTTATTTAATTTAATTTACATCTATTGCATGATTAATTATAAATTGTGTGTGCCACTTGTATCATTTTATTAGTGGTAAGGTAAATGGTGAGTCATTAGTGAGTGAGTATAATATGTGGGTGTATAAAATACCTAAAGGTGAGTGGGTATAATAATTGGGTGTATTTTACCTAAGGGGGGGTGAGATATATGATTTCTATTGAAGTTAATTGAGAGCAGGGGAGGGTGTCGGTGGAGAGAAAGAGATAAAGATGACAAGAGGGGACAAGGAGGCAAATGAAGAAAGAAAAGAAAGAAAAAGAAAGAAAAAAACAAGAATGGTGGGGGGTGAGTGGTCTAGCATGATAGGAGAGAGAAGAGAGGAAAGATAGCTGCCATTATAGAGAGAGAGATATAGATGTATTTCCTTTGGAGAGTTTCTTATATTTTTCTCATTGTATTGTTTATCTAGAATATTTCGTTGCATTCTTTTATTTTCGAGTATGTGTTAAGGTGTCGTTTGCAGGTACGGTGACCTGTGCGATCACGCCTCACCTAATGTGACATAATTAATGTCTAATTGGGTTGGGGGTGTGACATTTCTTGCATAAGATCGGGTCTATAAAATCAACTTTCTCCCACTTCCAACCAATAATTTGGTGATCGACACAGTCTTCCATATAGTGCTTCATACTGTGCCACACCAATGTTTGCTTGGTAACTATTGTTATAAGAAAATTCTATCGATGACAGATGTCCCTCCCAACTTTCCTAGAAGTCCAAAACGCACGCTCTCAACATGTCTTCCAAGATTTGTATCATCTTATCGGATTGTCCATCTATTTGGGGGTGATAAGTGGTACTAAGATTAATTTGTGTTCCTAAAGCTTTCTATAGGCCTTTCCAAAAATGTGAGACAAAATTAGGGTCCCTACCGGATACAATAGATATTGGAACTCCATGCAAATGTATAATTTCTTTGATATAAAGCTTGCTTAGCATGCTCGATGAATCCCTCGTCTTTACCGGGATGAAATGTGTTGATTTTGTAAGTCGATCCACTACTACCCAAATAAAATCATGGCCTCGTGGAGTTCGTGGTAGTTTGGACATAAAATCCATTGTGATACATTTTCATTTCCATTCTGCTATCGGCAGTGATTGTAACAATCCCCCTGGACGCTGGTGTTCCACTTTCACTTTTTAACATGTCAAACACTTGGCTAAGAACTTTGCCACATCCTCCTTCATGCCTTTCCAATAATATTGTCGCTGCAGACCATGATACATCTTGGTACTTCCTGGGTTAATAGAGAATTTGGATCGATATGCCTCTACTAATACTTCCTCTCGTAATCTTGTACTGTTTGGTAAAACTAAACGTCCCTTGCATCGTAAGCTTTCGTCTACATGCATAGTCCATCCCAATTCTTCTTCTTCTATTCTAGTGAAGCCTTTGCTGCCAAGATGTTCAGATCCTCTCCCTGTGCTCCTTTTACTCATTGTACTTGACTAGTTGCAAGATAATATTGAGCAGGTAAGCCTGTGAGTCTCGAACCCCTACTCGGAGGTCAAATTCTTCCAATGCTTCAAACATCTTCCATTGGTTCGCTACTATACAACTCACACTCGCTTGATTCTTCCTACTAAGCGCGACGGCTACTACATTAACCTTCCCCGGATGATATTGTAGTATAAAATCGTAATCTTCCACGCACTTGACCTATCTCCTTCGCGGTAAATTCAAATCTTTATGGGTTAATATATACTTCAAACTCTTGTGGAAATATTGAATTTCTCCCCATATAAATAGCATCGCCAAATTTTCAATGCAAAGATCACTGCAGCCAATTGATTGTACTCTAAAAGTGCAATCTACATGGCTTAATTAGTTATTTGTTAGCATTGGAATAGGTTTAATTATGTTATTTTAATCCTAATTCATTACTAACTTGATTTTATGTTTGTTTTCATAAATCCTAGCTTAAAAAGGACAAATTGGCGTTAATTGGAAACAGCGTTCGAAGGGAGTTCGAACTGTCAAGTAGTGTGTTCGAACAGTGCATAGTGGCGTTCAAATGCTATGTCAAACGGGTTCACGACAGGTTCAGGTCCGAAGCGCATTTGAAAGATACAGAAAGCAAATTTCCCATTTGAAGTGTATTCGACGCACCGTTTGAACGGTAGTTCGGTTCGTTCGAACGGTATATAGGGCGTTCGAACGGTCCTACGGATCTGCAAATTTTTGGAAGCCTATAAGAGCTGGGATTGTTTTATTTTTAAGTTTAGCGTTTTTCCTATTGTTTTAGGCGTAGCAGCAGCAATAAATACAGATTTTATTCTTGTTTCTAGTAGAGTTTTCATAGTTCTTCTCAATTCCTGTAATCAGATTTTCAAGTTTGCATTAAATATATTTGCCTTACTTTTATGCAATTGTGTTTTTACTATAGAGATGAGTAGTTAAATCTTTTCATTCCGGGATCAAAAGTAAAGATCAATTAAATATCTTGGATGAATGAAGGAGGTAAGTTCTTGGTTTTAAAGTTAAATCTTCTAGTTATTCTTTCTTCTTCTTCTTTGTTCAAGAAACTTTCAAAAACCCGGATGTTTGATTATGTTCGGTAACGTTTATGCATGAATTTATATTCAGTATATGTGCTACGTAAATCGATGGTACTCGTCCTTGATTCTAACTGTAATACCCATAATTTTCTTTAACTACATTACCCCTAACGGGACTGAATAAGACATGACCATAGGGCCACAAGTTAAAAACGAGGCCTTTCTGATCCCAACCTTGTCCATATGTCTGTAAGCACCCCATTTTTGACCGCTCGGCAGTCTACACTCCGTCCAGACTTGTTTTCAAGTCATTGTGGGCATATTCCTATCAAAACCAATTCTCTAGGTCTAAATTCTGTCTTTCTATCGCTTCGCGGGCCTGTCAGGCCCAAATAGAGGCAAAATGACTAAAATGCCCTTAGGGGCATTGTTCTTTCTTATTCCAATTCCAATCCCTCTCTCGAGATAGTTTATTCCTCGAGACGGTCCGAGTAGCAAAACTACTCACAAAACCACTCACAAAACCGTTAGAGTGGCGGAAACACTCACAATCCAGGCACGTCTCTTCGAAGACGGTAAGACCCCTTTCCAATCCCTCTCTCGAGACAGTTTATTCCTTGAGACGGTTCCAATCCAGGCACGTCTCTTCGGAGACGGTAAGACCCTTTTTCAAATCCCTCTCTCGAGACAGTTTATTCCTCGAGACGGTCCGAGTAGCGGAAATACTCACCAAACCGTTAGAGTAGCAGAAATACTCACAAAGCCGTTAGAGTAGTGGAAATACTCACGAAACCGTTAGAGTAGCGGAAATACTCACAAAGCCGTTAGAGTAGCGGAAATGCTCACGAAACCGTTAGAGTAGCGGAAATACTCACAAATAGGTCAATATAGGGAATTGGCAACAAATCTTTGTGTCACGACGACCGCCGTTAGAGTGGCGGAAACACTCAAAACCTAGGTCAACACCCGTGTCTGTTAGCTCACTTCGGTGAAAAATGACCAAACTACCCTTAGGACTTTTTTCGAGATTTTCCGGTCAAGATGACCATTTTGCCCCTAAGCATCCGAATGCCTCGGGAACCACACCGACTCTGGGTATCAAACCGGTAACCTCCTGAGACTACTTTTTATAGTATTCTCAATCTTTCTTTACTTTTTCGGATCATTCCGAGTCAGTTCCGGCCAACCCGGTACAAAATGACCGTTTTTGCCCCTAGAGGGCCAGTCTCTTTCTTCGACCACGCCGGCTCTGGGTATCAAACCGGTAATGTCCCAAGAATACTTTTTATAGTGTTCTCAACCTTCCTTTACCTTTTCGGACCATTCCGAGTTAGTTCCGGCAAACCCGGTACAAAATGACCGTTTTGCCCCTAGTGGGCCGGTCTCTTTTTCTGACCACGCCGGCTCTGGGAATCAAACCGGCAACCTCTGGGAACATTCTAAATAATGTTTCCAGATCCCAAGTCTTTTTCTGGGACAATCTGAGTTCGCCACGGCAGCTTCCTAGTCCGATTGACCGTTTTGCCCCTAAGGGCCCGGTCAACCTTTCTGACACATCTTATCCTCACTTTTCAAGTCAAATACCTCCAGGACACTATTTTAAGTGTTCCTGCTCCTTTCTGGCCTTCCGGGTCATTCCCGGCTCCTCCAAATCATTCCCGGACTTTCCGGAGTCACTCCTAGTGAAGCCAGGCTAAAGATTGCATGGTAGTCACTAGTATAGGCGCCCAAATCTAGTCAAAGATACGTTGTTTGCCAACTTATAAAGTTTCCTAAGTGGGTGGCGCCACTGCAACAAGCGCCAGGTTTGTCCAACCTCTATAAATACAGAGCCTCATTCAACGTGAAAAGGGTCTTCAAAATTAACCTAAAAATCCCATATTTCAATATACAGAGCTCGAGCACCTCCTAAACCCTAGCCTCCTTAGGTTTCTCCAAACCCTAGCCACTATACACAAACCCTAGCCTCATATACACTCCTATACACCTCCATACACTAGCCTTCAACCATTCTTTGATGACTTGAAGAACTGCCCTCTAAAGCTTGAAGACAATCCTTGAAGGTTGAAGGAGAAGGTCAAGACGAAGACCGAAGACCGAAGACCGAAGACTGCACGGCGCGCAAAATAAACAAGAAGACATACGGTAGGCTTTTTCTTTAATTTTCTATACTTCCCCCCTCTCTCTTCTCTCTCCAACCCACTTGGGTTTTCTCTATTTTAATCCCCCATCTCTTTCCCCCCCTTTCTTTGCATGCTTAAAACAAGGGGATTCCCGGTCCATGTAGGATTGGACTATTGGAGAGTCACCGTGTCGGGGCTTTCTTCTAGCCTAACCAAAGACCACGTGGGTTCGACGCCCTTGATTATGTGGTGAAGCCTTAGCCTTGTATGTTCACGACCCCAAATTGCATTGTGCATATCATAGTCTTGCATATTCCAAAAACCGTTTTCAAAGTTGTTTTTCAAAACGTTCTCAAACTTGTTTTCAAAATTGCATCAAAATCTCTTTCTCAAAAACTTGTTTTCAAAACCACAATCCTAGGGTGATTCTAGCCTTTCCATAGCTAGGGTTGCTTTAGGAAAGTGTTACATTGAAAGTGACCTTTTTGGTCTATATTTTCAAATCTTATTGTTTTCCAAAACCACTTTCTTAAAGTGGTTCTAGCCCTCTTATGATTAGAATCGCTTTAGGAAAGTGAGACGTTTTCATGCTTTCCAAAAAACTCTCTCTTCAAAAATCTCTTCCTAAAAATCTCTTTTTCAACATACTTTCCTAAAACTCTCCTCTCCAAAATTGTTTTCAAAAACTCCCCTCCAAAATCTATTTTTCAAAACCCCCTTTTCCAACTCCTTTCCAAAACTCTCTCTCTCCTAAAAATTCACTTTTCAAAAACGCTCCCTAAAAATCTTTCCAAAAACTCTCTTTTCCAAAATCTCCCTTCTAGAAATTCCCCTCTAGGATTTTCCTTCTAAAATCTACGTTTCTAAAAACGCACTTTCCAAAAACTCTTTCCTTAGAGCCCAAGTCAAGCCCTAGAACCCACAATTAGGAAACCTTAAATTTTCTGCCTAAAAACATGGTTTTCAAACTTTGCCCTAAATCTAGGTTTCCAAAACCTCTCGTTTTCTACATCAAAACTATACATGTTTCCAAAACCTATTTTCTACGTCAAAACTATAATTTTTCAAAACTAGGGTTTCTAGAATCTCCTTTTCCAAATCCTTGCCAAATCTTATCTTCCCTTTAGGAAACCAACTCAAATCTCCCCGTTTAGAAAACTAGATCCCGTCCTCCGTTTTTGGAAATAAAATAAAATCTTTTCTTTTAGAAACCAAATCCAATCCCTTCCAAATCCAAATCTTTTCTAATTCAAATCCTTCCTAAACTTCCACTTTCCTAAACCCTAAGTTTCCAAAAACTTGAACATAAAAATCTTTCCTAATTCAACCCTCTTTCCAAATCTTGACTTTCTAAATTCAAGCTTTTAAACCTTTCCTAAATTCAAACCTTTCTTAATTTCAAGATTTTCTAAAACTCTAAAACTTTCTAAAATCTTAAATCTTTCTAAACTCTAAAACTTTCCAAATCTTAAACTTTCTAAATTTCAAATCTTTCTAAATTCTAAACTTTCCAAAATTTCGAAATCTTTCTAAATCTAAAACTTTTCTAAACTCGAAACTTTCTTAATTTAAGACTTTCTTAAGTCGAAACTTTCTTAATTCAAACATTTCCTAAATCGAAAACTCTCCTTTTTTTTTCAAAACTTTTCTCAAAGCGAAACTTTCTTATTTTCAAAATTTCCTTGTTTTCAAAACTTTCCAAATTCAAAACTTCCCTTCTTCAAAACATTACAAAATTCAAAACTTTCTTAACTTGAAACTTTCCAAATTCTAAGCCTTTCTTAAGCTAAACTTGTCCTAATTCAAAACATTTCTAAATTCAAAACTTTTTGATTTTCAAAACTTTCCTAATTTGGGAACTTTCCTAATCTTAAAACCTTTCCTTTTTCGAAAACTTTCTAAACTCGAAACTTTCCAATTTTCAAAACTTTCCTATTTAAAAAATTTCCTAATTTGAAAAATTTCCTAATTCGAAACTTTCTTAATTCAAAACTTTCCTAAAGTTGAAACATTCCATACTCAAAGCTTTCCTAAGTTGAAACTTTCCTAATTCTAAAACTTTCCTAAATCAAGCCTTTCCTAATTCAAACCTTTCCTAAATCCAAACCTTTCCTAAATCTTCCAAGTCCAACATTCGAGTCAAATCTTTCTAAATCTTACCTAAGTCTCCTCTCTTTCCAAAGTTTAGGTTTCCTAAACCGTCTCTTTTCCAAAACAAGTCCAAATCTATCTTTTCAAATCAAAGTCCAATCTTTTCTAAAATTTCAATTTCCAATCTCCTTTTTTAATCTTAAATCAAATCCAATTTTCAATTCAATCTCTTTCTTCTAATCCAATTTCTCTCTTCAAATCAATCTCTTTTCAATCGGACTCCAGTCTGAACTACGACTGACCTGATTCCCCTAAAGGGATACGTAGGCAACCTTCATAGGTGCGGTCACAATACTTTTCAAATTTTCAATTCCACCCTCATGGGTGCGGTTTCCACATTTTTCCAATCTCAAATTCCAATCTATTTTCAAAATTCCAATTTCAAAATTTCTATTTTCAAATTTCTACTTTCAATCTTCGAACTTTTCAATTTTAATTTCATCTCTTCAAATCTATTTTCAAATCATATTCTTTTCAAATTTATTTCCAAATCTATTTTTCAACTCTCTTATTTTGCACTTGCATATCATGCATCATATTTTTCAGACATTGTTTTTCTAAAGTGAATAGGGTTGAACACATGTTAATGGTTGAACACATGTTAATTGAAGACTCTCATAGGTGAATCTAGGGTAGATTGACATGTAGGTACCGAAAGGGCGGGGTAAGGTGATAGCTTAGTGTGTCTTCCCTACACGTAACCAACCTCCGAACTTAGGATCACTGATTTCAAAGACCAAAAGGAGTTATTTTTCTAAAAAGGGCTAAATATTTTCCAAAGGTTGCCAAACAACTTGTTTTCTTAAAAACCCTCTCTCAAGGAGATGTTTTCAAAAGTCGTTTTCCAAAACCCTAAGTGTAGTCTTTGGATTACTTTTAGTTTTTAGGTGACCTAACTCACCTTAATCAAGTTAGGTGGCGACTCCGAATCTTTTTCAAAAACCCTTTATTCAAATCTTTTTTTCAATTCAAACCTAGTCGCACTCATTCTTCTAGGAGGGTGAGTTCTAACGAGAGAGTACAGCATTTTTCCTGCTTGGGTGAGTATTCCTCGAGTGTGAAAAATCTGGGCGCGACAATGTCGAAACTCGATTTCTCGAAAAAGGTTCGAAGCTCGTCACCCGACAATTCGCACTAAAATGGCACCCTAACTTTAAGCGGAGCTTTCTCCCTCGTTTTTCGTCAGATTTCGACGAATTAGATGTCTAAAATTATTGCCTTTTTGAGCCCGACACCTTGGTAATCTCAGAATTCCATTCTGTAGACTATTGGTTCAACGAAAAGTCCCCCGCAAGCCACTGCACCAGGAAATTCGCACCCGAATCCCTCGTAATATCGATTCGAGCTTTCTCGCTCACCGAGTGTCAGAATTGTACGAAATTGGAGCCTCAATTGATTAATTTTTTGAGAGATTTCTACGTATGATATTGGGTCATGCATTCGACGAAAAAATTGGAGCCTTGAACTTAGTCACTTCGAACTAGGAAACTCCCTTCCATTTTGTGAAACTACCCCCACCCCACTAACTTGCATGCCGGTTCTTTAGTTATGGCATGTGCAACATATGCAACACATATAAAAGTGAGTGAATATGCAGCATGCATGCGTATGTACATACCTATGCAAGCTGTAATCTATAGATAGAATACAGCTTAGGATCAAACGTTTAAAACGCACACACGCACACACGTATCACTAAGTCGTCTAATCCATGTTGCCTTACAGAACCGCCCTTAGCAGCCTATGAAAACTACAAGAGAGAGAGAGAAAGAGAGACGAGAGAGAGGAGAAGAGGATAGAGATTTATGCGTCCTCTCTAAAAACTCAACCCTGTTATGCACCCAGCCCCTATAAATCCTCACCCATCCCCTCCCTCATTTGGGTTGTATGAAAGAAGTTAAGAGGAAAAGCTGTAGAGTGAGAAAGAGAGAGAAACCGAGAGAGAGAAGAAAGGGAAAGCAGAGAAGAAATGGGTTAGGGTTGTACCGTTCGAAAGCCAGGTGAGGAGGCTACCTTCACCACCTTACCAACCTTCTAAACCCAGTGCAAAACACCCCACAAACCCACTGCAAGAACCGAGAGCCGAGAGAGAAGAAATGAGCGTGGAAAACACTACCCTTCTCACTCCGGCAAACCCAGGAAGCCGAGGGTTGTCACAGGGGTTTGGGACTTCTTGGGGACCCCTTCTGGGTGTCCTAGGGAGGTCCACGGCCTCTGTGCGTGCACCAAGGTCTCCTACAATGCCGAACCCACCGAAAAATGTTTAGAGAACTGAAACTCCAACCACCGGCAAGCTTTGCCGACCGGACCACTTGGGGACAAACCGTCTCTGGGCAAGGAACAAATGTCGTGAAGGGACCAGGTCGGTAACCCTAGGGTTCCGCCATGCAATCGGCGTTTTTGGCCATGTAGGCCATCTCCGACCATCTCTGACCAAGCTCCGACCATGGATGTGTGACCCAGGTCCTTGCCAATCTCTGGGTCACACATGCATGGCCAGGGGGTGCGGGGAATGGCTGGAAAATGAGCTGAACACTGTGCCAGTCGCATGGGAGGAAGAAGAAGGCCAAGCTTTCCACCCCCAGGCGCTACTGGTGGCGCGAGCGCGTGCTGGTGCGTGACAGGTTCGATGGTGCTGAAATTTTTATGGTAGCCTTAATAATCCTTCGAAAGGCTACCCAAAAAATTTCAGAGCAATTGGATATTGCTGTGAATTTCCATGAATTATTTACTGTTGTATGGGTGAAAATTCACAGAAAATAAATTATAAGTAGAAATATTCTGGAAAATTTACGGGACAGCCCTAAATCTGCATGGAACCCGAAAATGGGAGAGTGGCATTATTGCCCCCCAACGAATGAAAATTTCTTGAATACCTCTACTGTAAGCCACAGGCAACTTTGTTCCTAGCCTGGCAATGTATATCGTCCCAAAGGGAGAGCCCCGAACCTTCCAACTTGTCTAAATTGAGTGTTCACTAACTTAACTTACCCCTCCCCACCTAACTGTGTTTTAAAAACATTCTCTCTGTAATAAAAGGTAACAAAGAAACTAAAGTTGAAATATTCTTTTCTTTTATAGATAGACTGAGTTAAGAACACTCTTGATCTAGACAGACCCTAAGGGTAGGAATCTATGCATTTCCTTAAGATTCATGCTCACATCTTTTCTCTATTAAATGATTTGTATATTGTTATGCTTTATGCTTTCTTGCCAAATTATCTTTATGTTCTAAATGTCTTTTTATATTTAACTTCAAAATATACAAGTATTGCTTGCATGATTGCATCACTGAGAAGGTATAAAGGTCGTACAACCAGAAAGGAAAAGACCTCAGGTTTTTATCATAGGTGTACCTGACTGGCTTGATAGTTGGGGCTATCATGGATCGGTATCACTGGCTTGATATCGAGCTAGATGATCATGGGTGGGCCCCACTAGACTTGATGATCAAGGATGAATCATGGGTGGGTCCCATAGCCTTGAATTAGCCTGGATAGGACATACCTGCAAGGATCCTAACATTGATGACGCGAAAACGAAATTACAAGGGTCATCTGCATGCCATGATATTCTTTTACTGCATTATCTTTTATCCTGCACCTTATAGAAATCTTAGATCTCCTACTGGGCTTTGCCGCTCATTCCTATCTTATGGGACATTTTCAGAAATAGAGGCACCAAGCTGATTTCCAAGGGAGTGGGCATACGAGATCAAGTCCCCTTATTATCTTATTTCTTTTAAACTCTTGAGTTAGTTTATGCTAGACTAAAATGTTATAAGACTTACTTTGGTTTTACGGCCTTGATGTAATATTTCTGGACCATCTATATTATGTTCATGCTTATGTTGATGTGTTAAAATTATAAACCCCATCACCTAACGGTAAACCCAACCTTAGACCCCATCACTGTCGCTGCCTAGTGAGAGCAGAGTCGGGTCGTGATAGAAGTTGGTATCAGAGCCCGGTTATAGGTCATTAGGGAAATGGACCACTTATATAGAGCATGCACTCCTTATGTTACTTTCTATCATTGGTCTTAACTATATATTAATGCTAATTCTCATGTGCAGATGAATCTAGCAATCTGGGAGGACTTGCTGTTGCACCAGCTCGAGGTAGAGAGAGATATGAGAAACAACCGTAAAGCCATGACTAGCGCCCAAGCTAAGGCCCTCCTGAGAGCTGAAATTTCTGGGGTAGCACAGCATTGGGGATATCTCTCTAGGGGCCAGCAGGATGCCATCGTCCGAAATAGGGTGACTTCCTTGATAGGGATAGTCCAGGAAGTGTCTGAGATAGTGAAACACCTAGCAGAGTATCAGTAGTTGATACTAGAGATGTAGTTAGCTGGAGAGTTACCATTACTCAGGGCCCATGTCCCTACCAGGCCGCCTCTGCCACCCCCAGCCACCCAAGGGCAGCAGCCTGCTCCACCCACAGCACCACCCCCAGCTGGCCAGCCACCCTCCCCTGAGTACCATCCTTTGACGCCAGAGATGTCCGTGGACGACCCCACCCCGGCGATTAGCCCCATCGTACCTACGACCTCAGCCACTCCTGTGATAGAGGTCTCAGACAGTGAGGAGGAGCCCAAGGAAGATGTAGATATGTGATTGTATATGTCTTTTCTAGTATCCTTGATAGTACCTATGGTCCTCCACGTTTTGGGATAGTTGTGTGTGAGAGGAGCGAACTGGGAGTGTTAGATTATTTTATTGTATTTATCTAACACCGTATGTACTTATCTTTTCTTTAATGACTATTATCGACATGGTAGACCTTATATTAATGTCTTGATTTCTTACTTAACAAAATAGAAATCTAACTTAATTTAACAACCCTTCTAGATGGCAAGGACTAGGACTGGAGCTGGAACTAATGGGAGCAATGAAAACCCATCCAATGCACAATTGAACCAGATTTTACAAAGCCTACAGGCCATGACAAATTTGCTGCAACAACAGCAACAAAATCATCAAACACCATCTATTCCCCAACAGCCTCCACCAGCCCTCGAGCCTCCCAGAGCAGCACCCAACCCGATGCCCCATCCGAATCCTGAAGAGAGAAAAACGAAGCTACTTCGAGAATTCCAAAAGCAAAACCCCCCAAGATTCGTAGGAGAACACGACCCTATAGTTGCGGAACAATGGCTCAAATAGGTTCGGAAGGTACTTGATGGCGTCGGAACACCGGCCGCGTATCAAGTGGAGTTCATAACTTATCGACTCGAGGGAGAAGCAGATTTTTGGTAGGATTTAGTGAAACGCATGAGGGATGTGAAAAGTTTGACTTGGGAAGAATTTGTAGCCCTCTTCCATAATCATTACTTTCGGGAAATAGTTAAGGATGCTAAAATGGGGGAATTTGTACAGCTCCAACAAAATAATTTGACAGTGAGTCAATATGTGGCCACCTTCTTAGAGTTGTCAAGAGATTTTGTGGCCACGGAAGAAAGAAAGACTCGAAGGTTTCTTAAGGGATTGAGACCCACAATCCGATCTCGGGTAGTCGCATTCATGGGACAAAAGTTCACTGAAGTAATTAATCGAGCAATATTGATAGAACAAGAGTTGGAAGGACAATAACAAACGCTGAACTCGAGAGTACCTGGCAAAAATGTGAGAAATTCCTCCAACTTTAATAACCCTAGATGCCCAAACTCAAGGTACCAACCCCACCCTTTGAATTCCAGGGGAACATTGGATAACAGGCCCGTTTGTTTTAATTGCCAATAGAGAGGACATCTAAAACGGGATTGCCCTCAGGTCATGTGAAATGGGAATGGTAATAGCAACCAGATTCCTCCGTAATTACCACCAGCACAAAATTTCCCAACAACATCCACAGTAATGCCCCGTCAGACCATGACCGGAAGGTTTGCAGCTACCACCTACAACTCCAACCGGGTGAATCCAAGAATAGCGAACGAAGGAAAACAAGTCAATCATACCGGTCCGCCTCGAATGTACGCCCTTCCTACTACCAGAGGAAGTGGCGAGGAACCCAATACTGTGATCGAAGATACGATCTGACTCTACAACTCTTGGATCATAGTATTGTTTGATTCGAGTGCTACGCATTCTTTCATCTCTGAAAAATGTATAGGTGACCTACGGTTAACTACTAAATTGTTGGCTACACCCCTTAGCATTCAGAGACCTACTAGTGGAGCAGTTATCGTAGAAGTAGGATGTCCATCCAGCATTATTCGGATAGGTACCTTTGAATTTACGATTGATTTGGTCCAGATAGGTATGAAGGGATTTGATGTGATCCTAGGGATGGATTGGTTAGCAAAAAATAAGGCAATCATGGACTACAGTCAGAAAACCCTGACCTTATGGCGTCATAGTAGATGTATATTGCATTTTCCCGATGAGATGAACACCAATTGGGCAAAACCCCTCACGACTCTTAGGGAGCAACAGAAGAGATCAGAAGGGTGCTTTTGTTTCCTTAGCACCCTATCGGGAGAAAATGAGGACCCGGTCCATACAAAGCCACTACCTGTAGTAGATGAGTTCCCCGATGTGTTCCCTGAAGATCTACCCGGAATACCTCTCAATCGAGAAATCGAATTCAAAATAGAGTTACATCCAGGGGTAGCACTTATATCCATTGCACCCTATAGAATGGCCCTGGAAGAACTTCAGGAGCTAAAGTCTCCGCAAGATGAGTTCTTGGAGAAAGGCTATATTCACCCTAGTACATCGCCCTGGGGAGCGCTAATGTTGTTTGTGAAAAAGAAAGATGGAACCCTCAGGTTATTATCGACAGTTAAACAAGGTTACCATTAAGAATAAGTATCCGCTCCTGAGGATTGATGATCTATTTGACCAACTCAAAGGGGCAACATACTTTTCTAAGATAGATTTGAGATCGGGGTATCATCAATTGAAAATGATAGAAGCAGATATACCCAAAACAGCCTTTAGGACCCGCTATGGTCATTTTAAATTTGTAATGATGCCCTTCGGACTGACTAATGCACCTGCTGCCTTCATGGATATGATGAATAGAGTGTTTCGAGCTCAACTAGATCATTTTGTGATTGTCTTCATAAATGATATCCTTATCTACTCGTCTGACGAGGAAACCCATAAGAAACACCTAAGAATCACCCTCCAAATCTTGAGAAAACACCAACTTTACACTAGGAAGAGTAAATGCGACTTTTGGATGAAAGAAGTAAAGTTCTTATGGCACGTGGTGTCAAAAGTAGGGATAGCAGTAGATCCTGCCAAGATAGAAGCAGTAATGGATTGGAGGAGGCCCTCTACTGTAACCGAAGTTCGAAGTTTCCTAGGCTTAGCTGGGTATTACCGAAGATTTGTGGAAGGGTTCTCTAAAATAGCAGGCCCCCTAACCCAGTTAACCAGAATGGAAGTGAAGTATGTCTAGATAGACAAGTGTGAGGAAGCATTCCAATTGTTAAAGGAAAAACTCACTACCACACCCATTCTCACCCTTCCTGTAAGTGGGAAGCCCTATATAGTCTACACTGACGCCTCTCATCGAGGGTTAGGGTGTGTTTTAATGCAAGAAGGAAAAGTAGTTGCTTATGGGTCGCAACAACTCAAGAAACATGAGCAAAATTACCCCACTCACGACCTAGAGATGGCTGCGGTGATATTTGCCCTTAAGATTTGGAGATGTTATTTGTATGGAGAAAAGTTTGAGCTATTTATGGACTAAAAGAGTCTTAAATACATCACCACCCAGAAGGACTTGAACCTAAGACAAAGAAGGTGGGTAGAATACATGGAGGACTACGACTTCACCTTACAATACCACCCCGGTAAGGCAAATGTCATGGTAGATGCCTTAAGTAGGAAGAATCAAGGGCTTATGAGTAGCATTGTATTAAAGAAATGGAAAGCGGTGCAATTGTTAGAATCGTATAGAGGGTTGGAAGAGAGGGGAGGAGTACTATCTAGCCTTCAGATACAATCCCAAACCCTAAAGAAAGTTCGGCAGGCCCAACAGGGAAACCTAGAAGTGCAAGAGATAAAAGAGAAAATGGAAAAAAGGAATAATGGAACCAGGATGGACCATTAACGCTAAAGGTGAGCTCCAATACAAGGGTAGGTACTGGGTGGTGGATAAAGAGGAGTTGAAACAAAACATGTTATCTGAAGCACATCGTTCTAAGTTTACAATACATCCCAGAAACACTAAGATGTACCAAGATCTTAAAAGACAGTATTATTGGAGAGGAATGAAGAAGGACGTTGCAAAATTTGTATCACATTGTCTCACCTGCCAACAAGTGAAAGCAGAACACCAACGACCCGATGGACTACTACAACCCTTACCCATAGCTGAATGGAAGTGGGAACATATCACCATTGATTTGGTCACTGGAGTACCGAGGAACAGACAAGGGTGCGACACGATTTGGGTTATTGTAGATCGTTTGACAAAAACTACACACTTCTTACCTATCAAATCTACTGATAGTCTTAGTACCTTGAGTCGGTTGTATTTGAAAGAGGTACTACGATTGTATGAAGTGCCTAAGACCATCATGTCAGATTGCGATCCAAGGTTCGCATTGCGATTCTGGCAAAGCCTACAAAAAGTGTTAGGAACCCAGGTATGCATGAGTACCGCTTACCACCCACAGACTGATGGCCAATCCGAATGAGTTATCCAAATCCTAGAGGTTATGCTTCGCGCTTGTGTATTAGATTTTCAAGGAACTTGGAGTGACCATATACCGTTAGCTGAGTTCGCCTATAACAATAGCTACCAAGCAAGTATAGAAATGGCCCCTTACGAAGCATTGTATGGGCGACCTTGCTGAGCACCTAATTGTTGGTTGGAGGCTAGCGACAGATTTTTATTTGGACCTAAGATCATTCAGGAAACCACGGAAAAGATTAAGCTCATACAAGAACGGCTTAAGACTGCCCAAAGCCAGCAAAAGAGCTATGCAGACCAGCGTAGACGGCCCTTGGAATTCCAAGTAGGTGACCAAGTGTTTTTAAAGGTTAAACCCCACAAAAGGGTGATGTGTTTTGGCAAGAAAGAGAAGCTTACACCCCGATACATCGAACCTTTCCGCATTTTAGAAAGAATTGGACAAGTGGCGTACCGACTAGAATTACCTCCCGAATTAGAACGAATACATAATGTATTCCATGTGTCGATGTTAAGACAATACCACCCTGACCCTACTCACATAATTCAATGGAAAACCGTGACAGTACAACCTGGCCATTCCTATGACGAGGGACCTAGTAAAATAGTGGATTGTCAAGTAAAAGTATTGAGAAACAAGGAGATTCCCTTGGTAAAAGTAATATGGCAACATCACAGGGAGGAGGAAGCAACGTGGGAAGTAGAAGCAGATATGAGATTAAAGTACCCGCACCTGTTCCAGGCTAATTTCGAGGACAAAAGTTCCTAAAGTAAGTGAGGCTGTAATACTCGTAATTTTCTTTGACTACATTACCACTAACGGGACTAAATAAGACATGACCATAGGGCCACAAGTCAAAAACGAGACCTTTCCGATCCCAACCTTGTCCATATGTCGAAACTTGATTCCTTGAAAAAGGTTTGAAGCTCGTCACCTGACAATTCGCACTAAAACGGCACCCTAACTTTAAGCGGAGCTTTCTCGCTCATTTTTCGTCAGATTTCGAGGAATTAGATGTCTAAAATTATCGCATTTTCGAGCCCGACGCCTTGGTAATCTCAAAACTCCATTCGGTAGAGTGTCGGTTCCCCCAAAAGCCCCCGCAAGCTGCTGCACCTGGAAATTCGCACTCGAATCCCCCGTAACTTCAATTCAAGCTTTCTCGCTCACCTAGTGTTGGAATTGTACGAAATTAGAGCCTAAATTGATTAATTTTTCAAGAGCTTTCTACTTACGATATTGGGTCATGCGTTCGACCAAAAAATTGGAGCCTTGAACTAAGTCGCTTTGAACTACGAAACTTGCTTCCATTTTACGACACTACCCCCACCCCACCAACTTGCATGCCGGTTCTTTAGTTATGGCATGTGCAACATATGCAACACATATGAAAGTGAGTAAATATATGTAGCATGCATGCGTATGTACATACCTATGCAAGCTGTCATCTATAGATAGAATACAACTTAGGATCAAACGTTTAAAACGCACACACGCACACACATATCACTAAGTCGTCTAATCCATGTTTCCTTACAGAACTGCCCTTAGTAGCCTATGAAAACTAAGAAAGAGAAAGAGAGAGAGAGAGAGAGAGAGAGAGAGAGAGAGAGAGAGAGAGAGACGGGAAGAGGATAGAGATTTATGCGTCCTCTCTAAAAACTCACCCCTATTATGCACCCAGCCCCTATAAATCCTCACCCATCCCCTCCCTCATATGGGTTGTACGAAAGAAGTTAAGAAGAAAAGTTGTAGAGTGAGAAAGAGAGAGAAACCGAGAGAGAGAAGAAAAGGAAGGCGGAGAAGAAATGGGTTAGGGCTGCACCGTTCGAAGCCAAGTGAGGAGGCTTCCTTCACCACCTTACCAACCTTCTAAACCCAGTGCAAAACACCCCACAAACCCACTACAAGAACCGAAAGCCGAGAGAGAAGAAATGAGTGTGGAAAACACTACCCTTCTCACTCCGACAAACCCAGGAAGCCGAGGGCTGTCATAGGGGTTTGGGACTTCTTGGGGACCCCTTCTGGGTGTCCTAGGGAGGTCCACGGCCTCTGTGCGTGCACCAAGGTCTCCTACAATGCCGAACCCGCCAGAAACTATTCAGAGAACTGAAACTCCGGCCACCAGCAAGCTTTGCCGATCGGACCACTTGGGGACGAACCGTCTCTGGGCAAGGAACAAATGTCGTGAAGGGACTATGGCCAGATTATCACTAGAAGCCAGCCAAAAACGCGGTTGCAGGTCGATAACCCTAGGGTTCCGCCATGCAGGCAATGTTTTTGGCCATGCAGGCCATCTCCAACCTTCTCCAGCCAAGCTCCGACCATGGATGTGTGACCCAGGTCCTTGCCAATCTCTGGGTCACACATGCATGGCCAGGGGGTGCGGGGAATGGCCGAAAAATGAGCTGGAAACTCTGCCAGTCGCGTTGGAGGAAGAAGAAGGCCAAGCCTTCCACCCCCACGCGCTATTGGTGGCGCGTGCCGGTGTGTGTTAGGTTCGATGGTGCTAAAATTTTTATGGCAGCCTTTATAATCCATCGAGAGGCTACCCAAAAAATTTCAGAGCAATTGGATATTGCTGTGAATTTCCGTGAATTATTTACTATTGTACGGGTGAAAATTCACAGAAAACAAATTATAAGTAGAAATATTCTGGAAAATTTATGGGACACCCCTAAATCTACATGGAACCCGAAAATGGGAGAGTGGCATTATTGCCCCCCCACGAATGAAAACTTTCGGAATACCTCTACTGTAAGCCACAAGCAACTTTATTCCTAGCCTGGCAATGTATATCGCCCTAAAGGGATAACCCCGAACCTTCCAACTTGTCTAAATTGAGTGTTCACTAACTTAACTTACCCCTCCCCACCTAACCATGTTTTAACAACATTCTCTCTGTAATAAAAGGTAACAAAGAAACTAAAGTTGGAAAATTCTCTTCTTTTACAGAAAGACTGAGTTAAGAACAATCTTGATCTAGACAGACCCTAAGGGTAGGAATCTATGCATTTCCTTAATATTCATGCTCACATCTTTTCTCTATTAAATGATTTGTATATTGTTATGCTTTATGCTTTCCTGTCAAATTATCTTTATGTTCTAAATGTTTTTCTATACTTAACTTCAAAATATACAAGTATTGCTTGCATGATTGCATCACTGAGGAGGTATAAAGGTGGTACAAACAGAAAGGAAAAAACCCCAGGTTTTTATCATGGGTGTACCTGACTAGCTTGATAGTTGGGGCTATCATGGGTCGGTATCACTGGCTTGATATCGGGCTAGATGATCATGGGTGGGCCCCACTGGACTTGATGATGGAGGATGAATCATGGGTGGGTCTCATAGCCTTGAATTGGCCCAGATAGGACATACCTGCAAAGATCCTGACATTGATGACGCGAAAACGAAATTACAAGGGTCATATGCATGCCATGATATTCTTTTACTACATTATCTTTTACCCTGCACCTTATAGAAATCTTAGATCTCCTACTGGGCTTTGCCGCTCATTCCTATCTTATGGGACATTTTCAGGAATAGAGGCACCAAACTGATTTCCAAGGGAGTGGGCATACGAGATCAGGTGCCCTTACTATCTTATTTCTTTTAAACTTTTGAGTTAGTTTATGTTGGACTGAAATGTTATAAAACTTACTCTGGTTTTATGTCCTTGATGTAATATTTTTGGACCATCTATATTATGTTCATGCTTATGTTGATGTGTTAAAATTATAAACCTCATCACCCAATGATAAACCCAACCTTAGACCTCATCACTGTCGCGGCCTAGTGAGAGCAGAGTCGGTTCGTGACATTAACAACTCGATTTATTCTAGAAGTTAAAGTTTTGAAGAACTTTTGTTTTTTTATCGCTAAATCTTCCTAATCCCAAACTCGCAACGTAGTCGAAGGATTTGAGTCATCACATTATCTCCTTCGAAATTCCAAGAGATGTAATTGGTTAGATCGACTGATCCCGGGACCTTTTTTCTAATAGTTTAAAACCACCTCTTTTACTAGTTATTCACTCTTGATTTCAGATTAGTTTAGATAAATACACTTTTTCAAAACAATCAGACTTTTTTTTTTCTTTTTAGAAGCCAGTCGTTAGGATTTTCGTGAGCAATTGAGAGAAGTGTCTTAGTTCTTGTAGTTCTGTATAACCTGCTCCCTGTGGATCGATCTCGTACTTCCAAGTTATACTACTCTGCCATCCTACAATTGGGATATCTCAAGCATGCATTTAGAGGCCGAGTCAAAGTTTTGGCACTGTTGCCGGGGAGCTTTGCTTTCACACAAGTGACTGCAAGAGGCGTGCTACAACACGAACCTCAGTCAACGCGCAATTCGGCGAACTGCTTCACCATCTACCTATGACCACGAAGGAATCGTCGTCTAAGGCCATTCAGTAACTTCATCCATCCTTTTTTGTGTTAGAATTTTAGGATCTTATTTGTTTTTCTTCTTTTTAAGGGTCTAGGCATATTTTACTTAGGAGACGGAATTAGAGGCGGTTAGGTTACGTGCTAATTGCTTATTGGTGGTTTTGCTTTGCATGTGAAGATTGGAGGATCAGTTGGGTTGTTTTTAAATATCTTGTGGGCAACAGAGTTGATATTTATGCTGAGATTGGAAGGAAGAGAGGACAAATTGTGAAATTGATTGTTACAGAGGTTCGGATAGTCTCTAATGTGTGCATTGTATATTTATGTCATATTACTATAGAGATATTCACCAACGTTTTGTTCAAATTGATCCTTTGTGGAATCTTCCGCGCGGTTATTTGTCTCCATCACCCACTCATTCTGTCCAGACTGATTACCTAGTTTTCCCTTGATTGTTGACTTAGGACCCGTCCCAATGGCAAACATAAACGATGGCAATAATGACAACCTCGAGAGAGGGAGCAACCAATGGGACGAGGCTGTCCAAAACCTTACCATGAGAGACTACATGAACCCTGAAAGGCAAACACCTACCTCTGCCATAGTACTTCCTGCACACCAAGCCACTTTAAATCTTAAACCAAGAATGCTACAAGCCTTACCCCAGTTTCATGGTGTAGACTCAGAGCAACCATACACGCATATTAAAGACTTTGAGGATGTGTGCTCCATCTTTCAAGATAATTTATGTCTACGAGAGGTTTTACTGTTAAAACTCTTCCCATTCATTCTAAAGGACAAGGCCAAGGGGTGGTTTAATGCACTGAGGCCTATGTCTATACATTCATGGCACACACTATAAGGGGAATTCTTGAAAACATTCTTCCCTGAAAATCGTACTGAGGCACTGCGACGTGCCATCTCTCAATTTGCACCGAATAGTGGTGAGACTTTCTTCCAATGTTGGCAGATGTTCAAGGACCTACTGTTCGCATATCCACATCACAGCTTTCCTGAATGGCACATTATAAACACGTCCTATTCTTTATTGACCCCTTAATTGACGATGTTTGTAGAATCTATGTGCGCAGGAACCTATTTAGATAAGAACCCCACAGAGGCAGATGATTACTTCGACTATCTTGCCAGATTGACTAGAGATTGGGTTAATACCAACATGGCCAAAGATTGGGCCAGTACAGGAACTCAAAATCCCATACACAAACCCACCACACATGTCAGAGTCAAACACCAATTAGGGAAAGTAGAAGATTTACAAGCTAGAGTCACGTCACTCACACGCAAATTGAAGGCTTAGAAACTTCTAAGGCCACCACTATTGTACCAGCTAAGACATTCTCACAATGCTTAGTTTGTGATGCACAGGACCATGACACTGCATCATGTCCAGTTATTCAGGGGGTAAGAGAAGCATTGCACGACCAAGTAAATACTGTTGGTCAGTTTTAAGAGGGGTATCAAAACCAAAGGTGTGGGAATAACCCCTACTCCAATACATACAACCCGGGTTGGAGAAGTCACCCTAACTTTGGGTGGAAACAAGAGGGCCCGCAAAACTCTCAACCTTTCCAACAACCCCCCCAACCCTTTCAAGCACCACCGCACCCCTTTCAAGTTAACCAGTGACCTATCCCACACAACCAGTACCACCACCATGTGTGCCTCAACCAGCACAATATCAACCTCCTCATAGGAGAAATTGTTAGCTCAAATGGCAACCCAAGAGGGAGGATGAATTGGGTTTTTAAAAAATTAATAGCAATTAAGATTAATTAAAATTAATCTAATCAATAGAACAGTGGTCAAGATTTATATAATACAATGTAATCAAAAGAGAAATGAAAATAGAGCAATAGAAGGCACACCAAGAATTACCGAGGTTCAACCACAATTCGTGGTTTACATCCTCACCCAAAGATCCCCTTGAAGTCTTCCTCCACTATGTAATCTCCAATTACAAAATAGATGCTGATTTACCAAGTGCTCAGCTCACTTTTACACAAGAACTTCTTCCCAAGTTCTTCCAGCTATCAATTGGTTTTATCCAAGATCCACTCCAACTTACAAGAGTTTTTCTTCTACAAGAGAACTCTCAAACTCTCACTTATAAGTGTATGAAGTTGTATAAACAAAATACAAACTCTCTATTAAGAGTGGATAGGAAAAATAAAAGCACACTTAATGCCAAAATGAAGACGAAAGAAATGTTCAAATTTTCTCAGCTTGATCAGTCTGTGGTTTTTGTTTTTCTTATATCTCTTATTTATAAATGTAGTTGGAAGCTTGTATATAAACCTCTGTATTGATTTCGTCAGTTGGAGGTTGTTGAGGCTCATTTAACGCGAGTCCAGTCCGTTATAATGTTAGAAAAACTAGCCATTATTTTTCAGGTGTCGACACTTGGTTTCATGTGTCGCCACATCTGGTCTACATTTTTTAGATGTTGTCCACTGTCTCTATGTGTCGACACATGAATTTGATATGTCAACACTTGATCATTCTATCTTTAAATTTTTGGCTTCTGTCTTCATGTGTCGACACATTGCCCAGAAATCTTTATTCATTCTTCCAATAATCAAGTTCAACTTTAGCAATACTATAAGATCTTTAATGACTCTTCTCTTTGGGGTATGATGATAAATCAAAGTCTTCAATTCATCAAAGTTGTCCTCTATTCAATTTGGATTGAATCTATTACTTGATAATCATCTGTTCTTAGTTTCCAAACTCTCAGAACTTCATTCCATTAATGCCGAGCACTTTTTCATTGCCGAGCTCTCTCTCTTTCTCCTGCTAATCACTTTTTCATTCATATAGAGGTTCATATTCAAGATGCCTCATTGCCGAGCTTCTTTTTTTTGTTATACATCCTTGTTTCTTCTTTAGGATCACTTCAATGAGTCTTTTATAAGCTTAATAAAGTCTAATCTTGAACATCTTCATTTTCTTTGAATATGTATCATCTTCATTGACTCTTCATATCTAGGATGAAATCTTCATTTGGATTATTTGTAGAGATTTTGCAACTAAAATGAATTCTTCTCAAACATCGTCAATCTTTTCAAGATCCAGTCATCTTCAATTGATCTTTGCACACTTGATGAAGTCTTTTTTTGAACATCTTCAATATCTTCGAATGCAAGTCAACTTTATTGAGTCTATGCATACTTGATGAAATCTTCTTTTGAACACCTTCAATCTCTTCAAATTCAAGTCATTTGTTTAAAGTTGGAATAGGTGTCATTGCTCAATTTGGTGCATTGCATAACTCTTGGTGCATTGTTTGAACTTAGCTTGTTGTGCATCCACTTTGACATGTATTAGACTTTAAATCAAACTTTTAAGTCTAGAATATAATATTTATTAATTTGCACATTAAGTAAATATATTAGTAGAATAACACAAGGTTTAGTTATCATCAAAATCATCATAGGGATCAACCTTGAGTCAAAAATCTCCGCCCTTTTTGATGATGACAAAACCTTTACAAATGAAATTGATATACGATTAAATGAAATGGACAAGATCAGATTTCATACCAGTAGAGAACTCCCCCTTTATTTTATAATTAGGCAATTAATGCTTAAGAGACAAAAGACTTTTCAAAAAATAACTCTCAAGGAGTTTTTATCAGGTACTTTAAAACAAGGTGAGGTCTCAAGGAGTTTTTATCAATTAATTTCAAGACAAATTGATGGAAATAATTCATGTTACTCCCCTTAAGAACATGCTCTATATTTATCAATTATCACTCATTTCATTTCCACTCAATGCCATATGCAATCAAGTAATCAATATCAAGTCATTAAACACTCATTGTTTATTTTACATTAATTCTTGTCCAATTCTTCTCTTCCTTTTTATCAATTCATCAAAAAGAGAAAGAAAATGTATATCACAAACAGGTACAATAGCAAAAAATATTATAACAAAATAAATTGTATAATTAAGAAAACAATCAAGCAACCAAGTAATCAAGGCATCAAATTTGCAAAAGAGCAAGACTATATTTTATTCGTCCACACAGTATTACAAAATGTTTAACAAGTGATATCCACAAAATATGCAACAACAAAAAAAAATTTTAACAAGGCCATGGAGTAAAGGCTTTTGATACCAGAGAGTTTTGAGGAGGTTAAGGAGATGGGGAGGGAGAAGGGGATAGTTCAACTAGATCAGATACAGTATTGGAAGGGCCAGAAGGGTATCGAGGCTTCAGACAATATGGCTGCCTGTACAAAGGTCTAGAGACTGTGACAGATGATGTGATTCACTTGGCTGGACTAGCTCTCTTTTTTGGGACATTAGATAGGCTATCCTCAGACTCATTCTCTGTGTCCTTGTGGTCAGATTCTTCCTCTGGTTCCTTTTCTTCTTGAGTTCTTGCTAGATCTTATGATCAATGTCAAATTCTTGTTCTGACTCATTTTTCTCTTCACCAATTTCATCTTCTTCTGCTTCCTCTTCCTCAACCTCAATTCCTTAAGCCTTTTTCAATTGAATCACATCTTGTTTAAGGCTGGTTAACTGTTTCAACCCATCATCAATTTTCTGGTTCATGCTTTGAAGCATGTCCATCATATTGCCCAAAAGTTTATCAACTTGAGTTGCTTCAAGAGATTAGGCTAGGAGTTTTCGAGGTCTAGAAGTAGATGCTTGTCCATGGGAAGTGCTACCTGGGGCAACTTTCTTAGGCCTTAGAACCCATTGGCCATTGACTTTCTTGTAGCCCATCCTGCCCAGGGTGTACTTATTGTATTCATCACTGTAGGGGTCAAGTTTTCTATAGTTCTCACCCAACAGATTCACTTGAAAGTACTTGAAAATTTTGGTGAGTAACATGCCATAGGGTAGGTTTTTGGTGGAGGTGGTAGAGGCATGGGCCATGTTTGTGAGAATGTAGTATGGGATAGCAATCTTGGTGTTTGTAAGGAATGCCCATAGGAAAAACAAGTCCTTCTCCCTCACATGCTCAAAACTACCAATTTTGGGCAGAAAAATTTTGGCAATTAAATGGTGTACTAGCCTTAGTTCAACTGGAAAGTCATTGACTACAAGTTGGGTGGATTCAGGCATGTCTTGACCATAGAGAACGTGTAGTTGTCTCTTTCTGCTTACACCCTCAAAGTAGATCTTTCCACCATACCCAGTTTCCATAATCTCAGAGAGAGTGAACTCATTTAGAGTGATCTTCACTCCTTTCACATAGCTAGTCAATTCTGTTTTTTCAACCTTTTTCAAGAGATTTGAGTAGAAATGCATAACCAATTTAGGGTATACATTCTCTCGAACCAGAGTATAGGGTTTCCATCCTAAACTGGTAAGGGTGTGAGGGAAGTCAAAGTTCTCATTCTCAAAATGCTCATAATTAATCCATCGTTCATTCAAAATTTTACTAAAATCGAAAATATTTAAATACCTTTCTTAAGCCATTACATCTCTGAAGTGTGCGAATCCCAATCAGGTTAGTCTGAAGAAGTCCTTTCAACTAATTCTCTGTTCTATAGTCTAACCCTTTTTCGTTTTTGACTTCGTGTAGAAGAGTCTTTAGGGTTTTCTTGCCTTTGATCGACCTTGAGAGCCATGTCAATTGTCTAAAGCTTTGAGAGATGGAGAAGAGGGTTGTGAGAAGATGGAATGGGATCGATTAGAGTTCACAAAGGGAATGGAGTGAAGATTGGTGTTGGTTCGAAGGTGACGGTTGGGTTTAGTACGAATAGGGGAGCGGGAGAGAAAAAGAGTGAAAGTGAGAGAGAGAAAGTTCGAATGTTTGTAAAGTGGGCTTTGTTAAAGTATATAGACCCAACTCATGTGTCAACACATAAACTTAGCGTGTCGACACATGCCTGTCAACAAAATAATTTTAAGTCCACTATCGTGATGTGTCGGCACATGAAAATGGTGTGTCGACACATGTAACAGACTGGGTCATGTGAAGTATAAGGAATTCAGAGAATGGCTTTTCAATATGGGAGAGAAAATTTGTTTTAATATGATCATGCAATAAATTATGAATTTGAGAAATGCAATTCATATAAATGATAATCACATTTAAAACATACAAAACATAAATTTCACTCAAATTAAATAAGTATTAAGACATAGGATCACTCATCCCCAGTTCTCTTCTTATCATGCAAAAACGATCTTCACACAATGGTTTAGTAAATATATCAACCAATTGCATGGTTGTACTTACAAAGTCAAGTTCAATATCACCCTTTTGCACATGATCTTGTATAAAGTGATATCTGATTTCAATGTGCTTTGTGCGAGAGTGTTGAATAGGATTTTTAATCAAGTTTATAGCACTAGTATTATCACACTTAATAGGAATATGATCAAATAAGATTCCATAATCTTCTAGCTGTTGTTTAATCCATAACACTTGAGCATAACAATTACCAGCTGCTACGTATTTGGCCTCAATTGTGGAGAGAGCAACTGAATTTTGTTTCTTGCTAAACCAAAACACAATCATGTTGTTTAGGAGTTGGCAAGAGCCACTTGTCCTCTTCCTATCAACTCTACTCCCCGCATAGTCAGCGTCAGTGTAAGCATTCAAATTAAAACAAGTACCCTTTGGATACTATAATCCAAGGTTAGGTGTGTGCTTAAGATAACAAAATATTCTTTTCACAGCAATCATATGAGATTCTTTAGGATTTGATTGAAAACGAGCACATAAGCAAATACTAAACATTATATCTAATCTACTGGTAGTTAGATATAATAAGGAGCCTATCATGCTTCTATATAGTTTAGTATCTGCTAAATTACTTTTTTTATTGCTATCCAATTTTATTGTAGTACTCATTGGAGTACTTATAGGCTTTGCATCTTCCATGCCAAACTTTTTGATCAAGTCCCTGATGTATTTGGCTTGGTTGATGAAGATGCCTTCCTTGGTTTATTTGATTTGAAGTCCAAGGAAGTAGTTGAGCTCGCATATCATACTTATCTCGAATTATCCCTGCATACACTTAGTGAAATCTTTGCAAAGCGACTCATTAGTTGCACCGAATATAATATCATCTACATATATTTGCACTAGAAGCATGTCATTGTTTTTTATTTTAATAAAAAGAGTGGTATCTATTTTTCCTCTTGAGAAACCTTTTTCAATCAAAAACTTACTCATCCAAGATGAAATCTTCATTTGGATTATTTGTAAAGATTTTGCAATTAAAATGAATTCTTCTCAAACATCTTCAATCTCTTCAAGATCAAGTCATCTTCAATTGGTCTTTGCACACTTGATGAAGTCTTCTTTTGAACACCTTCAATCACTTTGAATGCAAGTCAACTTTATTGAGTCTATGCATATTTGATGAAATCTTCTTTTGAACACCTTCAATCTCTTCGAATTCAAGTCATTTGTTTGAAGTTGGAATATGTGTTATTGCTCAGTTTGGTGCATTGCATAACTCTTGGTGCATTGTTTGAACTTAGCTTGTTGTGCATCCACTTTGACATGTATTAGACTTTAAATCAAACTTCTAAGTCTAGATTATACTCTTTATTAATCTGCACACTAAGTAAATGTATTAGTAGAATAACGCAAGGTTTAGTTATCATCAAAATCATCATAGAGATCAACCTTGCGTCAACAGGAATAATGAGGACAATCAAGTGAACAATGACCTAAGATCACTCACGAATAGGATCAAAAATATGGAACAATCACAAGGGGAGACTAACACGATAGTCAAAGACATCCACAAGATGTTGATGACTTAATAGACACAAAGGCAATTTTCGGCCCAACCCCAACCAAACCCTAAACCTGCAAATTATGTTGACACAACACATGAACAAGTTCAGGCCATCACTACCCTTAGGAGTGAAAAACAAATAGATAAAACCATCACTCTTAAAGAAAACAATCAAGGGAGAAAGGATGAGTCTATAGGGTTAGGACATGAGTACGGGAGAGGAGAGAGTGAACAGAATAATGAAAGTGAGAAAATTGAGGAGAATAAAGAAAAAGAGAATGAGAAAAATTTTGAGTTGTCAAAAAAAGCAATTGATGCATCTGAAGATGTGGCCACTGAAGATTTGAAACATGCCCAATTTCCATATAGATTGACTATACCTAAGAAAGAGTCTCTGAATTATGAAATTTATGATATATTCAAACAGGTTTAAGTCAATATCCCTATCTTAGATGCCATCAAACAAATACCTTCCTATGCCAAGTTCTTGAAAGACTTGTATAATGTGAAAATGAAGTTATATGTAAAAGAGACGGTGATGATGAATGAGAGCTAGAGTGCCATCCTTCAATGTAAAACCACGCCAAAGTATAAGGACCCCAGTTGTCCTACTATTTCGTGCATTATAGGAGGCAATAGAGTCGATTGAGCCCTTCTTAACCAAGGGCCTAGTGTAAATCTTCTTCCATACTCTGTTTATAAAGAACTAGGTCTAGGAGAATTGAGCCCTACCTGAGTAATGCTAGAGTTGGTTGATCATTCGGTTAAGGTCCCTAGGGGAATCATAGAGGATGTTTTCATTCAAGTGGACAATGTCTACTACCCCGTTGACTTCATTATGTTAGATACCTAACCAGTAGAGGCTGAGTCCTTTAAGTGTCACATTACTGTCATTCTAGGGTGACCCTTCCTTGCAATTGCAAATGCTATTATTTATTGTAGGAGTAGGTTACTTAAGCTTTCCTTTGGCAATATAACCTTAGAGATGAACATATTTACGGTGGGTAAGCAAATAGGGGAGGTAGAGAACATTGAGGAAGTAGACTTCATCGAGTCCATTGTCTAGGAGCATGTGGACTGAGAGTTCATGGAGGATCCTATTGAGAGGGCTCTAGTTTGGAATGAGCCTAATGACTGATTGGAATCCAAGTGTATAAGTTTTAGGGACCGACATAGGGTAGGGGAAGGGAGTAAACCTTGCATGCAAGTAGGTCATTGGACCCCCGTGTTAGAACCTTTTACTTTAAGTACCATGAAGCCTGTCTCGTTTAAACAGAATCCACCCATTCCAGAGATTAGAGATAAAAAAATAAAAAAAAGGTCGAAAACGTAATTGCCAATCATCTCTCAAGGCTCCCTATGGATCGAGATGCCCAAGACCCCCTTCCAATCAATGAACATTTTCCGGATGAGCAACTCCTTTATGCTAATGCAATCACTCATTCTATGACACCGTGGTATGCCGATATAGCTAACTACTTAGCTACTGATAGGATTCCCTAACAATGGTCTAGTTTCGATAGAAGAAATTCTTTAGACATGTGAGGTATTTTTCTTGGGAGGATCTATATTTGTTTAAATACTGTCATGATCAAGTGATTCATCGATGTGTTCCCGACGAGTAGATGAAAAGTATAATCGAGTTATGTCATTCACAAGCATGTGGTGGGCATTTTTCTTCACGTAAGACCACCTCAAAGATCTTGTAGAGTGGTTTTTATTGGCCCACGATGTTTAAAGACAGCGAGTTGATCCGTAGCCCCTTTTGATCCGTAGGCTCCTTCTAGACAGCGAGTTATAGACCTTATATTTTTTCTATAGGTTATTTTATTTCTACTTCTATTATTTTGTTTTCATATTTCTTTTGTTTGTTTTTTTAGATTTTCCCTTTCTTTTTATTGAGTCTTGTTTTTGGTTATTTTGGGTTGTTTTATTTTTCCTAGGGTTTGCTTGACTAATTTCCTTAGCATTCCTTACGCACGTTTAATGGCATCTCTTGGAACCATATTATCTAAAAGGGGCCATAAATAGAGTTGACCAAAAGCTTAGTGGTTTGCTAATTCAAGGGAGAGGAAGATGTTCATGAAAAATTTCAATGGTCGTGAAGTCCTTATAAAGCGTCGTGTCCACTTATCTGAATTTGAGGACGACTTTTTGAGAACTAACTTCATACATAGGGGATGGTTTCATATACTTGACAGAGAAGGAGTTGTGAATGTTGATATGGTCCGGGAATTTTATGTGTATTTGTCTCATACCTCTCATCCTGAGCTTGTCTTGACCTCTACTATGAGGGGCTGCACCATTACCATTCCCAAAGAGGATGTCTGTCGTCTCCTACACTTACCATCCACTTGCCATCCTGATTATCTTCCATTCCCCCATTCTCCACCTACCACTGAGGAACTCTTACGGAACTTCAAATTACTTCTGTTCCTTGGCAGCAGTTTACAATTCCGGTGGCATCTTTGAAGCATAAGTATCAAATACTGACCTTGATAGTTGCCACTAACATCATTCCTAAGATAAGCTTTGTTACGACAGTACATTGCTCCCATTGTGTATGGTTGTATACTATTGGTAAGGGGTATGTTGTTAATCTTTCGAATCTTATTTTGAAGGCCATTGTGGAATCCTATTTCTCCTATGATCCTATGCCATTCGGTCTCTTGATCAATGACTTTCTGAGAGCTGCCCGAGTCCCTATTTTATCTGCTGACACTATTCAGTATTCTGGCCATTCGATTTCAAGGGTGGACATTTCTTTTGAGCAACCACCAGAAGCTGATGGACCATCTCGTTCTCTCGAGGACTTGCGCTCTCAGATTCAAGACTTAAAGGCTAAGATCGAGTCATTGAGGACTCATGATGCTGTTTAGCTTGGACTCTATGTTTTCTTCTTTAGATTTATAGTGTGTAGGGAACTGCTTTTTTTTTTTTTTACATAGTCTTGGGAACGTATACGTTTTGCTCTTGGTACTTTACGTTGGTAATATTATTTTGGATCATTTTTTTCTCTTTCCTCTGTCCATTCATGTTCTAAAGCCTCTAGGACTTGGCCTGTCTTGAGCTAGGGGCGGGGGGAGCTTTGTGTTAGTTGCTCTGTGTTTCTGTGTTAGTTTTTTTGGTTTTTCATGTTTTTTGTTCGTTTTCATTGAATTTTAGGTCAACCATTTGAATGGTTAACATTGCTTTTGAACGGATAACGTCATCACCGGCCATTAAATATGTTCGAAGTGCATTAGACGGTAGTTCGAATGGTTCCGTTTGAAGTTACGTTCGAATGGCCTTCGAAGGCGGTTCCTGTTCTTATATATAGAGCATCCGATTTTAAGTTTGAACTCATTTCAAACGTGAGACAAGTGAGAATTTGAGAGTTTTCTGAGTTTTTGAGATAGTGAGGCCTTATTAGAGCTCGAGCACGGGTCTGTATCCGCACTTCATCATCCATTCTTGCTTTCCTAGGTATTACTCTTGAGCTTTCTTTGTGCACTATTCTACATTCTTAGAGAATTGTGATAGTTTAGCTCCTTGTATTGTCATGGCTGGCCGAGCTGGCCAGGACAGTAGAGTTGGTAGGGGTAGAGGCCGAGGCGTGGCATTGCCGCCTACCCCAGCATATGATGTTGAGAGATTTATTAGTAAGACCGCCTCAAATGCCTTTAGTGAGACTTGGAGTGTGAGAGACTACCCTAAAGAGGGGCAGTTTGCTCTCCATGCTTTTAGGGGTGGTAGTTATCGATGGGAGGAGGATTTTATTGCTAGGTAGTGGGTCCCAGTGGCTTGTTTTCAGGGTTCTTATTTGTTCATACTGATCGCCGAGTTCATAGCGAATATTAGGAAGACTATTACCATTTCAAGGTAGTAGGTGATTGAGTCATAAGTTATAGGGCATCGGATTAAAGTCACTCTAAGCACTTTCGCTCATATATATTAGCTGCCTAAAGTTCTTGAGGCACAGTTTGGGTACCCGACTAAGGGAGCCCTAGATTTTGGTGATGTATTTGCAGAGGTATGCGTTATTGGGACGCAGTGGATAGGTCGACGGTAGTTGCCTGTGAGGGTACTCGCACCACGTTATCGGATTTTGTTTTTATTCTCGTGTCATTCACTCCTTCCGATCACACGTCATACTAACGTGAGTCGGTTAAGAGCATCTTTTCTTTGGGCCATAGGTATGAGTAGGACTATTGATCGTTCGAGATTTATGTTGGCTTTGTACACTGAGTTTGCGCATCCTAGAGCACAGCGGGCCGTCCTTTTTGGTTGTCTTCTCAACCATGTGATAGAGGAGGTTGGGGTCGGTATTATCCCAAGATTACTTAGGGCTCAGCAGTTGTCGATCACAGATGCATTGAGTGTGAGATGTTCAGAGGGACATTTACCTCCTTAGCCTGAGGTGCCACCTGAGCAGCAGGCAGAGAGAGCTCAGCCTATATAGTAGCCAAAGCAGTAGCCGGGTCAGGTTCCGAGTATTCAACTTCTTTTAGAGAGATTTGAGTGGCAGTCTCAGACTTTGGTAGCACAGGGTGTCATATTGGAGCAGTAGAGCCAGAACTTTGTTCAGCAGGGACTTGCACTTGAGAGGATTGAGGCTACCATGGTTGAGAGGGCAGTAGTACAGGAGCAACATACGGAATATGTTAGTATGTTAGAGAGCCGTATCCATGCTCAGCAGGGTACACTTGATCAAATGATGGTTTTAGTTCATCGTATGGATCATCGGATACAGCCACCGTCTGTTGGGGATGATGAGAATGATAAGGGTTAAAGTTTAGATATGGTGTCAATTTTTGCATGTTCATATCATCTTATGTATCTAAAACTGAGTTGCACATTAATGGATATATATTTCGTGCTATTTTACTTATGTGCTTGATATTTTATTATCTCTCTTTATTATACTTCAAACATTGTCATGTTTTATGGATCAGTCTCAGGTGTTGCGGTATGTTAATTACTTCTCAGACATTTGAGTTCTTTGGTAAATGTTTGAGTATCTTATGATATGGTTATCGTGGTTTGTATCTTTAGCACATTTATCCGTATTTACACTGATTAGTTCTTATTCATGATGGATGTGTTGGAGAGGATTTTTTGTGAGAACCATATCTATATTCATGTCAATGCGATTACAATGTTGAGGATGTTTGGAGCCATGTGTTTGACTAAATTTGATTTGATGATTGATTTACCTTTGTGTTGTGATGCATTGCAAGTTTTTGTCATAAAACCATGATAAGAGAGAGTTTATATTGTTGTGCACTAGTATGCTATATCATCTTTCTATGTTTCTCTCTTGTGCATGCATGTCCTTATAATGTGGAGATTTTACACCGTGTGAGCTTTAGAGTGTATTTACCTTCTTTTCAGAGTGATACATATTTACTTAAGATTAATTTATTGATCTTCTGTTCATTCAGTAGCTTCATTATACTTGATTTTGATTTACGTGTTAAGTAGTAGTTGGAGTTCTGGACATCTTATACTCTTTTGAATTTTTGACTTAATGTTTTCTGGATTTTAGGTTTGTAAGCACCCCATTTTTGACCGCTCGGCAGTCTACACTCCGTCCAGACTTGTTTTCAAGTCATTATAGGCATATTCCAATCGAAACCAATTCTCTAGGTCCAAATTCCATCTTTCTATCGCTTCGTGGGCCTGTCAAGCCCAAATAGAGGCAAAATTACCAAAATGCCTTTAGGGGCATTGTCCTTTCCAAAATCTTTCCAATCCGACTCTCGAGACAGTTCCAATCCAGGCACGTCTCCTTGGAGACGGTAAGACCCCTTTCCAATCCCTCTCTCGAGACAGTTTATTCCTCGAGACGGTTCCAATCCAGGCACATCTCTTCGGAGACGATAAGTCCCCTTTCCAATCCCACTCTCGAGACAGTTTATTCATCGAGACGGTTCCAATCTAGGCACATCTCCTCGGAGACGGTAAGACCCCTTTCCAATTCTTCTCTCGAGACAGTTTATTCCTCGAGATGGTTCCAATCCAGGCACGTCTTTTCAGAGACGGTAAGACCCCTTTCCAATCCCACTCTCGAGACAGTTTATTCCTCGAGACGGTTCCAATCCAGGCACGTCTCTTTGGAGGCGGTAAGACCCCTTTCCAATCCTTCTTTCGAGACAATTTATTCCTCAAGACGGTCCGAGTAGCGAAACTACTCACAAAACCGTTAGAATAGTGGAAATACTCACAAATAGGTCGATATAGGGAATTGGCAACAAACCCCTGTGTCATGACGACCGCCGTTAGAGTGGCGGAAACACTCAAAACCCAGGTCAACACCAGTGTTTATTAACCCACTTTGGTGAAAAATGACCAAACTGTCCTTTGGACCTTTTCCGAGACTTTCCGGTCAAGATGACCATTTTGCCCCTAGGCATCCGAATGCCCCGGGAACCACACCGGCTCTGGATACCAAACCGGTAATGTCCCGAGAATACTTTTTATAGTGTTCTCAACCTTCCTTTACCTTTCCAGACCATTCCAAGTCAGTTCCGGCCAACCCGGTACAAAATAACTGTTTTGCCCCTAGAGGGCCGGTCCCCTTCTTCGATCACATCGGCTCTGGGTATCAAACCGGTAATGTCCCGAGAATACTTTTTATAGTGTTCTCAACCTTCCTTTACCTTTCCGGACCATTCCGAGTCAGTTCCGGCAAACTCGGTGCAAAATGACCGTTTTGCCCCTGGTGGGCCGGTCTCTTTTTCCTACCACGCCGGCTTTGAGAATCAAACCGGAAACCTCCGGGAACATTCTGAATAATGTTTCCAGATTCCAAGTCTTCTTTCGGGACAATTCGAGTTCGCCTCGGCAGCTTCTCGGTCCGATTGACCGTTTTGCCCCTAAGGGCCCGGTCAACCTTTCTGACACATCTTGTCCTCGCTTTTCAAGTCAAATACCTCCAGGACACTATTTTAAGTGTTCCGGCTCCTTTTTGGCCTTCCGGGTCATTCCCGGCTCCTCCAAATCATTCCCGGACTTTCCGGAGTCACTCCTAGTAAAGCCAGGCTAAAAGTTACGTTGCGCCAAGCCAAGATCTAGTCAAAGATACGTTGCTTGCCGACTTATAAAGTTTCCTAACTGGCTGGTGCCACTACTAGTGGCGCCAAGCCAAGAATTGGCCTGGCGCCACTCCTAGTGGCGCCAAGAGAAATTTTGCCCTGGCGCCACTGCAACAGGCGCCAGGTTTGTCCAACCTCTATAAATACAGAGCCTCATTCAATATGAAGAGGGTCTGCAAACTTAACCTAAAAATCATATATTTCAATATATAGAGCTCGAGCATCTCCTAAACCCTAGCCTCCTTAGGTTTTTCCAAACCCTAGCCACTCTACACCAAAACCTAGCCTCTTATACACTTATACACTCCCCCATACACTCATACACTAGCCTTTAACCATCCTTTGAAGACTTGAAGAGCTGCCATCTAAAGCTTGAAGACAATCCTCGAAGGTTGAAGAAGAAGATCAAGACGAAGACCGAAGATTGAAGACAAGCAAGGCGCGCAAAATAAAGAAGACATACGGTAGGTTTTCTATTTAAATTTTCGCACTTCCCCCCTCTCTCTTCTCTCTCCTAACCCACTTGGGTTTTCTCTATTTTAATCCCTCATCTCTTCCCCCCCCCCCCCCCTCTTTGCATGCTTGAAACAAGGGGATTCCGGTCCATGTGTAGGATTGGGCTATTGGAGAGTCACCGTGTCGGGGGCTTTCTTCTAGTCTAACCAAAGACCACGTGGGTCTGGCCCCCTTGATTATGTGGTGAAGCCTTAGCCTTGTATGTTCACAACCCCAAACTGTATTGTGCATATCATAGTCTTGCATCTTCCAAAAACTGTTTTCAAAGTTGTTTTTCAAAACGTTTTCAAAGTTGTTTTTCAAAATGTTTTCAAACTTGTTTTCAAAATTGCATCAAAATTTCTCTTTCAAAAACTTGTTTTCAAGACCACAATTCTAGAGTGATTTTAGCCTTTCCATGGCTAGGGTTGCTTTAGGAAAGTGTTACATTAAAAGTGACCTTTTTGGTATATATTTTCAAATCTTATTGTTTTCAAAACCACTTTCTTAAAGTGGTTCTAGCCCTCTTATGGCTAGAATCGCTTTAGGAAAGTGAGATGTTTTTATACCTTCTAAAAACTCTCTCTTCAAAAATCTCTTCCTAAAAATCTCTTTTTCAACATACTTTCCTAAAACTCTCCTTTGCAAAGTTGTTTTCTAAAAACTCCCTCCGAAAGTCTATTTTTTTCAAAGCCTCCTTTTTTAACTCCTCTCCAAAATCTTTTCCTCAAAATTCACTTTCTAAAAACACTCCCTAGATTCACCTTCCTAAAAACTCTCTCCAAAAACCTATCTAAAAAACTCTCTTTCCAAAATCTTCCTTCTAGAATTTTCCTCTCTAGGATTTTCCTTCTAAAATCTACGTTTCTAAAAACACACTTTCCAAAACTCCTTCTCTTTAAAATCTTTTTCCAAAAACTCCCTCTTCAAATTCACTTTTCAAAAATTCCTCCCTAGGATTCCCTTCTAGAAAACCTTCGTTTCCAAAAACGCACTTTCCAAAAACTCTTTCCTTAGAGCCCAAGTCAAGCCCTAGAACCCACAATTAGGAAACCCTAATTTTCTTTCTAAAAACATGATTTTCAAACTTTGCCCCAAACCTAGGTTTCCAAAATCTATTGTTTTCACATTCAAACTATACATGTTTCCAAAACCTCTTTTCTACGTCAAAACTATAATTTTCCAAAACTAGGGTTTCTAGAATCTCCCTTTCCAAATCTTTACCAAATCCTATCTTCCCTTTAGGAAACCAAATCAAATATCTCCGTTTAGGAAACTAGATCCCGTCCTCCGTTTTTTGAAACAAAATCAAATCTTTTCTTTTAGAGACCAAATCCAATCCCTTCCAAATCCAAATCTTTCCTAATTCAATTCCTTCCTAAACTTCCACTTTCCTAAACCTTAAGTTTCCAAAACTTGAACATAAAAATCTTTCCTAAATTTTAAAACTCAACTTTCAAATCTTTCCTAATTCAACCCTTTCCTAATTCTACCATCTTTTCAAATCTTAACTTTTCAAACCCAAACCTTTCCTAATTTCAAGACTTTCTAAAATTCAAACTCTAAAACTTTCTAAATCCTAAACTTTCTAAATTTCAAATCTTTCTAAAATCAAAACTTTGTAAATTTGAAACTTTTTCAAGTTAAATCTTTCTAAACTTCTAAACTTTCTAAATTCTAAACTTTCCAAAACTTCAAAATCTTTATAAATCTAAGGCTTTTTTAAACTCAAAACTTTCTTAATTCAAACATTTCCTAAACTAAAAACTTTCCTTTTTCAAACTTTTCCTAAAACAAAACTTTCTTGTTTTCAAAGCTTTCCAAATTCAAAACTTCCCTTTTTCAAAACATTACAAAATTCAAAACTTTCTTAACTTGAAACTTTCCAAATTCTAAACCTTTCTTAAACTAAACTTTTCCTAATTCAAAACATTTCTAAATTCAAAACTTTCCAATTTTCAAAAAATTTCCTAATTTGAAAACTTTCCTAATTCGAAACTTTCTTAATTCAAAACTTTCCTAAGTTGAAACATTCCTAATTCAAACATTTTCTAAATCCAATCTTCCCTAATTTCCTAAACCTTCCAAGTCAAGTCAAATGTTTTCTAAGTCTCTCCTCTTTCCTAAGTCTAGATTTCCTAAAACCAAGTCTTTCCAAAATCAATCTTTCCAAAGCAAGTCCAATCTTGTCAAATTCAATCTCTTTCTTCTAATCCAATTTCTCTCTTCAAATCAATCTCTTTTCAATCGGACTCCGGTCCGAACTACGACTGACCTAATTCCCCCAAAGGGATACGTAGGCAACCTTCATAGGTGCGGTCACAATACTTTTCAAACTTTCAATTCCACCCTCATGGGTGCGGTTTCCAAAATATTTTCAAATCTCAAATTCCCATCTACTTTCAAAATTTCTACTTTTAATTTTCAAACTTTCCAATTTCAATTCTATCTCTTCAAATCTCTTTTCAAATCAAATTAACTTCTTTTCAAATCTCTTTTCTAAATCAATTCTCTTTCCTTACACTTGCATCCCATGCATCATGTTAATTTTCAAGCATTGTTTTTCAAAGTAGATAGGATTGAACTATAGTTAGTCGAAGACTCTCATAGGTGAATCTAGGGTAGATTGACATGTAGGTACCGAAAGGGCGGGGTAGGGTGATAGCTTAGTGCATCTTCCCTACACGTAACCAACCTCCGAACCTAGATCACTGATTTCAAAGACCAAGAGGAGTTATTTTTCTAAAAAGGGCTAAATGTTTTCCAGAAGTTGCCAAACAACCTGTTTTCTTAAAAACCCTCTCTTGGGTGGTATTTTCAAAAACCTTTTTCCAAAAATCCTAAGTGTAGTCTTCGGATTATTCTTAGTTTTTAGGTGACCTAACTCACCTTAATCAAGTTAGGTGGCGACTCCGAATCTTTTTCAAAAGCCCTTTATTCAAACTTATTTTCAATTCAAACCTAGTCGCACACATTCTTTTAGGAGGGTGAGTTCTAACGAGAGAGTACAGTGTTTTTCCCACTTGTGTGTATATTCCCCGAGTGCGAAAAATCTGGGCGCGACAAGGTTGAGGCCATTTCATTCCTTTGATCCGGTCATGTTTATATACGTCTCTCAATACTCGTGTGCATAGAAATTGGAAAAGTTTGTTAATGCTAAATTTTAAAGTTAGTGCATTGCTTTTATAGTTGTAAATTTGAAAGTGTATGGAGTTGAAAAAGAGATGGAAAAAAAAAAAAAAAAAAAAAAAAGAAAATTGAAGGTAAAGAGAAAAAAAAAAAAAAAGAAAAACAATAGAGAAGTGAAGGAAGTTGAAAAGTCCAATATTACTGCAAAGTTGGGAATCTAGAAGGGTGTGTTTATTGATTATCATGTGTAGTGCACAATACATATATTGAGTTCTATTATCTCCTCTTCTCTCACCATTATTGGCCCTTCTTTCACATGACCTTAGCATATCCGGAATTACATGAGTTATCAATTCTTCTGAGTATAAGTCATCATATGTCAATTCTCTAATTGTTATTTCAACCGTAAATGTTCTTTTATGAAGCTATGTTAAGTCAATAGACTTACAATTTATCAGTTATTGATTATTGGAGTTACTCTACTTGCATATCTTGTATGTTTAATCTGAAAATGAGCTTTCCATTGAGAGACTCTATGTGTTCATGTTCAAAGTTGAGTGTATGCCTTGTAAGACTTGGATCAAAGCATAAAGGACATAATTGTACGAGTTATGAGACATTAGAGTTATATGCCATTGGTAGTACACTTCAATGTCTTCTATTTCTTTGATGTTTTATGCATTTGCCTTACAATGATTCATGATCTAGGCGGATTAAGACTTGACTTGAATGAGGTTAGTACATGTTTAATGTTTCGTTAATATCATATTGACATTATATGGATAGACATTTGTGGGTATTCATCACTGTAAACCCTCACGAGACACTACTCGTCCGTTAGGGGTAACATAAGGGTTTAAAAGCTTGGTACATAAGCTAAATACACTCATGACTCCCACGGAAGTGCAGATATGTTTTTGGTCTTAGTGTTTTGCTAAGGACTAGCAAAAGGTTAGTTGGGGGGGGGGGGGGGGGGGGGTGTGATTATACTCTAAAAGTGCAATCTACATGGCTTAATTAGTTATTTGTTGGCCTTGGAATAGGTTTAATTATGTCATTTTAATCATAATTTTTTACTAACTTGATTTTATGTTTGTTTTCATGAATCCTAGCTTAAAAAGGACAAATTCACGCTAAATTGGAAACAACATTCGAAGGGAGTTCGAACGGTCAAGGAGTGCGTTCGGACGGTGCACAGTGGCGTTCAATCGCTACAACAAATGGGTTCACGCCAGGTTCATGTCCGAAGCCCGTTCGAAAGAAACAGAGAGCAAATTTTCCATTCAAAGTGTGTTCGATACACCGTTCAAATGGTAGTCCGATGCCTTCGAATAGTATATAGGGCGTTCGAACAGTCTTACAAATCTGCAGATTTTTGGAAGCCTATAAAAGTTGGGATTGTTTTATTTTTAGGGTTAGCATTTTTACTATTGTTTTAGGTGTAGCAACAGCAATAAATACATATTTTATTCTGGTTTCTAGTAGAGTTTTCATAGTTCTTCTCGATTCTTGTAATCAGATTTTCAGGTTTGCATTAAATATATTTGACTTACTTTTATGTAATTGTATTTTTACTATGGAGATGAGTAGCTAATTTTTTTCATCCCAGGATCAAAAGTGAAGATCAATTGAATATCTTGGATGAACGAAGGAGGTAAGTTCTTGGTTTTAAAGTTAAATCTTATTCTTTCTTCTTCTTCTTCGTTCTAGAAACTTTTGAAAACCTAGACGTTTGATTATGTTCTGTAACATTTATACGTGAATCAATATTCAATATATGTGATGCGCGAATCGATGGTACTCGTTCTTGATTCTAACAACCCGATTTATTCTATAAGTTGAAGTTTTGAAGAACTTTTCTTTTTTTATCGCTAAATCTTCCGAATCCGAGACTCGCGACGTAGTCAAAGGATTTAAGTCAACACATTATCTCATTCAGAATTTCAAGAGATGCAATTAGTTGGATCGACTGATCCTGGGACCTTTTTTCTAATAGTATAAAACTACATCTTTTGCAAGTTATTCACTCTTGATTTCAGATTAGTTTAGATAAATACACTTTTTCAAAACAATCGAACTTTTCTTTTCTTTTTAAAAGCTAGTAGTTAGGATTTTCGTGGGCAATTGAGAGGATTGTCTTAGTTCTTGTGGTTTTGTGTAACCTACTCCCTGTGAATCGATCTCGTACTTTTGAGTTATACTACTCCACCATCCTACACTTAGGATATCTCCAGCACGCATTTGGAGGCTGAGTCACCAACTCCAAGTCGTGCGTCGAGTAGTTTACTCCATGTTTCTTTAGTTTCCTTGAGCCATACGCAACAACTTTGCCTCCTTGCATTAATACTCATCCTAACCTCCTATGCGATGTGTCAGTAAAAAAATACTACACGTCGTTCCACTGGTTGGTATCGTAAGTACTAGAGCGGTTGTCAACTTCTTTTCAATTCTTGAAAAGCTTGTTCATATGCATTGGTCCACATAAACTTTACTCCTTTCTAGGTCAATCGAGTCATCGGTGTCGCAATCTTCGAAAATCCTTCAACAAAACGACGATAATAACCTACTAATCCTAGAAAACTTCAAATTTCAGTTGCGGTCTACGGTCTCTCCCAATTCAGTACTACTTCAATCTTTGAAGGGTCCACTGTTATCCCCTTTGTTGACACCACGTGCCCTAAGAACTTCACCTTTTGCATCCAAAATTCACATTTGCTTTGCTTGGCGTACAATTGTTGATCCCACAATCATTGTAGTATGATTCTCAAGTGGTGTTTGTGTTCCTCCTTCACCTTTGAGTAGATGAGAATATCATCGATGAAGATAATTATAAACTGATCCAACTGCTCCCGAAACACGCGACTCATAACATCCACAAAAGTTGTTGGGGCATTGGTCAATCCAAAAGGCATCACTCTAGATTCATGATGATCATAACGTGCACAAAACGCTGTCTTTGGTACGTCCATCTCCTTGATCTTCAGTTGGTGATAACCGGATCTTAGATCGATCTTTGAGAAATAAGTTGCTCCCTTCAGTTGATTGAACAGATCATCTATTCGTGGCAGTGGGTATTTGTTCTTGATTGTGACTTTATTCAGCTGCCGATAGTCAATACAAAGTCGAAGCATTCCATCTTTCTTCCTAACGAATAACACCGTGCTCCCCATGGCAATACACTTAGCCGAATAAATCCTTTGTTCAGTAACTCTTCCAATTGAACTCTTAACTCCTTCAACTTAGCTGGTGCCATCCTGTACGGTATGATGGACATTAATGTCATCCCTGGAAGCAACTCAATACCAAATTCAATCTCTCGATCTGATAGCAATCCTGGCAAGTCTTCTGGAAATACATTTGGAAATTCATCCACGGTCGGAGTATGTTTTGTAGCCATTGTCTCTTCCTCTTCCTCAGCAACATAACTCAAAAAGTTAAGATGACCATCCTCAGTTGATCGTTGGGCTTTGTTCTTTTGTATTGAATACATAGGTGATCCTATGTGTCCTACGTAATGAACTAACATACTGCTAGGATGCCAGATGGTTGCCCGCTTAGTGTAACAATGCATCACTACATAATGGGCGGCTAACCAATCCATCCCCAGAATAATATCAAACTACTGCATACTAAGCACTACAAGGTCAACCTTAAATTCTTGGTCTGATATTCGTATGGGACAATCCTTACAAATCTGATTTGTTCCCACTTTCTCGCTTGCCGGTTAGTTAATGTGCATGGTAGTGTTCATAGGCATGCAAAGTAATTCTAGACTCCGCACGAGCTTAGATGATATAAATAAATGTGAATCTATAACGTCTGCACATAAAGAAGAATTTTCTAATCACTAATATTCCAACAAATGAAAACAAAGGTTTTACGCATCCTATTATCCGTATATCTAAGGTCACGAGTCTATAAATAATGTCTAGGTGTGCTCTTTTACTCCCACAATCCCATGTGAGACCTAAAACCTTGCTCTGATACCAATCTGTCACATCCCGATTCATCCAACTTTGGAAAAATCAACATGTGAATGGTATATATATATAAATATATAAATAATAAAAATGAAAATATAATAACATTCACCCATCGAACTCTCACAATACTAAAAGGACTAAAAGGAAAAATCTAGTATAATAGAATACTATTCCATCACAAAACAGGTCTAAGTACCCCACGGGTATGAATACAAAACACATCATCGCCAACACATATTACAAAATATGATACAAAACACTATTTTCTTCCCCTCTTAGCATCTTTTGACATGAATCATGGATTCTTGTTTCTCCCTGAATCACCTAGAATGTTTTATCATAAAATGGAGTAAGCTGCGAAGCCTAGTAGGAAACTAATCCATACCGAACACAATAAAAATATATATGATGTATGGATTTTAGAACAATTCTATGGTGCATGAGGCAGTAGGCAAAATCATTATATGCTTAAATAAATCAATGGTTTGAATAATATGAGATAGATGAGTTTTAATAAAAACTGGGGATTTACATTTCTTAAAAACATATCTAATTTCATTATGATCCAGTAATGCCACCCTTACTCTAAGAATAACCCTATGCATTCCTTCCTTCACTTCGAAAGTCCCTAGCCTTTCTTCCTACACACCCGGAAGTAGAAAACAATACCAGGCATGGATAGTTGAAACCAAAGTACGAATCATGTGACAAGAGCCCCTGGCAGATCGTCCCCCCCTTATTTCATCGCACATATACCATGCCTAGGTGATTAGGCCGTTCCGATTAATTTTCGTAAACCATTTATTCTTCCCCAATGAATATCCTCAATTTATAAAGTATCATATAGCCTTAGAATTCAACGTCTCAGAAGTATCAATTGGTTCAAAAGTTATGCATGTGCCTAATTAAATTGTGATATGCTAATGCTAGAGAATAACATAATCAATGTCTCAGATTATCACAATCAGCCCATATAAGAGAATTTCTAATCATATCCCATATATAAAAAATTTTGAGGGCAATCCACCAAGTTGACATGAGTTTCACAAAATTATCATATAAAGTACTAGTGACTCTAACAGATAAATCCCCTACCTAAAAATAAGTGTGCGTTGTCGGCAAAAAAAACTTCGAATTGATGAATATTCGAATTAAAGGAGCTGTAATAAATATTCAAGAATAGGATAGATTTTAGTTCAAGTTTCGATAAAGTTGCTAGAAGTGTTGGTCGATTTTAGAATCCCTCGAGGTACACAAAGTATGCTCAAGGTTTCTTTTTCTTTCCTTTTTTTTTTTTAAATTCAGGTCCTCCTAGAAAATAGTTCTGTTTTTGGCCATCTAGACCCTAAAAATGAGCTCTTTTTGTAAAATCTTCTCGCGATGAGTTATAGAACTTTTCGACACGATCATTTTGAGTTATGGTCGTTTAACTGAGGCACTGCAAATCTATCCTAATATTTTGTTTTAAAAGAAAATTGGGGTGCAAGTTTTTTTTTTTCTACTTTTCCAAGAGTGGTGCAGCCCTAGGCCACTACCCAACCAATAAGCCACACAAGATTTACAAAAGTAAAGAGTTTATATGAGCCAAGCTTTACATTGAATCAAAGTAATGTATTTTCAAGCATATACTTTGAAGACTAGATGTATACTTTGAAGAAGGCTTTCAAGGAAAACTTCTTGAATTAAGATAGGTGTAAAAGTGATACCTTGAAAATAGATATTGGAAAAAGCTTGAAGGAATTGAAAGATGGCTTGATAAACTTGATTGTTCTTCCAAGAGCTTGAGAGTTTGATAGAGTTTGAAAAACAAATAAAAAGGGTTACAAAAAGTAGAAGATGAGTCTTGGTCTTCAAGAGAGATACAAAATGTGTATATAGATCATAGGATGAGAAGTGGCCACTTGGCAAGAATTGGATGGATCTTGCAAAAGTAATTAGGGTTTGATTAGTTTAGGACAAATGGTATGAATCCAAGAATTGAAGAAAGTAGAGTTTTTGTAGACACTTTGGAGATGATGACAAGTATCCTAAAAAGATAAGTATGCTTGCAAGATTGTAGGAGAAATGGACAATTGTCCTCTATTTTTATATCTTTCACTTTTTTATAATATAGCACAAAACACTCCCATAGATTCTAAGAATTGCATAACTTACCCTTACTTAGCATTTTATACTCTGGGTCCCCCCCCTCCGATAGGGCCCATGGCCTAAAATTACAAATATAGACACAATATGTGTACATTTTACTATTCAAGTTTAACAAGCATTACATACACCATTTCCCATTGTCAAGGCAGGCCTATTAAACATTGTGCTACAGTCCTAGTGATTGTATATCTAGTTTCATCTGATACTATGAACTATAAACTTATATTCCATAAAAACCGATGATCTGATCTTCCGTGTGTAAGCCGTACTTTATACACCGAATCATCTACTATATAAAATGAGAGACACACATGCATAATCATTAAATAAATAACGCAATGCAAATATTGCTCACACAGATTCTCATTAAAATGGAATAACTAGTTTATTAATAAATACTAAAGTCATTACATAAAGTATATCTTTTAGTATAAATCCTTAATATTATCCTGGTAGATCTATTTATGAATAGAGTATAGATGGTCTTACTGATAAGCAAATCTTTGACATGATAAATAGAATAATTATGTATTCCACTGTTTGTAAATAACAAGGCAATAATGACAAAACTATCGTACAAATGATTATTTGTGATTTTACCGGCACTTTAAAAGACTGGTAGGATAACTATTTATCTCCCCTGACAGATCTAAAATTTTAGATGCTATCAAAAGGGAATCTTCTCCCACTCCAACTGATCTCAATAATGTTGCCTACGTATCCTTTTGGAATTTGGATTTGATTTGAATTTAGAATAGAAGATTGGAATTTAGAATTGAAAAGATTGGATTTAGGAAGGGTTCGAATTAGGAAAGGTCCAATTTAAGAAAGTTTCAAAATAGGAAAGTGTTATTTTTGAAAAGTTTAAATTTAGGAAAGTTTTCGAATTAGGAAAGTTTTGAAATTAGGAAAGGTTTCGTTTTAAAAAAATATTGAAATTGGAAAGTTTTGAATTTAGAATGTTTTGAAATAGGGAAGTTTTGAAAGTTGAAAATTTTAGAATTTAGAAAGTTTCGAATTTAGAAAGTTTTAGATTTGGAAAGATTGGAAGTTTAGGGAAGTTTAGAATTTTAGAAAGTTCAAACTTTGAGTTTTGGAAATTCTTGAAATTAGGAAAGGTTTTGAGTTTAAGAAGGATTTGAAAACTTAGATTTGGAAAGTTAAGATTTGGAAAGGGATGGAATTAAGAAAGGTTTAAAAGCTTAACGTTTAAGGAAAGATTTAAAAGTTTAAGTTTAGGAAACTTAATGTTTAGGAAAGTACTAGATTAGGAAGGAGTTGAATTAGGAAAGATTTGGGTTTGGAAGGATTGAGATTCCTATTTCCTAAAACAAGGGATTGGATTTTGTTTCTAAAAAGAGATATTTTGATTTTGTTTTTAAAAATGGAGGATAGGATCTAGTTTCCTAAACGGGAGGTTGGATTTGGGTTCCTAAAGGGAAGATTGGATTTGACATAGATTCGGGAAGGGAAGTTTTAGAAACCCTAGATTTTGGAGACTATAGTTTTGACATAGAGAAGAGGTTTCAGAAATATGTATAGTTTTGATGTAGAAAACAAGAGGTTTTAAAAACCTAGGTTTTGAGGCAAGGTTGAAAATCATGTTTTTGGGAAAAAAAACTAAGATTTCCTAATTGTTGGCTCTAGGGCTTAACTTGGACTCTAAGAAAAATAGATTTTTAGAAAGTGAGTTTTTAGAAAGAGAAATTTTAGGAAGGAAATCCTAGAGAGGAGTTTCTAGAAAGAAGATTTTGGAATGAGCTTTTAGAGAGGAGTTTTTAGAAAGTGAATTTGAGAGGAGTTTTAGAAAGAAGACTTTGGAAGAAGTTTTTTAGGAAAGAGTTTTTAAGAAAGAGATTTAGGAAGAGAGTTTTCTAAGAAGAAAACTTAGGGAGTGTTTTTAAGAAAGGAATTTTAAAGAGAGTGTTTTGGAAAGGAGTTGAAAAGGAAGTTTTGAAAATAGATTTTTAGAGGGAGTTTTTTTAGAAAACAATTTTGGAAAGGAGATTAGAAAGAGTTTTTGAAAAGTATGTTGACAAAGAGGTTTTTAGAATGAGGGATTTGAAAGAGAGTTTTTAGAAAGTATATAAAATATCTCACTTTCCTAAAGCGATTCCAACCATAAGAAGGTTATAACTACTTTAAGATAGTAGTTTTGAAAACAACAATGTTTTGAAAATATGGACCATATTGATCACTTTAAATGTAACACTTTCCTAAAGCAACCCTAGCCATGAAAAGGCTAGAACCACCTTAGGATTGTGGTTTTGAAAACAAGTTTTGAAAAAAAAAGATTTTAATGCAATTTTGAAAATGATGTTAATGCAAGTTTTGAAAACGAATTTTGGGAGAATGCAAGATCATGATATGCACAATGCAAAGAGGGTCGTGAACATACATGGTTACAGGCTTCACTACATAATTAAGAGGGCCGAACCCACATGGTCTCCAGTTAGACTAAAAAAAAGCCCCTGACACGGTGACTCTCCAATAGCCTAATCCTACACATGGATCAGGAATTTCCTTGTTTCAAGCATGCAAGAAGGAGGGGAAGAATATGGGGGATTAAAATAGAAGAAAACCCAAGTGGGTCAGGAGAGAGAAGAGGGGGGGATGCGTAAACGTAAATAAGAAGCCTACCATGTGTCTTCTTTATTTTGCTTAGCTTCACACTCTTTGCTTTGCTTATCTTGCTTCGGTCTTCACTTCAGTCTTCAAGAGTTTGTCTTCAATCTTCAAAACTTCATATTGCAGCACTTCAAGTCTTCAAATGAGGCTTTGGAGGCTAGTGTATGAGTATATAAGAGTGTATGAGTGTATAGGAGGCTAGGGTTTGGAAAACCTAAAAGAGACTAGGGTTTAGAGAGGCTACGAGCTTTGTATATCAAAAAGTAAGGTTTTTAGACTGAGTTTGTGGACCTCTTTCACGCTGGAGGAGGCTCTGTATTTATAGAGAGCAAAATCACCTGGCGCCTGTTGCAGTGGCGCCAGGGCAAATTTCCTCTTGGCGCCACTCCTAGTGGCACCAGGCCACTTTTTGGCTTGGCGCCACTACTAGTAGCGCCAGCAACTTAGGAAAGTTCATTTAGTCGGCAAGTAACGTATCTTTGAAAGATTTGGGCACCTGTACTAGTGACTACCATGCAATTTTTAGCCTGGCTTCACTAAGAGTGACTCCGAAAGGTCCAGAAATGATTCGAAGGGGCCGGGAATGACCCAGAGGGCCAAAAAAAGGGCAGGAACTCTTAGAATAGAGTCTCGGAGGTATTTGAGTTGAAAAAGGATGACAGAATGTGTTGGAAGGGTTGATCGGCCTATTAGGGACAAAACGGTCAACTAAGCCGAAAAGCTGCTAGGACGGACTCAGAACGTCCCGGAAGAAGACTTGAGATTTAAAAATAATATTTAGAATGTTCCCAAAGGCTACTGGCTTGATACCCAGAGCCGGTGTGGTCGGAAAAGGTGACCGGCCCACCAGGGGCAAAACGTCATTTTGCACTGGGTTTGCCGAAACTAATTCGGAATGATCCGAAAAGATAAAAGAAGGTCAGGAATACTATAAAAGCATTCTCGAGAGGTTTCTAGTTTGATACCCAGAACCGGTGTGGTCCCCGGGGCGTTCGGATGCCTAGGGGCAAAATGGTTATCTTGACTAGAAAGTCCTGGAATTGGCCCGAAATGGACTAGAAGGCACCTAATCATGCCGGATTGCTTTTAAGACAATCTTGGAAGGGGTGGACTTACCATTCTAAGGACTCAGGTGTGTTCTCGAGAAACGTGCTAAAAAATGGTCCTAGGGCCAGTTTGGTCATTTTTTACCAAAATGGGCTAGCAGGCACCGGTGTTGACCTAGGTTTTGAGTGTTTCCACTACTTTGGCGGCGGTCATGTGATACAGGGGTTTGTTGGTAATTACCTACATCGACCTGTTTGCGAGTATTTTCGCTACTCTGACGGTTGCGATGTTTGCGAGTACTTCTGCTACTCTGACGGTTCGCGATCATTTTCGAGACTGCCTGATCTCGGGAAGCTACTAAAGGGACTTAGCGCTTGAGAAGTCAACTTTCTCAGAAGGCATACTAAAACGGACATTTCTACATTGGCGGGCTAGCAGGCGCCAAAGGTGGACTGTTCTACCATCTAGGGGACTTGGGGTCTCGTCCCGGTCGACAGGTTGAAAGGGGACTTACCGTCTTTGGAAAGACGTGCCTAATTTAAAATTGGAAAGGGGACTTATCGTCTTCGGAAAGACGCGCCTTATTTGGAATTGGAAAGGGAACTTACCGTCTTCGGAAAGATGTGCCTGATTTGAAATTGGAAAGGGGACTTATCGCCTTCGGAAAGACGTGCCTGATTTGGAATTAGAAAGGACAATGCCCCTAAGGGTATTTTAGTCATTTTGCCTCTATTTGGGCCTGGTGGACCCATGAAGCGATGAATAGACGAGATTAGACTTAGAGAGTTGATTTCGATTAGAATACGTCCATATTGACTGGAGTTCAAGTCTGGATGGACCGTAGACTGCCGAGCGGTCAAAAATGGGGTGCTTACAACCGTCATACTAGATCACATGGAAAGAAGAAATTTCTTCCAAGCATAAATCTTCTTACAGAAAAAAAAAAACGTACTACCGAAACTTCCACTTCTAGTCAACCTTCTAAAAAATTTATTAGAAAACCTTCTTCTAAAACATGGTCTACTTCTTTTAAAAAAGAAATTAAATGTTGGAAGTGTGAAAAAAATTGGCCACTATGCCAATAAATGCTTAACAAAAAAGAAATTGAATGAACTTCAAATTTATAAATAGATACTTTAACCAAACTACTTCTTAATAGTGGTAGTGAACCTAATGATCCAAATCAAGACTCTAATAAAGCATCTAATGAATCAGATGCCATACAAGAAATAGAAAAAGATATTTCCTCTTCTAGCAAAGCAGAACTTGACAATTCAAGTTCTTCTCAAGGTACATGTAAAAATTATTTTAAAGCCATAGTTGATATGCATATCTTAAGTATTAATATGCTTACTCAAGATCAAGAAGCAATTATCTAAAACAGGCAAAACATGAAAATAAATCAAATTCCTGATAGCACAACTAAAGCCCAGATGATTCAAAATTATCTAAAATAGGCAAAGCATGAAAATAAATCAAATATTACAAATATTTATAATAAGACTGAAATTATGAAAAGACTTCAGAAAATTAGATATAAACCTATCACTTTACAAGATTTACGAACTAAAATTAATCAGTTAAAGAAAAAAATTAAATTTCTTAAACAAGACAATCAAACTCTAAATACTAGAGTTAGTAAACTAGAATTAAGAAATCGGGCCTCAAGTTCGATCTCAAAGATAGAAAGTCTTATTCCACAATATTTGAAAATTTTAAATGAAGTAACTTTCCAAAAATGGTTCATAAAAATCACATTATTCATTCATAATGAATTACTAATTGAAAATTTAATTGCTCTTATTAATAGTGGTGTAGACCTAAACTGTGTTTAGGAAGGTTTAATACACACTCAATATTTTGAAAAAACAAAACATTCTTTGACATTTGCTAGTGGGAATAAACTACAAATTTAGTATAAAATTTCTGATACTTATATATGTAATGAAGATATTTGTATCCCATCCACATTTTTGCTCATAAAAAACTTATAGCATCATGTTATACATGGTACTACATTTCCTAATGATTTAATGTCCATTGAAAAAATTGATTCAACTGGTATTTTACTAATTTAAACAATCAACACATTATGTTTCGGTTTATAACTGATCCTCAAACATGATTTTTAAATGAAGTTAAAGATCTACTTCTTGCTAAAGAAAATCAACCCAATTAGTGAATCATTATTAAAACCTAATATTCAAGATAAAATCAAATTAATTGAATCTCGATTTTTTAGTGAAATTTGTAATAATCATCTTATGCTTTTTGGGACAGAAAGAAACTTATTGTTTCTCTTCCTTGTGAGGAAGATTTTAATAATAGAAAAATCCCTACTCGTGCACGTCCTTGTCAAATAAATCAAGAATGTCTTAAACATTGTAAGAAGAAAATTGCCTCCTTACTTGAGAAAAAACTCATTAGAAAATCATATTTTTTGTAGAGTTGTATTAGATTTTGTGTATTTAAAAATGTTGAAAGAGAATGTGGCGTTCCTAAATTAGTTATTAACTATAAACCCCTTAATAAGGTGTTAAAATGGATTAGATATCTTATAACCAATAAAAAAGATTTATTAGATCGCCTTAATAAGACCCTCATATTTTCAAAATTTGATTTAAAATCTAGTTATTGGCAAATCCAAATTGTTGAGACAGATAGATATAAAACTGCTTTTACCATTGCTATAGGACATTTTGAATATAATGTTATGCCTTTCGGTTTGAAAAATACTTTTTTCTAAATTTCAGAATATTATAAATGATATATTCATTCCTTACACTGAATTTATAATAGTATATATTGATGATATCTTAGTATTTTCTCAAATTATTGAGCAATATTTTCGACATTTAGAAATATTTTTAAAAATTATTTTACATAATGGTTTAGTTATTTCTGCTTCCAAAATGAAATTATTT